>CM067882.1:10715974-11404059 GCA_034621355.1 Mycalesis mineus
ATCGCTTACAGGACGTAACTTAACTATAATATTAAGTTTTTAAGTTTACTATACAGTACACAGTCCTGCGAGATTCTTAAATTACTTCATTTATATTTTATGAAGTATAAAGTTTTTTGTTTATCCTTTTCTTGGTTAATTTACTATTTTGTTGCTATTGAACGTTTATTAATCAAATCAGAATCAGATCAGAATATCTATGCAAGCAATATTTTGTTATTCAAATACTAATGGTATTAAACTAATAATTTGGATAGAGATTACCAGATTTTTAATTTATTCTGTAGTTAAAACTATACACTACTTAGATTGTGAGAATAATAATATTATTAATAAAACATTGAGTACCTAATTGTCGTTTCACTATAATATATATTACTTTCTTGCCTGCCTACCACTTCTTTTAAGATTGGCTTGCCTGTCATATAAAAATAAAAACTATTCTTGACAGTGAAGTCAGGGATAGCATTATAAGACTAGAAAGGATTTTAATAGAAATAAGTGAAATTAAAATCCTCAAAGATAACATAAAGCAGATATATTTAATATGGAAAATGTTATTATTTTGTTTCAGGCGCATTTTTTTTTAATTTATTTTTAGTTTGCCCTTGCATGCAATCATACTTGATGGTAAGTGGTGATGTAATGAGAGCTAACATGGAAGCGGGTTGACTTGTTAGGTGTATATATTGTGAGTTATGATATCGACACCCCTTTCAGATTCTATACGACCGAAGCCTCCCACCAGTCAGAACTGAACCAATTTAGAAAATATACATATATTGGTCCAGCCAGGAATCAAACCCACTCCTCCTCCGTCTTATAAATCCACTGCGCATGCCACTGCGCCCCGGAAGCAGTTTCGCTTATCTGAGAGATAAATTGGAAAATACAGCTAAATTACCTCTTTACTTGTGAAAAAAGTTGAAAAGTCGTGTGTAAGAGATTACCTACAAACTCTTCCAATGGTTTGGAAAGCAATTCTGCCAAGAAGAGCTAGCGACTCAACAGATGATCTTTCAAAGCAAAAGTTATAAATTACAATTTTTAGTTTTTTATAATAATTTACAGTTCTTCTGTATGCAATATTATCGATTGAGAAAGCTTGTCAACAAACAAATTAAAAATAAAGGTAGAAATCAATAGACTAATTTAAAAAAAATTTAAAATAACAAAACATAGTTTTAAATTTACCTATTAGTCATAAAATGTGTTGCATTTTCTACCTTCATTTTAAATTTGTTTGTTGACAAGCATTCTCAATCGAGTTTGGTTTTGTGTATGGGTAAAAAGTTTTTAAAGTTTTGTAATGGTAGAGTCACTACGTACTGACAGACTTGACGTTTCAAAAGTGCTTGTATGACAGCCTACTTAAAATAAATAATTTTGAATTTGAATTTGAAATGCAAATGCATTTTAAAATAAATTAATTTATATTTATGTACTGACTGAAACTGTATACTTATTTTACAGTACTTGTAATGATAAAGTATTGTACAGATTTGTCAAATCAGAATCAGATTAGAATCAATTTTGATAAGATATAATTAAGATATCGACGTGTTTGGATACTAAAACGAACATTGATATTTTATACAAACGAAAAAAACGTCAGTCAGTGACAATCAAAAAGAGTATGGAAAGTAACGCCGGTTTAGACTAATATCATAGAAAAGGTAGGATTCATCATAGAATTTTGATTGAAAGTTTAATGAAACTGTACCTAATTCAAGAACCTAAATCAGTTACAACGTAAGTATCTGCCTCACGTTTACCAGTCTTTTAGGTAGATTATCCTTACGGCTGTCTAGGGCCGCAATGTTTCAAATACAGTAGAGCCGAGGCTAAAAAATCTGTCAGTTCTTTTATGATTTTTTTGTTCAACAGGCATAATATGCATAGATGATTGTGTTTGTTCTAAGTATAGTTCTCCTTCATGCAGCATTAATGTCCCATCATCAAAGTGTAGCTTTACTGCCCGTGAGCATTAGGTACAAATTACCAGTGACAAATCGCTTTTTTACGGGTGGGGCAGCTGCTCTCTCCTAAAAGAGCCCTCCCTGTATCTTGCTATGCCTATATGACGAATGAAATTAACCAAATTTCCTATCCGCCACCAGCATATGATCAGCTATATGTCATCATAATATCCATTGTCACGCGATACTTACATATGTATACAAAATTTTAACCCAATTGGAAGCTGGGAAATACGTCTTTAACTTGCAGGATTTAATTTAACCGGAACAGGTGAAAGTTAATAAAACTTATAAGAAGAATCGAATACTGTCATTGTCACGTTTTAGAAATGTATAGTTATTCGTTTGTCCTCTATCTAGTCACGTTTTGTTCTTAGTGTCTTATAGATAGATTATACTTATAATACTATTTAATTACTTTTTATTCCTCATATTAAAGAACGTTCTTGATAAACTTTCACGATAATTTTTGTTTGTATTCAAATCCATTATCTATACACGTTTGCAGCTTCTTGACTAAAATTTACGAAAAATTACACGTTCTTTGGGATATTAAGCTGTATAAGTATACAATCAAATAGTACAGCTTTAGAACAATAATATTAATCTGCGACTGTGTTATAAGCAATAAATATAAAAAAAGAATAAAAAAAATAAAAACCCGACTTCGTAAAAAATAACTGAAAAAATATAAAACAAGTTTAGTTTAGAAGTGTATAAAGTACCTATTGTACTGCAACTCCGGTACCTACCCATTTAATAATATCTAGACCTAAGTAATTCTGTGTGTTTACATAACTATACAACAAATAACTGCGTTAAGCTTAACTGGAATCAGGTTTAAATTAACGCGCTTTATTTAGGCCTTTCTGCACATAAGGATTTCAGCATCGCTGGCTTTAGAGTTAGGCATATTGTATCTCTCCATTATTCTGTGATCACGTGCTTACCCGTAAACATTGGGATTTAGTAGATCATTGATATGGAATAGAAAAAGAATAGGGGAAAGAACAGGTCCCTGAGGTACACCGTTGTTAACAGCCATTAAATTGTATATTAGCAGATCAGAATGCATCCGTCAAGCCTACTAAATTAATGACTTTTCTCAGATCAGTACCCAGTTGCAAACTACTGACATCAGAACCTTGATAAAAATTTAATCTTACCTAGAAACCTAGCTACGTTATACGTTTTGTTAATGACCATTTAATAGAAAATACTGTAAGGTCATCCTAGATATTTAGATAAGCATATGTAATTAACAAAGGATAAACCCACAATAATAAATACTTGTAATGGACTTTCATAAATCATTCAGTCTTTGTGTTCGTTGGTGATAACACGTTAATACCAACAATAAAAAAATTAATAGATAACTGATTGAAATAATTCTATAATAATATTCGATATTTTTTCATTATCTCGTTATACCATCATAAATTATAGATTTATTCAAACTAGTACCTTAGTGCGACTTTTAGTTGTCTATTGAATTATTTAGATTGATCTATCTAGGCTTAGGCTCAAGTGCAAAATTTAAACTGGAAAGTGATGAAAATTGGTAGATTTGTACTAATTTCTTCTTGAGTAATATACTAAACAATGAAAACAAATGATAATATGATGAAGCTGTTTGGCTATAGTCGGCGCTCTATTCTCCTACTTCTTTGATAGAAAAGTTTTGAAACCTAACAGGCTACTCCTGCGGCTTAATGTGATCAGAGTGATAATGTTAGACACTGTAACAATCACTATCAGATGTTAATGATCGTGAGCGACCAAGTATCTTCGTCTCATAACACCATAAACTTGTGCTACTTCTGATAAAGAAGAAGAATAAATACAGTATTTCTAAGTTAATCCAAGAAGTCGAACCTTGAACGTTGTGAACCATAGTCGTACAAACAAACCACAGAACCAATAAGGTAGTTGGTCCAGCAGTAGCATTTAACCCTACAACGTGAAATAACACATCTTTAAATATCTAAGAACAAAACAAACAACCACAACTTTAACAATATGTATGTAGTTGTGAGGGCAATTAAAAAATTAATACGATGTATCGGCAGATAACTTTGTATCTCAAGCTTTATGACGTAGGTATTTTAGCGAACTTTAGTTTTTAATTAGAGGAGCGTAAGGCCACCGGCTCACTACCCTTGGCCGCCATCACGGTTGCTGTAGTCCGAGGCCACACGCAGGTTTTTTAAAATTAATAATGTCAGAAGAAGACAATGTTAAGAAGGAGCCTAAATCTGGGGTTGGAACCAGAGTGCGTTGTTTCTTAATATTTAGTGCTTAATGTCAATGTTGTGCCTATAAAAAAAATCTCTTGCAAAGTCTTTGAGAACTTGTTCAAATTTTATTTTGATAAATATTACAGTGGTTTCTACAACAGCGTAACGTTGTTGTTAATATTCTTTATTGTTATTAACATAATGTTTAACTTTGTCCAAAAAATAACAGTAAATTACTTTAAATCCTTTCTGGTTTTTCTGGGAATTTTCTCTTTTGAATATCAAATATTTTAAAGTTTATTTTTTATTATTAACCAACTCAATTTCCATAGTGGTAATATTTTGTTTTCAAGATGAACAAGTTTTATAATTTATTCGTAAACACAACAATGTGTTATTATGTTGTTTTTTTATCACAGTTAGTGACTGCTGTTAACGTTACTAATAATTATTTTAATATACTTAACTTTCAGGTACCTAGTGTCTTCTTAATACCATTACTGGTATTCTTCTTAGGCTTTGCATATCTGACTATAAGAATTGAAGATGAGTTACCAACACCTATCAAAGAAAGGGATATCGCAAGCACTGTTAGTATTACTATACCTAAACTTTTTGAGTTCCTTTTTAATTCTAAGAAATTATCATATTTTTTAAGTGAACTGTCTAGTTAATTAAATATAATACATATCGATAAATCTAATTGCAGCTGTATATTATTGGCAAGATAACGGTAGTTAACTAAAGTTTTGTCATTTCTTCTTCAGGATTCAAGAACTGGTAGTGAAGAATCTGCGAAGAAATATTTGGATGAAATCCTCGGAGATGGACCAAGGGTAGCTGGCGCAAAATACCATTACACCAAAACCAAAGATCTTAAACAGCTGGTAGATGATATAGCGAGCAAATCTAATCTACCTATACACACAGATTGGCAATTTGTTGATGGTGAGTTTTAGTAATCAAGATAAAAAATATCTACTCTTTATAAGAACCAAAAAATTTAAAATTATAGTCAAAAATAACTCAAGAGATTATCTTGGAGCAAAGACATTGTATTAAACATTTTTTGTTAAGATGCATTTACATGCTAATTGTACTTTTTACAGGAAACTTTTGGATTGCTTTCGGCACACCCATCGTGCAAGCTTATCAAAACCTATCCAACATAGTCGCGGTTTTGGAAGGCGAAAGTGGATTCAACCCCGACGGGACTACTGGAACTTCAATTCTTGTTAACGCACATTATGATTCAGTACCTTTTTCTATTGGTAAGATACTTGTGTTTACTTTATGTATTTTGATACTTATACTACCCATTACATTATTAAAACAAAAAAAAAGAGTTTGGATAGAGAAAGAGAGAAGGAAGAAAAATTGCATTTTTTATTCTTTTTGGAGCTTTAGCTATAAAATCATGCTAAACTACAACTTTATTATTATGGTAGTTGTTACAATCTCTTGTATGTTGATAGATACCTCTTATTTTGTTCTACATTTTATTTATAGAACAAATATTTCCTCAGGTGCCTCTGATGATGGTCTGTTTTGTGCTGCTATGGTTGAAACATTAGAAAAGCTATCACGTAGAAGGAGGAAGCTAAGACACAATGTAATATTTCTTATTAACGGCGCTGAAGAAAATGCTTTACAGGTAACTATTTACGATATTAGTTGCAGAAGTTCAGTGCCATAAGCTGGTTTGACTGAGACAGTGAAATTATATATAAATAGTTAAATATAATAACACCCACTCTATTTTTAGGCAAGTCACGGATTTTTGAGCCATCCCTGGGCTAAGAATATCATTGGCGTAGTTAATTTGGATGCGGCTGGTATGAATGGAAGGCCAAGCGTTTTCCAGGTAAATTAAAATAATTCTCAAAAATTATATTCTCATTTTTAAAAGAGTTTCTATTAAATGTGTATTAAATAATAAATGCTGTATTACGGGTGTTATTTACAGGTGACAGACCCCAGAATGCTAGAAGTTTATAAGAAAACAACTGCGCGACCGATCGCACAAGGTTTAGGGGAGTTCTTATTCACTTACGGTATCATACCATCTGATACTGACTTTAGGATATGGAGAGATTATGGAAACATCAATGGTGAGGAAATAACAATTAAAATATAATAATAATTATTATATTTTTATACAAATGCTAAAAGAAATAGGGAGAATCATTGTAAATAATTAAATCAAAATTATAATATGAAATACTAACTAAACAAATATTTTTTAGGTGTCGACATAGCATTCGTGAAATGGGGTAACACTTACCACACCAGAAACGACAGACCTGGTTTAATAAAAGAAGGTGTTATACAAAATGCAGCAGATTTACTCATAGGACTTGTCACGCAGCTGGCTGAAGAAGAGGATCTGGTGGTTCCGGTAATTATACTATTCATGATCAGTATCAGCGTACTTCTATAATTCATTAAAAGGCCAAACCCAGCTCATTACGAGAATGGGAATTTTTAACACCACCACTGCAATGCGGTTTGTCCAGCTGCTACTAAAAGTTTATAGGATCAAGAAAAAGCTCAATATTCATAGTCTGACCCAGGACATGAGTCCATAAATCAATGATTCAAAGTTATTGTAGCCGCTGGATCTTGTTTACTATAAACATTTGGAATTTTAGCAATTCTCCTAAATCCGTTACCTTAAATCATAAAGGAAGCCTCGAAAGGTTCGCAATAGTGTATGTACTAAATTAGCGGTTTTATGATAAACCGTCAACGATTAGTAGGCATTTAACCCATTAACCCTAATGACTTCCAATGTTTTTAAACAAAATATTAAACCATTCGAGGAACTTCTGGCTATTAAAATTAAAAGAACTTTTATAACTGTATCAAATAAAAAAAATAGCATGAAGGACAAATTAATTAAATGAATACAGGTATATCAAGGGGGGGAGGTATCCCGGAGGGATGCGTAAACGCATTTCCCAGCGAAAAAAAGGACGTCAATCAAGGGACAAGGGATATAGTTTTTATCTAAAAATTAGAATTTCTTCCGATTTCACTTATTTTTAAATGAAAATAAAATTAAAATTATTATAAATTCACCATTTCTGGTAACCATTTTCGTTGAGTTGATTGAGTTGAGTTGAGTTGAATGAATACCGTCAACTTAATAGTAGTGTATCAAGTTGGAGCTCCTTCTGATAAAACTAGTATAGGAAGTCTATCGCCATTTTATTTCTGTGTTTATTCCATCCTACGGATATCATTGTCACTATTAGTCTATTAACGGCATACCACAGGGACAAGACTTTCTCCTTGTAGGAGAGGAATTGAGGAGCGTAGACTCACCACACTGCTCTAATGCGGGTATGTGGGCTTAGGATGTTTATTCATCAACGATCACTGTCGGATGAAAAGATGGTGACTCCTGCTCCTAGCTGTCACACACACATGTGTGAGCCCATATCAGGGCTTGGATGTATAAGACAGGGTCGGAAACCCACAACGCTAATCAGAGAAAAGTTGCGATTATATTGGAGTATTTAAATTAAATAGTGTATCCGTTTTACTCTTCCAGCAACCAGCATCGACTGTGGTATACTTCGATGTGTTGGGCTTGTACCTCATATCCTACAGCAGGGAGCTCGCTGAGACCGTGGATATGGTAGTGGGAACACTGGGTGTTCTGAGTGTCGTTTACTTCTTAGCGCTATTTGGCTTCAGTAAGTGGAATTATATTTTTCTTTACATTAGATTCTTTTTTATATACATGATTTAAGTCAGAAGCAGTCTTACAGTTACTCTGCGGAAGTTCATAAGTAAACCAAAGAATCCCAGCGCTGTTCGCAATTGATTATTTTATTGTTAACATCTCTTGAGGCTGCTCCGGTTTCGAACTGAAACATGACATTGAGTGTCTTTGGGCAAATCTGAGTGACTTTGTTCCTTTGGATTCGTCGGATTTTCACGGGAAATAGGGAAAGTAAATAAATCGTTAATCTAAACACGTTGAGTTATGTTTACACGATTTTAAATATGATGTATACTCGTACATCTTAAGCGCTTTTTACTTAAATATGCAAATTCTTTGGGATTTCTTCTTTTACTTGAAGTATCAATGATATATTATTTATAGATATACATTGGAATTATTTTTTGTTTACAGAGCGCGAGACATTCATAGAGATAATTTGGTCTACGGTTAGTCATGTTATCTGCATTGTCTCTGGGCTCGCGGTGGTGATCGCCTTAACACTCTTGATGCTTAACACAACACAACAAATGAGGTCAGTGACTCTGTGATCTGACTTAATCTTAATACGAAACAAGATCACATCTGACTCCATTGCTCTGCAACTTGGAATCAAACGTTTGAAGTCTAGGCCTTTGAATTAGAATACCACTCTTTAGGTATACGAGTACCTATGGGAAACATTCGTAATTGGTTAAATCATAAATGTAGTAAAATTAGGGATTATTTAAGAAACAATAGGCGTTCAAATATAATATTATACCTACACGGAGGTTCATTATGTCGTATCACAATTTAATCAGATCTTTTATTCTTTAATTTTTAAGGGCTTTTTATTTTTTCAAACATGTCAGCCCTATAGTAGCTTAAACTTAAATACCGTCAATTAATGCTACTAACTAGCTTAAACGTAAATAACGAAACATAAATTTACTAATTTGTAAAATAAAATTCATATACCATTTTAGCTTCCCTTGACATTGGGGAAGCTAAAATAGTATTAAATAATCCAATATCGTAAACATTTAACTTAAAATCACTTAATACACGTTTTCTTTTCAAATCATTTTGAACACATTCCATCAAAAAGTGCGTGACGTCATCAACTACTCCGCACGTGTCGCAGTTCGCTGATTCAGACTTCTTCATTAAAAAGGCAAATTTATTTGATGGAATGTGTCTAGAGCGTAATCTATGGGCTATTTTAATTATACATCTTTTTAATCTCCCTGTCTGAAACCATGGGATTTGAGAAGGCTGACCCTGTATTGTTCGGTACCAAATTTCCTTTTCTTTGGAACGCTCATCAAAATATTCTTTCCACAAGTCATGATTTTTAATTTTATATTTCACCATTACCTCAGAATAACTTGGAAAAATGTATATCTCACTCCCTTCCGAACACGCACTCTTTGCTAGCAAGTCAGCCTTCTCATTTCCTTTTAGACCTATATGCGATGGTATCCACTGCAATCTCAACTCTATACTAGCGTCACACAAAATTTCATTAATCCTTGCTAAAATAGCATACGCTACCGGAACACCTCTGAGCCCAGAGGCGCACCGAGCTAAATGCTGCAAGGCACTTTAACTATCAGTAAATATTACAACTTTGTTATACTGAGAAGCTACCGCATATGATATAGCCTCTGAGATTGCAAACAACTCTATCGACATAATACACACATCTTCGTTAATTTTAAACAAATTACAAGTGTTGGAGTCAAAGTCGTGAAATGCCGCCCCTGCCACTTTATCAGATTTGGAACCATCGGTAAACAATTTATTATAATCACCATATTTCCTACTTAGTTCCTGTAATATTTGATTTCTAAGTATATTTTCCTCATAATATTTCTTAGCCTTCTTAATACTGTCCAAGTCTGTATGTATAACTTTGCTAACATTGATATTCGAAACCCAAGTACTCAGAGAGAACATTTGTATAGGACAGCATGAATGCATCTTTTCGGTTTTAATTTCGTTATAAATCATAGGTACTAATGGGATCTTTTTTCTTTGCCAAAAGGTTTTATGTTGACACAAAGAAAAACAATTATTTAATAACTTTACAGTTGTGTTTCTTGACCCGCTTAGAATTCTTAAACAAAATTTTGTTGCTAAGTAATGTCTTCTTAGACTCAGTGGCGGTAAACACATCTCTGACTCCATTACATGAATTGGTGTAGTTTTAATAAATCCTCCTATAATACGTAATGCTTGATTTTGTATCTTATCCAGTTTATATAAATTAGTTTTTGCGCTATTATCGTATAAAAAACACCCATAATCAAGTCTACTCCTAAGTAAAGATATATAGAGTTTTCTCAAATGCTTAGGATGCACTCCCCAAGAAGGTCCAGATAAAATTTTTAATACGTTCAATATTTTCATAGTTTTAATAATTAGTTCATTGATATGTTTGTTCCATAATAACGACCGATCCAACCATATACCCAAATACTTCACATTATTAGAGGATGAAATAGTTTGATTATGAATATACAAATTAACCTGTTCTTGTCGCCGCCGTCTGCTAAATACACAAAAATTAGATTTACTTACCGATATTTCTAGACCTAACTGTTCTAAAACGCTAATAAATATATCTAATGAGCTTTGAATTTTGTTAGTACAATCCCTTAGGCTTGTATTTTGAATAAAGCACAAAATCATCCGCATACTGACATATGAATATATTTTTGATCAACCTACTGATCTGAAATGTTGCTAAGTTAAAAAGGAGTGGGGATATTGGATCTCCTTGTGCTAAACCATTGTTTGTCCATCTTACCATTTCAGATTGAGTATAGGAATTTTTAATTACAAGGTGCCTCTCACTTAAAAATTGCCAAAAGTAATTACATATTTTACTTCCTAAGTCAAGATCATCTAATATATTAACCAGTCTATGTACCAAAACATTATTGTATGCATTTTCAATGTCAAGAAAACATCCAATTGTTGGTATATTTTCAGAAAAACCTATTTGTATTTGTGTAACTATTCGTATCAGGCAATCCAAACTGGATTGCGCTCGTCTGAAACCGTGCGTACTGTCGGCTAATATTTTATTTTTTTCTACAAACCACTCTATTCTTCTAGATATCATTATGTGAAAAATTTTACATAGACATGAAATTAGCGAAATAGGTCTAAACTTATTGGAGTTGCCTGGTTTAGGAATTGCGACTACTTGTATTCTACGCCACTGCTCAGGGATAACACCTGTATAAAAAATAAGATTGTAAATTTTAAGTAAGTATTCCTTAGCACATGTGGGAAGATTATAAATCATGGAATACGTAACACCATCGTCACCTGGTGCAGTATCTTTCTTTTTAATACAGTTAATTAATTCTTGAATGCTAAAATTTGTTTCAAGGCATCTATTATAGGATGAAAACACCGGCTGTGGTGATTTAATAGAATCAGGCGCTAAACTACATAAGAGTTCTTCACACTGTTGTTTAGATGCATAAGATTGACTACTGCGAAGACCCTTAATCCAACGCATTCTTCGTAACATTTCTGAGCTAGTAATTGTTTCATCCATACTGTCGCAAAAATTTTCCCAAGACTTGGACTTAGCTTCACAAGCCACACGCTTTACTTCTAATATTTTAGATTCCAATTTTTGTAAGTTAACCGGTGTAGGGTTACGCCGCAGATTTTTCAAAGCTAACCGTCTCTGAGCTACAAGTTTTGATAAGGTGGGATTCCAGTAATGTTTCGGTACAAAAGCTTGAGAAGGATTGGTACTAATTTTGTATTTTGGTATATTTGAATCGGCCGCACTATTTATATTACGCAAAAAGACATTATACATATTCTGCATATCATTGGGATAAGAGTTATTTATAAATAATTTATCTAGACATTCCCTATAAGACTTCCAGTTTGCTAACTTAAAATTTCGTTTAGATGTCAAATTTAAAGTATCCTTATATATTAACGAACATTTAATTACTAAATGATCGCTTCCCAAATTGTCGTTAGTCGTTTTCCAATTACAATAGATGGCTATATCAGTAGTAGCAAACGTAATATCTGGGGAAGTCTCCTGTAATACTCCATTTACAATTTTTACCCTCGTTGCCTCTCCATTATTTAATGATACTAAATTATTTTCAATAGAAGATTCAAACAAATAATTACCTCGACTATCATTTTTATAGGACCAATTAGTGTTATGCCCATTAAAGTCCCCTGCTATTATCGATGCTTTAGGAAATGCAGAAAATATATCATCCCAATCATTTTTTGTCGTATGTACAGAAGATGGGCAGTAAATGGACACAATATTCTTAAGAAATTTACAGTTAAATATTTTAACGTGAATAAGTTCAATACCCAAATTATTAAAACTCGTATTACACAACTGTGTTTTGATAGATTTATGTATAATAATTGCCACACCTCCATATGCATCTAATCTGTCTTTTCTAAAAACATTGTATCCATTAAAATTAATATCAGCATCTGGTTCAAGCCACGTTTCACTTACCAATGCAATGTGAATTTTTTCTCTATTTAACAATAATTCAAATGGCACCTTTTTCGGTCTTAAGCTTTGTGAATTCCACTGAGCTATATTTACCTGAAAAACCTTATCCATTTAATATATACGTAAAAATCCTTTGCACAAAACCATCATTCACTAAATTGACTAACACCAACGACAATTCTTCCCACGCAATTTTCATTACAATTTTAATTTTTTCTTCAAATGACATCCCAGCCAATAATACCGCCTTGATTTTCATCCAAAAACGCTTAAAAGAAAAGGTATTTTTCTTCTGTTTCTTGTGATGTTCTCCCATTTCTGTCTCTTTTGCATTATTTTCTTGGTCTGACTCTATATTCTCATTAAAATCCCACTCCTCATACACTTGTTTTCTTTTTCTCTTTCTAGTTTTAGTACACTCAGACCTATTTAATTCCTCTTTTCCATCACTATCAAACCCAAAATCATGTGTATTATCCGCTTTTTTATTTTCAGCTTCATCAAAATTTTTATTTATCAAAATATCTCTGTACGATAATTTATGTGATGTAAAATATGGTGCACTCGTTGTCGCAGTCTCATTGTATTTTTCCTGATCCTGAGATCTCCCTTTCTGCTTCTTCAAATAGTTTTCTAGAGCCTGACGATATGTCACTCCATATTCACTCATAATATTTCGAATTTCCTTTTCTTTTCTAAATACTGGACATGATTTATCTAATGACATATGTGCGCCTTTACAATTAATACACTTATAGGACTTGGTCTCACAGTTCGCATGATTTTCACCGCATTTTGGACACAATGTCTTATTCGTTGGACACACCCGCATCCGGTGTCCAAACTTCCAACATTTTGAGCACTGCGTAACTGGAAATATAAACCTCTCTACTTTAAGCCTGCATCCATATGCATAAACATAGTTAGGTAAGCTACTACTTTTAAAACTAAGCCTCACAGATTCGCTTTCTATCCATTTTCCATCATCTGCCACTCTTCTTAATCTCTTAACGGAGGCAATGTCGTATTCACACCTAAAGATTTTCTTTAAATCCTCCTCATTAATTTCCAGTTCTATTTGTTTCACTATTCCATACGATAAATTACTTCCGAGGGTAGATTGACAATTATAACCCAGATCAATCAGTTGCGGGCAGTTAAGAAGGTAGTCGGCATCTTTTTTCGTAGCCAATGACACAATGACTTTGTAAGGGCTTTTATATTTAACTCGTAATATGCCTGGTACATTCAACGATTGAAGAAATTTTGCAAGACTAATCTGTTTCGGTAATACATTATTTGAAGTAATACATATATCAAACGAATCGCTTACCTCAGGCTTAGAGTTACGGAAAAGCCGCTTCTTTCTTTTCTCTACTTTCGTAAATCCTTCATTAACATCTTCCTCGCTATCGCTCCTTAACCTTTTATCGCACCGCATTAAAATTGGGGACTCAACTTGCATTACATCTTCATTTGTTTCTTCTTGTGAATTCATATTATTGTATTCACCATCCCCTTCATTCCCGCACATAATCCCACCTTTACTTTTCTCACTCATTTTTTTCGCAAATAGGAAGGTAGTTAAATAATATCACAGCCTCCGCGACTATGAACGCACGCTCGCTACTCCGCAACGGGCACTCGCTTCCGCGCACCGCGCGCGAATGAATCAGATCTTACTTAAACTACTTTTAGCTAATTATAATTATTGTTAACTCTTTCAGATACATGTCAGCACACTGGCTGGTCGTGCCGTTCTACTGGCTGCCTTATCTGGTGACTTCTGTTGGAGTGTCCCATGTTTTTGATAACTGGAGATCATCGAAGGTATATGGCCTGTGTTTGCTCATTCTATACTGGTTTAGTATTTAGCCTATGTGGCCTCGGATCACAAGGTCCTGGATCATGGGTTGAGCTATGAAATATTGAGCTTTTCTTTCTTCAAAGAAAGACCTGCTAAAATACTTGACTTGACCCCTCATGCTTGATTCTTAACGTATTCTAGGGATAAACGTGCTTAACTAGAAGGTAACTATTCACACTTGAAGATGCCCACGTTGAAGGTGAAGGCATTCATGACGTAGAAAAAAGAAATATCAATATTATAAATTAAACATGTATTCTATTTTTACCTATTCCTTACTCATTCAAGCAAAAACGTCTGGATTAGATTTACGTGTAATAAAGAATAATTTTAACAAGAGCTAAGTGTAAAAAATATCATTAGGCCCTCAACCTCAGGTCTGACTCAAAATATTTTCAATTTCAGACTGACTATGATCGTCCAATCAGAACAGCCCAAGCTATGGCCACAACTCGACTTATAATGGCATTGGTACTATTGCTGACGTGCTGCGCAGAAGGCACAGCCAACATCAGATATTTATTGGCGATCCCACTTCTGGGCATGTCCATAGGAGGAGTCATTACCACCACCGTGGCGAGATGCAGATGTCTCAGCGGTTTGTATGATTTTTAACCGACGAAAAAAAAGGAGGAGGTTCTCAATTCGACACGTATATATATATATATATATGTATGTATGACCACGCATAACTTTATTAGTAAGGGCATACTTCCAAAGTGGTCCCATTATCATCATGTTGGAAGATATCCTGGGGAAATTGAATGAATTCTTCAAATTTTGGAGGTACGCTTACAGCAATTTCGGTTTTTGTCTCGGTATCGGTACTTTTTTACGATACTTTAGTTTTAAGATACTTTAGTACGATACGTGGCGATAAATCACTACAAAGTAAGAAATAAAAAATTTTAACAAAAAATAGAACCGACTCAAAATGCACTAAAAAGTAAGAAATAGCTGTGTCATTTAGTTGCTTTAACATACTTAAGCATATCTAGAAGTCTATGCCAGCCAAGGTTTCTACTTTAAGGGCGTTACCTAGAACCCACAAACTGCTTTACTACGTAAAATAAATGTTCCTTAGACTTAGCTGGCACCGGATTTATAGATATGCTTAAGTATATTAAAGCAACTAAATAACACAGTTATTTTTTACTTTTTAGTGCGTTTTGAGTCGGTTCTATTTTTTGTTAAAAAATTTTTATACTTCTTAACAGTTTCTGGAGGAACTTAGAAAAATTAGAAGCAATGATTTTAGATTAATTGTGCCTTTAACAAGATTTTTACCAGATATACTTTAAAAAATACGCTCTAAAGCTCTAAAGTTTAGCTGCTCAGCAGATTTTGTGTTATACAAGTTGCAAGTGATGGTCGACACTCCATCAGAATTAATGACGACATCGAGTGAGTCACGGGAAGACGCTGTATGCAGACGGCTTAGGACCGTGACGAACTACAAAAGAGTTATGTCCTGTAGTGAAAATGCATCGGCTGATACGGTTGTGGCATAACATATGCCAGAAATTAATTAAATAGTCTGACCAGTAGCAACAAGCTTGGACGTTCAGTTCCCTTTCACTAAAGACCTGGCACATAAAGAGATTATGCTCGTATTATAAAATTTGAATTAATTTTTATCCAGCATGGCAAGTCCTCATAATGGAAGTGATCCTGCACCTGCCGGCGACGATGTTCGCCTTCTCCCTGGCCACAAGGCTAAATTGCCTGGCCATACCTATTATGGGCCGCTCCGCGTCTGACTCACCGGATCTCATTATAGCTGGTTTTAATGCAGTTCTGGTTATCTACGTTGCATCCACTGTGGTAAGTGACGGAAACAATCCTATATACTTAATATCATATATAATAATTTATTTTTATTAAGCTATTGCATAGCTTCTATCGCGGGCCTTGAACCTGGAGACCGAATTCAGAATTTCCGTAACAAAAAAACCTAACACCCCCTGGATATCAAAAACATAATATTAAAAGCACAATTTCGGCAACAATGTCACCGAGACCATGGTCTAGCGGTAAGGCTCTCTAAGTGCTCGGATTGCCAGAGTGACGCGGGTTCGTATCCCGTCGGTTCCGCAATTTTTTTTTCAAGCGTGATATTTCAAAAACTCATTTTTTTTACAAGCGTAGTACGATAAATGGTAGATAAACTAAAAAGTAACAGTTTAGTTTTCCATCTATCGATGAATACCAGAACTTTTAATGAATTTTTGAAATATCACGCTTGAAAAAAAAATTGCGGAACCGACGGGATTTGAACCCGTGTCTCTCTGGCAATCCAGGCACTTAGAGCTTCTTACCGCTAGATCACGGTCCCGATGACGTCGGTAGGTAAACATAAGTTGATAAAAAATGCTATGCAATAGCTTTACCGCGGCAGTCCCCGGGTGCCACACGTCTTTTTTTTATTGTAAATTAGCCCTTGACTGCAATCACACCTGATGGTAAATGATGATGCAATCTAAAATGGAAGCGAACTTGTTAGGAGTAGAATGATATTCACACCCCTTCGGTTTCTACATGACATCTTACTGGAACGCTTAATACCTTGGCGGTACGTTTGTCGGTAGGGTGGTAATTAGCCACGGCCTAAGCCTCCTACCAGCCGAAAACTGTTATTAATGTCAATTACACAAAAAACTGTACAAAACTCGTAATATTGCTTGTATATAATGCTAAACTTTGTTACAAAAGGTGTTTCTCTCAATTGTTAAAACCACGATGCTATAAATTCATAATGGGCATCTAATATATGATAGGAATATCCTATCATATATTAGATACTACAAGCGAATATAATTGATTTTAAAAATTATAATGTGTTTGATTTAAAAACGTCTTTACATGCAATAAATAATAAAGTAAAGAGCCACAGAGAGGCAGGTCATTAAAATTACTTGGCAAAAAGCTAACCTAAAGTAAACTTAGAAAGTGAAGCGATTTTTATGTCGATGTTGATAAGATAGGGATCAGATGTGTGGTGTGACAGACATTTTTTCAGAATTAAGAGCAATTTACAAACGTAGACGAGTTTAACTACTTATCAATTTTATTTCAGTCGGGCATCGAACTTCTGTTCTCTCGCAAAAATCTGTCGGCAGTGTTGGGCGTTGTGTTCATTGTGTCTGTCGGCATCATCTTCTACCCCTTCGCGCCTTACCGTGGTGACGTCACGCAGAGGCATTACTTTGTTGTAAGTACATACATTTTAATTACTTTAAAAATCATATAAGTACAAAAAAATCGATCTTAATCTTGTTTATCGCTTATAGTTGTAGAAAGTATAATACCTAATGTTTAAAGTCAAAGGAATAACAGGTATCATCACAAAAAATGTTATGTAAAAAAGTGCATGTGTAAAATTTTGGGAAAATCATCAATTTTCTTGCCAGCATTTGAAATCAGGTTATACCATAATAATTTACAAGATGATTGGCTGTTATTTAAAGGGAGGTAGTCTCGGAAAACTAAAACTATACACGTTTGTAATGTAATTCATCAATGTATTATTTACTTAAGTATCCACCACATACCACCACAAAGATTCTTAATATATACGAAAAATTGTTTCCATTACACTGCTATTTGCTATGTACTTATATGAGGAACATCTGGTAACACTAAAATATCACACGCTTTTAATGTGACACATTAACACTTACTCTACGTACTTATGTTATATTTCCAGCATTCCCAAGTAACAACCTACAACGCAAGTCACAAGCCTACAGAACGATTTTCAGGAACCGCCATAGTTAAAACGGACTCTAACAACATTCAATCAGCGTTGACAGCAATCCAAAGCAGTCCTCTATTCATTAACGATAGGCGACATGTAGGTGATGGAACTGATGGCATTGACAGACACATCAATGCTAGATTGAGTATAAGAGCGAGTGACCTGAAGATTATAGACCAAGAGTGTGATGATTATCTTTACTGCAACCTACCCTTGTTCAGGACCGGCTTTAGTAGAATGAAGTAAGTACAAAAACTAACGGTCCTCGAGCCAGGAACAGATACTCATGGCTAAAACCTTTCCGACCTAAACGATGTTGTTTGATGCAGCTTAAAATAGTCAGCTTCGATTCCGACAGCACGTTGAGGACGAGTGGCTATAGGCTACACGGTTCACAGTAGAAATATTTTTAAGCCGGAAAGGAACCTTTGTTCCTGGCTCGGGGACTATTACTTACGGGGACGGGGACTTAAAGCTTGAAAATAAATTAAAAGAATATTTCAGAACTGGTTTCCGAAAATAGCTAGATTTAGAAATCGATACGTATGATGATATATTTACAATATGCAAATTTTGATGGCCTATAAGTAAATGGCGAGGGAGGCTTTTATTAAAAAAAACTACTCGTCTTTTGGCAAAAAGTTTAGCTACAAACTGTATGATGAGTCAAAATGAAGATAAGCATTTTTTCATTTTGGTTAAGTTATTTCAGACGTGATTCTCACATGTTCGTAATAGGTCTATATTATAAGCCACCCTAATAAAATTATTGAGGGTCGGAAGTTTTTCGAAAATTCTGACTTTAAGTAATTTTTGTATGTTTTAATGTCTTAGGAGAGGCAGTATCTTCATTAAGATGAACCCGCCAGCACATTTCCCTCATTCGTTGAATCTGAACAGACGCACCTGTTCTGGTAATCAGTGCACTCTCCACTTCACAATGCGTGGTAAGTTAAGTTTGATATTAACTCAGAATTATGAAAACCTTATAATATTATTTCATACTAGTTACCTGCTTAACCAAACGGTCATGGGTTCCAGCTCCATCCGCTTTCCAAGACTACAATAAATATTTCGTTTCTCAGTACTGGTATCTATGCATAAATCACTAACGGGAATAGCAATTGTTTCAATATTTTTATTGGTATAGCACAAACTAGACACCGCCAAGTTCAAATTCAATCAAAGTTTGAATTTTTAGTAATTTTAGAATTATAATTTTTTCAATTCAGAATTCACAAAATCTATAAAAGGGGTGGATGATTAATATTTTATTTAATATTTGCAGGTAACGCCCACAACCTAATTTCAATATGGCCAGTAAGAGGTGTCCAACTAACAGAATGGTCCTTCAACGGTCCCGTCAGAGACTCGGGAGTAGTGCAAGGCAGAGCTGTATACACCATAGTACATTCCACCGCGACGTATTCTGCAAACTTTGCGCCTTTTGAATTCTGGGTTACCTTAACTGTGAGTATGAAGCTTATACCAGCTGTAGGTTATGTTTGTCTGTCTGTTTGTTCCGAGTAATTTCTGAAAGTACCAGTCGGATTGTTATGATTTTTTTGATTGTGACAGCCAGACTCATGAGGAATGAAGGCTTTTTAGCCTGCAATTCCCACGTGAACAGGAACGAAACCGTAGGCGTCCGCTCGTTTCTAAATATTTAGAACTACTCGTAACAGACGTCTGAGGAAGTAAATCCATAGCAACCTTCCGAGAACACCGAGAACAGTTATGTGTGACAACTTTTTTTCAATGGAAAAATGGATATAGCAAGCTATGTTTAAAAGATATATTATATATGAATAGTTACCCAAGCGTTCCGCGATACTAATTTCAAAGTATCAAAAAAATTCTAATACATTTTCGTTCCGAATGGTCAAAATACCTAGAAGTTTTTAAAGTTTTTGATACTTGCATATTTCATATATCAATTTCACATACCATCGCGGACTTTTTTGTAGTTCTGTAGATAAAGAATAACAATTCTTCTATACATTATTTTGCCTCTTCTCAAATAGTTTAGGCAACGTTTTCAATGAAAGCTTTTTAGCGACCAGACACTTACAACAAATTATCGTCACATTTGCGCTAATTCAGACAAAACTTTGACAAATAATATACTAAAACTTACATCAGGAATCAATCTATCTATAGGTAAAAACGGCATGAAATCAGTTCAAGTAGTCTTTGAGTTTATTGCGAACGGACAGACAGCCAAACGCGGCTGGGCACTTTATTTTTAACCGACGAAAAAAAACGGAGGAGGTTCTCAATTCGACATGTATATTTGTGTTTTTTTTTTATGTATGACCACGCATAACTTTTTACTTTACAGTGTTGTCCGATTTTGATAATTCTTTTTTTATTAGAAAGGGCATACATCCAAGGTGGTCCCATTGTCCTCATCGATTTCGGTTTTTGACTCGGTATCGGTAGCTTTTTGGCTACTAGTGCCATATGACTACTATGACAGTATAGTACGAGTACGGTACGTGGCGATAAATCACTAAAAAGTAAGAAATAAAAATTTTTAACAAAAAATAGAACCGACTCAAAACGCACTAAAAAGTAAAAAATAACTGTGTCATTTAGTTGCTTTAATTTACTTAAGCATATCTAGGAGTCGGTGCCAGCCAAGGTTTCTACTTTCAAGGACGTTACCTAGAACCCACAAACTGCTTTACTACGTAAAATAATTGTTCCTTAAACTTGCTGGCACCGACTTCATAGATATGCTTAAGTAAATTAAAGCAACTATATGACACAGTTATTTTTTACTTTTTAGTGCGTTTTGAGTCGGTTCTATTTTTTGTTAAAATTTTTTATATAATTTGCAGTGATAGTGAAGTATAGGGCTTGTAGCTACCGTGAGTGATTTGAATGAAAAATGTGATGTTATAAAACTCGTTCTTTCTGCAGGTGCCACCATCACAGCAGTCTGGTCTCCTGGTCGAAGTGTCTCACCACTCGCACAAAGCCTTCCATCCTGAGGACTTCACCGAAGAGTACAAGCAACTCCTCGCCATTATGCCAGACTATATGAATATAGCCACCTTCCTGAGTTTCAGAGATAACTATGTGTTTTAAGGAGGATAAAAAATGTGTATTGTACCTACATGCGTTACTTCATATATTCATTTCGTCAAACCGCAACCTGCAGGAGCAGCGAGGCGGGTGTAAGCTCCATATCTCATCTCCTATAACGTTATATAGAGGGCCGTTTATAATGATGATATCACTTCTTTGCGATTGCGTTACACGTATCCTAATGAATTAATGAAAATGAAGTAGGTATAGCTAAAACATGAAAATACAAGACTTGTTGATTTATGGAAAATCTTTTTGAATTTGTTAAATATGAAGTTTGTGATTTGTATTTATTTTACTTAAGTAAAAATATATCTGCCTATCATTTTAAATACGTGTATTATTTACTTAATCTTTTTATATAAAACCATGGTCATTCCTCTGTACCTAACAGAGCGGATTTGTCAGTAATGACATATGAATTTAAGACATGGTCGCACGCTATGGGCAACACATAGATTAAAGACAACTAGATAGAGCCCATAGCGTGTCCACTCGTGACACAGCAAATCAGCCTTATTGACATGACATGTCAACATTTAAAGTACATCATAAAAAGTTATGTTTTAAAATATCGTAAAATACGAAATATTACTTTATATAAGATAGTTTAATAAACGCATAATATATGAAATTTACTAAAAAATAACATATCTGAGCTTTAAATCATCAATCAATGAAGTTTATGCCTACTTACGTATGAAACGTAATTCCTTCGATTTTCTGTTCGCTGCGACTGTTGCAGCCGAAAATATTACAACCCACCATAGCACGATAACGTTTAAATTAATATCGTAACCGCAAAGTTATATTATTTATCAGCAAATTTAATAAAAAGCTAATAATTGCTCAGATATATCCCTTGTCTGTCACAAACTCCACTCTTGACAAACAATAAAAACGAACACGCTGAAAGGGACAAAAAATAATCTTGTATCACTTTCTAATAAAGGCCGAATGAAATAAGTCTGTCACGCTCTTGAACCTACAGCCGCGTTATGACTCCATCTAGTAGTCTTTAATCTATGGGGCAACATAAAAAGGCTCCGAGTCACGCAGCGGGCAAAGGAGCCAGACAAGCTCGGAGTATCTTCTTCTCGATCGAATCAGTAACCGATTTTGACGACTTCTGTGGTGCAGTGGTATGCGCTGTGGATTTAAAAGACGGAACGGTCTCGGGCTCGATTCCCGGCTGGGCCGATTGAGATTTAATTAATCGGTCCAGGTCTGACTAGTGGGAGGCTTCCATCGTGGCTAGTTACCACCCTACCGGCAAAGATGTGCTGCCAAGCGATTTAGCGTTTTGGATGTGGTTTTTGATGGACAGAGCGTAGTGTCGTCGTGGTGGTGTGAATTGTTATTTAAGGAGGACAGATCACTCATTGAAAACACTTTTTAGTTCTTCAATTATATATATTGTTAAGTAATTTTATAATATTAACATATAAGAATACAAACGTATCAGAGAAGTTTTTGGCGTAACAGAAAGAAAGAATATATGACTATGACAGTACTATAAACTATAGATCCATTGACAAAAGTTGTCTATGTCTATAAGGCTACATAGAGTATACCAATTATTTAAGGCATAGGTACATAGACATTTTAACAGTTTTCATCCTACTCCTAACTAATTAGCCCACTTTCATCATAGATTGCGTCATCATTTACCACCAGACGAGATTGCAGTCAAAGGCTAACTTGTACTGAATAAAAAAAATATTGGAGAAAGATTCGAGTCGAGTTAAAATTACTGAAAGGATGTTAGGTTCTGAAATAACATACCAGCGTCGACGACGTGTGGGGGTACAGGGTCTCGAGTTAAACTCCTTGCCAGGGCTAGTCGGGAGGGATCTTGTTTCCCATAGTGCTATTCTTCCAGCACCTTTTAGGGCTAGAACTTATTAGTCAGGTCTGTGAAAGGTCTAGTCTGGTGAGGTGTCATATCTGATATTAGCGGTGTTCATCTCATCGCTTTCACCTTCATCACCTGCGTCTGTGAATGTTCGATTTGTACAAACAACAGGTGTGTCGTTTCGACTTGCGAGATAACCTGTGATATATCGGATAATATATATAATAGAAATATAATATGTATATCACATAATATTTCATATCATGTCCATTCAAAAGTACCCAAATCCTTTTGCTACATTCAATATTGATTCAATTATACATCGATAATACTCAATGATTTCCATCAAATCAATAAATACGATTAAATTACAGATATCATTAAAAAAATTACATCATAAATAATCTGTCTAAATATCTAATTACCTAAAGGCATGCAAGATACCTATGGTAATAATCTTGTAATCACTAGACTCTCACATCTTGATTGGCCCTTAAATCACCTAAGTAGTTATTTTACCTGTTTTTAAATAGTATGAAGCCTCTATATCACTGTCAACATAATCAATAGACGACTTAGTTAAAAATGAGTCAACCATAGTATTCTTTAACACTATAGTTTCTTCTTTTTTATTTTTAAAGTACTTTAATTTACCTCGCGGTTTTCGATATAACTATGTACTTACAAATTACAATATTTCCGCCTCTTCCTCTCTTCAACTTTGAATTGTCGAGCGGTGGACGCCGATGAGTTCGAATTAACGCGTCGTTTTGTTTAATAGCAATGATTTTTTCGTTCGAAATACCAAGTGTATGCACTTGGTATTGATTTAATTTAAATCAAAGTGATAACTATGAATTATAGAGAGGTTCGAATTATCGCAGGTTTCAATTAACGAGAGTCGACTGTATCGATATGCAGCAAAGTTCATATTTCTGGGTAAAACAACTAAACCCAATCTCAGGTATGGATTCTGTGCTTTTCATCAACGTCGGTTTAGTGATTGAGCCGGGAATAAGTAGGAACAAACAAACTAACTCCCTTTTACAGTTAATATGATAAGTAGTTGTTAGTTTTAACTTTTATTATACATTATAAACTTGACTGCAATCAGACCTGATGATAATCGAAGATGCAGCTTACGATGGAACGCTTTTGACTAGGAAAAACCTATTTACTCCCGACATGATCGACATGGTAGGTGTTAGGGAAAACGGAAGATGGGAGGGCATTCCAAATCTTAGCAGTGCGCATAAGGAACGAGGAACCGAACCGATTAATATGCGTCCAAAGGATATCAACTACGTAGCAATGTGTAGGTGTGAATGATAATTAGGCACAAAGGTTGATTAATTATTTATCAACAATAATCCATTCTCTTAAGTGTGGATTATTTAGTAATTAATATCTATAAATGTTTTTATCGAGTACTTTATATTTAATACCAGTGTACGTAGTAGGATAACACCACTATGTAGGAGTATCTACTTAATAGATTTGTTAATTTGTGATACTTATGAACTCATAAGTATCGCAAAGGACGTAAGTAAGTATCGTGCAGAATATTCCAAAACTTTAAAATTTTACATTCTAGTCACTTGTAATGTAACTCCACTGTATTTCAATGGTTGGTGGGGTTAGGGCGTTAATGTTCAATTTGTAACGATAACTTATTTTTATAATAATAATTCACTTGATGGTAAGTGCAAAGCTAACGCTTATAGATAAAGCAACATTTTTTTTTTCTTTTTATTTGGTCTACCAACAGTTTTACAATTAATTCATTGAATAAAAATAAAATAAAATCTACGAGTAATATGTTAAAATGTAAAATTAATTATAGGTAACCACTGCATGCGACTTTACATTCATTGTATTTGCTGAAGTTATGAAAAGTTATATACTCGTACGTTACATAATTTTTAAACACTTGGCAAGGCGTATGTGTACGTCGTTGGACACACGTCCTACAAAGTGCCGCTCTACGTCCATCAACTAGAGGCGTTGGGGTGTCTGTAATTACACCGGCAAATATGCTCTTCGGGATGAAAGACGCAGCAATGATGCTTAGCGGCTAAAATAAGCGTGGCCATAATACTTTCTCGGACGAGCTTCGTCACAAAGCTCTACTAGTCTTGACACAATCAGATGTTTGTCTAATCTAAAGATTAAAAAATCTATTAGACAGTGTGGTCTCTAAGACGTCCTTATTAATACATTTATTAAGTCGATCTTAAGATACCATTGGTGATACTTGAGGTTATTGAATTAGATTTCATCTTTACACAATAACTTAAAGCAGAAGTAACAGAATTGAAGATGGTTAATAATATTTTGTCACTTGTTGATTCTTCTGCGGAGCTCCTCGTTTGTGAATCGGTCACACAGTGATACTCCGAGTATTGTTCTTTGCCCACTGAGTGACTGAGCCTTTTTATGAGGCCCGCAGCTAGCGACCAGGTTTCAGATCCATAAGTCACCACGATGTTGGATTCGGTGGCAATGGGCGGGGCACGTCGTTAAAAGAGTTGATATACGTTGGGGGCTCAAGGTACTAGAATGGCGACCCCGCACC
Source organism: Mycalesis mineus (assembly GCA_034621355.1). NCBI lineage: Eukaryota > Metazoa > Arthropoda > Insecta > Lepidoptera > Nymphalidae > Mycalesis > Mycalesis mineus. The sequence continues at coordinate 10,741,575 of CM067882.1, forward strand.
GGAAAGAGCAATGTTGGTTGACCTCCCACTAGGTGGCTGGTCACAGGCGTCCATCAGCTCTTAATAATGTTAACGATAATGATGATGATTAATAATATTTTAAATGATTTTAGTTTAAAAGAGAGTAGAGAGAGAATCGGCCTATGAGTCAATACAAACAGACAAATATAAGGTTTCAAAAATGTTTGTAAATTAAGCCTAATTGAAATAAATGAATCTGATTCGTTTCGATTTGAAAAAATAAACAATTGCGAGAGTTTCAGCAAATGAGTATTGTTTAAAAAACATAACAGGAATAAGTACTGACTTTGGATATAACATGACACTATGTAATGTAAGCAGGTTATTGTCAAGAGAAATGTACACAGTAGACATTCACCGTTGATTGAATTAGTGTGCTGATATAGTGTACCAAATGTGAATTTTGTAAGAATAATTTTAAAAAATTTACTCTAAATAACTTCGTGTTTTGTATGTACTTTTATGTCTGTCTTATCATATTCTATTTTAATCTGTTCAGCAGTTTTTTAATATCTTGGCAAAGATCTAAAACGATATTTTTATCGGCAACAATTTTCTGTTATTTAAATTTAATTAACGTTGTTCATTAATATTGTACTATTTAACTTATCAACATTGAATAAGTGAATCAAATTAAACGTTTATAATATTATGTCATCATTGTATGATAACAACTTAATACTTTTCTGTGCTATTAGACTAGTTTCTTATCATTTATTTCAAGTTTAAAACATGTAGGTATTTGATATCTAATAGGTGAGTTCAATTCAGTTCAATATTATTATGACGCCCGTGCGTGACATGGCTTCAAACATTTGAACATTTAAATGACGAACTCTTGTTTGTTTGAAGCAGCCTCTTCTCCCGTAAGTTTCCTTCTATCTGCGGCTATTTGGAGAGCATTGTAAACCGAGGAATCTAGTGAGGTACGGATCTTTTCGGACCAGACACCGGACTGCGCCCCTGCCTCTTTCCTGCCTCAGTCTTTCTACGCGTCATGTCCAAAGTACTCAAGTATACGCTTTAGGCAGATGGTAAAGTGCATTCCTCTATACACTTATAGGTACAAAGTACCATGCCAGACATCTTTATCATCATTATCAGCCTATTAAGGGCCCACTATAGACCAAGCCTCTCCTTACCACCACGCTGTACCTATGCAGGTTTGACATAGCTTTAGCCAAGTGTTCAAATGTTTGAAGCTAGGCCTGAGGCTATTTAAGACACAATTAACATGCTTTCACGGTGACACAATGGCGGAAATCTGTCAGTGAACGTAATATTATGATAAACATTTGATAAGAATATACGGATAGATATTAATATGAATATAAAGTATATGACAGTTTGCTTGTTATCATTTCACAGTTCACACAGACGTAAGAAAGTTTACTTTGTGATGAAACAAAAAACTGGAGATGATCCGGCTCCGAGGAAAAACGTGCGTTGAATTTTAATTTTTATGCTTATAGTGATCTAGTTTTGTGTTTGTCTTTATTATTATTCTATTTTTCATTATTTAAATATTCTACAAAGAAATTATGTTTCACGATTTTTGCCTGATAAATTAAATTAAAAATATTATTTGCTACATAATAACTGAAAAACACGTATAAGTATATTTTATAGCTACGAGAATATTTTTTATAAATTAGTTGCTGAATTTTTCCATCACGACATCAGCAACTAATTAATAAGATATGCTCGAAACTATAAAATAATGTGATAATGTGATGTTTGGTACATATTTTGAACTAAATAGACTTACTGTGTCCGTCGATTTCACTTTCCATTACTGTGAGAATATCAAGATAAAGGAATGGTCCTATGAGTCTATAATAATCTATCTCTGAGTCTTCCATCCCGATGGTTTCAGCCGTTTTGGCGTGATTGTGTAACTAATATCCATCTATTCTAACTTGTGCATTTATTATATACTTAGATGAGATTTTAGGAGTCAATAACCCAATATTTTTATACGTATATTCTTTTCGACTCTATAATATCTTAATATCTTGCGTCACTAAGGGTACCCTTAAACCTACACCCGAGTCACAAGTCTCGGGCTCTGTTCGGAGTTTTTCTCTCAGCCAAGCGATGGACCCGGCACCCACACGGTGAATCCATGGAATGCTAAGATATTCGTCTCTCATCCTCATCATTTATTTGATTTGTTATATTTTTGTTTGTTGAAACTGAATAAAATTAAAATTATCCATAATACACACTCAAATATTAATAAAAATTAAAAAAAATTAACTTATCATTGAACGCAGGATTAGTAAACGAAGTATCATTTTATTTGGCATGATCCTCGATAATATTCCTAAATATGGCAGATTATTACCTACCGCCTTTGAATAGATTGGGGCTTATCTTTCAAATACCAAATTTTAAATTAATAGTAATAATAGGTAATCGATCAGCAAAAATCCAACTTGTTACACGTAACACGTTTCACATTTGATAAGACCTCCTAATGAAGGACATTTCCACATATTCGTTTGTTTATTCAAATACGAAGACAATATCATGCTGAAATTATAAGTTCAAAGTATTAAGTAACTAATGAAGTTTCACAAACATTTTTGGTCTGAGTAGAACTGCAGTAAACTCCATTCTAGAAAGAGTTCCCAAAGGTGTTCTACCAAGATCCTACCAGATTTGGTTAGGCAGGGAGAATAATCCGAGCAGAGAAGACGTGCGTTCACCGGTCACAAAGTCATCCTTACGTCTACATCCGTGTCGCAAGTCTCGGACTCTGTTCAGCGTTTTTCTCCCTGCCACATGATAGACCTGGCACTTGCACGCAGAATTCATAGAATGCTAAGATATTCGTCTCTCTAGGTTTTATTATCTCGTCGCTTTTATTACTGTCGTAATTTTCACAACGGCAAAAGATCTACCATGTCTTGTCTAAGGCAAAATTTCTATCTTTATTAAAATTCATCAAAAACAGTTAATAGATCTAGCCTGAAAACATAAGCTGATAGACAGTGTTCCTATGGCATTATTACTACATTATAAACTGCTAAATTAAAAGAGTTAAATTATATTTTAGATACCAAGTCCATTCTTTGTACTATTACTGGGATTTTTCATGCTGGTAGCGTTTGTGACGACAGCTATTGAAGATGAACTGCCCAGGCCAATTGGAGAAGAGGAAATTGGAGTCAATGTAAGTAAGCTTGATTTGATTTTGTATAAATGCAACTAAAATTTTTTATGGAAGTGCAAGAATTCCTTAGTCGTAACTGTGGACGTAATATTAAGTCAAGTTATCAGATTTTGTAGTTTTCGTTTGTATTTTTTTAGGATTCAAACACATTTAGTGAAGAGTCTGCAAAAAAATATCTACAGATTATACTTGGAGACCACCCAAGGGTATTTGGTTTGGAATACCATTATATCAAAACAAGGGACTTAAAAAACCTTTTCGATAGTATTGCTGCGAAATCAAACATACCAATTCATACAGATTGGCAATTTGTTGATGGTAAGTTTAGAAATCACATGCCCCAGTGACCATGAAGAACAGATAGTCATTGGGGCCGGTGTGTTCTTGATGAAGTGGTTGGATGAGGTAAGAGATTGGTTAGAGGTGGTGCATTTATATACAACATTATATCAATAAGTTGATTAAAATGATGATATTTCACGAGAAACGTGATTTTTTGACTAGTGAGTGTATCTCTATGTGTTATTCTAAATAGACCGAAATTGAATTACTAGAAAGGGCATTGATTTCAAGATTTTATTTTGTTTCAGGTTATTTTTGGATAGGCGCGCCCAGTGTTTACAGGAATCTGTCAAATGTAGTAGCGGTACTGGAAGGTGAAAGTGGATTTTATCCTAATGGCACTATTGGTACATCGATCCTTGTAAACTGCCACCATGACTCTGTTCCATTTGCAATTGGTAAGTAATTTACATTATGAACATTTTACAAATATTATTCAGAGATGTAGAGTTAATATTGTTTAGGAGGCTGCATATTAAAGAAAAAACAAAATACGATTATTTTCTATACTACCTCTTATATTTTCTCTATTTAATTTATTTTTTTAATATAAAACAGGTGCTTCCGATGATGGTTTATTTTGCGCTGCCATGGTCGAAACATTAGAAAAGTTGTCAAGAAGAACGACAAAATTAAAACACAATGTGATTTTTCTCAGCAATGGAGCTGAGGAAATGGGATTACAGGTATGAAAACAGAAGTAGATTTATAGCATTAGTAGAGACCTCCATAGAAATCGAACTCATCTGGGAAAGAGTTTGCGTCAATTTCTATTGCCAAGCAACATTGTTGCCTACAGGGTGTGCAATGCTTACACCGGTATATTTACTATCACTAGAATTAACATCTATCTCAATTTGTTTCACAAACGGCATTATTATTTCTATTTTTAAAGGGAAGCCATGGATTTTTAAGTCATCCCTGGTCAAAGAACGCTATAGCTGTTGTAAACTTGGACGCAGCTGGAATGAACGGGCGGCCCAATCTTTTCCAGGTAAATCCTCGTACTTTAAAATAATTTAATTTTATTAGCTGAAGCCGTACCTAATGTATATTTTTGATTCGTAATTTTTTTATATTGTAGGTAACAGACGCCAGAGTTCTAGAAGCATTTAGAAGGACGACTTCAAGACCTATGGCCCAAAGTTTAGGGGAATTTCTATTTAGTAACAGAATTATACCATCCGATACCGATTTTCGGATATGGAGAGACTTCGGAGATATTATGGGTAAGGTTTTATTCCTTTAAATAGTCCTCTTGTAATATTATCTTCTAAACACAACAGTCTTACGTTGCCTGCATCGAGCGGCTACCTGCAGCTTGATACCACCACCAGTCCACCTATCAGTGGTTATATTGTACATATACCTTTGTTTTGATATAATATGAAACATTTGTATTTATACTTGTAGGTGTAGATATAGCGTTTGTTCAATGGGGTCACATATATCATACGCGGAACGACAGGATAGAATTGATTAGAGATGGCGTCATGCAGAATGCTGGAAACATGCTTCTCCCACTTGTGAGGACCTTAGCTGACTACGAAGGATTAGTAAACAGGGTACGTGAGTTTTCATATATACCTAATCTAATAAATGTAGATGAAACGGTCTTTTTTGGTATAAGTAAAGCTATACTATATTTGGAAGACGATTGTTTTGGATGTAGTAATGAAGTTAAGCATAAAAACGCGTTAATCTATGTAAATTAAAGGAGAAGCAGTACAGTAGAAATGCAATGTTAAATTATTCAAATGCAGTGTATGACGTCAAAACTCGTTATTTATTTATTTATAATCAACAGAGCATTAACCAAAAAAACTGTCACTTAGCTGCCACTTACAGAGAGATGATAATTTATAAATACATTTTCGCTTTGCCAACTCTTCTCCTGTTTTACACACAAATATTAATGTCAAACGTCTGTCTATACACCTTAGTATAAAAACTAAGCAAAAACTTGTTCCATAAGTTTCATGTCAATTTTACTATAACTTGAATTTGTTGTTGTTTTAGGTACCACGTTCAACAGCTGTGTACTTTGACTACATGGGCTGGTTTCTTGTAACATTTACAAGATCTGCAGCATTGGCAGTTGATATCCTCGTAGTATTGTTGGGTTTTACAAGTATCATTTATCCCATATTCATATTTGGATTCACTAAACAGAGAAGTAAGTCATATTCCGTATTGTAAGTTACATAATTTAGATGATAAATATTTTTTACTTTGGCACGTACTTAATTATTCATTAAAGTATTAGTTGAATCGATAAATAGCTTGAAATACCTAAAATGATAAACATCATACATCTAATTAGAATTCCATGATTAAGTATCGTTAATACCCAATTTAAAGGTGAACCATAAAGAATAGGAAATAATCTTCTTATCAGTAGCAAAAGTATTTGCACTGACAATATTTACATAATTATCATTACTCATAATTTGAAAATTTGAGAAATTCGATAGATATTGGTAATAGTCATTTTAAACACTTGCAATTGTTTGTCCTCAACACAATATTGACACAATATCTTTCATGTGTCGCTATCACTTAATTGATTCCACCCACACGTATATAATATACGATAAGTATTATTAAAAAAACACAATGAGAATATAAACAATAATCTCAGATATTTTATTAGTTGTAATGTTTAGAACATCTCTGTACCTGGATCTAAGACATTCTAAAAGTATTGTTGAGTATGGCAGAAGCGAGTGAGTTATACATGTGAGGGTATGGCAAGTGATATGATATGGTCACTATGTACTGAATGATGTGTGGTAGTATGTAATATGTGTATATCTAAAATTTCATTTATTAATTATTCCTTTCCAGCTTGTTCTTTCATCCGTGAGTTGATATGGTCTCTGGTAGGTCGTTTGTTATGCATAGCAAGTGGAGCCGTGATTATAACCATATTTGCTTCTATTATGATCGCAACAACTATTCAAATGAGGTGAGTTCAAAAAATTTTACAGTTTAAGTGTATAATAATGCAGAATGACATATAACTGTAATAATTATTAAACACTGATGTGACGACATATATGTCATAGCTCTTACTCTCTTAGAATTATTAGAATAACTTGGACACCAACTTGAATAGTCCATTTTATATTTCAATTTAATTATCTTTGCATTAAACATTTTTGAGTGGATTTTGTAACCAGTAATTATTTTTTAGATATTTATCGGCATATTGGCTTATAGCACCGTTGTACTGGTTGCCATATGTTCTCGCCTCTGTGGCAGCAGCTCATTTGTTTGACTTCTGGAGGAGCAAAAAGGTAGAAAAGAAATACTGTCATAGTATGTATACAAATTAATATAAGAATATCATAATGTGTATTTCAGTCATTATTTTATTTATTATTATTTATCATTAGTCCTATTTTGTCTTGACCTTATTTGAATTTCTCGAGAATTTCAATTTTACCTGTTACGATCATTCTTTAATTTCTTCAACGAAATATGCTATATCCTTCTCTATAGTATGTCTTATTAGACTAGTGCAGATAAAACTTTATTTTTTTTAAAGCTATCTGCAGCACTGGTCTATGTTATCACTGTACCAAAAATCATCAAAGGTTCTTTTGCATCCTAAATTAAATATATAAATATTAATACTAATATTAATTATTGATTTTCTACAAAAAGTATTTTTTTATTTTTAGACAAAACTGGACTCTTCAATGCGGACTATTCAAGCGATGGCGGCTACTCGTTTCATGATAACTGTGCTACTGCTGGCTTTGTGTTGTATCCCAATGTTCTACAACGTTAGATATTTGATTGGAACTCCTCTCTTCTTGATGTCAGTCGGAAGTATAATATCTATGTCGGTTGTACGATACACAAAAGTGAATGGTAAGTACTGTAAGAGAGAATATCTTAGCAATTCATAGATTTACCGTGTGGATGCTGATTTCATCTACTAGAAGGTACTCAGCCCTAGCAATAATGTAAGCTCTCAAATTTTTCATTTTTCATCGTGTGGCATAGAGAAAACATACAAACTTATGACTCGAGTGTAGTTTTAAGGGATTTCTTTGTAGTGTAGCACCTTCTCTTCTTCTGTGGTATCTAATATTATTTGTTAAAACATTAATACGATCATAACTTTAGAAGTATCATAATCAAAAAGCATAAAACAATAACAGATAAAACGTGAAAAACGTATCTTTTATTGTTATAGCTACTGTTTTGTGTCCAAGCAATTAGATAGCAATCTTATCAATAAGTATTATTATTAAGGATAGATTTATTTTCAAGGACTCTTGAAAATATCCTATCCTATCTATCCTTTCATATTCAGCTTGTGTTTTTTAAATATTTCTAATATTATGTAGGAACTTATAGCCCTCGACTTTTCATATTATCATTCGTATCAGCTACTTGAATCAATTTGTGAAATGTATCAACTGTCTTTAAATTGAACATTGTCAAATCATTTACTGAGGATACTCCAGTACCCAAATGAACCGTAATTTAACAGTCTTTTGTTTAATCTAAGTAGGGCTAGATATCAGACTCATTCGTTTAATTCTCACGATGAAACAAAAATTAAAATTGGCTTCATTTAACTTCCTAATTAATTTTTTAACTATTTGTTTTTAGCATGGCAACACCTTACTTTGGAAGTGATTGTGCACATACCCGCTACTCTGTTCACCTTGTCTCTGGGAACAAGACTTCTAGCACTTATGATACCAATAACTGGTCGATCCGCTTCTGACTCTCCAGATGTGCTTGTAACGATAGCCGCTGTTGCTGTTACAGTGTACGCTGTTTTCACTGTGGTAAGTTTTGTTATGCACAAATAAAAGCCTTCTTTTTAGTTTATTATTTAAGAGAGTCTTATTTAAACTTTCCTATTTGATTCACACTGTTTTTACATTTTTGTATCTGCATACAATTAAATTTCATGATTTTTATTTTTGAAAAACCGTATCCTTCCCTAATTGTCTAAGTCCTGTGTGCACCAAGATTTCAGTTATCATAACCAACGGTTAACATTTTTCTATTTCCGGCTCGGGGCTTATAATCTTCGGATTCAATTCGGAATCTGAAATTTCTAAATTTCAAAAGCTAAAGATGTACGCGATTCAGCGCTGATGCGATCAGACACCGCCATTATAGATGTTATGTAGTGTTTAAAATATCACTGTATGTGTACTTACAGTGTTACTTTAATAAGCATTTCCTCACTTACATATGCGTGTCTCCAACGGCGTTTTCTATGGCGGGAGTTTTCTATGGCAATCAGCAATATTTTATTTAGCCTTTCATTGTTTTCAGTCGGGGATTGAATTGCTTTTCTCTCGCAAATGGATGTGGATTGTATTAAGCAGTATATCAGTAGTGTGCATCATCGTTATGTTCATTCCCATGAACCCGTACCGCGACGAAAACACCACTCAGAGGCATACTTGGTTCGTAAGTATCTTTAACTACCTAAGTATACCTACCCGCTGCACTCCATAATTGAAATTCATTTAAAATTTTCATATTCTCTTCTTTCTTCTTGGCCATTTCCCCTAAGAATTTTGCTAAATGTGGTACTTATTGAATAAATAAGATGAAGCAAATTCATTTATTTTATGTAGACTTAATTTATTAATAACTTCAAAGTTGTGAGTATATACCGAATCTACCGTCCTTTCAAACGAAAGATTCTTAATATAGCTATAAGTTAAAAAAAATATTTCTATTCTATATAGTATTCCAGAAAATTGAATAAATAGTTACGAAAATTGAATAAAGAGTACCATACTATGTACAAACAGTACCTACGTAAATTCATTTTCTCAAGGATTTTCTGTATTTAAATCATCGAAAGCTTTACTATTTCTTGCCAAGCATCCAGTATGGGTAATCATAAACGTAGGTATTGATTTGTACTTTAAAATCTCATTGCACATATCACTATACAAAATAGTACAATAAGTATTGCTTTGTTTCAGCACTCTCAAGTCATAACCTACGATGCGAATTTCGCTATAACAAATAGCACTTCTGGCCTCATCATAGCTAAAACTGACGCCAACAACATACAAGATGCGCTATCGGCTATCCGCAATAGCGATTTGTTTATAGGAGATGATGCACCTAACGTCACAGACAGCAGATTACAGCTCAGGGAAGACAACTTGCGGATTCTTCGGGAGGAGTGTCAGGATGTCCTTTACTGTGACTTGCCGATATTTTCACCGCGATCATAGTAAGTAGCATATACATTTTTCACGATTTTTTTATCGTCTACAAGTTGGCCCTTGACTGCTATCACACCTGATGTTAAGAGATGATGCAATCTAAGACGGAAGGGGGCTAATTTGTAAGGAGTAGGATGAAATCCACACCCCTTGCGGTTTCTACACGTCATCTTACCGGAACGCTAAATCGTTTGGCGGTACGTCTTTGTCGGCAGGGTGGTAACTAGCCACGGCGAATACTTCCCACCAGCCAGACCAAGACAAACTAAGAAAAATCTCAATCTGCCCCGCCGGAAATTGAACTCAGAACCTCCGTCTTACAAATCCACCGCGCATACCACTGCGCCACGGAGGTCGATTTAAAACAAAAAGAAACTTTTTAGACGACCTCCATGGTGCAGCATACGCGGTGAATTCACAAGACGAAGGTCCTAGACTTTATAAAGATATTCTTAATTGGCCCCGATCTGGTCGTTGTTAGTCTTGTCTTTGGCTACTACTGGCTTACTTAACCTCCGACCAACCGAATACGTATCTACCGTCAAGCGATTTAACGTTCCATCTTAGATTACGTCATCACTTACCATCAGCTGTGATTGTAGTAAAAGCCTAATTTGTTCTAGTATGTAGTGAATAAAGAAAAGGCTTTAAATAAAATTCCGAAGATTTTGTGTTTTTGACAGTTCGGCCATTTTGGAATAATTTAATCCGCCACTAATCTTTAAACACATTTTACTATACTAAAGCCAAACTCGATTGAGAATGTTTGTCAACAAACAAATTAAAAATGAAGGTACAAATCACTAGTCATTTTACACCTATTTTTTTTTATTAACTAGTTAATGACGAATTCATGACAAAAAATTAGATTAGTAAGCTTAAAAGTAATTAATATATTCAATATGTTTTAAATAAGATTTTTTAAAATAACAAAACATAATTTTAAATTTATTAGGCATAAAATGTGTTGCATTTTCTACCTTCATTTTAAATTTGTTTGTTGACAAGCATTCTCAATCAAGTGTGGCATTAGTATTGATGATTTTCTTAAGCATATAAGATATAGAATAATAAAAAATTGAACACGCAATATGCTTTCAGCACGAACAGTTTATTCGTGACGATGGATCCGCCGGCTTATTTTGAAAGCTCAGTGACATTACTGAATCGTAACTGCACTGGAGATATTTGCAAACTTACTTTCGAAATATCTGGTAAGTTTAAATATTGTTTCTTTTTTAAACGACGAAAAAAAACGGAGGAGGTTCTCAATTCGACACGTATATATTTTTAAGCTATTGTATAGCTTTTATCGCGGGCCTTGAGCGTGGAGACCGAATACAGAAATTCCGTAACGAAAAAACCTAACACCCCCTGTGTATCAAAAACATAATATCAAAAGCACAATTTCGGCAACGACGTCATCGGGGAACGTGGCTTAGCGGTAAGGCGCTCTTAGTGCCCAGATTGCCACACCGCTTGGAACCACGGTTCCGATTTTTTTTAAGCTGATATTTCAAAAAGTCGTTTTTTTTTAATTAATGACTTTTTGCAATAAAAAATGCGATGCAATAGCGTTCTCTGACAGTCCGGGCACTTGGCGCCTCCCGCTAGGCCACATGTCGGCAGGTAAACTATTTTTAAAAAATGTATGAACTTTACGCATAACTTTTTATAGAGTTGTCCGATTTTGATAATTTATTAGAAAGGGCATACTTCCAAAGTGGTCCCATTGTCATCATGTTAGGATCTGATGATGATATCCTGGGGAAATTGAAGGAACTCTTCAAATTTTGGAGGCACGCTTACAGCGATTTCGGTCTTTGTCTCGGTATTGGTAGCTTTTTGGCTACTAGTGTCATATAATATACTATGGCAGTATAGTACGAGTATGTTGCATGGCGATAAATCACTAAAAAGTAAGAAATAAAAATTTTTAACAAAAAATAGAACCAACTCAAAACGCACTAAAAAGTAAAAAATAACTGTGTCATTAAGTTGCTTTAATTTACTTAAGCATATTTAGGAGTCGAATAGAAGCCAGCAAGGTTTCTATTTTAAGAACATTACCTAGAACCCACAAACTGCTTTACTACGTTAAATAAATGTTCCTTAAACTTGCTGGCACCGACTTCATAGATATGCTTAAGTAAATTAAAGCAACTTAATGACACAGTTATTTTTTACTTTTTAGTGCGTTTTGAGTCGGTTCTATTTTTTGTTAAAAAAATTTTTATAATCTACTAGCTTTTGACCGCGACTCCGGCCGCGTGGAATTAGTTATTACGCAGCCTAATTTTTCTAATCTTTGAATCTCATATTATTAATATCTAATCAACTGCCTAAAAATACATTTTAAGCTTCTAGCTTTAAAAATGACGATACTTTCATACAACATTTCTTCCCCCTTTTAACCCCTTACAACCGTTAAGAGCCATGCAACTTTAATTACCTCGGCAATCATATAGGTACGTCAGATCAGAATAGCCTCAAACATTTCTACTACTACTATAGTACAGGGATAACATTACCTTCTTTTTGATTCTTTTCACATCAGACGAAAAATACGTGGGGCGTATCAACAGTGATTGAGCGTGAAAATGTTTAATTCATATATGTTTTTACCCGACTGTGTCAGAAGGAGGGTTATGTTTTTCGAGCGTATGTATGTATGTATGTATGTATGTCCATTTCTTCGGCACGCGCTACAGCCTAAACGGCTGAACGGATTTTGACATGTCAGGTGTCGTTAAATTTGTCAAAATTGTGGTAGTGACATAGGCTATATAAATTTTCAAAATAGCGGCTGTAAATGGGGGAAAAAAGGGGGGATGTGTGTATTTTTTTCTCTTATCTTAGCAATATAGGTACCAATTGAAAGATCGTAAAAAGACCATTTCAAAAATATAAATATCATATCATGTTCATATTACTTTTTTAACAAAAAATGGCAAAAAGTGTACTAAGTGTACCGTCTCATTTCTATACCATAAACTAAAACTAAAAAGTCTCAAATAAAATTATTATTGTAAAAACAAAAAACCCGACTGCTTAAAAGTTATGAACTGAAAGGAGAAAAAGAAGGTCCCTATTTCTGTATAAAGTTCTAAATTCTTTATGGTGCTGCTGACAGGGCATAACTTCTAAGCAGTCGGGTTTTTTGTTTTTATAATAATAATTTTATTGACATTATGCGACCTTTCTTTCCCCGCAGGTTAAAGTATTTTGTCCCTGTTTGCTATTGTTAATATTTTTAAATATAATTTTATTTATCAACAGGTACCGCACATAATATGATAACGATATGGCCGCGACAAAACGTCACTCTAATAGCCTGGCCTTACACTGCGCCGCTGTTTGCCACGCTCAGAGTGCAGGGGAGACCGGTGTACAACATTCGACAAAACACAAACACTTACAGCGAAGTCCTGGCGCCATATGAACTAACTTTAGATTTCAGGGTGAGTAAAACAAGTTATAATTTTGTTTGGTTGGAGTTCTATTCAGACTGGGCCAAATACATTTTTTCGGAATAAAAGTAATTTCTCTTTAATCGCAATCGTAGTGGAAAATGAAGGTTTTTTATTTATTAATTTAGCACAAATAATTAACACAAATTATATCCCGCCAAACTGAGAAATCAGTTTTATTTGTTAGATAGCGCTCTTAAACCTAATTGCTAATTCCATTGATCTACCCATAATAGAACAATAACACCGACTTCATAGATATGCTTAGTGCGTTTTGAGTCGGTTTTTTTTTGTTAATTTTTTTATAATCTACTAGCTTTTGACCGCGACTCCGGCCGCGTGGAATTAGTTATTACGCAGCATAATTTTTCTAATCTTTGAATCTCATATTATTAATATCTAATCAACTACCTAAAAATACGTTTAAGCTTCTAGCTTTTAAAATGACGATACTTTCATACAACGAAGGTTTTTTATTTATTAATTTGGCACAAATAATTAACACAAATTCTGTCCCGCTAAACTGAGAAATCAGTTTGTTTGTTAGATAGCGCTCTTAAACCTAATTGCTAATTCCATTGTTCTACCCATAACCTAACAAGAACACGTGTAACACGTGGAGCTAAGGATCCATTAGAACTCAGTTCCTTCCGCTTGGGGCTAAAATAACTTCGTAAATAATAAGTTTTTTTTTATGTACTACAAGTTGGCCCTGGACTCCTACCCTGATGTTAAGTGATGGTGCAATCTAAGAAGGAAGCGGGCTAACGTTTTAGGGGTAGGGTAAAACCCCTTTCGGTTTCTACACGAAATTGTACCGGAACGCTTAATCGCTTGGCGGTACGTTTTTGTTGGTAGGGTGGTAACCAGAGAGAAATTCACCCACCAGGTAGACCAAGACGAATTAAGAAAAATCTCCATCTGCCCCGTCGGTAATAATCGGACCCAGGACATTCGTCTTATACATTCACCGCGGATACCAACCGAAACGCTACGGGGGCCGGCAAAAACGCTTTTGTTGACGTGACAACGTCTTGTAATTTGATAGAGCCGGCTGCACGCACGAAAAAACATGACGTCATGCGTCGTTACCTCGCTTTGAGGCGCTCCATGTAAGGCTTGAAGTGCAAGCTAGATCCTTTGCGTTCGGCAGCGTTCAACATCCGTCTATTTTTTTAAATATACTAATTTTAAATTAAAAATTAATATATTTATTATAAATTTAAAATATAAATTTATAACATCAAAATCAATTATTTTATTAATTTAAATTAATATTTATAAAAATATACTTAAATTAAAAATTTTAATAACCAATTAAATGCTACCATTCCATTAGTATTTTCTTAAGACATTGTCACGTTCAACTATCGTCAGTAAACCGACTTTACAGACAACCAATTTTTTTTGCCTCTTGTATAACAATCTACTATTTTCGCAGGTGCCAGAGTCTTTACAATCCGTGATAATGTTAGATGTAATTCTGAACTCGCACAAAATCAACCATCCTGAAGACTTCACGGACCACTACAAGCAATTGCTCGGAGTCATGCCTGAATACATGAACGTGGCCACTTTCTTGAGCATCAGGAGTAACTATGTGTTTTAGAGCATTTTTGTAGTAAATCGCACTGAAAATTAGGTTTTAACTTAATGTTTAGGTTTATAATGTAGTACCTACTTTTAAGTTTGACACCTACCTTAATATTCTATTGTTTTTGAGCAGGCTTAAAAATTGTTTCACTCCTTCTGAAAACCAATTTTAAGATTGAAAGCCATAGAAGCGAACAATTATTTGATTTTTTTAGGATTTTTATTTAAACATTGTTGAAGCGTTTTATTATATAACCGTTATATTATACTGCAAGCACTTAAAAAATGTCAAAAAGATATAAATAAGTACATAAATGATAACTCATTAAGTTACCTCTTCTTCGTGTAACATTACTAAGACTAAGCAAAATTGTCGCAGTAGGTAATTTGGTAAGATGTTATAGCTGATAAGTAATATAGATAGATGCTGTAAAGCCAAACTCGATTGAGAATGCTTGTCAACAAACAAATTAAAAATTAAATTAGAAGTTACTAGTCATTTCACACCTATTATTTTCAATTAACTAGTTCTTTTTTTTATCGACTACAAGTTGGCCCTTGACTGCTCTCACACCTAATGTTAAGTGATGATGCAATCTAAGATGGAAGCGGGCTAACTTGTAAGGAGGAGGATGAAATCCACACCCCTATCGGTTTCTACACGACATAGTACCGGAACGCTAAATCGCTTGGCGGTACGTCTTTGTCGGTAGGGTGGTAAATAGCCACGGCGAAAGCCTCCCACCAGCCAGACCAAGACAAATTAAGATAAAATCTCAATCTGCCCCGCCGGGAATTGAACCCAGGACCTTCGTTTAATAAATCCACCGGGCATACCACAGCGCCACGGAGGCCGTCGAAGTTAATGACGAATTCATGACAATAAATTAGATTAGTAATCTTAAAAGTAATTTATATATTCAATATCTTTATAATAAGATTTTTCGTAATAACTTTGGCTTTAGTATAGATAAATAAACTCTTTATTGCTCATATAAAAAGATACAGAGACACAAAAACAAAACAAAAAAAATGTACAAAGGCGGTCTTATCGCTAAAAGCGATCACCTCCAGACAACCCGCATTAAAGTAATTATTATAGTTGTAATAGTTGCATTAATATAGTTGTAATAGGGTATTTAATTTATTTATTTATTCATAGGATATTGTAAAAGTTGCTGTTGTAAGTTAGAAAGAAAATTTCATAGGTACCTAACTATTAATAACTTAAATAATATATTGAAGCTTAAAATCAAAATAAACATCCACAGTCTAATGTATTTTTCGCTTTTACGAATATAATATTTTAATAATAATATTTATAGTATGTAGGTACCTGTTACAAAAACATATTTGAAATTTTTTTTATATCAAATTAAAATTGATGGTTGTATTAGTACCTATGTACTTGAAACTAAAAAGCAAACAGAATCGAAAAATTGTTGCTAATTTGTGTACATAATTTTTGAAAATTAAATATTTTATAAATAATAATGTTGTTTTGAACAATTTATTTACCCATATTTAACGTTCAGTTGAGTTCAGTTTAAAATATTTTTTCATATATTCTTTTTCGGATTAATAGTAAGTAGAAGTAGATTATAAAACCGCTTTGAAAGAACAGTCTTTTTGTAAATAAAAAATGGAGGGGGCTATAAGGCAAATACTGGAACAACCTAGCCTGAAAATCTTGAAAATTCAATAAAAATATTATAATGTTTTCACAAATATGCATTTTCCATGAGACAAACACTTTTTTTGTTTTGCAGTTTCTACTTTCAGCAGCCAAGCTCTAACAACAAAACGTAATTGAAAATCTTGAAAATCATGAATCTACAGCTGTCTGTACTTATGAATTAAAAACAATGCTTATCTGCTCTGCTGCAATTTTATCTACCTTTCATATGTTATACATATAAACGTTATTTCTGAAATATCTTTAAGGAGTTCTATTAAAACGAGCACACAGCTGAGAAGCGCCATTTAATTACAACTGACAGGTCAATGACAGCTCCAACGCATGAGACCGCCACAGAACAAATACATACATTACACCTCCCTTCTAAATCTACTAATTAATTGATTCACAAGGTATTAGCTTAACACTACATTGTTTCTAATTACTTAACTAAGCTTATTCTAAACGAACCACCGGTTTACGCGTTCTTCGGGGGCGTTCCTCTAGTACTGATGTCGACTGTGGTGCCGGAAGAGCTGGAGGTGATAACCGTGTATTATTAGATCCCGACGGCAATTCCTTCAACAACTCCTTTCCCTCAACTATGCTTGAAGAGCCTTCTTCTGGCACCACTACCGACTCCTCGACAGTTTCCTCACTCCCGGTAGGACTTGAATCCGGCATGGAACATGCGACATCGGATAGCCGGGATCTGCGTCTGATCTGATCTACATGACGTTGCATAAGTTTGCCATTCCCACTATCTACAACATACCTACTTATCCCTTCTTGCCTACATATTTTACCTTTGACCCATTTATCATTTCCTCCATACTCCCTAGCCCAGACCGACTCCCCTTCAGCGAGCTGTCTCGTCACCCCGCCAGCATGTTCTACCTGCTTACGCTGAGCATCTAGTACACGAGTTTCTCGCTCTCTAATTGGTCGTAACAAATCTAACCTAGATCTTAAGGGACGCCGCTGTAGTAACATAGCTGGCGTGTCACCTGTACTACTGTGCACGCTGTTTCTGTAGGCTAACAGGAAGGTTTGTAAAGCAGCATCTACATCGAGGCCCTCTCTATAAGCCTTTTTAATAGCTCGCTTACATAGTTTCACAGCGTTCTCCGCTGCTCCATTTGATGATGGATGGTAAGCAGGTGAATATGACTGATAAACGCCATTATCTTTCAGAAATTTCATAAATTCATTGCTGGTGAATGGTGAATGGTGGCTGGTGGTCCACGGTCAGATACCAGCTGGGTAGGTAATCCGAATCTTGCAAAGGTGGCTCGGAGAATTTTTGTCACTGCATAAGCATTCGTCCTATGCAGTTCAAAAATCTCGAGCCATTTAGAACTAGCGTCAATAATGACTAAGAAGGTCTTCCCTTTAAGAGGGCCGAGGAAATTAACGTGAATTCTACTCCATGGTTCTAAGGAGGATGGCCAAGGGCTGGGTGCTGCTCGTACAGGCGCTGGCGCCTCAGCAGCGCACGTTTCACACTTCTGACATACGACTTCAATATCGTTATCTATACCTGGCCACCAAACATAACTACGCGCCAACGATTTGGTTTTAACGATACCCATATGACTGATATGTAATTGTTTTAATATTTCCCCTTGGAGGGATTGTGGAATTATCACCCTGTATCCCCACATTATACATCCGCGATCTATATATAGTTCATGGCGCCGAACGTAATATGGCCTTACTTCTTCGTCCGGGCATTTCGCTGGCCAACCTGATTGTATATATAAAAATATTTTGCTTAATATTTTATCCCTACTGGTGTTTGTTTTTATGTCGGCATTGGTCACAGGTAAGAAATTCTCGACGAAATTTAAATATGTTAACTCTTCTGTCCTTCGATATTCATTTTTATGTTGTGGTAGGCGCGATAATCCGTCGGCACAGTTTTTAGCTGACGCTACGAATTCAATTTTATAATTATACCCTGCTAACAGAATTGCCCATCTTTGTATCCGCGATGCTGCCATCACCGGGATACCTGCTTTGTGGCCAAATATAAAAGAAAGTGGTTTATGGTCTGTTCTCAATATAAACTGCCGACCGTACAAAAATTGATGAAATTTTTTTACACCATATACAATAGCTAATGCCTCCCTATCGATTTGTGCATATGCACGTTCAGCCGAGGTCAAGGTCCTTGATGCGAATGCTATGGGCCGTTCTCCTTCCGGTGTGAGATGCGTTATCACAGCCCCTATACCTGTACAACTCGCGTCCGCGGTGAGAACTAATGGCAGGTCCGGAGAATAGTGCACTAACACTTCGCTTGATACTAACAATTGTTTAATTTCTCTAAAAGCAGCCTCGCATCGTTCACACCAAACAAATTTAGTTTTCACGCGCAACAAATTATATAAGGGTGCTAGAATAGTACTAACATTTTTAATGAATTTCGCGTAGTACATCACCATACCGATGAAGGCTCTTAATTGTGATACATCGCTGGGTGCTGGTGTATCGACAATTGCTTTTACCTTATCTGGGCAAGTGTGGACCCCATTCTTACTAACAACATACCCTAAATAATTAATAGATTCCGTAAAGAATACACATTTTCCTTTTTTTACTCGTAAACCATACTCCTCTAATCTATCGAAGACTTTATGCAGGTTCGAGATATGTTCCTTATCACTACTTCCCGTAATAATTATATCGTCCAGAAAAACACCTACCTGTGACAAGTCCGCAAATAATGCTTCCAATTTCTTTTGGAAAATCCCTGGACTGGAAGCAAGACCATAAACTAGCCTGTTGTACATAAACAAACCTTTATGAGTGTTTATGACTGTGCATTGTTTTGACTAATCCAGCTCAAACTGTGCATAAGCTTGAGATAAGTCAATCTTACTGAATCGTTGCCCCCCGTTTACACGCATTAACAAATCATCGACTTTTGGCAATGGGTATCGATCAACTTCAATTAGTTTATTTAATGTGAGTTTGTAATCAGCGCAGATCCGAATGGTTCCGTCTTTTTTAATTACCGGTACAATTGGAGTCGCCCAGTCAGAGCAGTCGACCGGAGTGAGGATGCCGTCCCGTACAAGCTGTTCCAACGCACGCTCCACAGGCTCGCGTAATGCGTAAGCCAGTGGTCGCGCGCGCATGAACACCGGCTTTGCGTCCGCTCGCAGGCGGATGCTCACCCGGCCACCATTGAAACGCCCCAAGCCATCCGCGAACACCTTACAGTATCTGGAACTGAATTTTTCCATGTTAAAATCTTCCACTAATAAACTATTAACAGAACTCACAAAACTGGGTAATCTTACATTCAATTCCATTAACCACTGTCTACCTAATAGACTAGTTTTTCCATTATTTATGACATACAAATCTAAATATTTTTTCGTCTGTTCATACTTAACTAATGGTTTAAGAAGACTCACGGGAGTAAGGTGCGTTGGGGTAAGATCGGCGATGGGGTAAGAACGTAGAAATCAAATTTGCAACACATTCGGCTATATTTTTTAATGCTAGATACATTACGCGCTACGTCATCATGTTCCGCCCTACCCCGCAGTACTCGTCAGTCGCTCCGGCAAATAGGACGTGTGCTACGCGCGGTTAGTGAAAACAAGTAAGTTTTATAAAATATTGGTGTGTCCGGTCTTTAACCTTCATTTATATTTATTCGTATTTTCAATAATATACTTTATTTTGTTATTACTTTATTTAAATATTAGGTTTTAAGTAGTGATAACCAGATATAACAAATCCAGAAATGTCTACTATTTTTGTAGGCTGAAATCCGGTGTTTCCCCTCCCGAGTGAAGTTCGGACAAAAATGTCCGATCTCAACCCGCTTCGAAATTAGTAGTGGTTGTCAAAGTTTTTTACACATGATTTTTTTAAATTTTGATACATAATTATATTCGTACCTAATTGTTGTATGATCAAGTTTATGTAAGAGAAATTACTGTGTAAATCAATATTTGAAAGATATTTTTCAAATAAAAAGTTCATTACACTGAAAGTACCTATACATATTTACAAATCTTGATCACAGATTTGATAAATTTGGCCCCAACGCGTTTTTTATTTCATTCATTGGTATTTTTTATTTTATGAATAGGTACGTAAAATTCGCAGTTTGGGAGTTTCGTTTTCATTAGTTGAATTTTTATCGCAATATTATTTTCGTTATTAATAAACATTTTTTACAAACTTAGTAACTAAAAACTTTTAAATTATATCATAAATTCATATTTTTGTATAAACCTTTTATAAAATCATATAATCACATTGCACTTGTGTGTCAATTTGTACAATAGTAATAAATATTAAAACCTTATATTTAAAATATGAGTAATTTTTATTATATTAAATTTAGGCACTTGGTTTTAACCAGGAATCATAATTACTTATTTATATCAAGACTTCTCTTACAGATGCCACGTAAATACACACGAACCTCTTCACGAGCCTCTTCGTATAGTAAAGAGGCACTGCAGTTAGCCATACAAAAAATAAACAATAAAGAGCTCACATATGCAGCCGCTTCAAAATTGTTTGGCATACCTTCGTCCACACTTAGTGATAGAGTTCTGAAGAAAACAGCAATAGTAAGTAATACCCTTGGCCGACCGACAGCTATCCCTATGGCATTAGAATCGAAGCTCGCAAACTGCCTACGAACATTAGAAAAGTGGGGGTGGGGGTTATCAAGAGAAGAAGTACTCGATGTAACACAGGATTTTATAAAAAGAAATAAAATACAAAGCCCTTTCAAAGATGATAGACCGGGGCCGGTCTGGTTTATTTCTTTTCGTCAACGCCACAATTTGTCAATAAAAAAGCCGCAACCTGTAGAATATCTTAGAAAAAAAATGACAGATCCGTTTATCATTAACGAATACTTTACTCTTCTGGAAAAGACGCTTCAGGAGTTAAATATTTCGGATCCCAAGCAAATTTGGAATCTCGATGAAACTGCTGTTTGTCTCGATCCCACGAAAACCAAAGTTGTAGGAGCCAGAGGGGAGCCTTGTACTCGAACAACATGTGGAAGTGCTAAAGAAAATATTACAGTGTTAACTACTGTAAATGCAGCTGGACATAAATTAGACCCCCTGATCGTATTTAAAGGTAAACACATGTACCAACAGTGGATGTTAGAGAACCCTGAAAAATACGATTTTAATCTTGCGTATGCAGCCAGCAAACGAGGCTGGATGGAAACTAATATTTTTTATGATTACATGTCAAAAGTTGTTATTCCTAATTTGGGTGAAAACAGGCCTGTATTATTTCTGTATGATGGACATGTCAGTCATGTCGATGACAAAGTGGTAGCTTTAGCAGCAGAGAACAATATAACTATATTGAAATTTCCTGCACATACATCACATCTATTACAACCGCTAGACTTGGCTGTGTTCAAATCATTTAAAACAATCTGGGATAAAAACCTCGTAAAATGGCAACGACAAAATGTTGGAATCAAATTGAGAAAACAAAGTTTTGCTCAAATGTTTGCTGAAGCATGGCAGGAAACTAAACCAGAAGTAATACGAAATGGCTTTAAAAAAGGTGGTATTTATCCTTTTAATCCTGCGATTTTACCAAAGGACAAATATGATCCAGCAGCTTATGCGCGATGGCAAAATCACATGGCTCTAGTGACTTTAAAACAACCAAAATCTCTAACACTCATATGTGTAGATAAAATTAATGAGATTATGTCGTATAAAAGATCTACTTCAATCCCCTCAAGTACTTCAGAATATAAAGACAACCCGCTACAACCACTCCACACTTTCGAACAATTGCTTCTAGAAAAAGTTTCGCAACATCCTCAAAACCCAAAAAACAATACAGCTGTTAAATTAAAACGAGTAGCAAAAGGTGCAGAAGTGATTACAAAATCTTTTCTCGAGAAGCAGCAAGAGATAGAATTAACAGTGAAAAAAGAAGTACAGAAGAAGAAGAAGAAAGTGGACAAGCATGTAAATCAAAGGAAAAATAAAGAAATACGTACTAAGAAAAAGCGTAAAAGATCAAGCAGTGTAACAACACCTGAAAGTGTACAAATAAGCATACACAGTGATTCTGACTTATTAGACTGTGTTAGCGATATATTTTCTGACTGTGATATATGGACTGACTTTAATTTTTGCGATGAAAACAAGACTGAGTTAGAATTAGCATCTAGAGGACAACAAATACTTAAAGAAATAAATGACGTTGATAATAGTCAAGAAAGAAAAGCAAGCCAAACGGTAAACGATACATGCGAAGAGAAATATGAGACAGGAGAAATTCATACCAAAGAGACAAACTTTCAGGCAAATGATAATAACAAAGTAACAATCTTATCGTCTGTAAAAATCACATCAGAGAACCAAGCTTTCTACAAAATTTTACCGGAAAGCTTACAACTAAAGCCAATTGATAAAACTTTAGATTTGTTTACAAACCAAAAACGAAAACAGTTACAAAATACAAACGCATCTAATATTTTGGTATATACCAAATACCAAATACCAATATATATTGGTATATACCAAAGAAACAAAAAAAAGGTAATTGCCTTAAAAAAACAAGGTCAAATAAGCAAACGGATTTCAGTGGAAACTTTTATAATAAAATTAAGAATGATAGTGATATTGGAATAGAAAACTATATTGATGATTCGAAGATATACAATATTGGGGATACAGTTCTCGTTAGATATTTCAAACGAACTTGGATATATTACGTCGGTATCATTGAAAACCATAATATGATTTCAAACTCACATATTTATAACATAACATTCTATAAAACTATTGGCAAGAAAAATTTTCTGAAATTTGTTATTCCTAAGCGTAAAGACCAAGATAACGTACCTGATTCTAATATAGTTAAGGTTATAAAACTACTGCAGATAAATACGGATCCTGTGGAGTTCACTCTTATGAATAACGAAGATGAGAATTTCTTTTAAATAGAAGATTTTTTAATTATTAATTTCTTATAGTAGTTATTATTATTTCAATCAGTGATTGTACTTTCTATACTTTGAAATGGTAAAATTTTTCTAAGAAGTAAAAATGTTTATTTTATTACAGATAATTACATTTCGTATTGTACTAAACCGTTGTCACATACTTTACAGTTTAATAAGGACAAATTGTTAAAAACGGTTAATAATAAAATATTTTATTAGATAAAAAAATATTTTTTATTTCTAACACATTTGTTTCATTATTTACAGATTGCAGGTTTCTAAAAAAACAATTTTGTTGTTATCACCCTTCATCGCTTTCTCAACCGTATTGTAATTCATTTCATTTGCACTTGTCTTGTATAAAGTATGCTTGTAAGTTGGTTACTCACTCGCAACAAAAACCTTAATTATAATCCATATCAAACTTTGAGAGTCTTCGTATCTTCTAAATTTGTCATGTGGGGTAAGTTCGGACAGTTTCAACAAAAAAAAAGGGAATCATTTGGAATATCTATGTTTGTAGAATTAGGTAGATTTTTATGATGCCAGATTAAAGGACACTAAAGATCGGATAAATTCTTTTCTTACACCTTATTCTCTCAGCCATAGAAATGGTTTTAAACTAATGTCCGATCTTTCCCCATAATGGCCAAATCGTCATAATTGTCATAAAAAATATGTTCTGTTTTTAAAGCTTTGCAAAACATAAAATATTGAGTCTTAATATATGAACTAAATTTCAAATGATGCTTTGTTTACTAATTATCAATTTGCACTAGTTTTTATGAATGTGGTTCATAGTAAAATCGACAAAAAAAATATTTTTGGGAAATTCTTGCAAATATTCAAAAATCCATCCGACATTACCCCAACGCACCTTAATACACTCCCCAGTATAATATCTTAACTGTAATTTACTATTAAATAGCTTTAAATTATTAAATTTTTTTTTATACAATTCGTAACTTATACATGACACAGCACTGCCGGTGTCACACTCCATTGCCAAATTCTGACCTTGAATATTTAATGTCACTTCAATAGGCTTACACTGCTGGATTGACAGATTATTTATGTAAGTACTGATTACCTCATCACTGTCCTCACTATGCTCGCTGTCTTCCGTCCTAGTAAGACCGTCGGTTACTTCTACTCGGTGCTGGTTCGAAAGATAAGGGCAGACGCGGCGCAAATGCCCTTGACGGTTGCAGGCCCGGCACCAGAACTGACGATATTTGCAGGAGTCTACGCCACTACCCTTATGAAATAGGCCACACACACTACACCGCTGACCATGCGCTGACCCTGACCCTGCCAGTGGGTTTGTTGTCGAACGTGCATCCGTGCAACCCTCCCTAGGTACGCCATACTGACGCCGCCTGCCGCGACCGTCGTCTTGTATGCGCCTTGGATCCGCCTCACTACCCGCCGTCCGCCGACGTCCCGCGCTCGCAATGGACTGACAATCTGCGTTCTTGCTCGTACCGCTTGATAGTCCTGGGTTTGGAACCGCCTCCACAATAGCGGCGTTCTTCTCTGCCGCTTCTAAACTCATAGCCAAACTGTATGCCTTTCCAAAATCCAGCTTCTCTTCGGCAAACAGCCGTTGACGTATTGTTTCGCTCGTTATGCCACACACGAACTGATCTCTTAAACTCTCCTCCAACCAATTCCCAAATTCGCAGGTCTTAGAGAATCGTTTCAATATTGCCACGTATTCTGCTATGCTCTCTCCCTCCTTTTGTTTGCGATGTCGAAATTTAAACCGTTCCGCCAATATACTCGGTTTAGGTTGTAAATGTTTTTCTAGTACTGCAGTGAGCTCACTAAAGCTTTTAGATGTGGGTTTTGCCGGTGTACATAAATTCACCAACAGTTCGTAGCATTCTGCCCCCATGACAGTTATCAGTGTCGGAACATACAATTCACTCGTGATTTTGTTTACGATAAAGTATTGCTCCAATCTCTCTACGTATAATTTACAATTATCTGAATGCATATTAAACTCGGGAATTTTACCGATCGACATTTTATCCACCTCGTCGCCACTGAAATATCTTTAAGGAGTTCTATTAAAACGAGCACATAGCTGAGAAGCGCCATTTAATTACAACTGACAGGTCAATGACAGCTCCAACGCATGAGACCGCCACAGAACAAATACATACATTACAATTTCCTATCACCTACATACATAACTACAACCAAATATCAGTCATCATATATCACGTCAATAGAACATCATTGAGACGAATATCTTAGCATTCCATGGATGCACCGTGCGGGTCCATCGCGTGGCTGAGAGAAAAACTCCGAACAGAGCCCGAGACTTGTGACACGGGTGTAGGTTTCAAAGAGATCTCTTAGTGACGCGCGTCAACACTCACCTCCTCTGTTCAAGTTATTCTCCCTGCCCAGCCAAATTCGGAAGGACCCTACAAGAACAGTTTTGGACACTGGTTCCAATATGGAGCTTACTGCACTTCTAGTTAGGCCAAGGTCTTTTAGCAGGTTATAGAGAGACTTCGCTGGTATACCTCTCGCACCCACTTCTACCGCGTATAAACTAACCACAAAGCCATTTTTAGTTAGTTCATTAGTAAGGTCAGAATATTTATTCACTTTGAATACATGGTCTTCAGGGATGCTTGTTTCCCATGGTATAGTACTTGTTGAGTTTACTCAACAACTTTAATTTCTGAAATAAACGAAATAAAAAGCCCATATCATGAAAACACTTTATTTTCCTAGCATAAATAATAAAAACATAAAATAATTTATTTATCCTAGAATATATAATTACTTCTATAAGTTAAAAATGTCGCTATATTTGCGTATTCCGGCATAACTTGCAGCAGCTGTTTGTATTCATCTGTGAACTCCTCGGGGTGGTGTATCTTATGGGCGTGATGGGACACATCCACCAGGTCACCTGACTGAAGGGCTTCCGGTACCTAAAGGGAATAAATTTTTGATACGTATCTATCGACTTGTAGCTGCGTAAAATGTAAGCAAAATGCAATCGGATTCCTGCGTCGTAACTAGATAGCGATGTTTCAATTCCAAATAGATTGACGTTAACATTATTTTAGAAGTCCGCCATATTGGAAAAAGTGATGTTACAATATTTTTCGAGTTATTCTTAGCAAGCCCACATTGTATTTGATACCCATATTGTAGGAATGCATTAAATAATTAATTGGCCCACCTTCTCGGGTATGCCACCATGTTCGATTTTTTTTATCGACTACAAGTTGGCCCTTGACTGCTATCACACCTGATGTTAAGTGATGATGCAGTCTAAGATGGAAGCGGGCTAACTTGTGAGGAGTAGGATGAAATCCACACCCCTTCGGTTTCTACACGACATCATACCAGAACGCTAAATCGCTTGGCGGTACGTCTTTGTCGGTAGGGTTGTAACTAGCCACGGCGAAAGCCTCCCACCAGCCAGACCAAGACAAATTAAGAAAAATGTCAATCTGCCTCGCCGGAAATCGAACACAGGACCTCCGTCTTATAAATCCACCGCGCATGCCACTGCGCCACGGAGGTCGTCGTTTTACTGAATCATAACAATATCGACGAAGTAACTTCTAGATACAAAAAAACACCCAAACCAGTCCCGGACTATACTGGACAGAATAGTAACAGTATAAAAATTATCCGAAAAAAAATTATAGATATTATGATTAATTTTAAAGTGACTAAAAGAACGAGATCTGTGTCCGATAATGATTTTGAATTAAAAAAATCATTGGATTGATATTGAGATTATCGAAGCTTGTAAAATAAACTCTTTATTTAAAAAATATCATCCAAATCGTTCCATCCGTTTAAGAGCTATAACGCCAAAGATAGATTAAAAAAGTAAAGTTTTTTTTATTATTTTAAATTATACTCACATTCAAGCTTATGCTGAATAGCAACGGCTGAAAGGTCTCGCTGTAAGTGGCTGTGGAGTGAATGATGGTGAACAGTTGTCGGTCTTCCACTACCGAGGGTTCTCTGATGGGAGTGTGGATGGACCAGCTCATGAGGGTGATGTTCGGTCGCAGCCAAATCGTTATGGTGTTGTGGGCGGGGCCTGAAAGTGTTCACATTGTCCTAAGAGTTTCTAGTTAAGGAGAAAAAAATGGTTGTCTGTAAAGTCGGTTTACTGACGATAGTTGAACGTGACAACGTCTTAAGAAAATACTGATGGAATGGTAGCATTTAATTGGTTATTGAAATTTTTAATTTAAGTATATTTTTATAAATATTAATTTAAATTAATAAAATAACTGATTTTGATTTTATAAATAACTAGCTGACCCGGCGAACTTTGTTCCGCCTTAATGGCAATAAATAAGCAGATTTTTTTTTATTGGAAAAAAAATCCAAAAAAAAAATTTAATAACTACATTAATCATTCATTATTATTTCTGTATTTTAGTAGGTACATAGGTTGCTCTTCACTTAAGCACCTTGTGATACACGACATTTTTTGTTTTATTATCAGGCGCAAAAACAACCAACGCAGATGGTCTTCCGACCCGTGAACATGCCACGTATAATTGACCATGGGAAAAACATGAATGTTCTAGATTTAAACCACAAACTTTTAAGGATTGGCCTTGTGATTTGTTGATGGTCATGGCAAATGCAAGACGTATCGGAAATTGAAGTCTTTTAAATTCAAACGGCATATCGGTTGGGATCATCGGGATCCTCGGAATGAGAACTTCCTCACCTTTGAATTTTCCTATCATTATCGTAGCGTAAATTACATTGTTCATCAATTTACTAACCACCAAACGCGTACCGTTGCACAGTTTTGGTTGGTTTATGTTTCGAAGCATGATTACTACGGAGCCAACCTTTAGGCGTAAATTGTGCGGTGGTAAGCCAGGCACGTCCAAAGAGTTTAAAAATTCAATTGGATAGTTGGTGGCTTCATCTTCATTTGTGACGCAGTCAATAGATTTGAATGAATGCATTGTTCCAATGATCTTATTTTGAATTATGTAGTTCAGGTCATCTACATCTTTATTCTTAGCCGCTAAAATTGCTCGCTCACTCAACCATTCATTATTTTTGTAGTTAGAAATAATATTTGGAAATACATTGTTGATAAGTTCGTCTTTTGATGAGACAAAATTACAGAAATTATTTGGAAATGAAATTAATCCGCTCGATTCATCGACAGGTACTTGACCATTACCGATAGTCAGCAATTGCTCCGAGAAATCTTCAGCAGATGTATCATTAAGCAATGTAACTCTCATGTTTGTTGTCAGCTGCAGTTTCTTCACATAGCGCCATAGATTTGACGATTTGAGGCAAGCGTTTATTTCGTCGGCAGCCGTAGATCTTGGAATTACTGGCAGTATTTGGCGGAAATCGCCAGACAGTAAAATCATTGCTCCTCCAAAACATCTCGAGTCATTGCGTAAATCTTTTAATGTTCGGTTAAGTGCTTCTAATGCACGTTTATGCGCCATTGTGCATTCGTCCCAGATGATGATTTTCGATGCCGCTAAAACTTTGGCCATTGCTGAGTGTTTTGCAATATTACACGTTGGTTCTTCAATAGTTTGAAGATTTAACGGTAATTTGAATGCTGAATGAGCTGTACGGCATCCTTCTAACAATGTGGCTGCTATTCCAGAAGAAGCAACTGCAACCGCTATGTTGGATCTCGCCCGAACAGTTGCTAAAACTAATGACATAAGGAATGTCTTGCCAGTTCCACCAGGGGCATCTAGGAAATATAAACCACCATTTTCATCAGCGATTGCCTTCATTAAAGTATCATAAACTTCCTTTTGTTGGTAATTCAACAGGGGTACATTCCTTTGAACTACTAAATCTAATTCCTGGTGATCATATTCACGTTCCCGTTCCAATTCTCGATTAAATGCGTCATTCATTTCACGATTTGGCGCTGGCATTCCTAACCTGATTAATAAATTACCGCACATGAGGTAACACATATCTTCGATCAAAAGTAAAGCACGATTATGTATCTCCTCATTCATCTCAATATCGTGATTTCTGGAACTGACACGACTTTGATGTAAAATATCTTCTGACATACTATCCTTGTATTTGTGCCACAGGTTACATGGGTTTGATGGAAAACATGTCGAAATTATGATAGCGAATAATGTGCGTATCTGACTTGGAGATGCAGAGATAATGGCTTCAGCGATTGTCGTATCCCAATGGGTATCGTTTTCTAATAAGTTCAATTCTTCACATGCAGCACGATATGTTGGGAATATAACACCATTAACAGTTCGTAGTGTCTCAAATGAAGTTGGCCCACGCACATTTACCAGCAACAACCGCAAATAGAAACATTCATCATTCTTTGGATGAACTGTATACATACGACCAAGAGCATCAGTAGAACGCACATCTGGATACCCAGGAACAGCATCACCTTGCTTCCGTCTTTGAAAATTCTTGGATGAAGCATTCCAAGTATAATAACGTGGCATCTCCGAGTAAAGCAAAGTTCTTGCAAACTGATCGCTTTGGCAGATTGCAAAAAAACTGGTCAATGTAGTTGCTGGAGGTGTTTCAGCACGTTGCATAGCATTTGAAGCCGTGAAATATACTCGTTGACCATTCTCCAGATGCACCGCCAAATGTATAACAGTAGGATGACGTTCGTGAATGGGAAATGCGAATATACGCCAAATCGCTTCATTACAGTTCACATAACGACCAACTTGATAGCGTGAAATTTCATCGTTGGTATTCGAGGATTGCAATCCAAAAACCGCCATATCACTGCCTTTCGTGACATATTTGCAAATATATTTTATGGACTTAACTGAATTGCAGTATTCAAC
Source organism: Mycalesis mineus (assembly GCA_034621355.1). Classification (NCBI taxonomy): domain Eukaryota; kingdom Metazoa; phylum Arthropoda; class Insecta; order Lepidoptera; family Nymphalidae; genus Mycalesis; species Mycalesis mineus. Next base: position 10,771,890 of record CM067882.1, read on the forward strand.
GTTGCAATGTGTCTTGAACGTTTTAGAAATAAGTGGTGAATATGGAACAATCCAACTGTTGTCGACAACGAAATCCATTCTTTTCACTTTCGTTGTGACAGTTCGACCGTTGTCATCTGGTGATCGACGCCGATACAGCGGATACCCATCGTTGCCAGTGACAGTCTCCGCCGTTAATTTCCGTGGATATCGTTTAGAGCACTTTCCATCGACCATGCAAGGTGATTGGGGGTTGATGGCACCACACGGTCCATGAATCATATTAGTAGTAACAACATCATGTAGGTCTGGATCGACTTCATGATCAGGAATCTCGGCACATATGATATCATCTATTTGGTCAGGCTGAATTCTTTCCACTAACCAAATAAGAATGTGTGCGTGCGGCAGGCCTCGCTTTTGCCATTCGATTGAATACATCCAGCATCGAGTATCTCCAAAGACGCGTTGTTTAACAATAAAGTTCATCACGGACCGAATTTTTTGCCTGAATATACGTGCTGTGATGTCGTGTCTATCATTTGATGTTTGTCCGGGAAGCAGCAATTGAGTAATTTCTATCCATTTTGGATTACAGGTAAAAGTAATAAAGAGATCTGGCCGGCCGTAATGACGCACATATGTCATTGCATCTTGTGCATATTCATGCATATGACGTGGGCTACCAATGTACGTCGCCGGCAGTATAGTTAATCGACCAATATTAGCTGTATTTCCTTCAGTACTAACTGCATCACGTAAATGGATGTACTCCTCAGAACGCAGTTTGGCTTGGTTCAACCTAATAAATGTTAAACGTTCCGTTTCTATTTTTACATACATGTCAACGCAATACTGCTGAAACAATCGACGAAACCGCAGCAAATAGTTGTCAGCATTTTGACGAATCATCAAACGATATGCATAATAATTCATTGAGCTAACTTTCTTTGTAGTTTCTTCACCTGAAATTAAAAATTTGATAATTAACCATTTCAAAGGCAAATAATACAGACATTAACCATTATTAAGATACTGATACTTTACCATTCAATGGATTTATCATTTTAATATTAAAATAATATCCATCTTCTCCTTGCCAAAACATCAGTGGGTATTGCAATGCGTCATATGATCGATGAGTTTCAGATATTTGTTGCAGTTGCCCAGTATCGCGACGTGTAAGCACAATATCGCGTTTTTCCAATTGTTCACCAACAATCAGGATGGCAACTTCGTCTACTGTTGGAGCATTAAATGTGCGTTCGTGTGTTCCAGATGGTCGTTTATCTGCTTTGATGACAACTTTATAGTCATCATTTGGCATGCGCTCTAAAGCACTCTTAAACAACCTGACCAACGCATGATGTTCATGAAGCAGACACTGCAAGTCTTGAAGAATTGCTCGCTTCATTCCTGCATTGATCCCTAGGCGTCGATCAAGTTGTTCTTCCATGTTGCCCATGAAATATATTTGTAAAAATTTATTCTGTGTATCTTCGAAAGGTAGTAATGATCCAATTCGATGGTGAATCTGTCCTTGTATCTACAAAATAAAAACCAGACAGTATTAACTGGGTTATAAACACTTTTTCTGTGGGAGAGTAGAGTTCAGTATTAGCAAATATAATACATACCAATAGATAAAGTAAGTTATTCTTTAACTACATTCTATGTAAGTACAAAAATAAATACCTTAAATGTCGGATTAAATCCTCCTTCTTCGATAATGTCTGCCCCAAATGACGTCATTTGGAAACAACTATTGTATTTTCGAGTATTTGCAAGAAAGTGGCGTGATTCTTGTGTTTCGCCACAAAGCAATGAATACAATGGCTCATGTGGCGGAGTCAACACTGGCAATTTCACTTTACCATTAAGGCAGCATAATCCAGGCGTTTCTCCGGAAAACTTTAATGCACCACAATACTCGCAAACAACGTCCATTTGCCCAATGCAAACGCTAGGATGCAAGCTGTAATCATTGCTGCAATCGTATCGAAACGCTGCTCGATTCAAATCAGCTAAATATCTTGTTCTGCGTCGCAAATTATCTATTTGTTGACTTCTGTTGTTCGCTCGACGATTCTGCATTCCCAACCGAGCTGTTTCACGGGCTGCTTCACTTTGCTCTCGTGATTGAGAAGCACGAAGTCGAGCCATACTATCGCGGCGCTGTTCACGTGCAATTTCTTGTTCTTCTTCAGTCCTTTCATTTGCAGTATTTTGTATTCTTCTTGCATTACGGCTTTGTCGGGAAAGATTCGATCGTCTTGGTCGCGGCATTATTAATTAAACTTCACTTCACTTCAATCCACTTGTTAATTATTTATTTAATAGAAATAGTTTTAATGTTGATTTCTTACAAATATCAAATTGTCATCCATACGTCATTACATAGCTGTCATTTTACGTCAATTACATAGCTGTCATTTGCGTTTTGTTATTCCAAGTCTGATTCTTTTTTGTTATACCACGTTTTATAGTGACTGACGTTTCATGTCAAGTCACACGGGAACGCTGTCGAACGGGATAAAAAGTATCCTATGTCCGTCTCCTGGCTCTAAGCTACCTCCCTACCAATTTTCAGCCAAATCTGTTCTGCCGTTCTTGAGTTATAAGTGGTGTAACTAACACGACTTTCTTTTATATATATAGATAATAATAATTTTTAATTTAAAATTAATATATTTAATAATTATATTTAATAGACGGATGTCGAACGCTGCCGAACGCAAAGGCCGATTGTGCTTCTTTGTCGCTCGTTCCGCGCTCTCGCTTGCACTTCAAGCCTTACATGGAACGCCTCAAAGCGAGGTAACGACGCATGACGTCATGTTTTTTCGTGCGTGCAGCCGGTTCTATCGAATTATAAGACGTTGCCACGTCAAAAAAAAGTAGTCTTTATTTTTTGCCTTATTTTTCCGTTCGTAGGAAAAACTGAGGTATCACTTTAATTTATCGCTATTAAAGAGGGGAAAACGAGCATTCGTGTCACCTAATGTTAAGTGATTACCGCCGCCCATGTATATTTGCAACACCTGAAGCACTGCCAATGTGTTGCCGGCCTCTGAAGAATTGGTTTTTTCGCCCCTTAAATACCCCCATGTTGAAATTGGCAGGAAATCGCAGCAGGAAGTTGGTTCCAGAGCTGTGTGGCTAGGGCTAAGTTGTAATGATTAAAATGATTTGAATGATTAAAATGATTTATAAGACGGGGGTCCTAGGTTCGATTCCCGGCGGGGCAGATTGAGACTTTTCTTAATTTGTCTTGGTCTGGCTGGTGGGAGCCTTTCCCCGTGGCTAGTTACCACCCTACCGACAAAGACGTACCGCCAAGCGATTTAGCGTTCCGATACGGTGTCGTGTAGAAACCGAAAGATGTGTGAATTTCATCCTACTCCTAACAAGTTAGCCCGCTTCCATCTTAGACTGTACCATCACTTAACATCAGGTGTGATAGCAGTCAAGGGCCAACTTGTAGTCGATAAAAAAAATGCCTCTTGTACTGCATGTTATAAAAGTTCTATAAGGTCTTACCATTCATTTCAAAACTGAGCGTGCAGGAATCAGCAGCACAAGCACGATTTGTTAGTTGCAGCGAGTGGTTGAAACGAGTTGGTGGTGACATCTTCACGAATAGACTACCCCTTCTGGAATTGAACATTTTAAATTGATTTTCGTTTTATAATGTTGGTAGTTGTTACTATTTTTAGATGTACCTACAACCCTACAAGTAAGTATATAATGGAGATATACATACTGACATTATTTTCACAGTCCCAATTATGTAACTATACTAAAGTCAAACTCGATTGAGAATGCTTGTCAACAAACAAATTTAAAATGAAGGTAGAAAATGCAACACATTTTATGACTAATAGGTATTAAAAAATCTTATTTAAAAGATATTGAATATATTAATTAGTTTTAAGCTTACTAATCTAATTTATAGTCAGGAATTCGTCATTAACAAGTTAATTAAAAAAATTAGGTGTAAAATTACTAGTGATTTCAACCTTTATTTTTAATTTTTTTGTTGACAAGCATTCTAAATCGAGTTTGGCTTTAGTATAGTATAAAAATAAAAAATATATAGACTACGATTAATAAAAGGTCTCGCTTCACTACGGCAAGTGACTCATCGTGAAAATAGGACAACATAAATGGTGTGGAGTAGGTAGCCTTGAATTTTTTTTGCCATCTTTAATCTATATATTATATTCACAACAAACTTTAAATCTATCAGTAACATCTATATGCTGGGATAAATCTAGTACCAACTAATATATTTTTTTACTACAACGACGTAGGTCACTGTTTTAAATAAATGTTCTAAATTTCATGTAGATAATTCTTATAGTTATCAAAATAATCGAGTGTGAAGGACGGACGGACGGACGGACGGTCGGTAGGGTTCCATTTTTACCATTATGGTAAAAGTTCTTTGATTAATACTCATGACATAAAAAATAAAAGTTTATTAATTAAAATTATTTTCAATTCAGAAATAAAGGAATTAAAAAGTTTAAAATATTAAACAACAAAATAACTCTATGCAGTCGTTGTTCTAAAACATTATTGACGTGTATTCTCTCAGTATCTAAGCTAATATGAGACTGAAAGCGATTAGCAATCTTTTTCGCGTTTTAGCTCTCTTTTGGTTCGGACACTTTTTAGCGCTGACCCGAAGTCCATAATATTAATATGTCAATGTCTATGACCTATATATGTCAGCTAAAAAATTTGTAAGATCATTTTGAGTTGAGAAGTCAATAACGAACACAACTGTTTTAATTTTAATGTACTTACATAAATCTATCAAATCCCGGTCTATAGGAGGGCATATTGCAGTGGAGCAAATTTTCACAGTCGCCGTTTATAATATTTAAATCGCTCTCTCTTATTCTTAGCGTTATGTTAGGTTGGCTGGCGGTTTCGCTAAGTTCATCGATTGTTTCACTAAATTCATCATTGGTTTCGTTAAGTTCGTCGACTGTTTCGCTAAGTTCGTCGTTTCTTTCTCTAAGTTGGCTGATAGTTTCGTTAAGTTCATTGTCCTGTACATATAGCTGACTGTTTCTGATTGCAGATAAAGCTGTCTGTACGTTGTTAGCGTCTACCTTAGTTATATGTACTCCTGAAATGTGTTCTGTTGGAGCTCCGTTTGAGTTGTACGACGTTATTTGTGTATGCTGAAATTTTAATACTAACTTTATTAAAATTACTAGAAGTTTTTACTGCATGCCTCTTTTGCTTAGCGTGTATTGCTAATCGCTAAGGATCAGTTTTTAATATTATCAGTTTTCTGCATAGAAGAAGCGTGTAGCTCTTTGTCTTCAGTCTTTTGAAAAATTTAGTGTAAATGTGCTTTAGTAGTCAGTATTTAATATCTTAGGTCATTATCGATAGCTACACCTTATTTTGTAATTAGTATTTAATGGTACAGACATTATTATTTCTAGAAATTTAGGTCCAATTCCATGCAATTTTCAGTAATGCTCTGTCACAAATACCTCTTTTATTATGGAAATTAAAACTTTACATTTACAAGTTTTCTGTGTGATGCATAATACTTGGAAATTGCACCTATTGTACCTAATATTATTCAATAACCTAGTCTTTGTTAAACAAAATATAAATACGTATAAACAGAAAAAGGGTTTAAACGATCGTCTTCCTAGAAATGGACATAAGTTAGTCATATCAGCTTATCGCCTCCGAAAAGTACAAAAGTCTTTCGTAGGATTGGGTGTACTCTTCTACAACAAGATGCCCAATTCAGTTTTAGATCTGCCATTGCATAAGTTTATACAGTGTATTAAAACTCACCTACTGAGTCAAGGTTATTATACCTACTATAGATGAATTTTTAAATGACAAAGATGACACTTAATGTTGTAAAATTGATAATATTATAAAAAGAGCAACTGTTGAGTTTCCGGCTCTTCTCAACAGGGCCTGCCTTCCGAGCCGGTGGTAGAGTCAACAAATAGTCCAATTTGACGTTTTAAAAGTGCTTGTAATAAGCCTACTTGAAATAAACGATTTTGAATTTGAATTTAATAGAAAACTAAATGTAACCATTTATTTATTTGCATTTGATTTTCTAAATCTCTAAGAAGAGGCAGATGCTCTTACTTGGTGATATACTTGCATTTGAGAAACTGTACTAGCACCTGAGTTACTTAATCTTTAGTGATACTTACAAACCAGTAATGTCTCTGGGTGACATTTGCATCACTGTAAGGGCTGAAGGGTATGAACATCAATATAAAGCACACAACGAGCACTCCGCTTAACACTATCCACAACCACTTCCGTGAAAACAGAAGTTCGATCCCAGACTGAAAAAAATATTGTTTTTGTACACACAAGTTATAAATATACAGACATTTCTTGAATAGGTAACTATATTAAAACCAAACTCGATTGAGAACGCTTGTCAACAAACAAATTAAAAAAAGGAAGGTAGAAATTATTAATCATTTCACACCAATTTTTTTTTATTAACTAGTTAATGACGAATTCATGACATTAAATAAGATTAGTAAGTTTAAAAGTAATTAATATATTCAAAGTCTTTTAAATAAGATTTTTAAAATAACAAAACATAATTTTAAATTTATTGGGCATAAAATGTGTTGCGTTTTCTACCTCCATTTTAAATTTATCTGTTGACAAGCATTCTCAATCGAGTTTGGCTTTAGTATAAATACGAGTATGTACCGGTTTGGAGGTAGTATCTAAATAAACCAACGGCTGACAATTAAAATCAGGATGATGATATGTTTTTAACCGACGAAAAAAAACGGAGGAGGTTCTCAATTCGACACGTATATATATATTTTTTTATGTATGACCACGCATAACTTTTTACAGAGTTGTCCGATTTTGATTATTCTTTTTTTATTAGAAAGGGTATACTTCCAAGGTCCCATTGTCATCATGTTAGGATCTGATGATGATATCCTGGGGAAATTGAAGAAATTCTTCAAATTTTGGAGGCACGCTTTCAGCGATTCCGGTCTTGTCTCGGTATCGGTCTCTTTTTGGCTACTAGTGCGGTAGTGCCGTATAATGTACTATGACAGTATAGTACGAGTACGTTACGTGGCGATAAATCACTAAAAGTTAAGAAATAAAAATTTTTAACAAAAAATAGAACCGACTCAAAATGCACTAAAAAGTAAAAAATAACTGCGTCATTTAGTTGCTTTAATTTACTTAAGCATATCTAGGAGTCGGTGCCAGCCAAGGTTTCTACTTTAAGGACGTTACCTAGAACCCACAAAGTGCTTTACTACGTAAAATAAAGGTTGCTTAAACTTAGCTGGCACCGACTTCATAGATATGCTTAAGTAAATTAAAGCAACTAAATGACACTTTTAGTGCGTTTTGAGTCGGTTCTATTTTTATTTATTCAAAGTAATAATCGACGGACCAAATAAATGGCCTACTTGATGTAGCTTGGGGCGTTGGTGTTAAGCTTTTGTGCGTCCACCATGTCTTATAGACTGGAACACAGCAATGAAGCATATATAAGTTTCCCGGACGAGCTTTGTCACAAAAAGCTCTACCTCAAACAAATGACTAAAACATTGAAGTAACGTAAAATTTGACGGCCTCTGTGGCGCAGTGGTATGCGCGGTGGATTTATAAGACGGAGGTCCTGGGTTCGATTCCCGGCGGGGCAGATTGAGATTGATTAATTTGTCTTGGTCTGGTTAGTGGGAGGCTTTCGCCGTGGCCAGTTACCACCCTATCGACAAAGACGTACCGCCAAGCGACTTAGCGTCCCGGTACGATGTCGTGTAGAAACCGAAAGGGGTGTGGATTTTCATCCTATTCCTAACAAGTTAGCCCGCTTCTATCTTAGACTGCATCATCACTTAACATCAGGAGTGATAGCAGTCAAGGGCCAACTTGTAGTTGATAAAAAAAAACGTGTTATAACCTCCATATCCCTTTCTACATGAAGATGGGCCTAGCAGAGCATTATAAATTGAACTGATATCATCATCATAATGTCAGTTGACGGAAGTATAAGACATAGGTCTTTCATAAGCTGTTCCAAACAACGATCCTGAGCCGCTTGTGATCAGGATCGTTCTATCCATCCATCCAACCGTCTATTGAGGGATCAACCAAAACTGCTATTCCGGCATCTTAGGACCCTTCGTTACGTCGAACTACGTGCCCCGCCCATTGTCGATTCAGCTTTGCGACTAGTTGAGCTTTATATTATGACTTTAGTACTCACAACCATTGACATATTAATACTATGGACTTCGGGTCTAATGCAAAATTTACGTCAAAAGTGTCCCAAGATATTTTATACACACTAGGATGTATTTATGTTTTTATACACAAAATAACATTGTAATGTATGTCTTATCGTATTGTTATACAGTCTAATTTGCAACGGTCTAATTGCATGCAATAAGTAATTAGCTTCGATTGACGGTTACCATGGCAGCCTTTTTTTGACATGACAGCTTCTCGTGAAAATAGGACAACATAAATGGTGTGGAGTCGGTAGCTTTCAAATTTTTTTGGCATCTTATATTTATATATTATATTTACAACAAATTTTAATTTATATTTACATATCCCTGACCTCTATATGCTGGGATAAATCTTGTACCAAATAATAATTGTTGTAATTATCTTGTATAAAATAATAATTAGTTATAATAATATTTAATTACAAATCAAATCCACAAATGTACAAAATGATATGCCACTCGATATAGTTCTTTACTTTGAAATTTCAAGTTCTCGATATTTTCCTCTTTTTATTTAAACTGAAAATATATTTTTTTACTTCAATGACGTTAGATCACTTTTTTAAATAACTGTTCCTAATTTCATGTAGATAATTCTTATAGTTATCAAATTAATATACCATTATGGTCAAAGATATTTGATTAATATTCATGACATAAAAAATAAAAGTTGACATAATAAATAAAAATTTTTGAATTGAAAATATTCTAATTATTTTAATTCAAAAATTAAGTAAGTAAATAATTCAAATGTTAAACAACAAAATAACTCTATGCAGTCGTTGTTCTAAAACATTCTATTGCTCACGGCAGATCCGAACTAAATGTGGTTAATTAGATAAATATATTGCACTCCTTCTATCCTATACGCGGGTAGCGTATGGGAAAAGGACAGATAGATACTTGTGTTCATTTTGGTTGGTTATGCAATTCGTTTCTATAGTTTATTAAAATTTTAATAAAATAGCCTGTTTCAAAGCAAAATAATACTTTAAAATCATCAGTAAATATTTACTTACTGAAAATATGGTACACCGTCTTCTTTTCTCACCTTACTCGGGTAGTTCCTACAAGTTTTTCATAAGACATTACGGCATTATTGACGTGTATTCTGTCAGTCAGCTAATATGAGACTGAATTGCGATTGGAAGTCATTTCGCGTTTTGGCTTACTTTTGGTTCGGACACTTTTTATCGCTGACCCGAAGTCCATAGTATTAATATGTCAATGCTCACAACAGTAGACGCGAAGTAGACAGCAAGCGCGATGTTAATCCCTGCGACGGGCAGGTCCGGGTAGTCGAGGCCCGAGCGGCCTGTGATGGGGATGAGGAAGCAGTTGAGTCGCACTGCTATGGAGAACGCGAACATCACAGACGGTAAGTTTATAAATGTTTCTATGAGTAGATGTTCCCATGCTGAAAGAGAAAATCATTGAAATTTTATTCTACAGAGCATATTAATGTTAATATTATAGACCATATTTAAAATAGAGTTGACCCTAATGAAATAATTCTGTCATAATGTCAGGGAAGGACTTTAAGTTAAGACGTAGTACAATTTTAGGCAACCATACTTACATACCATATTGTCAATAATATTGACAATATTAAGTATCGAGTGTGTGTGTATGTATGTATGTGTGTATAAGTATGAATTTTATCCACCCATACCATAATAATATTATAAACGTGAAAATAACTGTTTGTTATTTAATTACGTCTAAACTACAAAAGTTTTAAATAAAATATGATACAGGTGTAATCTAGAGCCTAAAAAAGGACATGGCTACTTTTTTTGAACTATCACAAAATAGAATTTCTCGCGGGTGTCTGCTAATAGTTAATAAGTGACATATTATTACCCAAAGCCCGCATTGGAGCAGCATGGTGGGTCTATGCTCCAAGCCTGCTCTCCTACAAGGCGGGAGGCCTGGCCCTGTTGTGGGCGTTAATAAGCTAATAGTGGTTATTAAGACGAAGTTTAACTAACCTTTCAAACCCCACTGTCGTATAATAGACATGGTGATCACACTCGCAGCGGACATCCACAGCAGAGGCGTGGCGAGTAGATACCGAATATTGCACAGCGACGGGACACAACACAGTATTAGCAACGTTACAGACATCAACAGTCGGGTCGCCGTCATAGCTTGTGATGCGCGAATCGAAGAGTTCAAACCTTGCTGAAATCAAGTAGTCATTTATTTTTAGAGGTTTTGTTTTATTGACTACAAGTTGACCCTTGACTGCTATCACACCTGATGTTAAGTGATGATGCAGTCTAAGATGGAAGGGGGCTAACTTGTTAGGAGTAGGATGAAATCCACACCCCTTTTTGTTTCTACACGACATCGTACCGGAACGCTTGGCGGTACGTCTTTGTCTTAATGTCCTCCCACCAGCCAGACCAAGACAAATTAGAAAATCTCGTCTTATAAATCCACCGCGCATACCACTGCGCCACGGAGGTCGTCAAAACAGGAGGTGGGAACAGGGTCAGGTAGACGTTTCATAAATTATAAGTTAATCATTATTTACCTCAAACGCTAAAGAATTTAAAGTATTTATTCTTTATTAGTTCACCACCACGAAGAAAATCAAATATATAAAATGTAATAAGTAGAGCTGATACAAAAGGCGGCTTAAAAACGATTTCTTTCAGGCAACCTTGGGTTAAGAAAAACATAAGGAGACTAGAATGCAGCTGAGGTGAAGAGCGCCCGCGGTTTTGCCCGCGTGGTCCTCGTTCCCGTAGGAAATTCGGGATAAAACGTGGTCTATGTGTTAATTCAGGGTGTCAGCTAACTCCATGCTAAATTTTATTAAAATCAATATGAATTATTAACTATCAAATGTTTATCTTACTACAGCTGCTTTTATTAAAAAAACATTAAATCATTCTAGTTTCTTTTCATCGAGCTTTCTTCTTTTTCTAATTCTTTGGCTTGTGTTGTGATTAATCAAATAAAAAGACGTGTGGAACTCGGAGACTGCCGCGGATAAGCTGTTGCATATAAGTTAAGTGACCGCCTGAGAAAATTTTTTTTAATTTTTATTTTTTTTTAGTTTGTTTAATAAAATAAAAAAAATGTTTTATTTTTTATTTATTTATTAAAAAAAAAATTAAAAAAGCCAACACATCACGCGGTGTTCCCAGGCGGTCACCCATCTAAGTACTGACCGCGCCCGATGTTGCTTAACTTCGGTGATCGGACGACATCCGCTGTATTCAATGTGGTATGGACATTGGTGAACAAAGACGCGAATAAGACAATCTGAAAAAACTAAAAAGGGTGGGGGGTGTTAGATTTTTTCGTTACGGAATTTCTCTATTCGGTCTCCACGCTCAAGGCCCGCGATAAAAGCTATACAATAGCTTAAAAGTAATTTTTGATTATTATTTATTACTATTCATTCTTCCCTGCCATTATTATACCACTTAACATGTTGGCTTACCGTTTTACTTCGCCAGAAGTCAAAATAATGTGATATCGCCACCGAAACAACCAAGTATGGGATCCAATAAAACGGTACCACAAGCCAATGCAACGATAAGTATCTGCAATAGTAAATAAATAATGTCAACAATATTGACAAAATTATTGAATGGGTACGAAAAACATATAGAAAACCACAATTGTACCTATACCTATTTTTTAAACAAAACTAACCTCATTTGCCGGAAAAGGAGCATAAGACCCATAAATATAGCGGCCACCGTGACCCCACCAGCCACACTCGCTAGACGACCAAGCACAGACCATAGTAATTCAAAAAAAGTTGCCCACCCTGTAAGAAACAATTAATTTTATACATACGACAACTCCCATTAGAGCAGCGGATGGGTCACAACTCACATTCCCTAACAAGAAAGGTGAACTGGCTCTCTAGTAAGCAGTTAAAATAGGTTGAAAAGGATGAACTAAATATTTACTCAACTTTAAGTGTCTCTTAGGACCAGTGGGTGTGGATTTTCGTCCCACTCCTAACAAGTTAGCCCGCTTCCATCTTAGACTGCATCATCGCTTAACATCAGGTGTGATAGCAGTCAAGGGCCAACTTGTAGTCGATAAAAAAAAGTGGCTTTGAATTCCAAGAACCTAAATTCGAGACCTGGGTTGGGATACGAAATACTGGGACATTCATTATTTTAATAAATGTTTAGTAAAAATAAACTTGTCAGAGTTATGAAGTTGATGGTTATATTTAAAAGCTTTTATTTAACTTGTATTGTAAGTATGTTTTATTTGGGTGGAATCTTTGAACTCAACTTCGAAGTAGATACCTTCAACCGATTGAGTTGAACTTTTGTATACACGTTTACGTTAGATGACAATGCATGATATAATGTGTAACATCATTCTAAATCCAATATGGCGGACCATCCAAGATGGCGGAATAGATATTTTTAATGCATTGCTACAATCGGTTGATAAATGCTGATCGAGTTATAAAAGTTTTTATTGCGCAAGTCGGACGGTAAAATCTAATAAATCGGCTTTATGCGCATGCGCTGCCGTAACTATTGGGTATAATTGAAAATATGTATAAAGACTTTATATACCTTAAAAGTTTGTTTATAATATAAGTTTGTCATTTATGAGTGTATGAAGTTATAAGTTGATAGTTAAAATTAAAAAAAAAATATATTCTTATTAGAGCATTTAAATAAAAGCTTCTTTTAAAAAAGTTTTTTTTGCTTTTAATTTATTCATACCTAGAGTCATTCGGGGTAACCGAGCGCAGTGGGTAAGTGAGCGCACTGCTTCTATCTCCAGGAAGGGGCACTGGAGGTGAGGAGTTTGTTTTGGTCAAAAACGACATTTTATACTTGCATTGTTTAATTGTAAAAAAAGAGTTGATTTAATTCAACTTTTTATTGGAAAACGCAATGTGAAGACGGACGACGTTTTGGTTTATGAAGTGCATGTTCTCCTGTCTTTTTTAAATCATTATTTAAGGTTAAATTGAGTGTTTGCAAGGCTTTATGTGCGCGGATAAGTGTGCGCATGCGCTGCCGTAACTATTGGGTATAATTGAAAAATATGTATGAAGACTTTATATACCTTAAAAAGTTGTATAATATATATAATATAAGTATAAATCTTTTATTTTGTAAGCTTACGTTTACGTCTTTATTTATATTGAAAATTACGAGTAAATAGTACCAATTCAAGTTTGTAAATTGATCAATCAATTTAATTAAATACTGCTAGGTAATTAAACCTCGCGACAAGCTTTTATTAATCATATAAATTGATTATAATGAAGTTATAAGTTGATAGTTAAAATTAAAAAAAAATATATATTTTATTTTATTAGATTAGAAATTTTCTTGAAAAATCTTTTTTTGAAAAAAAAAAACAATTCCTTGGAAGAAATAAAAGCTCATTATTTCATGACCACGTGATCCGAAGCCTCATATTATTAAACGCTGAACCTACGCTTATTTCAAAAGGTCTACGACTTTAAGACGACTAGAAAACTTTATTGGATGGAAATCATTAATTTTAATATGTACATATTAGAGGCCCGCGACTTCGTCCGCGTGTTATTTTAAACTTTCTTTCTTTTCTTTCTTAGCGCACGCCTAGTAGTGTTTTCTTTGTAAATGCTTAGTAAACAGCTATTTTAGTTTAAGGATGTAAAAGTTTTGTAGTTTACAAAGCGTTTACAAAGCATTTGTTCTGCCAATTTTGCTATATGCTTCTGAAGTTTGGTGTTTGTATAAAGCTGACATTAAACAGTTATACTCATTCCATCTCAAATGTCTCAGAGAAATTTTGCGAGTGAAATGGCAAGATAGAGTTTCAAACATCGAAGTCCAAGATAGTCGGGCATGGATGGCATGGAAGCGTTAATTTTAAAAGGCTAGGTTCGATGGTGTGGACACTTGATGCGCATGGATGATTCCAGACTTCCAAAAGCAGTTTTTTATTCAGAACTTAGTACTGGTAAACGGAGGTCTGGCGGTCAATATTTGAGCTTCAAAGATGTTGTCAAACGTAACCTATCTTCATGCAGTATACCTTCCAGCACCTGGGAGCAGCTTGCGTTACAAAGACCGGAATGGCGTAAAGTTGTTACCCAAAACTGTAAGCTTTTTGAAGCTAAACGTTTAAAAGATCTTGACGCAAAACGGCACCTTCGAAAGACTAGGCCAAAGGACATCATCAATAGTGTTTTCAGTGCAATCCAGGTGGTTTGTGCTGTGCTATAGTATATCAGTCAGTAACGCATATCTTTTAAAAATAATTAGATTAAAATGGAAATGTGAATATTAGATACACCTATGTGTTTTTTTTATCGACTACAAGTTGGCCCTTGACTGCTATCACACCCGATGTTAAGTGATGATGCAGTCTAAGATGGAAGCGGGCTAACTTTTTAGGAGTGGGACGAAAATCCACACCCCTTTCGGTTTCTACACGACATCGTACCGGAACGCTAAATCGCTTGGCGATACGTCTTTGTTGGTAGGGTGGTAACTAGCCACAGCGGAAGCCTCCCACCAGCCAGACCAAGACAAATTAAGAAAAATCTCAATCTGCCCCGCCGGAAATCGAACCCAGGACCGCCGTCTTATAAATCCACCGCGCATACTACTGCGCCACGGAGATCGTCAAATGTTTAAAATAATAAATGTTTAAAATAATAAAATGTTTAAAATAATAAGATTAATAACTTACTAAATCCAATGAGCCACATGAAATATACAGCAGTGGCTAAGCCCAACAGACTCACTATAATATCGACTAACAAGGCTGCCACATTTTCGTATGTCACTAGAAAAAGTCCAAGGTAGTCAAAATAAACAGCTGTTGATTCCGTTTGCTGAAAACAAAATAGATAAATCATATAGATATATTTTTTACATATTAATTATATTTCAATTTTAAACAAAACTGAAACTGAAAGGACATTGCCAAAACTTGTATAGAAGTGAACCCCAGGCTGCCCAGTAATGATATATATGTCATTAAATAGTGCAGATTTTCTATTTACAGAAAAACAAAGTTGTATGTAGCTATGCAGTCGCAGAAAAAAGTTATGAAGGTTGAAAAAGTGGACTTTTCATAATACGACGACGGTCACGTGATTCAGAAGTTTAGAACACAAAAAATCGATTGAAATTTTCATTTTTTTGATATATTTTCAAGTGATTGCTATGAAACACGGGTAGTTGTTTAAAATTCATTGTGTATTTAAATAAAACATTTAAATATGAGCATAAGTTTGGACAGTCTGGGGCAAATTTAGGCAATGTCCTTTAAAACTCGTAATATTTGCAAAATTGTATTTTATTGACTATGGGGGAATATGTCTTTTCTTAAATTGTTTTAAACATGACCTATCTACTATTTTTTAGTAAAATGTTTATTACAAATTATTATTTAACAAACGTACTGGTTTAGCCAACCTTCTGTCGTCAGCAATATATCTGACAAAGTTGAGCAGCATGTTCCCGGCGTTTTGTATCACTCCGTATTGTATCAGCTCCGGCCTGTCGTTCCTCGTATGGTAGACGTTGCCCTGTTTTATAAACGCTATGTCGATTCCTAAAATAATATCCTTTAAGTATAACCAAAAAAACTAAATAATTTTTTAATTTTTAGTTTTTGAGAGAGAGAGATTTTTATTATTCTATGAACCACCAGTCGGAACTTAGTTCATTCGCCCACTCAACCACCCATTGTACCGCTCATCCAGTCATCCGCCCACCCAACAGTGTCAGAATAAAGTCTCATTACACATTTTCGCTCTAGCACCCATTAGTGTTTATAACACTAATGGGTATAATATCGTTCCAAAAAATGTATATATCAGAAAAAACATATTTTACATCAAAATGTGAAATAGTTTAATGTAGTAGGTAGGTATCACACCGTTGGCAATATTAAACTAAATCTTACCATAAATATGACCAAAATCCCTCCATATCCGGAAATCTGTATCGGAAGGTATAATACCGCTAGAGAACAGGAACTCCGCTAGACCTTGTCCAATGGGTCGCGTATGCGTTCTTCTATATCCTTCTAACACTCTTGTATTTGTTACCTAGGATGAAGGAAAATTATAATCTACCTATTTCTACAGGTATTGTCGATATTGTGTATTTATATACACGTATTGTATATTTCTAAACCAGAATAAAAAAATTAAACACCGTAGAATACTTTAGTACTCTTCAATTAATCTTCAACAGCTGGTAAATTAAAAATATTGGTACAAGTAAAGTTAAGCTCACGTTTTTCTAGCTTATTGGCAGTTTAAGCTATCCTACTCGTACCTGAAATACACTTGGCCGTCCATTCATACCAGCCGCTTCTAGATTTACAACAGCAATTACACCTTTCGCCCACGGATGTTTGAGGAAACCATGGCTACCCTGAAAACATGCGGATTCTTAATATTTTTTAGAAATTCACCAGACACCATAAATAGGGAAGAAAAAAATAGCTTGTTATTTTCATTATGTATTTTTTTAATTAACTCGAAAATTTAAAAAATTTCTAATCCATCAAACTGAATAAAATATGATTGCTTTAAATGGAATCGCTAATTCGAATTAAGAAAGAAAGAAAAATGGTTATTCAAGAAAAACACAACTAAAAAAATAAAATTCAATAAAGTAATTCGCTATGCAGGGTGTAAAAACTCAGCATTTTACAACAAGGACAATAAAATTGAGGTTGGTATAATTTACCTGTAATGCGTTTTCCTCTGCGCCATTTGAAAGAAATATAACATTATGTTTTAATTTTGTACTTCTACGAGCCAATTTTGCCAACGTTTCAGCCATCACTGCACAAAACAGTCCATCATCTGATGCGCCTGAAAAGATCAGAGAATTCCTTGAGTTACATACTGAATGAATGCTTGGGTCAAGTGAACATCAAACGCAACCGTTCTTACCTATGGCAAAAGGTACTGAATCATGATGACAATTTACTAATATTGAAGGGCCAGTTGTCCCATCATTGTAGAAACCACTCTCCCCTTCCAATAATGCGATAACATTTGAAAGATTCTGATAAACGTTAACCATGGGCGAGCTGAACTCTATCCAAAATGCACCTAAAATATCAACCAAATATCAACTAGACTTTATTAAAAAAAAAATACAATATCCTCGTTCTTTAACATTGTCTAAATATTAACCATGTATAAAATAGACTTTATAAAAAAAAATATTTAGTTCCTCATCCTTTAATACTGTCCAATGCTTACCATTAACCATTTGCCAATCTGTGTGCACTGGTAAGGTGGCATTTCTCGCAATATCATCGAATAGTTCTTTAAGATCTAATGTTTTGTTGTAATGGTATTCCGTTCCAGCTACTCTTGGCTGGTCTCCAAGTATTTGCATTAAGTATCTTCTCGCAGACTCCTCACTAAATGAGGTAGAGTCCTGTGAAAATTAACGTGTTTTACACAAATCTACGTTTTTGTGAAATCGTTTTCTTAATAGGTATAGGAATACTTTTAAAACTACCTCTTTGAACTGACATTCGTCTTTTGCGAGATACTCGTAGTCTATCCTAAGGAATTACTATTTATCGTATTTGTCCCGTACAAGAAGACAAAAAGAAAGAAAAATTGATCTTAGAGGTTTACTTACTTAAAGTTGTAAGTATTTTATACGATTATACGAGATAAAAAATCCAGATACAAATAGATACCTTTACAATTTTCTGATTGGATTAGATGTAAGTATTAAGAATTACCTACGTCTTATAAAAACCCTTACGTTTGCTGATATATCCTGATCTCCAATAGCCCATGGCAATTCATCTTCAATAAGGGTGGTGATAAAGGCGATTAGCATAAAGAATCCTAAGAGTATTAGTAAGAATGGACTCGGTACCTGAAAAACGATAGTAGAAGGTCTTAGGTAGAAATGTCAAGGTTAGGAAGCCTAAAGATACATAGGAACAGTAAATCAAGTAATAACTAATGAACTGCAGCACGCATCCAATCATTTTAATGATGAATTACTAAGGAGTTAACCAAGGCTGTCCACTGGAACCACGTTTGTATAATATATTTTTATATAAATATATGTTATGGAATAGTTAAATACAGTTACACACTGTATGTAACTATAAAACAATATCTGTATTCTATTAAATAAGTCTATAATTATCGATGAGCATATTCAGTAATCTGATATCATAAACGAGCAGAAGCACATACATCAAAAATTCCAGATATTAAAAAAACACAATAATAATTCATCAAAACTACTCCAATGTATCGTAATGTAAGTTGCTAATAAGTTAAATATTCTGTAGATTTCAGGTTATGCTGCAGCATCACGTCGAATTGAACGGGATTCGTATATAGAAACCATAAGTAAATACGCGGAAGTTACTCATATTCCATCGCTGACTAAATTGCAAACGGCTGCACAGATTTGCTTGAATTATAGTTAAGAACGGTCTTGAACAAGTGAACTTTCAAATAAAAACTCCGTGTAGGAGCTACGATGAAACAGGGAGCCACAAAGACACGCACAGTACATTACAGTACAGTAACTGAGAAACACAAATGACGTTGCTGATTTTAAACCAGTTTTTATAAAGAAGCAACTCAACTCAACACCTCACTAACACTAGTAATTTATAAAAAGTTTATAGCAAATTATAAAAAGTTATAAAAATAATATAACGCACTTTACGATCCTTAAATGGAGCATCTTCAGTATTTACAACATGCATTATCAGAAGCAAAAAATCACTACTCCCTTAAGTCTTGTGATTTATGAAATGATAAAATCTGATTCATGTTCTGATAAAAATGTGATTCTATTACAGGTTATATAAAATATTATCAATATCGATCGCCGGCGCTACGCCCTTTTTTAAGGTTCCGTAGAAATTTTTCTTTGTCTATATTAATATTGTAGGTACAACTGAAAAGTTTGTTTGTTTGAACGTCAGGAACTCGGTTCTGATTGAAAAATTATTTTTGTGTTCGATGGTCCATCGAGGAAAGTTTTAGACTATAACATCACGCTGACACCAATAGGAGCGTAGAATCAGTGGAAAATGTGAAAAAATCGGAGAAAATTATTCATCTTTGAGAGCTATTATAATAAGTTATAAGAAGTATTTTTATTTGTTTTAATTCCGGACGCGGACGAAATCGCTGGCATCCGCTAGTTTACCTATGTATCTGGCGGAATTCTTTCAATATTAGGTAATCTAGGTCCAAAATTTCATTAATACAAATCAAACAAGCCAATTTGTTAAATTACGGAACCCTTTCATAGGGCGGCTTTCACTCGTACTTGAATATTTTCCTTATCAAAGAATTTTGGTTCACAGTAGATAACTTTTTGTGATAAAAGTATAAAAATAACCATAGCCCACAGGTAATTGGGACTTGACCCAAATTCTAATTGAATCTTTGTTTTTTTATAATAGTAAATGTTAAAATCTAGTGGTAAATTAATATGACTGCCCCGTTGGTTTAGTGGTTCCGATCACAAGGTCCCGGAGTCGGGAAGTTGGTGATGATATGCCGCCGTGGCTCGAAAAGCACGTTAAGCCGTCGTCCCGGTCATTATCATCGACATCTGTTAGTGATCGTTAATAATAATATCTTCATCCCACCAACCCGCATGGGAGCAGCGTGGTGGGTGTACGCTCCATATCCCTTTTCCTATAAGGAGGGATGCCTGACCCTGTAGTGGGCCGTTAATAGGTTGATAATAATGAAATAAATATGAGCGTAGGTCAAACAATGATTATAATCCTTACTACAAGTACCAATGCTTTATGCACGTGTGTCAGTTTCTGTAAAATTTTGTAAAATATTAAATATTTTTTGTTTAGGTTCCAGTGCAAGGATAAAGTTTTGCGCCATTTATTTTATTATTTGTATTTGAAACTTTAACTAAACGGTAGACGTTTCTAATGTTATTCTCCAAATTAGGTAGATCCATGTTACTGTGATTTATTTCAACATAATACAAAAGTTCTACCTATTTATGTTTAGTACCTACTTAACGTCCTTCTAATAATGTCCATTATCTAATATAAAATAATTATGTGTTATATCAACTGATTATTATCATTTCCATGTATATAAAATAAAAAATTGTTTCACATTATTTATTTTCATTTGAGTGAAATCGTAAAATGGATCTATATTTTATATAATGCGCCAAAGCTACGTTGTGGTTTTCTTGTTTATAGTCTTAAAACCATAGACTACAAATGCAAATGTTCTAATAATGACGTAATTAGCGAGTAGCAATCGATTTTGATTAAAATAACAAAGAAAAATAACAATTTAACAGATTATTAAGATTGAAATAAAATGCAAAACATTCCACAAGGTTTTATCACTAACCTCGATCTTAATAATAATAAATCAAAAACCGATTCACACTAACCGTCTAATCGATTATTACTTGCACAGTGCAGACAGCGCATGAAAGAACGCACATCACTATTCAATTTATTAATTTTTATGTCAACATGTCGGACAAGTTAGTGTTATTGTATTTTATTTATAAATTAACTAAATCTCAATAAATTTATTGTTAAAAATGTGATAAATACGAATGATGCATGACAACGAATAGTTAAAACATATTTTTGTTTAGCTTCATAAGTTTTTAAACACCAATTTCGCATCGTGAAAGTGTACGCATGTCAGGAGTTAAAATGTGTGTTTTGTTTCATAGCGAGGATTTTCTCGGCGAAGATTTAGGTGATCACAGTCTAGCAGACTACAACCTTGGTAACGATGAGGAGGAGCAGCTGCTGGCGGACGACTACGACTGCGGCCCATCCGACAATGTGCCCACATCGGGTCGCGGTCCCGGGGGGTACAGTGAGCCAGTGGACATTGTTCCCAATGAATACGGGCGACAAAACTTGGATTACGTACAGGTAAGTGCCTACCATATAGCTCTTAAAAAGCATACAAAAATACAGATAATAAAGGACTAGAAACTATATGTACCTACATTGAATAGAATATCTGATAGAGGCATTTCAAAGAAATGTACCAAAAAGGCAGTTATGCCTTTTTAGAATAGTAGTTGGTCTATATGGCTTTGAAACATAAGATCCTGGCTAAAAAACAGAGCTTTTTTCTATAGTACTTACAAATTCTTTGCCTAGTGTTGGAAATGTTACCTTGTTCATTGTTGCTCATTATCATTCACATCTGATAGCATCACCATGGATCAGCATGGTGTGTCTAAGTTTTAGAATTCCTACTACATGGAGAGCAGGTAGGAGCCTCTAATAGACTGAGGAGCTTACCTTGTTGCAACATATTGGCTTTGTGTCATTAAGAATGGATATAGGGAAAAGATTATACAAAATAAACTGTATAAACAAACCAGATGAAGTCACACTTTGCTAATAAGTTAACATTTTGACAAAAATATCTAAGGCAAGCAGTCATATTACAGCCATTGAACTACATGCTAGAAGAATCATAGTCTAAGGTATCCTAAATATACTAAAGCCAAATTCAATTGAGAATGCTTGTCAACAAACAAATTAAAAATGAAGGTAGAAAATGCAACACATTTTATGCCTAATAAATTTAAAATTGTGTTTTGTTATTTTAAAAAATCTTATTTAAAAGATATTGAATATATTAATTAGTTTTAAGCTTACTAATCTAATTTACTGTCATGAATTCGTCATTAACTAGTTAATTAAAAAAATAGGTGTAAAATGACTAGTGATTTCTACCTTCATTTTAAATTTGTTTGTTGACAAGCATTCTCAATTGAGTTTGGCTTTAGTATAGAAGTGGAAGTTTCTAACATATCCAACACCCAACATTCTACATAATTTATCTAATACGTTTAAATGAGCAATTCTTGTGTATAGGTATAATCTGAATCTTAGAAACTGCTCCAATGATTTTCATGAAATTTCGTATGTATCAGGGGTGTAGAAAAATCAATTTAGCTAGGTTTCATTTTTAGAAAACTTATAGCTTCCTAAAAAGCTTTGTTTATGCACTGTTAGACTTTATAACATTTGACCTTAAACCTCAAATGGCAGCTGATTCAAATTCAAATTAAAAATCATTTATTTCAAGTAGGCCAATTATAAGCACTTTTGAAATGTCAAATTAGACTATTTGTAGTGACTCTACCACCGGCTCGGAAGGCAGGTCCTGTTGAGAAGAGCCGGCAAGAAACTCAACAGTTGCTCTTTTAAAATCATTATCAATTTTACAATATTAAGTGTGTTGTTACATAAAGTTATTTATTTTACTTCCTGTGTGAAGTTGAAAGCCTATCCAATTGCCTCTCAACATCTTTGTCATTTAAAAAATCATCTATAGTATAATAACCTTGACTCAGTAAGTGAGTTTTAATACATGGCTTAAACTTATGCAATGGCAGATCTACAACTGAATTGGGCATCTTGTTGTAGAAGAGTACACCCAGTCCAACACTGGTTGTTGTTATCCTTCTACCCGCACTACTGTGCCTTAAGAATGTATATAATCAATCTATTAACATTATATATAGGAGAGGAGATATGGAGCATTATTGACCCACCTGGCTCCTCCATTGTGAGTTGGCAGGCTAAGAATTGCATGCTCTTAATTAGGTATTGTTTTCAGCCAGTAAACTACATGCCACCGGAAGCGGAGTGTGTGGTACCCAACATCACCGTGGAGGTGCCCAACATACCACAACATCCCAAGTCTACATATGCACCATACAACGAACATGTGTATGAACAAGATCATGCTGTTGTACCACCACCTATTGTAAGTTTCAAAATCCTTATTTAATTAAAAAAGATTTTTGCTTTCACAACCTTTTGGTCGCTTTTAATAAATACTCTGCCCAAGACCCACAGGAAAAAGAATATTTACTCCCTTCTATTAACCCCTGTGGGCCTGACATTCAAGCCTTCTTTAAGGTATAATGACAGCTGTCATTATTTTTATTTTAATTATGTTTATTACATAAATTTATATTAGTGATAGTATGTACATAGTTTCTTTAAATTGCACCATCCCGCTTACAATACACAGGTCGTTCAATGAGGGGTTGCCTGTAAGAGATTGCTTCAAGTAATAAGGCCTTTGCATGTTCCCTTGTAATCCTTTTTCTATGTATTTCTTTTACTTTTATTTGCAATAAAGTGTTTTTTGTTTCTTCTTCTTTTCCTTATTTTTTTGTTGTTGCATATAAAATTGTAATGAGATCGACTACATTGATGATGTCATGAGATCGACTACATTGATGATGTAATGTTGAAATTAGTTTCAAAATCTACAGTTTTTTCTTAAATTTTTAAACGAAATGAGCACTGAAAACTTCCAACACTGAGGGGCTCAGAATCTTGTACTCAATTACACTAGTGTAATTGTATCTCTTGCCACTGCACATTGAGTCATTATTGCTTTTTTCTCTATACAAAATATGTCTAGTGACGAACTTTTACCTATTTTAGTTCATGATGTTCTGAGTTTATAATATTTTTTATTAAAATTGTTGCAGCCAGCAGCTCCTGTGGAGTCACCACAAATTGTACCATCAGAAATTTCTGTTGGAGGCAGTAAGTGTTTATAATGTCTATGCAAAATATAACTATCTATAAATAGAAAAAAATTTTTAGTCATTTATTTCAAATAAGCCCTTGACTGCAATCACAGCTGATGGTATGATGGAAGTGGGCTAACTTTTTAGGAGTAGGATGAAAATTTACACCTCTTTTGGTTTCTGCGACATGGACCAATTAAGAATATGAATCAAACCCAGAACCTCAGATTTAAAAATCCACTGCAATTTTTTTTTTTTTTTTATCGACTACAAGTTGGCCCTTGACTGCTATCACACCTGATGTTAAGTGACGATGCAGCCTCCCACCAGCCAGACCAGGACCAGGACCTCAGATTTAAAAATCCACTGCACTTACTACTGCTCCCTCATTATCAGCCTATTAACGGCCCACTACAGGGCCAGGCCACCCTCCTTATAGGGAATATGGAGCGTACACCTACCACAATGCTCCAGTGCGGTTGGTGGGCCTAGGGTGATAATGTTTCATTTATTAACGATCACTATCAGATGTTGATGATAGTGACCGGTACCGACGGCTTAACGTGCTCTCTGAGGCACTGGGGTGTAACACCTCCAACTTCCAAACTCCAGGCCTGGAATGTACTGCACATTTCATACAAGAATGAAAAAGCTCAGAATTATTCCGTGACCCGACCCAGGAATCTCGAACCTTGTGATTGAGGTCACAAATAACCACTAGACCAACGATGGCAACTGCACCATGGACGTCGTCAAATCCGAAAATATGAAAATTAAAATATGTAAACATAACTTTCTTCATTTTAAGGTGAAAAATATATAGTTTGCATGCTTGCTTGATATGTGGTAAAAGTTATTCCATTGTATTTTAAACTTTTAAACTATCTTTTATAAAAAATTATAAAAACTAAAAGAATGTGTTATATGTGTTGATTTCATGAGCCATTACCTTGTTTCATAAAGTAATATACCTTAGTAAAAAAAGACACCGCAATAAATGTTAAGAATGTTGTTGACTTGTCAACTTGTAACCAATACCCAAAACATTTGTTATATTGTTACAGATCAGAAGGTGATGGGTGAGAGATTACCACAGCGCGTGTATACGCACCGCGCGCCGCTTCCACGCAACATACCCGACTCCTTAGGTAACATACCTATTGCATCATCATCATCATCATCATCATCATCATTATCAGCCTATTAATGGCCCACTACGGAGCAAGACTTCCCTCCTTATATGAGGAAGAGGGGATATGGAGCATAGACCCACCGCACTGTTCCAATGCAAATTGGCGGGCTTAGGGTTGTATGTTTCATTTATTAACGATCTGTATTAGTTGTTGATAGTGACCGGGACCGACGGGTTAATATGCTCTCTGAGGCATGAAGGTAAATCACCACAAACTTCCTGATTCCGGGTTTGGAATATACTGAAAATTTCAAAGAAGAATGAAAAATTTAGAATCATTCCGTGGCCAGACCCAGGATTCGAACCCGGGACCTTATGATTGAAGACACATAGGCTAACCACTATACAGATGAGGCAGTTAACATACCTATTTCACCTAGCACAATCCCTAATCTTTTACTAGGAGATGACTATTGCAACCTTCCAAAAACTGAAATACAAAAAATGTACTGTAACCCCTTTTTTAAAAAATAGGCACAGCAAGTTCTCAAAAGATAGATGTCATTGTGTACATTTTTGTACTCCTAATAAAAGGAAACAATTCTTCCATACACTGTTTCGGTATATCTCTAATAGATTAAACAGCTAGCATACAACATCTATACTAAAGCCAAACTCGATTGAGAATGCTTGTCAACAAACAAATTAAAAATGAAGGTAGAAATCACTAGTCATTTTACTCCTAATTTTTTTTGTTAACTTGTTAATGACGAATTCATGACAATAAATTAGATTAGTAAGCTTAAAACTAATTAATATATTCAATATCTTTAAAATAAGATTTTATAAAAAAACAAAACATAATTCTAAATTTATTAGGCATAAAATTTGTTGCATTTTCTACCTTCATTTTAAATTTGTTTGTTGACAAGCAGTCTCAATCAAGTTTGGCTTTAGTATAGGTGCTTTATCTCTATCTTAGGTTTTTTATCTATTACTTTTATTCAACTCCCCCAACAATTATTGTCACATCCATCCATTGACATAAAACCTTAACAAATTATAGACTCAAAGTTTCCTTAGGAACCACTCTATTGGTGAAAACCGCATGTCAGTTCGTACGGTATTATTTGAGTTTATCTCGAACACACGCAGGAGGATTTTTTTAAATAATACGTAAGGATTTCAAGAAGTATGTTCAAACACTTAACTATGTAAAACTTACAAAAATGAGCATGTACCTCGCTCCCCTCAAGTTAATAATAAAAAGAAATAAATTTTACAGATAAAGTGTTTGTTCCACGGAACGCATACGGCGGCGGTAGAGGACGCAATTCATGGCGGAACCCACAATACAGACAAAACCATCCTTATCGTCGCAACAATGTTTTTAGGGTGAGTTTTTTTTAACACGCCATTTTGTATTTATATAAAAGTCACTATTCCCTTATGTTTATTTACAATTTACATACTTGTTATGAATTATAAAAAATATTTCAGGCAAACTTCACTCAACGCCCTTCGTTTCCGCCGCCGCAAATACGACCACAAATTCTAAATCCACCACAAATACCACCCCCAGAAATCCGGCCTGAAATTACCCCACAAATTCCACGAGAATTATCTCCAGAAAGACCTCCAATCATACCCCCAGAATGTCCAGTTATACATATTGATCAACCTCCACCAGAGAGAATTTTACCACCTGAACATCAAATGTTGCCCCCTGAAAGGCAAATGATGCCACCGGAAAGGCAAATTATGCCCCCAGAAAGGCAAATGTTACCCCCAGAAAGGCTAGACAGATCGCCTGATAGAAGGATGATGTCCCCTGAAAGACCTGGGATATCCCCTGAAAGACCAGACAGACTTCCTTTTTACATGGACCAACCAGTTTTGCATCAGGGAGTACATCCAGATAGACCAAATATGCATCCAGATAGACCAGCTATACATCCAGATAGACCAGATATGCATCAAGATAGAGTAATTTTACATCCAGATAGACCTGATTTGCATTTGGACAGACCTGTTTTACATCCAGATAGACCTGATTTACATCTGGAAAGACCACTTATACATCCAGACAGGCCAATTTTACATCCAGATAGACCAGTTCTACATCCAGACAGACCAATGTTACCTGATGTGCCGATGGAAAATCAAGGTTTTCCAAGATTCCCTTTCCGAGAAGAAAGATTTGGGGCCAATATTCGGCCAAACTTTGGTCAAATTGTTCGGCCAAATTTTGAAAGACCGATGTACTATCGCCCATATAATCCGAGACAATTTGGACCTCCAATTAGAGAAGTGATTCCAAATAATAACATGCCTCAGGTGACAATTCGGCAACCATTACCGATGATGGGTAGGGAAAGGGAACCAGAAGTGAGAATGTTGCCAGTGCTGCCACCAAACCTACCGAATCTACCGCCTGGTGGACTTGCCGGGAAGAAGGTTTTGATTAATCCACACTTCAAAGGAAACTTCCAACCTCCAGTTGACGGTAAGTGTCACATCTTAATATGAGATATCATTAATATGATTTTATTTATTCATTACAAGTTACAAATTAGTGACTGCAATCACACCTGATGTTAAGTGATGATGCAATTTAAGATGGAAGTACACATCTGAGCCAGTACAATATAAATAACCTACTCCAAACAAGTTAGCTCGCTTCCATCTTAGATTGCATCATCACTATAAAAATATACTAAAATTTTTTTTTTATCGACTACAAGTCTGCCCTTGACTGGTATCACATCTGATGTTAAGTGATGATCCAATCTAATTACTTGTTAGGAGTAGGATGAAATCCACACCCATATCGGTTTCTACACGACATCGTACCGAAACGCTAAATTGCTTGGCGGTACGTCTTTGTCGATAGGGTGGTAACTAGCCACAGCAAAAGCCACCAGCCAGACCAAGACAAATTAAGAAAAATCTCAATCTGCCCCAACGGGAATCAAACCCAGGATCTCCGTCTTATAAATCCACCGCGCATACCACTGCGCCACGGAGGTCGTCAAATTATTTTAATGAATTGTTTGAATTGTTTGACCTAATATTTAAAGAATGAAGCCAGCAAGGTACATTAATGTTTAACGTTGTAGGGCTTCCTGCGTACATTCCAACAAGAATACAAAAGACTCCGCCTCTCAGTCCCACGCTGGAGAGCAAATTCGGTAAATTATGTTATATTTAACATGTTTCCGACAATGTGTACTAATTTACATTGAAGATCATTCTTATTTATTCTTTACTAGCGACCCGCCCCGGCTTTGCACGGTACTAAAGTATATTAAAAAAGCACTCCTTGCGCGACCCCAGCCGCTCGCTATGTCCGCATTTTGAATCTTATACATCTTGGAAAATATTCACTTAAATTACATGCTGTAAAGGGCAATAGTGATCTATATTTAATGCACAAAGTATTTAAGATACTTAAATGGATATTGTTTAAACCAGTATTGCTTAAAATCGCTTCGTAAATAAACCATTAATTTTGGCTGAAAGTAAAAGATAAAAAATGGTTATTGTGGGTTATCCCTAAGAGATAGACATATAGTATCGCGGACTTTTATGTGGACCTTTTTAAGTTGTGCAATACTATATTACATTATTTTGATATATCTCGTAGGGTTTAGCCAGCGTTTGCAATTTAAGCGCACAAAATGCGTTAATTTACGACGTCACATCAAAAACCTCTAAAATTATCAGTGTTTCTCTACTATATTATGTACGTATTACAGACATAAACCTTCCCGTTGAATCACTCTATCAGATAAAAAAAAACCGCATGAAAAACGGTTGCGTAGTTTTAAAGATTAAAGCATACATCCGGACAAACATAAAAAAGCGACTTCGTTTTATAGTATGTAATGATTATGGCCGGCTCTACTTCATAGATAATATATTCGATAATTGACAAAATCAATGAATTTTTGAGTATACTGCCATGTGTTTATAGACTCTAAATGGCATACAAAAGTGTACTTTTTCAAATATTTAAAATAAATATTTATTATTATTATTTAAAAGAAATAACCCTTAATTGATTTATACTCCCTATTCATTTTAAACTTAATACTATGTTTGATTTAAATAGGTAAAATATTATTTTTTAATATATAGTTTAAATTCAATAAATAATAGTTGTACCCTATGGCCATATAATCTACTTATGTTATCAGATATTGTACTGGATTAGTGGAATGTCCACATATTGTACAATTTGTACACATTGTTGGTGACATAAAGATTATATAATAATAATTTTGCACACTTTTCCCATTCAGGCATTTATAAGTAGATATTCAATACACTTATTATTTATAAGCTTTGAATGTTCCTTTTGTGCAGTGTTCTTTGTAGTTTTATGTTTTAGTTTGTGTTGTGATAGTTTGGTTGCTTAAAATAGAGTATTGTCTTTTTGAAAAATATAATTATTTTCAATAAAAGTAGGTTAATTTTATTTATAAGACTTAAGATTGCATGTCTGTGGTAAAATAAAAAAGTTTCCTATTGAAAGCACTATAAAGGTTTCAATTGTAATGATTGGAATTTGGCTGCCAAGGCACCAAAAATAAAAATTGAAGAATGCCTTAGTGTATAGACTTTCAGCAAACAAAATCCCTATATCAATTTCAATTAATTGCTATTTATAAACGGAATTGAATGAAAATATTAATATCCATGTCATATAATATGTGTAAATACTGTAAGCTGTAGCTATTTTTCATATTTTTTAAATAAACGAAAATTAAGAATCACTAAAGTTATTTACTATTAAACAATTTGTCAGCCAAACGTGACGGTGTCGTACAAACGTGCGCCTGCTCAGTGAACTAAGGCGCGGTTTGTTTGATAATAATGTGTCAAAACTGAACTGCAAAAAAGAATATCACTCTGTGTTTCACCAATAATCATGATATACATTATAATACATATTGTGCAGGTCCAATAAAGGACATAGACGACGCCGCAGAGAGGTTCATCGCAGAGCAAAGGAACGCGCTAGCGAGAGCTGCCGGGAGGAAGTTTGCGAGGCGGTCACCACAGAGGTAGCTACTATAGAGTATCCTCTATTAAAATAATTAATAATAATAACATCTTCGACCGATTCGATTTATTTATAAGTTTTTTATAATTTTAAAATAAATATTATAGGACAGTTACACACATCGTTATATAGCCCCAAAGTAAGCTTGGTAGCTTGTGTTATGGATACTATGATAACTGATAAATATGTTTATATATATTATACATAAATACTTTTAATATATAGATAAACACCCAGACACTGGAAAAAAAACTATGCTCATCACACAAACATTTTCGAGATTTGGGAATCGAACCCACGGCCTAGGACGCAGAAGCAGGGTCACTACCCACTACGCCACTCGGCCGTCAAAATGTTTTCTAAATATGGATTTTCAAAACTCGAATGCAAACAGTGAAGTTTATAATTTACAACAATATTTGTTAGGTAAATGGTATAACGTCCTGAAGCATAATCACATATTTCGATCTTAACATATTCTGTGTATCAAATAATTAATTAAAAAAAATTTCCATTCGAAATTTTACAAATATTATGTTAAAAATAAATTGCATGACTCTAACTGCCCTTAGACAGTTTGAATCAATGAATGTCTTCAAAAATCGTTTAAGGTATTACTACTTATCTTTATTATGAATATGTATGTCGCGGATGCAAACGGATTTGAGTCCACGTGGTTGATACCGCGGTCCGCCATGTTGCTTGTATAAGCAGTCAGTGCGCATACCGGCGCTGGCCCTGCTCTAGGATAAGTGATCTCGATTAAACACACTACTGACAGCTTCACTCTAGACTTGTACCAACGACAATCTATGATTTAGAACTTCACTCTCAATCATACTACAGAATATCCACTGCTAGTCACATTACTTTAGAGATACCACCACAGACATACCAAACTGTTCATAACTTGTGTTCTCTGAGACATTTGCA
Organism: Mycalesis mineus; assembly: GCA_034621355.1. Lineage (NCBI taxonomy): Eukaryota > Metazoa > Arthropoda > Insecta > Lepidoptera > Nymphalidae > Mycalesis > Mycalesis mineus. The sequence goes on from CM067882.1 coordinate 10,802,835, forward strand.
CGGTGTTGCTATTGAAGTAAATGACGTCGTTCATTCGTATTTTAAATTATCTCTCACATGTATTATTTTATGTAGGTTTATATATCTGTATATATATATATATATATATATATTGTCTTATTACTATTTATGTATTATTAAATTCAAATTCAAATTCAAAATCATTTATTTCAAGTAGGCCAATTATAAGCACTTTTGAAACGTCAAATTAGACTATTTGTAGTGACTCTACCACCGGCTCGGAAGGTAGGTCCTGTTGAGAAGAGCCGGCAAGAAACGCAACAGTTGCTCTTTTAAAATCATTGATTTTTACAATATTAACTGTTTTGTTACATAAAATTATTTATTCTACCACTTGTGTGAAGTTGAAAGCTGATCCAATTGCCTCTCAACCTCTTTGTTATTTAAAAATTCATCTATAGTATAATAACCTTGACTCAGTAAGTGACTTTTAATACATTGCTTAAACTTATGCAATGGCAGATCTACAACTGAATTGGGCATCCTGTTGTAGAAGAGTACACCCAGTCCAACGAATGACTTTTGAACTTTTCGGAGGCGATACGCTGATAAAACTAATTTATGTCGATTCCTAAGAAGACGATCGTTTAAGTTCTTTTTCTGTTTATACATATTTATATTTTGTTTGACAAAGACTAGGTTATTATATATATATTGACAGGCTACTGTAAGGATTCCTATTTCTTTAAATTTATCACGAAGGGACTCACGGGATTTTAGTTTATATATTGACCGAATTGCTCGTTTTTGAAGTATAAATACAGAATTTATGTCAGCAGCTTTGCCCCACAATAAAATGCCATAAGACATCACACTGTGGAAGTACGCAAAATACTAGTCTAGCAGATTCTACATCGGTAAATTGTCTTATTTTTCTCACTGCAAATGCAGCTGAGCTAAGTTTACCTGTTAGTGATTCTATATGAGCGCTCCACTGAAGTTTACAGTCCAAGGTTATGCCTAAAAATACTGTGGAACTTTCCATCTTTAGTGTTTCACCATTTATCAATAAAGACTTATCTATTTTTTTTACATTCGGTAATGAAAACTCAACACATTTAGTTTTCTTTGCATTGAACAGGAAGTTATTTGCAGTAAACCAATGCGACACATGCGATATGGCACAGTTTACATCGTCAAAGTTCGTTTTATTTCTATCAGTCTTAAAAATTAAAGATGTGTCATCAGCAAACAGTACGATTTCACAAATGTCGCTAACATGGTATGGTAAATCGTTAATATACACTAGAAATAGAAAAGGACCCAAAATTGAACCCTGTGGAACGCCCATTTTAGAAGATGAGCCACGCGACTTTATATCATTAATGCATACCTTTTGAGTTCTATCACTGAGATAAGAGGCAATGAGATTAAGTGCAACATTTTTAATGCCATAGTGGTTCAATTTAATTAAAAGAGTTTTATGGTCAACACAATCAAATGCCTTGGACAAGTCGCAGAATACACCAATAGCATTCTTAGATCTTTCCCAGGCATCAAAGATATGTTTTAATAGTTCTGCACCTGCATCAGTTGTATTGCGACCTTTTGTGAAACCATATTGGTCAGGATGAAGCAAGTTATTTAAGGTAAAATGACTAAGAAGTTGATTTAAAACTACTTTTTCGAAAACCTTACTAAGTGTTGGCAATATTGAAACTGGTCGGTAGTTATTGAGATCTGCTTGGTCGCCTGATTTGAAAAGTGGAATTAGTTTGCCATGCTTCATTAGGTTCGGAAAAGTACCTAAATCCACACATTCGTTAAAGATAACAGCTAAGTGTGGAGCAATGTCATTAATTATATTAGATATCACTTTTACTGACATCCCCCATAGATCTCCAGTTCTTTTTAATTTTAGTGATTTAAATATCTGTATAATGTCAAAAGCAGTTACATAATTAAATTTAAATGGAACGTTGCACTCTTTCACATTGTCTCTCAGTAACCTCTGGGCTGACATAGGACATGAATCAAGCGAATTAGTCAATAAAATGGGAACATTTTGGAAAAAGTCTTCAAAAGCATTAACAACCTCGTATTTATTATTTACTTTTTTATTATTAATAATTAATTCATAGTTCGTATCGCGGGATTTAATATTTCCAGTTGTTTTGTTAATTATGTTCCACGTGGTTAGAATCTTATTATCAGATCTAATTATCATCTCCTTCGTGTGTATGGATTTTGCAATAATACATACGCGTTTGAAAGTTTTTGAATAATTTTTAACAAATTCGGAAAAAGTTCGAGTGTTATTATATTGTCTTTCATCATACAACGCGTACAATCTATCCCTACTTTTATAAATACCTACAGTAGCCCAATCACTAAACTTTAATTTTTGGCTTACATTGACATTTTTATTATTAGTTTGTAAGTCTTTGTTGTTGTGTTGCAATATCCGCTTTCCCTCATTTTATTCCAACTGTGCGGGTTGCTATCTATCTGCTTACCTACAAATACATGACTATGGGGGCTATTGCCTGGAGGGTAATTTTCATGTGAGTGTAGCCAGGGTTGCCACATCAAAGTTATAAGCATATTCTTGAAGTCCTCATATCTCCCTCAGGATTCTGCCTAGGAAGCTCACCTTTTAGGTATACTCTCCTGGTTAACAATAGGTTAAATACCGTTGTATGCAATACATTAAAAAATTCTTTATAAGGAAATCATTTATTTTTTGTCAGGTACATAGAGAACACAACAATAGAAATAGAGAACGATCTCGCCCGCGGCCCGCCGCCGCCCCGACGTCGCAGTGAGGACGAAGACTTGCTGCGACGACAGGAGGAGTTCATTAACGCCAACAGAGCAGGCTTGAGGAGACGGTGAGTACGCTGATCATCATCGTCATCATCATCATCATTTACCATTCAAAGTCGATGACGGCCCACAGTAGCTAGACATAGACCTTTTGTAAGGTACGATGTCGCGTGGGTCCGATGCAAATACATATGTAAGGAAGTGATAGGTAGTAGCTGCTCAACGCAATTTATTGCCAACCTATATGGTGGAGGATAGCCACGGCCAATGTTTACCACCAGACTGGACCTTAACGAAATGTGTTTTTTACAAATTTGAACATATAGTTGTCAGATTGAATAATAATTTGAACATACAAGCTTAGATCACTAAGTTAAAACATTCATTTAACAGTTTTGAAATCTGTTTTCAAACACGCAATAACTTGAGTAATATTTGTTTGCAGCATGCGATCTCCTACACCACCGCCGCCACGTCGCAGTCCTGAACGACGTCCGCGCCCGCCCAGTGATGAGGTTAAAACTATTCAGTTACTCTTAAATTGGGAACCGACGGGATTCGAACCCGCGTCTCTGAAAAAAATATATATTTTATATAACTACTATATAGATAAAAGCCCAGAGACATCCCCTTGCTCATCACTCAAACATTTGTCTAGATGTGGAAATCGAATTCACAGCCTAGGACACGAAGGCATGAATAGTGACCAGTGCGTGTTTGATACAGGACAGTGAATACAGACGTAAAGTGCGCGAGCAAGAGGCGCTGCGCGAGCACGTGCTGCGCGCTAAGGAAGTGCGCAGGAGGAAGAACGCTGTTGCACTGCAGAAGCACTTGCAGGAGAGGTAAGCGATAATGACGACCCATTGTTAAATTTATTATCGAATAATTTATATATTCTCTTGTTTGCTGTAAAAATTCCAAGAATACAAGCAAACATGAAGCAAGAAACCCAAAGACCAATTTATATTTAAGGCAGGCAACAGGTGTGGGTAATATTTTATTGAAAATTTCACCCGGGTGCCTTAGAGTTCTGCCCCATTACAAAGCTAAAATGTTATTTTTTTTAGATCTAACCAATGCATTTGATTGTGTTCATCATCAGAATTTTCGACAGAGTGTTATTATAAAATTAATATTAAATTTAATATTGTTCGGAAACTGGCTATTGTCGCATTAAAATTATAGGAATATGCATTTAAATTAAAAAAAAACAAAGTAGGTATTAAAAATAAAATTAATTCAGAATCAGAATAAAAGAGCAGTCTCGCAAGGCAGTGACTAAGGCCCTCTGTTTTTTTTATAATTATAATTACTCTAAAAATATAAAAACCTTACATCATTAAACAGCATACAGTTTGGCAAAAGCCTCATAAATAACTTTACTCTTCCAATACAGGGAAAGGGAGAGGGAATTACCTAAACCAGATGAAATCGCACCAGTAGTTAGAGAACACACAGTTAGAGAAAATAGACCTACAGTCACAATAACAAGAGAGATGCAACAAGAGAAACCAGACACAACAAGGAAAACGCCAGAGAGAGAGATTGTAGAGCTGAAAAGAGATCGTTCTCCGATCAAGGTGGAGAGTGCTGAAGCTAACTCTACTTGTGGTGGTAAGTCTTATTTAAATGTCAGTTATTTTATATGTCAGCACCTGGTTGATCGAGCTGTGCTCTGTATTTTTTTAAATACAAACATAATAACGCCATCTATTATTAAGTAGTAAAGCTACTTATAAATATAAATGTAAATGAATCCTAATAATTTTAATCATACTAGACTTGAGCTAATTAAAAAATAACCTTAAAAAATTATGGATATACTATAATCAGTGTTGGGTTTTGATTCAATTTGTTTGAATTTAATTACAATGACTGGACATAACAAAAATTAAATTATAATTAATACATATAATTATAAATAATACAACTCTAAAATTGATTAACTTTAATAACAACAATTATAGAAGCAATCAGTTTTCTCCTTAAATATATTTATGAAAGTCATTGACATATTAATACTATGGACTTCGGGTCAGCGTTAAAGTGTCCGAACCAAAAGAGAGCTAAAACACGAAAAAGATTTCTAACTGCATTCAGTCTCATATTAGCTTACTGAGAGAATACACGTCAATAATGTTTCAGAACAACGACTGCATAGAGTTATTTTGTTGTTTAATATTTGAATTTTTTAATTCCTTCATTTTTGAATTGAAAATAATTTTGATTAATAAACTTTTATTTTTAATGTCATGAATATTAATCAAAGAAGTTTTACCATAATGGTAAAATGGAACCCTACCGTCCGTCCGTCCGTCGGTCCGTCCTTCAAACTCGATTATTTTGATAACTATAAGAATTATCTGCATGAAATTTGGAACAGTTATTTAAAACAGTGACCTAACATCATTGTAGTAAACTAGTACCAACTAATATATTTTATAGACCTCTATATGTTGGGATAAATCTAGATTTATCCCACCATATAGAGGTCACTGATACATTTAAAGTTTGCTGTGAATATAATATACAGGTTAAAGATGCCAAAAAAAAATCGAAGCTACCTACTCCACACCATTTATGTTGTCCTATTTTCAAGACAAGGTGCTATGGCAACCGTCAGTCAAAGCTGATTACTTATTGAAAGCAATTAGACCGTTGCAAATTAGACTGTATAACAATAATATAAGACATATATTACAATGTTTTAGTTTGTTTATAAAAATACAAGTACATTCTATTATATATAAGATATCTCGGGACACTTTTGTCGTGAATTTTGCGTTACAACCAAAATCCATAGTACTAACTATTAGTTTGTATCATAGTATTAACTCTAAAGCTGAGAATCTTTCCAACTTTTTAAAGTAGCTTTCCGAAATGTTAATACTAATAATGAATTTTCAAAAATGAATGTATGTAAGCCTTTTTTTATCGACTACAAGTTGGCCCTTGACTGCTATCACACCTGATGTTAAGTGATGATGCAGTCTAAGATGGAAGCGCACTTGTTAGGAGTAGGATGAAATCCACACCCCTTTCGGTTTCTACACGACATCGTACCGGAACGCTAAATTGCTTGGCGGTACGTCTTTGTCGGTAGGGTGGTAACTAGCCACGGCGAAAGCCTCCCACCAGCCAGACCAAGACAAATTAAGAAAAGTCTCAATCTGCCCCACCGGAAATCGAACCCAGGACCTCCGTCTTATAAATCCACCGCGCATACCAATGCGGCACAGAAGTCGTCAATAGCTTACTTGAAATTTAATTTTAAATCTATAATTTTCAGATAATCTAACCCCACCACATGAAAGCGTTGCCCAGACGTCACCAGAGAGAGCGCTCACACCACCACTGCCCAAACGGGAAAGCAAACTAAACATCAGTGATGATGAACTGGATCTGATACTGGATGACATTGATGATATTCTGTCTGACGAGGATGACAGTGGAAGGTTCAAGGAGAAAGCTAAAAAGTAAGTCAATTTTATTAGTCAGGGTGACCTATTCATTATTAGCTTACTACTTCCCACAGGGGCAGGCCCTCCTCCTTGTAGGAGATGGATACGGAGCGTAGACCCACCACGCTGCTCCAATGCGGGTTGGCGGGCTTAGTTTGATAATGATTTATTCATTAACGATCGCTATCAAATGTTGGTGATAGTGACTAGTACCGACGGCTTAACGTGCTCTCCGAGGCACGGGGGTGTAACACCACCAACTTCTCCACTCTGGGCTTAAAATATACTAGATTTCATATGATGGCCGAGTGGTGGGTAGTGACCCTGCTTCTGCGTCCTAGGCTGTGGGTTCGATTCCCACGTCTGGAAAAATGTTTGTGTGATGAGCATGGATGTTTTCCAGTGTCTGGGTGTTTATCTATATATTATAAGTATTTATGTATAATATATATAAAATATTCATCAGTTATCATAGTACCCATAACACAAGCTACCTAAGCTTACTTTGGGGCTATATACCGATGTGTGCAAATTGTCCTATAATATACAATTATAATATTTAATATATAGAAAGTTTTTTTCCAGTGTCCATGTAAATATAGTAAATATTTTATCATCATCGTCATTATCAGCCTGTTAATGGCCAACTACAGGGCCAGACCTCCCTTCTAGGAGAGGGGTCCTTATAGGAGATGGGATATGGAGCGTACACCCACCACGCTGCTCCAATGCGGGTTGGCGGGCTTAGGGTGATAATGTTTCATTTATTAACGATCACTATCAGATGTTGATGATAGTGACCGGTACCGACGGCTTAACGTGCTCTTCGAGGCACGGGGGTGTAACACCACCAACTTCCAAACTCCGGGCTTGGAATATACTGAACATTTAATAGAAGCGACCCAGTAATCGAAGCCACATAAGCTAACCACTAGACCAGTGATTCTCAACCACTGTGCCGCGGCACTTTTGTGTGCCGCCAAATTTCAAAAGTGTGCCGCCAAATTTTGCAAATATATAATAATGTTAATATTATTAAATTATATCACTTAAAAAGAAAAATATTTTTAACATGAATATATACTTACATCCACAAAAAAATAAATTATTTTATTATTTGCTTTCCAAATTTGTGATTCACTTTGCGTCGCATTTTTCAGGAACACATTAGCGACGCAAAGCGGGGTCTTGCTGTATTTAAAATTTACTAAAACTAAACTAAAAACTATTTATGCAGTGTTTAGTTGTTAATATATATATATATATAGTGTATAGTTGTTATAATTTTTATCTTTTTCTTTGTGTGCCGCCAAATTTTGAAATCATTAAATATGTGCCGCAACAAAAAAAAGGTTGAGAATCACTGCCCTAGACCAACGAGGCAGTCCATATTTACCTTACCTTAAATACTTAAATATATAAATACAACTTTGTTTCCAGGGTGGAACCGGCGCCGAAAGTCCAAGTGGACTTGCGCTCCAAACTGCCGCCCAAACACGCAGAAACTAAGAAACCCAGACAGAAGATTGTCTTCAATGAAGCCACGGACCAAAAGAAAGGTGATATTTTGTGACTGAAATATTGCTTTTTTTACATATTACGACTAACGACTGCAATAATTCCTGACGGTGACGATTCAATCGCAGCGCAGATTTATACGATGGAGGTCCTGGGTTCGATTTCGAGCGAGGCCAATTGAGATTTTCCTAATTTGTCTTGGTCTGGCTGGTGGGAGGCTTTCGCCGTGGCTAGTTACCACCCTACCGACAAAGACGTACCGCCAAGCGATTTAGCGTTCCGGTACGATGTCGTGTAGAAACCGATAGGGGTGTGGATTTCATCCTACTCCTAACAAGTTAGCCCGCTAACATCTTATATTTCATCATCACTTAACATCAGGTGTGATCGCAGTCAAGGGATAGTTGATAAAAAAATAGCTTATAATACTGTTACGTACTGGAGTGATTGTGAATCTTATACACTTTGCAATAAGGTTCACAATAATTTCTTAATGTACGTTTTGATTTCAATTTGTTTTTGTTATCTTAGAAAAATCACCAGTAAGCAGACCAGCGCAAAGCGTGCCTAAAGTGAACACTCCAAAAATTGAGATGAAATTAGACAGGGTAAGTTATAAATATCAATTTAGAACTTCAATTTTATATCTAACTTGTATTTGCCTGAGTGGTCATTATAATATACTAAAGAAATGGCTTTAATCATATGTTGCATGAAAAAGCCCATTAAAAAGAACTCCCTTATAAGTTTAAAAGGACATGGCCGGAATTAGTATGGAGCTGTGCCCCGAAAAAAAAATTCGTTTGCAGTGACATATAGTACCTTATTTTAAAGCTTACGAGTATTAGAATACCACTATTAAAGTTTTGTGATCAAAGAACTTTCGAGAGTCTTCAATAACATGTTACAAAAAGGCGCCTAATTATTTTAAATAGCAATGATTTTATTGTCGTTTACCAAAGTGTTATATAGTTAGTTAGGCTATATGGGTTAAGATCATTGGTATATAAGGAGATTGAGTTGGTACTTAACATTTATTCTAGTTTATCAAAGCGAATTAATTCATCCCGGTCATTATTATTATATAACATATGTCTGTTCCTTTAAAAAAAAAATCATTTCAAATCTGTCAAAATACGATCGGATACTTGTACACTCATAAGCATGTCGCGTGGTTGTGCGCAGCCGCATCAACAATCGTAACATATTTATATATTTAAAAAAAGCGTAAATCTTTATTTTATTATTATAATTATGTTTACAATATTTACTTTAGTTTACAGTGTTTTGTTAGTCGTATTTTTTATATTTAATTACAAACTGAAGTCCTAAATACAGATAAAATGTGTATTTTATGTGTATCCAAACTCATAAGCTAATGCGAGTCAAAGAAATATCCAAAATAAACAAAAAATATGTATTTCTCGAATGTTAATTTTTTTTTAACATATTAATAAATATTGCAAATTCTATTCAATTTGGGGGAAGAATCTGGCCATGTCCTTTCATTCTTTTTATTTCTACACCTATATTTATAACAAGAAAATAAAATATTCTCGGTTTCAGTATCGATTATATAGTGTTCTAAAAATATTAAAAAAATATCTTCAATGTACAAAATTAGTCCAATTACAATTTTAGGTATTATTAATATATATTGGTTTGGTTGAAAGAAGATTAACAAAAGAAGTTAATGAGGTGAGGGTCAATGGAAATGTTGAAAGGGTAGGCCCAGGCGAATGTTCCTAGACCAAAATTCAGGACAAGTTCAAGAGTACCCTAAACCTACACACTTGTATGAAAGGATTAATGAGAGTGGAAGAAGCTAAGGAAGTATAAATATAAATAAATAATAAATATTATAGGACAATTACACTATATATAATATTTAATATTTATTTATATTTATAGCCCCAAAGTAAGCTTAGGTAGCTTGTGTTATGGGTATATGATAACTGATGAATATTTTATAATATATATAAAATATTCATAAATACTTATAATATATAGATAAACACCCAGACACTGGAAAACATCCATGCTCATCACACAAACATTTCCTAGATGTGGGAATCGAACCCACGGCCTAGGACGCAGCAGCAGGGTCACTACCCACTGCGCCACTGGGCCGTCGAAGTATGCAACGACCGTGGCAAATGAAAGGATGTAGCCTCTGCCTACCCCTATGAGATTAAGGCATGATGTTATGGATGTGTGTATGTAGATTGGTTTCTCTTTAAACCAACTGCTTAAATAACTGATTTGTAAAAGAAAAGCTAAATTTATACGATAAATGTCATTGATCAAATGCTACCTCTTCTATAAGTTCTATTAGGTAGAGGCCGGGGCATATCTGATGCGTAGCTCTTACAAAAAAAATTTAACAAAAAATAGAACCGACTCAAAACGCACTAAAAAGTAAAAAATAACTGTGTCATTTAGTTGCTTTAATTTACTTAAGGATATCTAGGAGTCGGTGCCAGCCAAGGTTTCTACTTTAAGGACATTACCTAGAACCCACATACTGATTTACTACGTAACATAAATGTTCCTTAAACTTGGCTGGCACCGACTTCATAGATATGCTTAAGTAAATTAAAGCAACTAAATGACACAGTTATTTTTTACTTTTTAGTGACTTATTGTCGCGTGACGTACTCGTACTATACTGTCATAGTATATTATACGGCACTTGTAGCCAAAAAGCTACCGATACTTACACAAAAACCGAAATCGCTGCAAGTGTGCCTATACAATTTGAAGAGTTCCTTTAATTTTCCCGGGATATCATTATGAGATCCTAACATGATAACAATGGGACCACCTTGGATGTGTGCCCTTTCTAATAAAAAAAGAATTATCAAAATCGGGCAACTCTGGTAAAAGTTATGCGTGGTCATACATAAAAAAAAAAGAAAAATATATACGTGTCGAATTGAGAACCTCCTCCGTTTTCTTTCGTCGGTTAATAAAAATAACCCAACTACTTAACCCTCGAGATTTATTTTAACTCTTAAATAACATATTTTACGTCGTTGGTTAAGTCACTACGCCATAATTGATCAGATATGCCCCGGCCTTTACAGTTACGCCTATAACTTAAAAGTAAGTTTTGTCTTAACCATTTGTAGGTGAAAACAAAAGTCGAAGCCACTACAGATTCAGTCAAATCGCGACAAAAAATTATATTTGATAACAAAGAGGTAAGATTGTTAGCTTTTTCATATTTTGTTAATAGTAATAGAAAAATTCAAATATAATAAATATTTTTTTTTTAATTTGCCAATATAAATTGTACTATGTGTAGAATGAGGTGTCTTTTGATCTTTATACAGGGTTACATGAAAATATGTCACGATCCTGTTAAAGGGTTATAGTACAGGACAATAGCTATCAAACGACCCCTTAAGTGCTTATGCAAAAGTGTATCGTCTTTATTATTATAATTTTTTTTTCTAGGTTAAGGGGGGTTTGTGTCTTTAAAAATTAACAAAAAAATAAATACAATGTAATTTCCGAATTTTCTTTTATTTCTTACTACTGTACATCCTTGTTTATAATAACCAATAATAAAACCACAACAATCTCCAAGCGTTTTTAAATAACAGCTCCAAAACTGTACAAGTTTTTAATTGTAATTCTTTGAATAACCCTCAAATTTTCTGTAAAAATTACTATTATATATGTATTATATATATTATATATATTTATTTATTTTACATTTTGCATATGTATTCATATTTATTTATTTATTTATTTTTAAATATTATTGCACTTATCCTGCGGATAATTTTAAAAACCTCTATGTATCCTTCGGTACATAAAAAATACAGGAAAAATCATAAAATCAAAAGAAAAATTACACAGCAAAAAGACCAGGTACAAAATTCTAAGAAATGCTATTGTTTAGAAGTTAAATCAGGAACAAAGTAAAAACTACTTTAATCCCAAAAAAGATTAAAAATTAATAACTCAAAAACGATACACTTTTGTCTGATAGCTATTGTCCTGTACTATAACCTTTTAACTGGATCGTGACATATTTTCATGTAACCCTGTATATTTTACTCCATTCTAATTCTAATTTACAAATAACATTGCATTAATTTGTAATTTTTACTTACAAACATAGTTTGCATACTAACTGAATCCATATTACTAATCCTTATATAATATAAAACAAAAGTTTCCCACCGCGTCTGTTTGTCTGTTCGCGATAAACTCAAAAACTACTGAACGGACTGTCATGCGGCATACACTAATAGATAGAGTAGTTCCTGAGGAAGGTTTAAGTATAAAATGTGTTTAGGTTTTATGTAAATTGTCTGAAATAATACGACAATGGTTGGATAAGTCGAAGAAATTTAAGCCGCCTGGGAGTTTTTGTCGAAAACACAGTTTTATCTATTTCATATATAACGAAACAATGTATGGGAGAATTGTTTCTGTTTATTAGGACGTCGAAAAGGTCCGCGATATATTTATCTTTTGAGAATTGCTGTACCCATTTTTCTTTAAAAAAGGGCTACGCACATTTTTTTGATGTTTTTGGTTGCAACACACTACGCGGGCGAAGTCGCGCGCGACTGCTAGTATGAAGTCTTTACTTAACTATGTAAATGAATAAGCAACTCCCTATGTTTATCATGTTATGTTCACACTTTCAAACTTGTTTTATATATGCGGGTAGTTTTAAAAATTACGATAAAAAAACGTTCTTACATCTTTTTAGAAGCCAGAAAAAGACGACGAAGTACCAAAATTCCCGAACCGTCGTGTAATTCTACAACGGAAACTACAAATAAAGGAGAAATCAGTTTTCTCGCGCATGGACAAAAATGACCCAACGAAACCCCATCCGGGCATATTCAGCCGCGCGGTCCGAACCGCTATTGGGTCAGAAAAGACCCGCATCGTTGTCAAAAACGAACCGACCATAGAGTACGAGAGCGGTTCGGATATAGACGAGGACAAACTGCTGGAAGACTATGGGAATATTGCCCTCGTTACTAACTTGCCCCACGGAATGACCGACACCAGATTAAACACATTGGCAGGAAACGACGTCCAGGTAATTGTATTTTAGGTTTAGGTTATTCTAGAGATGCTTTCAATGTTTTGTTTAATATCTGACAGATGCAAGATAACTCAAGTATAAAATATTAAAGTGTTTTAAAAGTTTCTTTTCGTTGCCACATAAAGTACACTTAAAACAAAAAATCTTATTAAATCGAAGACTAATTTTTCGATTCCAATTTCCACAGAAGGAATTTTTACAAGAATACAAGTATTTTTTATATTTTCGTTTTCACAAAGGTACAAGATATTAATTCAAAATTTTACAGACTAATTGGCCGGGAGGACATAAATTTTCATGAACTTGAGTTTACTTAAAATAAACGAACTTAAAGATTCTTAATAACTTAACTGGACACATCTTAATAACTATTTTACCTATTGTACCTGGTATTTTTTTAATATTTTTATATACAAATGACATAACAACAAAAAATTGCTAAAGGTACTTATGTACTTATTAGATTTTAAGTATCTTGACAAAACATATCAAAAAGAATACAATTTTTTGTTTTTTTTTATATAACACCACCACATTTGTACATACTTTAAAGGATATTGCTGGATTGATTTTTAAATAGTCTTTTATCTAGAAACCACAATATCTGCTGCTTAATCCTAATGATGAGATGAGAGTATTGAGGGGTATGTGCGGGTTAAAACGGTATGACAGAGTTAAAAATAGTATGATAAGAGAAAAAAAGTGTGTGTATAAGAAGATGTAGTGACTAAAATTGAGAAAGGGATACTTAGATAGTTTAAACATATAGAGAGAATGGATGAAAGAAGATTAACAAAAGAGATTTATGAGGCGAGGGTGAATGGAAATGTTGGAAGAGGAAGGCCTATATGATTGTTCCTGGACCAAATTCAGGACAATTGAAATAATGGCCAGGTCAAGAGTACTCTAAACCGACGAACTTGTATGAAAGGATTAATGAGAGTGGAAGAAGCTAAGGAAGTATGCAAGGACCGTGGCAAATGGAGGAATGTGGTCTCTGCCTACCCCTACAGGAATAAGGCGTGATGTTATATATGTATGTAATCCTAATGTGCAACTGACAGTGATATATAGTTGACCATTGAAACAGTAGAAAACAAATAAATCATTCTTGAAAAATTTACAATACTTTTGTTTCGCCTTTACTAAACCAAAGGAAGAAATTGCTAAAATGCGATTGCCCACTTGTTATTCTATTTTCATTTCTTATCTATATATATATATTGTGTTGTTTAAATAAAGTATATGAATAAATAAAACCTTTTTGCTTATGAGATATATTGACTTGACTTCTCAAACCGGTCCTTCGTTTACGTTTATTCTTTTAACAAAATGTCCAAACTATAGATTATTTTAAAGGTTATTTAAATTTATCTGATCTCAGTAGTTAGTATATAAATATTGCACAAACTATTTTGTTATTATAACGTAATTGCAGCCAAAGTAATAAATACGTACAAAACATTTTAAGCATCTCGTTCCTTTATTTATCTGTGATACCATTTCTCTTGTGATATAATCTGTGATATTTATGCAGTATATTTATTATATTGTACACTATTAGAATAAGTACTAGATGTAAGAACATGTCTGACGTTATGCGTACATATAGGATTCCATAGACCTACAACAAATTTAGAGGCAATTCATTGATAAATGTACTTTGAACATGAAATAATGTATTTAAATTATGAAATGAATGCAAAAAATCAGAGTGAGTTATTTACGGAGTCACTGCGTAAATTCATTTAATATAGAATTAAAGAGGCGCCTGTCTATATTTCTGTTCGAGATAAACTACGAAACGAAAATCTATCTAACTATCTATATAGATAGATTTGTTCGTGAGGAAGGGTTTAGTTGATAACTTGTTAAGGTTTTATGAAAATTGGATGACATGATTATGACAATAATCATCGGAAGAGATGCATAGCCTGGGAGTTTATGTGAAAACTCCATTATAGATGTAAAAACAATGTATGGAAGGTTTATTCCTCTGGAACTACAAAAGTCCGCGAAGGCATAAATCTATTTTTTAAAGATAGCTTACTATATTCCCTTGTTTGTGTTTGCCAAAAACAGGGATAGATAGGAAATCCTTGGAGGAGGCTTTTACCCTTATAAAAAGAAAAAAATAAACATTGTAAAACTTAATCATTTTGTATTACTTTTTTGTGTGGAATTAAATAAAGCTTTATTATTATTATTATTATACTACATTCCCTCTTTTTTTATAAAAAAAAATATGAAAGTAAAATACAAAATATTTTTTTCTTGGACATTTAAAATACAACATATTGCTCGCGGACGTCTGCTAGTATACATTAAATAGAACATTTACAAAAGAATTTATCGAACAATTATTGTCGGTTACATGTATCCTGTGTAAAAGATTCAAAATTTTTAACAAAAAATGACACAATTATTTTTTACAGTGCGTTTTGAGTCGGTTCTATTTTTTGTTAAAAAATTTTATTTCTTACTGTCATAGTATATTATACGGCACTTGTAGCCAAAAAGCTATCGATACTTACACAAAAACCGAAATCGCTGCAAGTGTGCCTATAAAATTTGAAGAGTTCCTTCAATTTTCCCAGGATATCATCATCAGATCCTAACATGATGACAATGGGACCACCTTGGAAGTGTGCCCTTTCTAATAAAAAAGAATTATCAAAATCGAACAACTCTAAAAAGTTATGCGTGGTCATACATAAAAAAAGTCAAATTGAGAACCTCCTCCGTTTTTTTCGTTGGTTAAAAACAATTCCTCATTGCGCTTCTGACAATGGAACCCTACATGTGCATAACGCATTTAAATTATGTATACGTATAAGTTAACTTCAATGAATAACAATATTATGAAATTATTCAGAAGTATTTTTTCTAATGTTGTCTATGGTTGGAGTGGGTAGGCTGGCTGATTGTTTTTTTTTTAAATTAATTTAAGGCTTGGAAGGCTGGATAATATTTGTTTCCTAAAGACGAAAGATATCATCAGATAATTTTTTAAATTGCTTTTTATTTCTATTATTTTTTATGAAATGTAAGCTTTGTTTCTTTTGCTGTTTTCTTTACAAATGACTTGATTGTGTAGAATTTTCGTGTAGAAACTGAAAGGGGTGTGGATTTTCGTCCCACTCCTAACAAGTTAGTCCGCTTCCATCTTGACTGCATTATTACTTAACATCGGGTGTTTTAGCAGTCAAGGGCCAACTTGTAGTCGATAAAAAAAAACAACAAAGTCATTTTTTACATCAATAAAGGTACAAATAAATGTACAGTGAGTCTGCCGCTTTATCAAGAATTTCACAAAATCGAAATGTCCGTTATGTAACACTCTACCCAACCATCCATACTCTATCATTTAAGTCTTAGTCAATTGCTATTATGTTGTCAATTAAGTTTATAGTGTCGATCCCACTTCACCAAAGATCTTTCTTACATAGAGTTGAGTATTCTAATGAATAAGACTTGATTTTAGTCTGCGACTTTTCTAACCTGGTTTTGAGTTTAAAGTAACGGTGGATCGTGTTCGACTTCTATAATTATATAAAACGAATTAACAAAAATGGTAGTAACTCAAAAGTATTTAGTAAATTAGTTATAAAGATATATGTAGGTCACTTAGCCGAAATATTAATATATTTAGTCACAACACTTAAGGCCGGGCGCCCATTGTGATTTTTTGTCACGGTAACATTTTGTTGCCGTCACCTTCTGTCACCGTCAAGGCGCCCACTGTAGGTAACTGACACCGGGTGACAAAGTAAGCTTATTTTAATTCTAGATCAATTTCAATTAGGTTGCTGTAAATAAATTAAACGAAAAAGACGCTAAAGAGTGCATCCTATATGTACACTGAAAGATAACTCAAATATATTTTTTTATTCTGAATTAAACTAAACACTTTAAATTTATGCATACATTTTTTTAATTATATATGGTTCATTGTAGGTAAGGGATTACATAAGAAGCGAAAAAAAATATTTAATTAATTAGAGCGCACTCGTGCGATGTTTAAGTCGAGTGACAGTCACGTCGCAAGGAGACGAAACTATTTGTCACCGTATTGTCACGTCACCTTAGTGAGCGCACTCTCTAATATCTTCATTGCACTCGATTAGGTGACTTAAAGTCACGGCGACAAAGTCACAGTGGGCACCCGGCCTAACAGGTTAAGATGCTTTTGATTAAAAGGCTAGACAAATCGATGGATCATAAATAAAAAACGGGGGTTTAAATAAATAATAAAATAAATTAATTTTAAATAAATTAACGTGATTCTAGTTAATTTTTTAATTAGGCCCCTAAAGTAATATGTATTTATTTGACAGGACTTACCATTTTTGTTGCATTTTGTTTTTTATTATTTACTTGATTATATCTGCTCTTACAATACTTGATGCCTATGTTCTAGACCAGTGATTCTCAACCACTGTGCCGCGTTACTTTTGTGTGCCGCCAAATTTCAAACATGTGCCGCCAAATTTTGCAAATATATAATAATGTTAATATTATTAAAAATATTATTAACATGAATATTTAAATCCACAAAAAAAATAAATTATTTTATTATTTGCTTACCAAATTTGTGATTCACTTTGCGTCGCATTTTTCAGGATCGCATTAGCGACGCAAAGCGGGGTCTTGGTGTATTTAAAATTTTTGTCATAATTTATTTATGCAGTGTAATGTAAATAATTTTTATCTTTTTCTTTGTGTGCCGCCGAATTTTGAAATCATTAAATGTGTGCCGCAACAAAAAAAAGGTTGAGAATCACTGGTCTAGACATTCACACTTAATTATAGGATATACTTACCTATTTGCTTTATTATTATGCAAATGATATTGTTTCTTGTTATTCATATATTATCTGTTCCTAAAGAGAAAATTGATTTCTTGCGTATCTATAAATGTTTTATTTTTTTATATAACGAAAATTGTAAGAAATATAAACAATAATAGAAGGGAACATTATTTTGAGTCATTTTTATTAATCAAATTTTATAAATATATATCTTTGATGGGCAGCAGAGAAGTATTTGTTAAAAAAATCTGTTGTCAATTTCATCTGTATTATTTAGATAATTCCGCCTACTATATTTATATGTACTAGTCATATTTACTAGTGAAGAAGTATTATTATTTTCCTTTTTAATTAAGATAAATACAATAACTACACGGTTTATGTGTATATTATAGTATGTTATGTGCGCAGTATTATTTTAATGTTAAGCATGTATCGAATATAGTGTAAGAGCTAGTCACATGACAACAAGGGATTGATGTTCCAGAACTTAAGTTTGGATAAGGAGGAACGCAGCGCTAAAATTACGTTCAAGACTACGATAGCCGCGGAGAATTTCAAGAAGAAATTTAACAACAAGATGGTTGCCGCCAGTCGACTCACTGTTACCTTAAAATAAGGCAATACTTTTAAAAATAATTGTTAGTAAAATAAAAATGTTTTTAATATTACTGATAACTATTATACACACTCAAAGTAATGGCATTTGTGTTAGTTAACACTGTCTATAAGTTTTTTTACGTGTGAAAGGGGCCGTTCAAATATTACGTAAGCAGATTTATTACAATTATTTATACCCCCACCCCCCTTGTCAGCAAAAGTAAGCAAAGTTCTTACCCCCCTCCCCCCATGCTTTTAAACATTTTTCAATTATAAATGTATTTTTTTTTAATAATTGTCATAATTATAATTTTAAAAATAAGAAAATTATTTTGGGGTACAGATTGGATTTTAATAATACAGAATCCACAAATTTTTGCTATTCGTGTTAAAAAATAAATAACTACCGATGACGTAATCATCATCTAGACCCCCCACCCCCATGTCATCAAAAATAAGCAAAACAAAGACCCCCCCAACCCCCTGTAGTGCTTACGTAATACTTGAACGGTCCCAAAAATTTGTTTGCAAACATTGTTAAATTATATGTTTAATATATACATATTATTAAAGTATTAACGGATTAGTCTCACGTTACTATTGTCTGATTATGCCCGGCTAGTTTCGAACTCATACGAGGTTCTTAGTCATGAGGTCGTTTGTTCATGTTGCTTGAACGTAGCACGCGTTGATAAGGGGACTGAGGTGGGGGGACTTGGGGTGGCTTGGGGAAGAGTATAGATCTTTCAATCCACGAAGGCTCGTCGTTATTTGTTTTTTAAATGCTTACAGCGCAAGTGTGCAATAATAACTGCAAGAATGTGAGTTCTATTACACATTGGTACCTGTTACGTAGTAATAGAACTCACATTCTTGCAGTTTTTATTGCACACTTGCACTGTAAGCGTTTGAAAAACAAATAACGACGAGCCTTCGTGGATTGAACAATCTATAGGTGCAGTTTAACTCCCCGACGTTTTATCTTCATCACTAGTCCCATCTCTAATGCAAACCGACTAACTGTCGTGCTCCAGGTTTGCCGTCTGTTTTATTTGATGAAGCGGTTTCCACGCTGAAGGAAGCACCCATCCTTGGTCACTATTAAAAGTGCATCAGTGACAGTATCAGCCGTTGATATTTCAATAATATGGAACAACTCGCGATAGTTAACATCTACGTATATTTGTCATGCAGTCAATGCAAATGATAGTTTTGTAGTAATTTAAGTATGTAGTTAGATAATACTTTAATTACAAATGCTAATCATCAATTATATTTATATTGTATGCAAGCTTACCATTCAAGCCTACTAGCTGTGAAAATGTGAACTTTTCTTTATGGAAATGAAAAATCATTATTTTTATTTTAAAGTCACATAATGAGTGTATTTTAAATTATTATTAAAAATTTGTATGAGTATAAAGTTGTTATGTGATATGGCAATTTCCTAATACAACTTATTTTATTGTTGAAGTAGTAGATTCTTTATGAAAACGATTTTAGAAGAGCGTTCCCTTGAGGACAGCATGCAGGTGTGTCTGTTTGTCAGATTCGTATCGTATTAAATGGTAAATATTCTATTCAGTAATTTTTATACTGTAGGTGTATCTTATTGATATTTACTTAAAAACTAAAAATGGTATTTTTTATGTATTTTGTGTTATATTGTGATTTTTATTTTGTTCGATGAAACCATAATATTATGGTCTGGTATTTACTGAAAACAAAAAATAAATATTCTATGTTTCTACCTACGTTAATTTTTAAAAAACTAATTGAAATTACAGATTTATGTTACACTTAGTATTTTATTGTTTGCCAAGTTCACTGTTTTTTCTAATAATGTTGTAATAAACACTTCTTGTTCTTAAATAATATAATTTAATGTAATTTAAAATTCTGAAAATATTTTCTATAGTTGTCTACTTTATTGTGTATCTGTATGATTATTGTCGAAATCAGTTTCAAAATGCGACAATTTAGAATCTAACAGATTTTAATGTATCCATCTTGTAATAAAACTAGGCGAGTTTTTTTGAAGATTAAAATAAACTACTGACGAATTTATTAAATTTTTTGTCATATGGTACGGCTTTTTTATAAGTTAAATATGCTTGTTTAAGTTTAAAAGTTTACTAATAATGTGATGAAAGTTTGAACCGTCGTATAAATTACGACTTTTCTTATATATCGTGAATGATATCTTATGTTTAACAATTATATTGTTTAAAAGCAAATTTTAATGTAACTTTGCGTGTGATGTTCGGAAAATAGTTGCTAAAATATTTTTATAACCATGTAGCTATAAACTTTGTTTGTCTGGTGTCTCTATGATTAAACATAGCTCGAAAAAATGACACCACTCCTATACTATAATTTATTTTTATTAACAAAAATTTTTTGTTTGAAATATTTTTAGGCTCGAATTTGCCTACTGTATAAAATAATATTGTTATTGTATACATTTTACATCCAACTACAGCCTTTGCATTACAATAAATCAAAAGAATTTATTTTATTGAAAAAAAGCATAAAACTCTTACATAATTGCATTTACCAGTGTCGTGTTCTGACTTCACTGATCCATTCAAAACAATGTTAATATCTAGCTTTTAAATAAGACTAGACCTGAGGGTAATAAGCCGCGTGAAAATATTTTTTCAAATCTGACTTACTTCTTAAGATTAACGCGTCCTTGTATAAACTCGTCAGACTACAAAGCCGGGCCATTAATTAGATGCAGTGAATTGAAGATAAAACTTTCATTTCCTAAAACAGTAGGTTGCCTGGAAGAGATCACTCTTAGTGATAAGGCCGCCTTTTGCCAATTTTTACTCTGATATCGATACTCTTTTTGCCATGTTTCCTTTTATTATTTGCAATAAAGTTATTAAAATAAAAAATAAATAAAAACAGTGTTGCCAATCAAAATATGGGATGTTATATATCAAACCTTTTTTTAAATATGCAGGACTATTAAAAAAACGTTGACTGCTTTCGTGGCGCAGTGGTATGTATGCGTAGCGGATGAGACGTAACTCCTGAGCTCATTTCCCGGCTGGGCTGTTTTCTACTTTGGACCAGGTCCTCTGAGTGGTGGGACGCTTCGGCCGTGACTAGTTCCCACCTTGCCGACAAAGACATACTACCAAGCGATTTGACAGCCTCCATGGCGCAGTGGGTAGTGATCCTGCTTCTGCGTCCTAGGCTATGGGTTCGATTCCCACATCTGGAATATGCTTGTGTGATGAGCATGTATGTTTTCCAGTGTCCGGGTGTATATCTATATATTATAAGTATTTATGTATAATATATATAAAAATATTCAGTTATAATAGTACCCATAACACAAGCTTACTTTGGGGCTATATAACGATGTGTGTAATTATCCTATCATATTTATTAATTAACGTTCCGATGCAAAGTCGCAAAGAAACCGAAATGTGTGTGGATATTCAATACATACATAAAATATATATATATACATAAAATATAATCATAACAAGTTAGCACGATTCTATTTTGATTGCCGTACATAATCTAAAAGCAACTATCAATCTCTAGAATAGTAGAGTGGGTTTTTGAACTGATACAGGGGAAGTAAGGGCGGGGCGAGCACAAAACATCCAAAATGGTCGAAGTGCATACGCTATGGCGGGCCTTGCCATACTAGTAGCAACAACTCGCTTAATACATCCATATTATAAAAATAAATATACTGACAAAACTTCGAGTTTGTTGTTTAAATACTTGTAGCCATTTCGTTCTTTTAATAAACTAAGATTAAATCAAATGATTTATTGCAATCCAACGATAGTTTACTGAATCTAATTATAAGTCCGGCTTTACTATTGAATACATATTTAATCATATATTTACGGTTTATCATTGAACAATGTAGTAATTTGGTACTGTAGCTGTAATCGCTTATTTTAGAACCGCGACGTGTAGGTTTGATGTCAAATAAAATAGCGATATGTGAAAATTCCAAATGTGTCTTTTATTTTATTTATAAGACATTTTTTCACCGAATATTCTCGATTGTAATCGATAAATTTCAGATAATGATTTATGAAATGTATCGAGTCGCAATCACGTTTTATACAAGACTTGTTGAATACATATAGATCATAGTGTGAGAATTTACGTAACAAAAACTACGTTTATAATATTATATGAAATATGATATTCTAAACACAAAAGTTTAAAGACTGATCTTTTGTTTATTTTAAATAAAACACAAAGAACTATTCAATAGTTTTATTTATAAAGTACCCTTATTTCCATTTTTCCTTATACCTAACAGCAGAAATGCTAATTAGGAAACTACTAGAAAAAAATATTCGAATTGTTAATTTTACTTAGAGATCTATAAGACCAGATCTTTTAATAAGTCTCTTTTTTTAAATGACATAAACATAAATAAATATATTATTAACATTTAGTAACAACTATAAAAATGTCTACAATTACCTCACTCGTCTGGTATAACGGATGTAAGGGGGCATGATTCTGAGTTAATAAAGCGTTTGAATATTTCGTCGACCTTTACATGATTTAGAAAAAAAATGTGCTAATTGTAATTAGTCAATCATGTTCTATCTCATTACGATTTTAAATTAAAAACCTGACGACGACCTCCGTGGCGCAGTGGTGCGCGGTGGATTTATAAGACGAAGGTCTTGGGTTCGATTCCCGGCGGGGCAGATTGAGATTTTTCTTAATTTGTCTTGGTCTGGCTGGTGGGAGGCTTTCGTCGTGGCTAATTACCACCCTACCGACAAAGACGTATCGCCAAGCGATTTAGCGTTCCGGTACGATGTCGTGTAGAAACCGAAAGGGGTAACGATTTTCGTCTCACTCCTAACAAGTTAGCCCGCTTCCGCCCGTTAGAATCGGCTACTATCTAATTTTCATCTAATTTTTTTTTTAATTTTTAATGCAAAACAATGTTTGCCGGGTCAGCTAGTAAATAAATATATTCTGAATAAATAGACACTTTATAAAGAAATGCTAATAATAATCTTGTTACTCGTCTAGTATATAGGTACTTAGTTGACTAAAACCCAAAAATACTTTAAAGTCCGTTTCCTGTCCAATTACACCATTCTCTAATCTACTATCACAGGCGTCAGAGAAGAAAGTAGATTTTCTTGTAACATTGCTTTACCTATACAAAATAAATACATGAAAAAAAAAAGTTAAGAGGTGTCAAGGGACACCCGGATGGAACGAAGTTCCTTTCGATTAATTAGTGAAGGAATTGTAATAAAATTTTATTTTTTTAAGTAATAATAATATTTGTTGTTGTACACCGAAACACCAGAGGGCGCCACGAGAGCGCGAGACAGCATACAGCGCGGGCGCCCCCCGCCGCTCACGCGCACACACATCAAAGGCGGCGGCAAGATCCTTTGATCAAAAAGTGTCGTGACAACTTTTCGTACGAATTTTTTCCGTCTAGCCCCCTTTCACAACGCGCGATAAGGAACTTCGTTCCAATATAAAATCTTAAAATACGTAATTGCTTCTAAAAGTCAAGAAAGTGGCAACGTTGAAATATTCCGGCATTACTGCAAGCAGTTGTTTATATTGTTCCGTAAAGTCTTCAGGGTGGTAGATTTTGTGCGCGTGATGAGAAACATCTAGCAATACTGCAGACTGTTGTGATATTGGCACCTGAAATTTAACATGCCTTTAGATCGATACATTACTTACCGATGCGTTCGATGAATCAACTTAAAACTTTAAATTAGAGTAAAAACGCAATAACGGGGTGTTATAAGTTTAACGACTGTGTTTTATAAAATTCAGCACAAAATGACAGACTATATATTTTTTCACAACTGCCTTAAAATGGGTATCAAATGAATAGTCCTTGATAAGTAGAATACGATGAAAGTTTCTAATTCAATATAGCCTCTTTGGCCTTCCCTTTTCCCGTTCAAGAGGGGTTGGCTTTTTTATCATGCGGCGCCACTTTATTCTGGCTTTTGCGTCATCTGAAAGGCCTTACGGACCCTCCGCAACCATGTTGTCAGCGTTTCCCCCTGTTCCTCGTGTTTTTGGATAATTCAAGATAGCCGCTACGAAAAAATGGCGAGTTATATTTTTGCCGGATTTGTTAAATTATTCATTTATCCTGTTATTTTAGTTTATAATAACATTCATTTTCAAATATATTAACGTAATGAAAAAATTGAGTCAAATAGCCTTTTACGGGATTGACTTACCGTTAAGATTAAAGTGAACTCCAAAGGCTCGAAGAGCTCAGTGTAGGTCGCAGTTGAATGTATTAGAGTGTACACGGGTCGGTCTTGAAACGTCGTAGATTCTTTCACAGGAGAGTCGAATGACCAGCTTGACAGATTGACGTTCTCTCGCGGCCATATTGTTATGGAATTGTGGGCGGGGCCTGAAATATAAGTAATGGTTATCAAACTCTCTTATTTACATATTTTTTAAAAATTTTAACTATGTTATATAATACAAAAATATATAAAAAACACTATTAAAAATTTATGAAAAAATCTGCTCCTCAATTTGCGTGGCCTTTGCGGGCCCAAGCAACCGGTGGTCAGGATTTCAGAATGAAGAACCTCCTCACAATACGCGCCGTTTCAAGGACAGCCTTCCGTATCCGACCCTTGATCCAACAACTAAGCGAAAGCTTCTTAAGGTGTTGGTCGAAGCTTTTCGCAAAAAGACCATTGACCGAAATGACTATTGGAACAATAATAGTTGACTCAACATTCCACATGGCGGTAATCTCGTGAGCAAGGTCCTCAAGTATTTTGATACTTTTTAACCGACAAAAAAAACGGAGGAGGTTCTCAATTCAACACGTATTTGTTTCTTTTTTTATTAGAAAGGACATATTTCCAAGGTGGTCCCATTGTCATCATGTTAGGATCTGATGATGATATCCTGGGGAAATTGAAGGAACTCTTCAAATTTTGGAGGCACGCTTACAGCGATTTCGGTTTTTGTCTCGGTATCGGTAGATTTTTGGCTACTAGTGCCGTATAATATACTATGACAGTATAGTACGAGCACGATACGTGGCGATAAATCACTAAAAAGTAAGAAATAAAATAGAACCGACTCAAAACGCACTAAAAAGTAAAAAATAACTGTGTCATTTAGTTGCTTTAATTTACTTAAGTATATCTAGGAGTCGGTGCCAGCCTAGGTTTCTACTTTAAGAGCGTTACCTAGAACCCACAAACTGCTTTACTACGTAACATAAAGGTTCCTTAAACTTGCTGGCACCGACTTCATAGATATGCTTAAGTAAACTAAAGCAACTAAATGACACAGTTATTTTCTACTTTTTAGTGCGTTTTGAGTCGGTTCTATATTTATTTATTCCTTTTCGGCTTTCACGAGGTATCGTGAAATCATATTGTTACAAAATACGTTATTATATAATGACTAAGGTTCACAATTGCTTGTGACACAATAGGTCCTTATCTTATTTATTGCTTTTTTTCAATAAAGGTGTTTTGTTTGGAATTCTTGGAATCGTTCGTTCTAAATGAATCCAATGAAACCCTCTATTCACGTAAGGAAGGTTCTGGTAAGAGACAACGGGTATAAATAACACAATTAAATTAGTTCATCCTAAAATAACATCGAGAAGAATTCTTAATTTTTGGTGAAAATGGTTTGTGATGTTTATGTTCCTTCCCTGGTGCGACTGTTTTTTTTATTGACTACAAGTTGGCCCTTGACTGCTATCACACCTGATGTTAAGTGATGATGCAGTCTAAGATGGAAGCGGGCTAACTTGTTAGGAATGGGACGAAAATCCACACCCCTTTCGGTTTCAAAGACATCGACCAACAATAAATCGCATTGCGATACGTCTTTGTCGTGGGTAGAAACCAAAAGCCTGTGACCGACAAATTAAGAAACATCTCAATCTGCCCCACCGGAGTTAACCCGCCTCCATCATATAAAACCACTGCACATCACTTCAAGGTGGTCGTCAACCTTCTAGTGGCTCATCGGCCTAACATCAGGTGGGATATATTAAAAAAAAGGTGATTCAATAGACTCACCATACATAACGAAGCTAAGAGAGCAGACATCGTCAACGCACGAGCGGTTGACTAGCTGCAGCGACTGTTTGAACGACGCCGGTGGAGCCATCTTTACGAATAGACTGTTGTTCCTACAAAATATAAAATAAATAAATATGATAGAACAATTACACACATCGCTATATAGCCTCAAAGTAAGCGTAGTTAGCTTGTGTTATGGGTACTGTGATAACTGATGAATATTTTTATATACGAGGGGCGGCTGATAAGTTCGTAGCTTAAGGTACTTAGAGAAAAGGTATCATCTCGTTACTGATAGAATAACTTGCGGCACTAATTGATAGTATAAATAACACCCATTTGTTCAATTTGGATCATTAACACCTGAAACCTGGAACAAGAAACAATACCATGTCGACCGAAACTGAAAATTCTCCTAATTTTGAGCACCGCGCAGTGATTTAATTGATACTTTAAAAGCCACTGGGGTCGCAGAAATTAACCACCTCCCTATATATAATCCGGACCTGGCTCTCAGTGACTTTTTCCAATTTGAAAAAGGAGTTAAGGGGGCGAAGATTTTTGGATGACAAAGAGATGAAGTCAGCCATGGAAAGTCAGTTTCAAGAGAAATCTTCAGAATATTATTTCAATGGTTTTAAACCATTGAAATGCATTGCATTCACGATATGAGAAGTGTATTTGACTTGAGGGTGACTATATTGAAAAATGAAAATTAAATAATTAAACTTTTCCTTCACTAAGTAGGGTAGTTAGTGAAAGAAAAGTTACTTAGTGAAGGCCACGAACTTATCAGCCATCCCTCGTATATTATACATAAATACTTATACTGAAAAACATCCATGCTCATCGCACAAACATTTTCCAGATGTGGGAATCGAACCCATAGCCTAAGACGCAGAAGCAGGGTCACTACCCACTGCGCCACTCGGCTATCAAAATATTATTATATTATTTTACTTCGTATGGTATTAGTAGCAGTCGTTCGTGACTTCGTATGCATAAAAACCTTAAACCACGACATTCTTATTAAACAATAAGATTTTAAACGTTTTCTTCAGTTAATTTGAATTCCATTGCTTAGTTTATAATAATTATACGGAAAGCGTTTTTGTTATATCATGTTAAAATTATAGCAGCTTTTAATGTGTTTTATAGTACATTCAAAATGTCTTATTTCGTTTAAGGTTCAGATTATTATCATTCCCAACCGTCCAAGAAATTAAATTAATTTAAATTGTTGTTCATATTATTTTTTAATAAAGCTATTATTATTTACCAAGAAGCAAATTAAAATATTACTATTAATTGGCAAAATGGTACTTTGGTATTATAAATTTTCTTGTTATATATGTCGGAGGAGTAGTATCATGACAGCCACTCGGCAAGTTCGGTGGTGGCGGGGATGACCGATGGATGCCGATATAAAGCAGCGGTCTGGAAAGACTAGGCCCTCCTAATCCTCCCAATACACATACACACAAACACAGCGTCTTCGCCGGCGAAGACGAGGTCCCCGATTCTTAACGTCACCCGGACGTGGAACTCACCCACGTCCATTAAGGGGACGCCGAGGCCCGATTCTCACAGGAGACGCCCTTAGAGAGTCGTTACGCCCTCTTACTTTTTCTTCGCATTCGGGCACTCTCCGGCGATGCTTCTGCGCTCGCCCAACCCCCCGGTGACGCCGCTGTGGTCCCGTATGGAGCCTACGGCACTTACTCAATCAGAAAAAAAAAGACCTGGCTGATTCTCTTCGTGGCGTTCACTGCGACCACATCTCTTAGTCGTGACTCTCAGTCGAGATCACGCCAGATTTATTAATCATTATTATTGGTAGCTCAATTAGTTAATATTTTATTTAATTGGTTATTATTGGTCATCATTGTGATTATTCCTTAGTTAATTTGTCGGATTATTGATCGGATGTAAAGGTGAGTGTTGACGGCCGTCACTAAGAGATCTCTTTAAACCTACACCCGTGTCACAAGTCTCGGGCTCTGTTCGGAGTTTTTCTCTCAGCCACGTGATGGGCCCAACACCCGCACGGTCAATCCTTTGAATGCTAAGATACTTGTGTCTCTCAATTTGAATATGATTCCAGTCTTTGTACCTGCGTCGAAAAGATATCGCCGCCATCCAATTATTAACAATCATCATTTCAATCATTTTTTTTCATTATTTTGTTAATAACAATTGCAATTTTCAACCTGCACCAAAATCCTTCAAAAACATTTTTCTAGAGGTGATTCCGAATCGAATGAGCCATCGCTCATATTTTTAGGACCTTAACTCTATTTTTCACGTTTTTGAACTTGTTGACTAGAGTATTCATACAAGATCGTCGGTTTGGGGTAGTCTTGACTTGGCCTTTTACTAGTATGTCCAGGAACATTGGCCTTGGTCTTCCCCTTCCAACATTCCCCTTCACTGTCACCTTATAAATCGCTTTTGTAAGTCTCCTTTCATTCATTCTCTCTACATGTCCAAACTATCTCAGCATAGCATTTTCGATTTTATTCACTACATCTTCTTTTATACCACACTAAGTTTTACTCCATTCATACTCTTTAATTCTCTCATTTCTACTGCGTTTTTTTACTTCCGCGCTTCCTCTTCCATAATCACCTTTCACCAGACATGCGTGTTGGCACAACACTCTTCTGTGTACAGTCAGTCTTGCCTTTTGGGATCTTCATTATTATCAGCCTATTAACAGTCCACTACAGGGCCAGGTCTTCCTCCTTACAGGAGAGGGGATATGGAGCGTACACCCATCACGCTGCTCCAATGCGGGTTGACGGACTTAGTGTGATAATGTTTCACTTATTAACGATCATTATCAGGTGTTGATGATAGTGACAGGGACCGACGGCTTAACGTGCTCTCCGAGGCACTAGGGTGTATCACCACCAACTTCCAGACTCCGGGCTTGGAATGTAATGAACATTTCATAGAAGAATGAAAAAGCTCAGAATTATTCCATGACCCGACCCAGGGATCGAACCCAGGGCTTCGTGATCGAAGCCACATAGGCTAACTACTAGACCAACGAGGCCTTTTTGATACTTACTGGTTATTCATAAAGGCATGAAGTGCATGTTATTAGTATGTTAGTAAGATAATTACATATGTCTGTCGAACCGCGGCCTGAACATCGGCATGTTGCAGTACAGTTGGTCGCCGCACTCTTCGTTTATTATCCTCAAGTCGCTCTCTCTGATGCGCAACTTTGTGTTGTCTCCCGTCCCTTCCTCGTTTCGCACGAAGATATCACTGTCTCTGATGGCTGTTGAAGCTGCTTGCACGTTGTAAACGTCCAATTTAGTTATCATTACACCAGATACGATGTCTAGAGGATTGGAGTTTTTGTCGTAGGATGTTATTTGTGTATGCTGAAAGTATACAATTTTTTAGGGCTAACGCTGAAACTCGCGCGGGCGCACGCTCGCGTGTGTATAATGAAAAATAGTATGGACAGTGCAGGCGCGTGCGACGGAGCGCGGGCGCGGGTGGCGGATCGTCACCCGCGCGGCGGGCGGCGGGCACACGGCGCGGGCGCCCGCGACGGGCACACGCGAGCGGGTTTGTTTCTACAAATCAGACGAGCGCCGCTAGATGCTACGGTCACACGCGTCGGAGGCTAGGTACAATCATGAACATTGATACAGAGCGCGTAATAATTGAGGTGCAACTTCGGCCAGTATTATGGGATATAACAAATGAATTATCGAATTCTCCGCTGAGTAACCTACTTGTCAAGAACGGGTTATGCAGTCGACGTTGTTTCCGTTGACGTCTTTTTGCCAAATAATAAATTAGTAAATAATCCATGGTAATCTACTCGACACAACTGTACACGCTCGAGATCAAGATTATACTAGCAGCGCTAACTGAGACGGGGGCACGCGACGGTCGTCCGACGCGTGCGCTCGCGCCCGCACCCGGCCGTGTTTTAGCGCTAGCCCTTAAAGAAAGTGGTTTATTTACAACTAGAAGAGGTCCGCCTGGTAAATAGTGTGCTGCGACTCCCAAAAAAACAAAAATAAATAAGTTGTTACGAGCAAAGGAGTAGACAAACAACTATCTATCTCTTTCTGACCTAGTCGGGCATACTCCGACAATAGTGATCGTGAGTTTCAGTTTCTATTCTAATAATCTGAATACTCTGATAGTTTAAATTGTAATGTTTCTTATTTAATAATTATTAATTATCAACATTATAAACCCATATTTTATTAGTACCTAATTGAGATTACTAATAAAACCAACTAATCTCAAGAAATATAGATAAGTGTTTTGAGGTTATATTTTTGTATAGAAATATATTCATAGAGTAACATCAACATTAAAGGGTAGCGTATTAAAAATATTATTATATATTTATAATCGATAAAAGAAAGGTGGTATATAAGAAATACCTATAAATTTTTCTCAGACATGTTTACTCTGATTTATTTGCGTGGATCTTGTAACAAGTGTTAGCATTTTAAAATATTACAATTTGTTACCATAGACAATACTATACGATATTGTCTATGGTAACGTAAGCTTATGTCTCTCGACCGTGAGATGATTTCAAAGGACTTGATTCCAGGCCGTAAGATAAAATATAAGAATTAATATGTTTGAATAGTCGAGTAGTGTATTTCACTATTCTTTTGATTGTTACACAGTATGCTTATTTTTAGTGTAATATTGATTATTGTAATTGAGTGGTTTTGTATTTCATGTAAAAAGAGCATGTGTCGAGTTTTTCTGGCCGCGTCTTTTCTCGTCACGGACTGCATTTCCGAAGCGGCGGTAGTTTACAAAAGAATAAACAATTTTTAAGACATTGGAATATTATTTCAAAGCCCAAGTTTAATACAAGATACTTACAAACCAGTAATGCCTCTGAGTAGTGTTTTCGTCGCGATACGGACTGAATGGGATGAGCATTATAACAATAGATAGTACGGAAATACCGCCCAACACCGTCCATAGTCGTCTGCGAGAGAACAGAAGATCTACACCTGACTGAAAAACAAAAAATCCTAATTTTATTTCTCATTTGAAACCTATTTTTTTTATCGACTACAAGTTGGCCCTTGACTGCTATCACACCTGATGTTAAGTGATGATGCAATCTAAGATGGAAGCGAGGTGAACTAGTTAGGAGAAGAATGAAATCCACACCCCTTCGGTTTCTACACGACATCGTACGGGAACGCTAAATCGCTTGGCGGTACGTCTTTGTCGGTAGGGTGGTAACTAGCCACGGCGAAAGCCTCCCACCAGCCAGACCAAGACAAATTAGGAAAAATCTCAATCTGCCCCGCCGGGAATCGAACCCAGGACCTCCGTCTTATAATTCCACCGCGCATACCCTGCGGAGGTCGGTCAAAACCTATTTTAACTAACTAACTATTTAACTACCTATTTTAACTTACTATTCTAACTATTTGGACTGCTTGGTCTGCACTTTTCTTGCAGTCCGAAATTATAGATGTTAAACTGTCATGATTACCGAAGATTACTATGATTACCCACCAACTTTTATTGTCTAATAGTGGACATGACATAGACATGAGATATGACAAACGGCTCATGCCAAACCTACAAGTCGAATATTCGATTTCCATCTATTATATAAAAATAAGTCGGGTTTTCCTTCCTGACGCTATACTCCAGAACGCACGTGGCACGATTTCCACGGTTTTGCATTCGTTGGAAAGGTCCTGGGCTCCGTGAGGTTTATAGCAAAGAAAATTCAGGAAAAGCGGAAAAATCTTTATTCACATACAGCGCCATCTCTGCTAATCTCTAGATCTGCGTGTCGGATTGTAAAATTATTTTTGTTTATTCTGAAGGCTAGACTCAATAGTGATTTTGATTTAACAAAAATATAGATCTTTAGTACACGGGACGGGACGGAGGATATTGCTTCACGGGAAACTATAAAAAAATTAAATTGAGAGGGGGAGCGGGGAATGAGCACACTTTATATGAAAGTCTGCCTTTAAAATTAGAAGGGTACCTAAGAGATTTTCACGCGGACGAAGTCGCGGGCGACTGCTAGTGACATATAAAGAGTGGCGCGATCATGCATCAAAAAGCGCAGCGCAGCGTCAGGCAGCTCAAAATCGTTGTTTTAAAGTCTCTAGATATGGCTTATGCTTTGCAGTGGTTAATGATGACGATGGAATGAAGATGCAAGAACGTACCACAGTACTAGCGGCTAGGACAGCGATGAGTGCGTTAGCGGCTGCGATGATAGCGTCCGGGTGGTCGGCAGCCGAGCGACCCATGATCGGTATGAGCAGAGAGTTAAACCGCGTGGCCACAGAGAACGCGAACATTGTGGCCGGAGCGTTTAGTAGGACCTCTAGTATGAGGTGCTGCAATGCTGAAAGAGATTAGCATTAATTAGATAGTTTCAAATTTTTTTGTGGGAATGTGTTGGGAGTTATCTATGGTGTAAAGTAAAGGAACATCACTATTCCATGCTCCTATCACAGTTTTTTTTTCGTCTGTTTTTTTTTTCTTCTGTGACTCGGCAATCTGTCTTGGGACATTGGGCCGTTCCTCTGTGGGTTTAGTTTTGTTTGTTTTTTAGCAGGAGTATGTCCACTGACAAAATCTCCCTTTTTTGCTGAATCTAACTTTAATTTTTGCTAGGTTTACAATGCTATTTCGCTTTAATCTGCAAAATAGCAGGCTGTCATCTCCTGCCAGTCGATTTGCCAAGCAATTGGAATGTATCGTTAATCGCTTTTGATATTTAT
The DNA here is from genome assembly GCA_034621355.1 of Mycalesis mineus. Classification (NCBI taxonomy): domain Eukaryota; kingdom Metazoa; phylum Arthropoda; class Insecta; order Lepidoptera; family Nymphalidae; genus Mycalesis; species Mycalesis mineus. The sequence continues at coordinate 10,835,925 of CM067882.1, forward strand.
AACTATAGGACTGTATTTCCTCTCTAACTGTTCTTATATTTAGGTCTGTCAAGATGTTTTTATTTGAAATGTATGGCGGGACGTTAAATAGACTTCTTAAGGCCTTGTTCTGAAATCTTTCCAGAATCTCAATGTTACTTGTACTGGCTGTTCCCCAGAGCTGTATTCCATATGTCCATATTGGCTTTAGTATAGCTTTGTCTATCTATTAGTTACATTCAAAGCCAAACAGACTTCTATACCAATCCGGGGTTAAAAATAATTATAAGGTTGTTGTTGTTGTTGTTGTTTCTTTGGATGAGTATTGTCAAGGAGAAATGCGCGACGGTAGAAGAGATGGTTCCAATATCCATCACAGCGGTAGACGTCAGTTGTGCAATTCGACCGGCTTCTCACGAAGTGTCCAGGACCGGATGGGTTGCACAACTTTTGGCTAAAATGGTTCCGTAGTGCGCATTCTTAGCAATCCAATTCCAAAATGCCATTGATTCTGGATCGTTACCGACATTTATAACAACTGGTGTCACGTTCTTAACACACAAATCCGGAAGCACTACAGACCCAAAAAATTATCAACCAATCACATGCTTACCTACCATCTATAAGCTACTTACATCCGTACTGACATCAAAAATTACAATGCATATAAATGCAAACAATATTTTGGCCCCTACTCAGAACAGTTGTAAGCCCCGGTCTCGTGGTACAAAGGAACTTCTCGTCATTGACACTGCTATGTGTCAGCAGGTTCGGCGAAACAGAAAAAATCTCACAGCTGCCTGGATTGATTACAAGAAGGCCTATGATTCGGTGCCTCATTCATGGCTCATGGAGGTCATGCGGTTGTACAAGGTCGATGCAACCCTGTGCTCTTTTCTCGAGTCGTGCATGAGTCAGTGGATGACAATCCTTAACCATTCAGTTATCTCTGAGAGTTCTGAATTGACTGAACCGATAAGGTTTAGGCGGGGTATTTTCCAGGGTGATAGTTTGAGCCCTTTATGGTTTTGTCTAGCTCTCAGTACTTTGCTGATGGATTCAAGACTAGGCTTTCGCCTCCGCAGGGGTGGTGAGCTCATATCTCATTTGCTTTATATGGATGACCTCTAGCTGTATGCATCAAAACGTTCAGACCTTGTGTCATTGCTGAAGATTACTCAGAACTTTAGCAATGACATAGGGATGGAATTTGGTGTTGACAAGTGTGCGGTAATCAATGTAGGGCGAGGCAGAGTTGTGAGCTCAGAGAATATAGTTGTTTCATAAACTATAATTCTCAAATCACTTTGTGAAGGAGAGACCTATAAATACCTTGGAATCTCAGAAGCACTTGGTATTGAGGCAGGGAATATGAAACAGGTAGTGAAAGAACGCTTCTTTAACCGCTTGAAAAAAGTCGTAAAAAGTCTTTTATCGGGTGGTAATAAGGTGCGTGCTTTCAATGGCTGGGTCATGCCCTTACTCATATACACTTTTGGCATTCTAAAGTGGACTCAAACTGAACTGGATTCCCTGGACTGTAAAGTCCGAAAACTGTTGACGTCATACCAGATGCACCACCCACGTTCGTCTGTAATGAGGTTGTACCTCCCACGCAAGTGTGGTGGACGTGGCTTCTTAAATGCCAAGAACCTCCATAATCGTGAGGTGTTCCATCTCAGGGAATATTTCCTCAAGATGAATGTGTGTATGCATAAGGATGTTGTTGCAGTGGACAAGGGTCTCACCCCGCTATCCCTTGGCAAAGAGAACTGGCGCAAGCCTAAAGTAATTAGTAACTCAGATCGCGTGGCGGTATGGAAGAGTAAGGAGTTGCATGGACGATTCTAAAAGGCTCTTACGGGGCCAGATGTAGGTCAAATAACATCAGTATCTTGGTTGCAATTCGCTGACCTCTTTGGGGAAACTGAGGGTTTTGTCTGTGCAATTATGGACGAAGTGATTAAGACGAGCAACTACCGGAAAAATATTATGATAGATGGCACTCTAGACATATGACGAGCGTATCATCATCCTGGGGAATCCCTCAGGCATATAGTTTCCGGGTGTCCTTATCTTGTGTAGCGGCGAATACTTGCACAGACATAATCAAGTAGCCAGGATAATCCACCAACAACTTGCTCTTCAGTACGGCCTTGTCGATTTTGAGGTACTATAGGTACGACCCAGCGGCAGTTCTTGAAAATAATAGTGCATTGTTCTACTGGGATCGAACGATTATCACTGACAGGTATATTGTAGCCAATAGACCTGATATAGTGATAGTCGATCGATTAGTACGCCGTGCAATAATTGTTGATATTACTGTTCCTCATGACGATAACCTCGTGAAAGCCGAAAAGGTAAAAGTATCAAAGTACTTGGACCTTGCTCACGAGATTACCGCCATGTGGAATGTTGAGTCAACTATTATTGTTCCGATAGTCGTTTCAGTCCATGGTCTTTTTGCGAAAAGCTTCGATCAACACCTTAAGAAGCTTTCGCTTAGTTGTTGGATCAAGGGTCAGATACAGAAGGCAGTAGTCCTTGAAACGGCGCGTATTGTGAGGAGCTTCATCACTCTGGAGTCCTGACCACCGGTTGCTTGGGCCCGCAAAGGCCTCGCAAGTGGAGGAGCAGATTTTTTTTATAAATTTTTAATAGTGTTTTTTTTATATATTTTTGTATTATATAACATTGTTAAAAATTAAAAAAAATACCCTCAAATTAAGTGGGGTAAACAACAATAAAAAATTTTTTAACAAAAAATAGAACCGACTCAAAACGCACTAAAAAGTAAAAAATAACTGTGTCATTTAGTTGCTTTATTTTACTCAAGCATATCTATGAAGTCGGTGCCAGCCAAGGTTTCTTCTTTAAGGACGTTACCTAGAACTCACAAACTGCTTTACTATGTAAAATAAATGTTCCTAAAACTTGGCTGGCACCGACTTCATAGATATACTTAAGTAAATTAAAGCAACTAAATGACACAGTTATTTTTTACTTTTTATTGCATTTTGAGTCGGTTCTATTTTTTGTTAAAAAATTTTATTTCTTACTTTTTAGTGATTTATTGCCACGTAACGTACTCGTATTACACTGTCATAGTATATTATACGGCACTAGTAGCCAAAAAGCTACCGATACCGAGACAAAGACCGAAATCGCTGTAAGCGTGCCTCCAAAATTTGAAGAGTTCCTTCAATTTTCTCAGGATATCATCATCAGATCCTAACATGATGACAATGGGACCACCTTGGAAATATGGACAACTCTGTAAAAAGTTATCCGTGGTCATATATAAAAAAAATATATACGTGTCGAATTGAGAACCTCCTCCGTTTTTTTTCGTCGGTTAAAAATAAGATAGATTTCAGAAATATCCACTAACCTTTCAATCTTCCATATCTCACTGCAGACATAGCGACCACACTCGCAACCGACATAATAACAAGAGGTGTTGTTACCAAGTACCTCACGTTGGACAAGCTCGGCATACAGCACAGTATCAGCAGTACTGATGATATCAACAGTCGGGTTGCGGACATAGCTTGCACTGTGCGAACAGATCGACTGACGTTTGTCTGAAAATAATTATTGGTAGATAGATAAATTCTTAATTGCGCACAGATATAAAGTAGTTAAGATATAAAACAAAAGAAAAATGCGCAAAGGCGGTCTTATCGTTAGAAGCGATCTCCTCTAGACAACCCGCATTGATGAATTTAAGTTAAGGAAAGACAGATAGTACACTAATCAAATTATAACTACTTATCCCGCCATCCCGCATTGGAGCAGCGTGGTGGGTGTACGCTCCATTCTGTAAGAAGGGAGGCCTGTAATACAGGGACAGGCCTCCCTCCGTGGGCCTGTGGTTAATAGGCTGATAATGAAGATGATGACGATACACTACAAACTCTTGACGACCTCTGTGGCGCAGTGGTACGCGCGGTGGATCTATAAGACGGAGGTCCTGGGTTCGATTCCCGGCGGGGCAGATTAAGATTTTTCTTCATTTGTCTTAGACTGGCTGGTGGGAGGCTTTCGCCATAGCTAGTTACCACCCTACCGACAAAGACGTACCGCCAAGCGATTTAGCGTTCCGATACGATGTCGTGTAGAAACCGAAAGGGGTGTGGATTTTCGTCCCACTCCTAACAAGTTAGCCCGCTTCCATCTTAGACTGCATCATCACTTAACATCAGGTGTGATAGCAGTCAAGGGCTAACTTGTAATCGATAAAAAAAAACTAAAAAATTGATTTTTGAATACTGGGTGCAATTCTTAATTGTCTCGAAAAAATATGGTGCCGTAAGTAAGGAATATGCGGTTTTACTTGTTGAATATATTTTGTTTTACTGTTTGCTGTCTGGTGTTTTACTGCATACCTAAGAATTATTAAAATTGTAAGCAAATAATCCACAATTAATTACTTACTGCCGAACGACAGATAAGACGAAAAAATTAAGTAACCACGCCATTTTTTTAGAGACGATGAAAAATTTTACACGGTATTACGTACTCGTACATTGTTTTATATTTATTTAGTACTTTTGTGTTTTTATTTAGGGTCGTCATCATCATTATCAGCCTAGTAACGGCCCACTACAGGGCCAGGCCTCGACCCACCACGCTGCTCCAATGCGGGTTGGTGGGCTTAGGGTGATAATGTTTCATTTATTAACGATCACTATCAGATGTTGATGATAGTGACCGGGACCTTATTTTGGGTATTTCAGAAACAGTTACCTTTTTACTCCTCCAAACGTCAAACGCGTGTGAAGTAGCCAAGGAAGCGATCAAATATGGCACCCAATAGAAGGGCACCACAGCCCATTGTTCCGATAAATATCTGTAATTTTTAAGAAAGATCTAATAATGATCACGGCGGCAAATACTAAGGCCTATTATTTAAAGTAATTTTTAATAACAGCCCAGATTTTAATGTCTCAGAGAGCACAGAAAGTGAAAGGTCAGTTGTAGTTGTTCTTTTTCTTTCATTGGAGCCTTTTAGGTCTAGACCACACAGTTGGTTATGAGCGTTGCTCCTCTCTAACCAGCCGAGCTTCCTCAAGAAGCTGCCAGCCCAGGTTATATGCGAGTTAATGTATAGAGTGGATATTGAAAGGAGAATGCCAGACAATGTATAGGACTTTAACCCACTAATAAAAACATATAGTACAACAATGTATTAAGCATCATTTTATTGCATTTTGTTTACTATTTAATATAAATTACATTTAAAAGCTCTAGAACTCGGAGTATTCGACAAGGGCCTAACGTTGGTTATCGTCCATTTCCGTATTGTTGTTCCGTATAGTTGTCACACTTACATGACAGTCGCAAAGCTTCATGAAATACATTTTTAAACAGGCTTAACGACTCTGGATACTAGCCTTTTAAAGCCCACATTTGATGAAAACACAATAAAAACGATTTAAAAGGCTAGAACCCAGTGCAACAATAAAGATTTAAAAATGCGTAAAGAGTGTAAATTAAAAGGAAATAGTTTAATCACTTTTTTTAACGGAATTTTATTCCGAGGTCCAACAGTAAAAATGGCTTATTGTAAAACATTTATAAAATAATAGGGTATTTTTAGTATATTTACAATTTGTGTTCTTTCTGGGTTAGGATCTGGCATTCTCCTTTGTGAATAGAGTAACATTTGAAATTGAAACTAATTTTGTCCTTTAACTTGAATTAGAGTGTGATGAGTTTAAACTCCTAATTCCCCTTGCCCTGCTTTGGCTTGCTTGGCTATTAAAATACTATGATGATATTGATAGTGATGACAATGAAAAAAATCTGCCATTATTTTTTAAACCGATCTTTGCAAGTATATTTTTTTGCACACAACGGCCAAGTGCGTAAAAATCACGGAAAGAAGTCGTTTTTTAGTAGCTTAATTTATATATGGTGATGAAACAACTAACCTCATTTGCTTAGTAGCGACAACCATAAAAAGAGTAAACACCGCTACACACGCCAGGCCAGCCAACGCGCACAATATACGACCTGCTGCTGCCCACAACAGCTCGCGACATGACGTGCGCCCTGCAAGCATTCAAGGTACAGACAGACGCGCTCATTACAAGCACGAAAGTATGCTTTTATTGAGCAAGTGCATGTTCCTTTTTTTTACGACTACGAAAAGTCCGCGATAGCATAAGTCTATCTTTTAAGGATAGCTTGCTATACTCATTATTTGGAAAAGGTTTAATTAAAAATGCTGCCTAATCCATTAGTTACAAGAAAACGATGTTCGGAAGGATTGTTCTTTTTTTTACGACTACGAATAGTCCGCGATAGCATAAGTCTTTCTTTTAAGGATAGCTTGCTATACTCATTATTTGGAAAAGGTTTAATTAAAAATGCTGCCTAATCCATTAGTTACAAGAAAACAATGTACGGAAGGATTGTTTCTTTTTTTACGACTACGAAAAGTCCGCGATAGCATAAGTCTATCTTTTAAGGATAGCTTGCTATACTCATTATTTAGAAAAGGTTTAATTGAAAATGCTGCCTAATCTATTAGTTACAAGAAAACAATGTACGGAAGGATTGTTCCTTTTTTTACGACTACGAAAAGTCCGCGTCTATCTTTTAAGGATAGCTTGCTATACTCATTATTTAGAAAAGGTTTAATTAAAAATGCTGCCTAATCCATTAGTTACAAAAAAACAATGTACGGAAGGATTGTTACTTTTTTTACGACTACGAAAAGTCCGCGATAGCATAAGTCTATCTTTTAAGGATAGCTTGCTATACTCATTATTTAGAAAAGGTTTAATTAAAAATGCTGCCTAATCCATTAGTTACAAGAAAACAATGTACGAAAGGATTGTTCCTTTTTTTAGGACTACGAAAAGTCCGCGATATCATAAGTCTATCTTTTAAGGATAGCTTGCTATACTCATTATTTAGAAAAGGTTTAATTAAAAATGCTGCCTAATCCATTAGTTACAAGAAAACAATGTACGAAAGGATTGTTCCTTTTTTTAGGACTACGAAAAGTCCGCGATATCATAAGTCTATCTTTTAAGGATAGCTTGCTATACTCATTATTTAGAAAAGGTTTAATTAAAAATGCTACCTAATCCATTAGTTACAAGAAAACAATGTACGAAAGGATTGTTCCTTTTTTTACGACTACGAAAAGTCCGCGATTGCATAAGTCTATCTTTTAAGGATAGCTTGCTATACTCATTATTTAGAAAAGGTTTAATTAAAAATGCTGCCTAATCTATTAGTTACAAGAAAACAATGTACGGAAGGATTGTTCCTTTTTTTACGACTACGAAAAGTCCGCGATAGCATAAGTCTATCTTTTAAGGATAGCTTGCAATAGTCATTATTTAGGAAAGGTTCGCCTTTGTTTTTTTTTTTTTTGGTGTTTTGGAAGATAGCAATACACTATTTTGACCACGCGCGCTAAGTCGCAGGCGTCTGCTAGTTACAAAATAAAAACCCTTCGCGACGCATTCAGTTTGTCATGTGTTTGACAATACATTAAAGATCATTAGAGCGCCTTGCCTGCGGCGTCTCTGCCCCGAGCAGTTAGTGCCCATTATATCGACTTCTATAGGCGGGTGGCTAATGAAATATGACCTTAAACTCTACCATAAACGATGCAAAATCTATTTAAATCTGCTGCCTACAAATTCACAAACACTAATTTTAAAATCAACGTAAGAGTAAAATCTTCTCTTGTGCTTAAAGTAGTCTTTGTCACGAAAATTTTGAGTAGCGGCATCAACATAAACTTACATACATACATACATAAATTTCAAAATCCCAGGTTTGAATGCCCAAAACTAAAAATTTTAAATCATGCAATTAATTGCGAAATCTTCCTGTTAAAGCTATCGCACCCAAACTAAAACTATTCTAAACGAAATTATCAACTCACTATATCCAAAAAGCCACAAGTAATAGCCCACACTCATTAAACCCAGTAAGCCAACTATCACATCCACCTGCAAAGCCACACTCTTCGTGTAAGTCAGTAGGAACAGCCCCAGGTAGTCAAAGTACACTGCTGTTGAAACTGGCTCCTGAAACAACAATATCAATAGCTTTTGGCATGGCATGGAAAATATTCTATGCAAGCTTTTTGATCTAGCGTGCTAGATAGCTAATTAGTAAAAAAATCGTTATTAAACGATGAGGCCGTCTTTTGTACCTGTACTTCTTTCATAATATAATTTCTATTTGTGTTTATTTTATTTAATACTAGCTTTTGCCCGCGACTTCGTCCGCGTGGAATTAGTTATTACGGCAGCCTAATTTTTCTAAGCTTTGAATGTCATATTTATTAATATTTAATCAACTGCCTAAGAAATAGGTCTTAAGCTTTCAAAATGACGACACTTTCATACAACATTTCATCCCCCTTTTAACCCCTTACAACCCTTTTTTCGCAATTAAAAGTAGCCTATGTCCTTTTTCAGGCTCTAGACTTACTGTGTACCAAATTTCATTTAAATCGGTTCAGTAGTTGTAGAGTGAAAGCAAGACAGACAGACAGACAGAGTTATTTTCGCATTTATAATATTAGTTAGGATGATCTACAAATAAATTATAAACAAAAAAAAAGTTGAGAGGTGTCAAGGGACACCCGGATGGAACGAAGTTTCTTTTGATTAATTAGTGAAGGAATTATAATAAAATTTTATTTTTTTAAAGTAATAATAATATTTGTTGTTGTACACCGAAACACCAGAGGGCGCCACGAGAGCGCGAGACAGCATACAGCGCGGGCGCCCCCCGCCGCTCACGCGCACACACATCAAAGGCGGCGGCAAGATCCTTTGATCGAAAAGTATCGTGACAACTTTTCGTACGAATTTTTTCCGTCTAGCCCCCTTTCACAACGCGCGATAAGGAACTTTGTTCCAATAAATATAAGAGATATAGAAACCTTGACAGTTAAGTCGCTGCAATCGGCCACTTCTCTGACAAGATTCAGCAGCATATTGCCAGCGTTCTGTATGACGCCGTCCTGTATGAGCTCCGGCCTGTCGTTGCGCGTGTGGTACACGTTACCCCACTTTACGAACGCTATGTCAATGCCTGTAACGAATTGCAATCTCTAGAGATCGTTACATTTTAATATATTGAATTTGAAAAGAAAATTAAAAAGAATATGCCGAAATCTGCCTATATCGCCTTTTTTATATCAACTACAAGTTGGCCCTTAACTGCTATAACAACTGATGTTAAGTGATGATGCAATCTGAGATGGAAGAGGGCTAACTTGTTAGGAGTAGGATGAAATCCACACCCCTTTCAGTTTCTACGCGACATCGTACCGGAACACTAAATCGCTTGGCGGTACTTCTTAGTCGGTAGGGTGGTAACTAGCCACGGCGAAAACCTCCCACCAGCCTGTTATGCACTTCAATCATGTTAAATTCTGGTTTTGAATAATACTTTTGAACGAAGTTAATTTAAATCAGATGCGAAAAGGGCTGTAAAATTACCGTATCCGTCGTATATATGTTCCGTAGGCGGAAACGCTATATTTTGGTTAAAGTGTACCGATGTCAACCGATATTGCCAGATTATTGATGACACTATCTTCTAAATATTAGGGAAAACGGTGTGGCATGGCAATTTTACGCATTTTTAGGCGATTTTTTGAGTCTTACCAAGTGATTTTCAAAAGATTACCACCAAAAAATATAGAAATTAAAAAAATATATAATTAATTAAATATAATAATGACCCGTGATGTTTCCAAAGTCCCTAAATATCCTGAAGTCAGTATCGGACGGTATAATTCCTGTACTAAATAGAAACTCGCCGACGCCTTGAGCTGTTGGACGCGAACTGGTTTTCTTATATATTTGTAGTACACGAGGATCTGTTACCTGCAGGGGGTGAAACAAATTAATTACCTAAACGAACAATATGGCTTTCATATCAAAAGATCGACAAATAAAGTATGTGTCAGTCTTATTAAATTACTTATATTGATACCAGAAAATGTTACTCAATTTGTTCTAATACTTCTTTGTCTTGACCAAAGCATTTGATCCTGTCTCTCATGATATTTTTATTTATCTAAACTGGAACAGTATGGAATACTGAGAATTACAAATAACAGGGTCAGAAGTTATTTAACTGACAGTGCACAAATATCTAGAGCTATAAATAAAACGAAGCGCACCTATTAATACCTAATGCCAATAATAATGGTGTCCCACAAGGATACTTACTAGGGCCAATCATGTTTTTGCCTTACACCAATTAATTTTCTGACGTAAGTCCACATAAACACTTACTACGAGTATTTACTGATGACTATAGAAATTTGAAATCGTACGTTATCGTTAAAGTTATATTAACATCCTAAATGTATTCTACACGTAATTCCTTCCTTTAAATTTGGTGATACCCCAAAACTGTACCTGAAAAACATTTGGTTTCCAATTCATCCCGGCAGCATCAAGATTGATAACACTAATAATATTTTTAGACCATGGATGACTGAGGAATCCGTGGCTTCCCTGAAAATGTACATGTTATTTAGGACAAACTACATTGGAATAGGTTACTCTTGTCGAAATGTATATTTTTTTAAAATATACATTAAAAATTTACTTTAAAACAAAATTTCGGGCGAAGCTCTTTGGCCTTAGTACTACGTAAGTGGCTCACCATTAAAGCATTTTCTTCAGCACCATTGAAGAGGAATATGATATTGTATTTCAATTTTTCCTTCCTCCGAGACAACTTAGAGAGTGTTTCTGCCATCACAGCACAAAACACGCCGTTGTCTGAAGCACCTAAGTACAAAATTCCCTTCGATCACTGTGTTATAGATATCTTTCAAATGCTATTAATTTCATCAATTTAATGTAGTAGATAGTAGTATGTGATGTCAATCTATTCGCGATGAACTCGAAAATTACTGAACGGGTTTTGATTTTTGGTACATTGTAACTGTTTCGAAGTCCCATACAAAGGTAAACATTCGTCACAAATAAATATAAACACAATTTACATCATGTTTTAGATCTTTCTAAAGGTTATTATACTTTTAATTTAAAAGTATTAGATTGGCACGTGATCGACTTTCGATTAGATCCCTATTATCAATGTTATGTCCATAAGTAACACAAGTACTTTTAGTGTTTCGGAAGATAAAATTCATGCAACCATAAACAAATCTTGACTATCCCTAAATTCACACTTTCCCCTGTAATACATGAACTGATTCTCATGTATGTGGCCCCTTTCATGTTTTATAAATTAATTCTTTATATTTTTCAATACACGAAGTGTTTCCCATTTATGTGGCATCTTCGTGTATCGTATATTTTTAAAATATGTGATTAGAATCAAATTCTCTTAAGAACTTAAGATTCCAATCAATAATAGAGTGGTATCACAGATACACACAGAGCGATCCGAGTAAGTCCTCAGACAAACTTTAGATCGATGGCATCTTTCTATTGAAAGATGGACATATGCTCCATCCCGCAATATGACGGTGGCCCGCTACCAGAAATGCTAGTTCTATGATGCCCGGGCCGAGTGAGGGTTACCGCAAAACGTCTAACTTAATAGTTATAATATGATAGCCACACTTCGTGAATGCAGCCTCCGTTGATGTCTCTATAAACTTCGCTAGTTGCTAGAACATTCTGCGCCGACCGCGTCGCACAGCTCAACGAACCGTTCAAAGAACCGGCACGATTCTGCGGAAAGAATCTAATAATCGAATCTCTTATTAGAGAAACCGGTATATGTAAGCGACAGTATCTCACTCCTCAAACAATCAGATGAGTATACCTCAATACGAGGTGTTATGCGTTCAAAAAGCTTTAACATAGATATAAATACAACAGTCGTATTTTATTGTGTAAATGCCCAAGCTGTCAAGGCATATTTATATGAAGACGTTAATATATTTATATTATTATGTGTCTCATAATAATATAAATATATATCACATAATTCAATAATTTATTTTATTAAATTCAATATTTCTTAGTAAGGGTGCATAACCTTACTTGATGGATTATTGCTTATAAATCTCTTTCCATATATGCCTTCTCACACTATTTATAATCGACCTCTATGTATTATATTCATCGCTCGATGAAAACACAGAGGACGACACAGACGCGGAGCACTGCATCGTCATAGACACAGCGGACACCCCCTCTCTCACACATCCCCACATAAGTGGCGGCGCGCGCTTCGCTCAAACACCGAGCAGATCCTTCGATCTAGCATTCGTTCGAAAGTCACTTCACTATTCGTCTCCGGCAGCCCTCGGGGCGTATTTGACATACAATATGTATACAAATTTGAATGAGGAGCGCTTCACGATTGTGCATTCTATTAGAAGATACTTCTAATTGCTCGTTTTATATAAAACACTGTTGTTTATCGTTTTACTATTCTTTAATAAAACACTTTTATATATTTTACATGTATATATATATTTATATATATTTTAATTATTTTTTAGTGTTATTATATATGTTAGTATGTACGATTATGATCGTCACAACATAATTTGACAGTTTTGTATGAACTGGATTAAATATTTTTTTTTAACTCTAGGAAATGATATAAAATCTCAAGCCATCTTGGAGTTTTCACCTATAATGGTACATTAACCTTTTAAGAAAGAAGATTAAGAAACTATAAGGTAGGATGATTATTCATTATTAGGAATACAAAAAAGTCTAGGGCGCTATCTATCTTTCAACACTATCCATTATATCTTCGAAAACAATAATCACATACTTACAATTTCCTTTTTTCGTTTGTTAGAGGTAGGACGAAGTCGCAAGTATCTGCTATACTGCTGCGTTCATAAAAAGTGTCATTAAGAGTATAAAAATCTTACCTATAGCAAACGGCACTGAGTCATAATGACAATTGACAAGTATAGATGTCCCAATAGTACCATCAGAATTGAACCCACTCTCTCCTTCTAACACTGCAATGATGTTGGACAGATTTTGATATACGTTAACATAGGGTGAACTGAAGGCCAACCAATAGTCACCTGTAATGACAAAGTTAAAGTTATTTTATTCAAAATTTTTAATTATTCAGTTAATTAATATTTTCTACATTATTTTAAGACTACAGACAAATTTGTTCTTTAAGGATCTTAAGTCTGTGTACAGATCATGATGATTTTGACAGTGATGATGGCATTGACAGTGATGATGGCATTAACAGTGATGATGCCATTGACATTAATGAAATCACTTCTAATGACTTTATTAACTTCCGCTTTACTATTACAAATAACATGAACATTAATGGACCTAGAAAAACTCTCTAACTCAGCTCTGAGAACTGTATATGCTTGGAAGATTTCAAAGTATTTTAGAGAAACATACACATATTATAAAGTGTGTAACATTATAATAGGATTAGTTAATTAAGCTTAAAAAATGTACTTACCATCAACATACTGCCAATCTGTATGGATGGGCAAATTTGAGAACCTAGCTATACTGTCTATTAACTCTTTCAGTTGCCTAGTCATAGCAAAATGATACTTGGTGCCCGATACTCTAGCTTTATTACCAAGTATTTTATACAGATATGTCCTTGCGGACTCCTCACTGAAGGTGTTTGCATCCTATAACAATAATTAAAAAGTTTGAAAAGGTTAGAAAACAGATTTCGAAAGATCTACTGTATCTATGGCACAGCGCTATGCGGGGTAGGTTTTAAAACGGAGGTTCGATCGGCTCGACCGATTGCGATTTTTTTAATTGGTCCAGACCTAGCTGAGAGGAAGCTTTGGCGGTAGCGGTTACCACCCTACTGGAAAAAACATACAGCCAAGCTATTTATCGTTCTGATGCAAGATCGCATAGAAACCGAAAGGGGTGTGGATATCATAATATTCTTAAGAAGTTAATTGTCTTCAATCTTCTATTGCATCATTATTTACCACCAGGTGTTATTGCAGTCAAGGGCTAACTTGTTGTGAATAAAAAACCAAATAAATTATCAAACAAAAAACTAACAGGCTACCACTAAGCTCTAATAAATCTAATTGGTATTTTTTTGCTACCAACTGTTTAAAATATCTATCAAAATCTGAACAGGAAGCAGATTTTTGATTTTTGCATAAACTTCAATATTTTTAGCAAATAATTGAAAGTATAGATATTGGTAGTCATACATTTTTGAGTTGAGTGTGTTTTGAACATTATCTGATAATATAATCCATATTATCATCATTGTTGATTAAATATTTGCTATTACATGAAGGCGTAGTTTACTAAGAAATTATAATAGTCAATAAAGTAGACACTACTGAGATATTATGTAAGATGTGTAAAGGCCAATTTGACCAATTCTTGGTCAACCAAATTTTTGTCAATATTTTTTTGTTATATATATCGTTACTAGAGGACGCCCGCGGTTTCACCCGCGTAGTTCTCGTTCCCGTGGGAATTTCGGTATAAAATGTAGCCTATATGTTATTCTGATGTATAAGCTATATTGTGGTAAAGTTTCATTCAAATCCATTCAGTAGTTTTTACGTGAAAGAGTAACAAACATCCATACATCCATACATCCATACATCCATACAAACTTTCGCCTTTATAATAGTAATAGGATTGTTCTTACTACTTACATTTCTGGAAATATGCCTTTCTTTAATAGGGCTAGGCAAATCATTTTCAATAACTGTAGTTATAAATGCCAGTAGAAGGAAAAAGCTGAATAAAACCACCAAATATTTACTGGATATCTGGAAAAAATATATAATTATATAATATAAAGTTAACTCTCCCAATTCTAAAGCTAAAATCGATGTGGAATGCATTTCAAATTATGTATTTGTTTAGTTCTAGATCCTGTGGGAATTTTGGGATAAAATGTGGCCTATCTGTTATTCCTCAAAATTCCTCAGTGCCTGAAGACGAAGGTCTTTGAACAGTGCGTGTTGCCAGTGATCCGCACTTGCTCGCTAACTGCGGGCTTCATAAGAAGGCTCAGAGTCACTCAGCGGGCGATGGAAAGAGCAATGCTCGGAGTATCTCTGCATGATCAAATCAGAAATGAGGAGATCCGCAGAAGAACCAAAATAACCGACATAGCTCAGCGAGTCGCAGAACTGAAGTGGCAATGGGCGGGGCACGTGGTTCGAACAGCTGATGGACGTTGGGGGCCGAAGGTGTTAGAATGGCGACCCCGCACCGGAAAGCGCAGTGTTGGTCGACCCCCCACCAGGTGGACTGACGACATCAAACGTGTCGCACGGAGCCGCTGGGCACATGCGGCTCAGGATTGTTGTGTTTGGAAGTCCCTAAAAAAGGCCTATGTCCAGCAGTGGACGTCCATTGGCTGATAAAGATGATGTGTTATTCTGATATGTAACCTTTCATTCAGTAGTTTTTGTGTAAAAGTAACAAACATCCATCCATATATACAAACTTTCGCCTTTATAATATTAGTTACCACCCTACCGACAAAGACGTACCACCAAGCGATTTGGCGTTCCGGTACGATGTCGTGTAGAAACCGATAGCGGTGTGTATTTCATCCTACTCCTAACAAATTAGCTTGCTTCCATCTTAGATTGCATCATCACTTAACATCAGGTGCCATCTTGTAGTCAATAAAAAAAAAGTAAAGATTAAAAGACATTAAATATATCTCTAAACTTATTAATCTAAGGCCTGTGTGCACCAAGATTTCGGTTATCATAACCATAAGCTAAACGTAAATTTAGTATTAATTTTAAATTTATTGTATTAATTTTAAATTAAAAAGTCAAATAAAATTATTAAGTGCAAAATGACTAGCCATTTTTATCTTCACTTTTAATTTGTTTGATGATAAATATTCATACATAGGTTTTGACTTTAATATAGTTTTCCTGTTTACCGTTTTGTGCATGGATTGAAGGAAAATAGTTACAGTAATAAAAATAACATTTATTACTGAATTAAATGCCGGAACACAGCCCAATGTTGCGTCGCTATCACATACATTTCAATCATGCCTGCGTCTTGAGTGACCAAATTATACATAATTAAATCCAAAATTAATATCCCACTTGCTTCTAATTTTCCTTCACTTTTAGAATTGAGAAATCAGCTTATATGATTAAAAAATACCAGTGTGATTGTATTACACCAAGAATGATAGTTGATTTACTCTTCAGTCCCCACATGGAAGAGATAAGTTGTTTAGAGAATACGACAAATGTCACCTAACAGTGGGGAAATTAGAAATACAGCTATCAAACCAAACAACAGAAAAGATCAATATTGGGGACAATATAACATATATCTTCAATGCTTGTGTTAGGTTGACTGGCATAAAAATAAGTTGAAAATAACACAAATTGTAAAGAGAAAAATATCCTATTATTATATCCATGATCTACAATAAATATTTTAACTATGGCTAATATAATTTCCTAAAATTATATAAATGGTCTACAATAAGACAGTGTCTTATACTCGTTGGGACCGCTTAATAAAATTGTGTTAAAAAAAGTAATTGAACTATTTCCTTTTAATTTACACTCTACATATTTTTAAATCTTTATTGTTGCACTGGGTTCTAGTCTTTAATATCGTTTTTATTGTATTTTCATCAACAGTGGGCTCTAAAAAGCAAGTATCCAAAGTCGTTAAGCCTGTGTGTGTGTAAAAATGTATTTAAGGAAGCTTTGCGACTGTCATGTCAGTGTAACAAATATACGGAACAACAATACAGAAATGGACGATAATCAACATTAGGCTCGTGTCGATACTCCGAGTTCTAGAGCTTTTAATTGTAATTTATATTAAACAGTAAACAAAATGCAATAAAATGATGCATAATACAATACATGCATTGTTGTACAATATGTTTTTATTAGTGGGTTGAAGTCCTATACATTGTCTGGCATTCTCCTTTGTTTTTTTATTAGTGACAAGAGGAAGCCTGCAGTTTCCAAAATCCATTCAGTAGTTTTTGTGTGAAAGTGTCCATACATCCATACAAACTTTTACCTTTACTATATTAGTAAGGATTAACATGCTCTATTCAAAGTCACTAAAATATATGAATAAAGTGGTAAATAAATATAATGAGAGAAAAATAAATATTAAAAAAATTAACCCATTGTGATGGTTTTTCCTCATGGTCGTTAATCTCAATAAGCCCTCCATATGCTTGTTTGTTACTCTGCAATTGTTAATATGACATGTTAGAACATAAACTAATTACTATTTAATAATTAATTATATACAAACTACAAAATGAAAGTTTATTGTTAAGTGACTGTTCATTCTAGGCTATTAATATCCTTACTTGCAAAAGCAAATCGAGATAATAAGTTAGGTACTTTAATGGTTAATGGTCTTAATGTACTTTGTATCGCGTTTTATTTAACACTGAAGCAATTTACTACTAACAAGTCTATATAGTTATTTAGTAATCAATTCAGATTATTTAAAAAGGTTTATTTTTCAATTGTAGCATTGGTGTTGTATTTTAAAATTGTATTGCTTTGGATCACATTTAATTTCAGTTGACAAGATAAGTAGAATAATTAACCTTAACTCTAAAGCCGCTAAAGACGAAGGTTTTTAGTCAATTATTTGCTAAAAATGTTACCAATATTATCCAAGATAACTTACCGAAGCTACGGACATTCTTCAAACCGTAGATTAGATATTATAAATAGTTAAAAGAGAAATTAATCAATTTTCATAATTATTATTCTCTACACAGGCGTAAATAAACTCTCAGTCTCAGCTATATTTGTATTTATTTACTGCAACTTAAAGTGCGGGGTGCGGGCGGGTAGCACTATCAGCTGTCAAGTGTCAGTTTGAAGTCATTTTGAACTATTAGAGATTGCTAATGTTTCAAACGAACTAATATACCTAAATAACGATTTTATCGATTCCCAGACATTAGTAATAAGTAGCAATCAACGGTAACTTCATGCCAATAAAATTAAAATAAATGTTTGTGCCTTGGTACAGGAATCCAATAATGTGTAATACATTGATTTACTACTGTTATTTTATAAAAGTTTAGAAGAGAATAATTCTATATCTATTTTTTGTAGGGGTGCAATATTCAATATAATCATGATATAATGGGCGGAAAGACATTACTAACATCCGACTCCGACGTCACATGATGTGTCGAGATGCGAGTCCACGACACGCTAGCAATTTCGCAGTTGACTGACAATGATGGACGTGTAAGCCTGTGTGCAATGGTTAACAATAAACATAAGCCGTCGATACTGGTCATTATCATTAAAATGCAAAATTGATCGTTTAAAAGAGTAATTAGGTAAAGTAGGTATATGGGTGAGATGTGTTTCTAGCCATATAAAATAGTAGGTACCATTTTGATGCAGCTCAACGTGCATTGGTTTGCGTCGGGTGTCAGTAGTCAGTTTCCGGCTTACATCTATGTGTCTGCCCGATCAACCCCTTGCCTACCATTTGCCTACGGTATATTTGTCTCACTGTTGTCATGTCAATGTATATGTTTTACTAAAGACATGGATTTATACCTTACGATCGATACGAGATTGAATGTGATTAAGCATGGCTAGATGCCTACAATCAAATTGAAAACTTGAATAAATATACTAAAGACATGGCTGTACGATGTTATACCTTTGCCTTTTCCCAACGAATCAAGCAAAAAAAAAAATGTTGTCATGTCAAGTTGACACTGTCATCTGTCATTTCAATTTCATGTGACATGTCAATGTCATTGTTTTGTTGATGTTGTGTGTCTACCACGTTTGGTTCATAACTATATTTTATATCGCAAATAAATCCGGATTTTCTTCAAAATAATGTCCAATTCAGAGGATTTTGAAGGTGAAATAGAATTCTTAGACGAAGATGCAGACATAATCCAACAATGCGTGTTAAATGTTGAAAAGAATGCCCAAATAGTAAGTGAGCCAAGCTACATACAAGCCGGCAACACTCGGGTGGAAAATGACCTGCTCGTCGAGAGTGTTGAAGAGACGCAGGAAAGGTTACGTCGGAAAAGGAAACAACCGACAATGAAAGATGATGATCCCGATTATGATCCGTCAGAAGACAACCCTCACAAGTCCCGAAAACGGAGATCATTTGTGCCACAGAATGAACCACGATCGAAAGTGATAGAGTTGTACCACAAACCTGAAATTAAAAAGGATCGCTTCAGCCACAAAATGGATTTAGTAGCTCGCAGGAAGCTTCAGTTGAGAGTGCCTGATTACGACGATCCATTATGTTTGCCGGTCCGGGCACTAAATAAAGATTCATCGGAGCTAAGGAAACTTAGAAATTGGAATAATTTGTGTTTGGAACGTTTTAAGACCTATGACACTCCCTTGAGAGTCGATAAACTACCAACAGTTGCTTCCAAAAGGATTACTGTGCTTAAAAACATACATAACCGAATCACTGGTTGGTAAATTTCTGTTATTGGAGTATTTTATTGCCTGTGCATTTATTCCAGTGGTCTTCCCTTTTTAAATAAATAAACATTATAGGACAATTACACACATTGTCAAAGTAAGCATAGGTAGTTTGGGTATATTGTAACTAATAAATATTATTAAAAATATTATACATAAATCCTTAAAATATATATTTACACACTTAAACACTGGAAGACATCCATGCTCATCACACAAAGATTTTCTCAGATGTGGGAATCGAACCCACAGCCTAGGAGGTAGTTGCACATCACCACCTACTGCACCACTCGGCTGTCACTATTATTTCACCCATGAATAGACATTAGTGCATTCAAACAAAATTATTGAGCTTAAGTACTAAGATTGTTTTTTTTATTAATTACAAGTTAGCCTTTGACTGCAATGATGCAATCTATGATGGAAGCAGGCTAATTTATCAGGAATAGTATGAAATCCTCACTTTACTGTACACAGTTACTGAACAAAGTTGTGTAGAAACCTTCTACATAACGTTGTACAATAACATTAAATCTCTTAGCAGTACATACTATTTAGGGGTGGTAACAAGCCATGGCCGAAGCCTCCCACTAGACATGGTAATTGATCTACATCTTGTATCCACAGTGCATACCATTGCACTATGGAGGCTGTTAAAATGTGCCAAGGAGGATGTTTTAGTTAGTATGAAAACAAGTATTATTTCAAAATTAAACAAACTACTTATCCTTTGCTTATAAACTAAAAGCCTGGTGTCTGTTTTTATATTGTTCTAGATCATCTAGAACAATATAAAAACATTGCCCACTGTTTTATATACCAACGAAAAAAAAACGGAGGAGGTTCTCAATTCGCCGTGTATGAATTTTTTTTATGTATGAATATGATTTTTTTTATGCATAACTTTTTACAGAGTTGTCCGATTTTGATAATTCTTTTTTTATTATAAACGACACACTTCCAAGGTGGTCCCATTGTCATCATGTTAGGATCTAATGATGATATCCTGGGAAAATTGAAGGAACTCTTCAAATTGTATAGGTAGCAATTTCGGTTTTTGTGTCAGCATTGGTAGCTTTTTGGCTACAAGTATAATATACTATGACAGTATAGTACGAGATTGTTATGTGGCGACAAATCATCAAAAAGTAAGAAAGTATCTAGGAGTCAGTGCCAGCCTAGATTTCTATTTTAAGGACATTACCTAGAACCCACAAACTGCTTTACTATGTTAAATAAATGTTTCTTGCTGGCACTGACTTCATAGATATGCTTAAGGAAATTAAAGCAACTAATGACACAGTTATTTTTTACTTTTTAGTGCGTTTTGTCAGTTCTATTTTTTGTTAAAAATTTTTTTGCATACTTCTCATTCCTATTGGAATTTTTTAAGCTATATTGTTATTATATTATGCTATATTGTTATTATATTATGCTATATTCTTAAGCTATATTGTTATTATGTTATATATATGCTATATAATTGCAAAGTTTCATCAAAGTCCATTCAGTATTTTTTGTGTAGAAGATAAGTGAGAATTGTGTTTTAGACAAACAAAATTTTCTCTTTTTTTCAGGTAGGATTGACACAACACTATCAAGCAAACTTTGTATTGAAAATAAAAATGGTGAAAAAAGAACAGGAGTGTTCCAATCTGTCCTCCCTAAATATACAGAAAAGAAAATTCTCAATGTGAGGTACGGTTGAAAAGGATATTGTTTTAGTAAATCTAATTTTAATCTGTTTTAATATAAGGTAGTTGATTAAGACAGACAGACCTTAAAACTCCTAGGTATCCTAATTTTAACCTGAATATCAGAGGCCATATTATGACTGTATTAACTTTAATGACACTTGACAGTGTGAGATTGAATTTCGTATATGTCTTTCTCTATCTAAAAAGATTTTATAGATAGAGAGAGAGAGACTGAGACAGATTTGAAAAGTACACTGTAGTGTCATTACATAGCCCTACAGTTCCCTCATATCCTACATATAATCTCAATAGTTGCAGTTAAGTAACAAATATACACATGCACAAACTTTCGCTTGTATAATATTTGTGTGGTAGCTTTTTGGCGCTGGTATGCGCGGTGGATTTATACGGGTCCTGGGTTCGATTTTTCGCCGTAGCTAGTTACCACCCTGCCGACAAAGACGGACCGCCAAGTGATTTAGCGTTGCGGTACGATGTCGTGTAGAAACCGAAAGGGGTGTGGATTTTCGTCCCACTCCTAACAAGTTTGCCCACTTCCATCTTAGATTGCATCATCACTTAACATCAGGTGTGATAGCAGTCAAGGGTCAACTTGTAGTCAATAAAAAAAAAAAATTACCAAAAATCAGCAAGAAGTGAAGTGTCCGATATCCTTTTTGGTAAAGTGAACTCTACATAAAATCGTGGGATAAAATAGAAATGCGATGTGTTGGTGCATGTTTTATAACCCCAAGCAACGCGTGTTTAAAGAGTGGTTGACTAAAACTGTGTGTGTTCACCTTCGAGAGACATCTTGATTCTTAAAACGTGTATTTCAAACCGTCTAATGTGTACAAACTGTTACTTGTTATATTTTATTTATTTTTTCTTTTCCTCTGTTATGCCATGAGACATTGGGCTGTTTATCTTTAGGTTTAGTTTTATTTGACAGCATGACTATGTCCAATGACAAAATTTCCTTTGTTTGCTGAGTTTGGCTTCATTTTATTGCTTGGTTTACTATACTATATCTTTCACTTGTAATGAATAAAAATAATTAATATAATCTATTTTCAAAAATTAAATTACAGGTTAACCCAACAAAGGAAGCCGAAACCATTCTATACAAAGGATGAGGTGATATTAACAAAAGAGGTAAACAAGGATGAGGAGACACTTGTAGTTTATAAACCAACTGAGTCTTTGTCATTGGTATACAAAATGTTTAGTAACAAAGAGTAAGTACTTTTTTTGTTAGCTTTAAACCAATGTACTAATATTGGCTGAAATAATATGATAATTATTGGAAGAGTCACACTGCCTGGGAACTTTAATTGAAAACGCTTGTTTTCCTTAATCTTCCTCTACCTTATAATCAAGTAATAAATATTTCAGTGATGAGGGCCAGCCAGAAAATGAAGATGATCCAGATAGGAGGTATTTAAAAGAAGTAGCGAGCTGTAAGCTGTGCGCGCCATGCTATCAGTCGTCGTGGAGGGCACATAAGAACAATAACAATAGTAAGCTTAATTAATTTATTATATTAATTTTTTAATAATTTTCTTATAACTTGTGACCGTTTTGCCATAACACTAAAATGGGGTAGACAAAAAAAAATTTATAACACCTCTATTTTGATATCAAGATACTGGTGTTTTTATTTACAGTTAAACTTGTACATTAAATTGAATATTTACAATTAAAAAAAAGTTGAGAGGTGTCAAGGGACACCCGGATGGAACGAAGTTCCTTTCGATTAATTAGTGAAGGAATTGTAATAAAATTTTATTTTTTTTAAGTAATAATAATATTTGTTGTTGTACACCGAAACACCAGAGGGCGCCACGAGAGCGCAAGACAGCATACAGCGCGGGCGCCCCCGCCGCTCACGCGCACACACATCAAAGGCGGCGGCAAGATCCTTTGATCAAAAAGTGTCGTGACAACTTTTCGTACGAATTTTTTCCGTCTAGCCCCCTTTCACAACGCGCGATAAGGAACTACGTTCCAATAAATAAAAAAGTAAATGTTTAAACAATACAATAACCTAATCTATATATAGGTGTTTTCAGTGTTGTAAATGACCATCTTCATTACCATAACATACATAGGCCTTTGTAGGAACTTCCAAAATACAACAATACTGTGCGGCCTGTGGCCAGAGAGGGTCCCTGCGACACGTGTGATACATCATTTAGTTACTTCAATTTACTTAAGTATATCTAATGCATATTTTTTTAATACAAAATTTGTAATATAGAAAAGGTTCTGTGCGTGATCTGCAAGCGTCCCTGTATCTCCATGTACAACATGCTGGCCCACATTAAGAGTCACCCAAACGCTGCAGTTCGAGCTTACAAGAAGGAAATCGCGCAGTGTTTAGCC
Source organism: Mycalesis mineus (assembly GCA_034621355.1). Lineage (NCBI taxonomy): Eukaryota > Metazoa > Arthropoda > Insecta > Lepidoptera > Nymphalidae > Mycalesis > Mycalesis mineus. The sequence goes on from CM067882.1 coordinate 10,859,430, forward strand.
TCCGTGAGTATTAACAACATCATTATCAAAAGCCATCCAATGGTTCAATACCCATCTGTTGGATTATTGCCCTACTTAGACATTTAGACGTACGTACACAGTCTAAATGACTAAGTAGGGCAATAACCCAAAAAAATAATTGGACATTTAGAAATATGGCTAATAATAATCCTTACTAACATTATAAAAGGCGAAAGTTTGTACGTATGGATGGATGTTTGTGACTCTTTCACGCAAAAACTACTGAATGGATTTTGATGTAACCTCACAATAATATAGCTTACATATCAGAATAATGTATAGGCCAGATTTTATCCCAAAATTCCCACAGGAACGAGAACTATGAGGGATAAACCGCAGGTGTCTTCTAGTCCTTTATAGAAAATTACCCATTCATACTAAAATAATTGTGATTTTAGCTGCATTAGTTTTACTAAAAGTTATTTTGTGCTTGTTGTTCGATGCAATATTTACGATCGAACACCTTATTGCTGATCAAGCTATCCAACACGGCCGCCGCAAGCGCTCGGCGACCTCAGTGCATATTCGGACAGCAACCGGGTGCATTCGCATTTATTAGCAAAGCTTAATCCATTCCATCTTAGCATAAATTAGCCGTAGGTAACGTACCCTACATTTTATGGTCCTTCGAGCCTTGAAGGACTTCGCGGTCGAGTAAATTAGTTCTAGCGGGACTATCGACAAGTAAAGTGCTTTGAACATTGAACACTGAATAGATAATTTTATTTCAATGTTGACCATTTTTCTTTTTTTAATTAGGTACGGCGTAATATGTTATATTTGACCAAGCACTCACACAAATGCAAGATGCCTTCTGAAAGAGCGTCACTTGTATTATAATTCTCGATAATTAATTTAATATTTTTGTTCCAGGTGGTAGAGTATCACTACAAGTGCAGGATTTGCAATGAAAAGTTTCACAGCATTAAGGTCTTGCGGGCGCATGTTAAGCGTCATAAGAGTAAGTTATTCTAGCCAAGATAGAATAGCGTCTATAATTCGTTCGCGGTAAGAATGCAGTGAGCGCTGCACAAGCCCTAATCAATCAAATCTTACAAATTACAAGGTCAAGTTCGCGGCGACCACTTGAAGGCATAGCTTCAAACACGACGCGCGATTTGATTAGTTAGGGGGCGGGGTTTGGCCGGCGAACAATGATGACACACTGCATTCTTAATCCGAACGGACTATAGCATTTTCTGCAAACATAACAAGGTAGATGACTTATCAAATTACTGTTTGATTTATTTATGATATTTTAACTGGATTTAATAAAAAAGTTATAAAACATCTAATCAAATTGATCAAAGGGGGCGTCCATAAATTACGTGAGGTGTTTTTTTTAATTTTCTGCACCTCCCTCCTCCCCTGGTGAGATGTCGTGAGATTTTATTCAACCCCCTCCCCCATCCCCGAATCTCACGAGAGATTTTTCAAAATGTGAGTTTCTTACGTAAACGCGTTGGATTGTTATTGTAAAAAGAAAAAAACAAATTTGCATCGCCCTTTTATTTACGACTGGTTAAGACTAGTAATCAATATTGCTGAGAGTTTAATTATAAGTGTTCTTTAGTAATCTTAAGCATGTACAATCTGGATTAAATAGACCAAAATAGTATAAATTTTTTTTGTTTCAATCAGAAAAAAAATTGCGTGATATTTGCCGAGACCCCCCCTCTCTCCAACGTAAGATTAGATGAGATTTGACTCGACCCCCTCCCCCCCTTAAACACCTCACGTAATTTATGGACGCCCCCACATAACAAAAAAGTGATAAGACTAAAATATTAATATAAACAGAGACAGCCTTGCACTGCTATGACGTCATAGCTTGTAACTCCATAGTAGCTCAATACAAATTTTCATTTTGCTAGAAATTGACAGAAAACTAAGATTTAAGCTAAAATAATTTTGGAAAACTTTGTCGGATTTTAATTTTGTTTAATAATCACGTTCAAGTGTTCTTATACTTTTATTTTACTTTCTTATAAAGTAATATATTGACGATATATATTGACGACCTCCGTGGCGCAGTTTTGACGACCTCCGTGGCGCAGTGGTATGCGCGGTGGATTTATAAGGCGGAGGTCCTGGGTTCGATTCCCGGCGGGGCAGATTGAGATTTTTCTTAATTTGTCTTGGTCTGGCTGGTGGGAGGCTTTCGCCGTGGCTAGTTACCACCCTACCGACAAAGACGTACCGCCAAGCGATTTAGCGTTCCTGTACGATGTCGTGTAGAAACCGATAGGAGTGTGGATTTTCATCCTACTCCTAACAAGTTAGCCCGCTTCCATCTTAGATTGCATCATCACTTAACATCAGGTGTGATAGCAGTCAAGGGCCAACTTGTAGTCATTAAAAAAAAAAAAAAATAAAAAATAAAAAATTGTATTCATCTCTCCTATTCTTAAAGCGCCAGTCCCTCTTTCTGCAATAGTTATTTATGTTAATGTTCAATAATGACTGCCATTATAATAGGAGTGATATTTTGTGCCATGAGGCGAAGTCTATCCTTATATATTATAAGTCCTGCCGCGCCTGTCTGATAAACTCAACTACTGCTAACTACTACACGATAGACTACTGTGTGGCTAGTGTAAGATTTTACCGCGTCGATATCGAGAACGGTAAACGCAAATTTTATATGACACTGACACTCACCCATTTGAGTTTTCTCTCGATACTGCCAGGGGCGCTGCTTCGATTCAATATAAAATTTGCCTTTACGTGAATGTGAAGTTTTCGATTTGTTTTGGTGAAAGCTCACACTAGGCACTCTGAACGGATTGCCATGCAGTTTTCACCAATAGAGTGGTTCCTTAGGAAGATCAGAGTATATAATCTGCTTTTTGTAAATGTTGGTTTCATGTGAATTTGATGAAATACTACGATAATTATTGGGAGAGTCGGGGAAATTTAAGCCGTTTGGGAGCTTTCATCAAAAGCTATTTGAGATATAACAAAAGAGTATATGGAAGAATTCTTTCTCTTTATTAGGACTATGAAAAAGTCTGCGATATACCTATCTATATGGCATGTATCTATCTTTTGAGGATTACTTGTTGTACCCATTTTTTCTTAAAAAATGTATTTTTGCAACACACTATTCACTACGAGGGCGTCTGCCAGTTAAAAAATAAGTGCAATAACAAATAAAAGGGCCTACAGAAAACCAAAAGTAGTTAATAATAAATACCAATTATCTGGTCCAAAATATGAATAGTCCATGAGACAAAATTTTAAGAACATCTGTTGAAAACCATAATATTATGTTAATTAGTATCTACTTAAATAACAGTGTTATTATTTGCTTAATTAAATTCGTACTTTAATTTAATAAAAATTTAATATTTTTTTGTTTTTCAGGTACTGAACTATTTAAGTGTGAAGTATGCAATCAAACTGTTACGCCAAATTAGTTCATAAGCAATACAAATACACATGATTTTCGTAATTGATACATTATAAAGTTTAGTTTTTAATTAAAATGTATTTTATTTGCCTCCTATAAACCTTAAGACAAATCAAACAAAATAATACATGCGAAAGTGTGTTTATTATGCTTTTATGCTAAGTCTGAACCAAAGATCAGAAGATTATATCACTATTTTTTATAAATAAATATTATGTTATAAAAAAATTCACCGCCGCATTTGTCTGTTCTTTCGGTTGTCACCAATAAATACTGTGATTCTTGAGGAAGGTTTTAGTATAAAATTATGTCAAATATAAAGATAGAAGTGGAAAGGGTTGCAGCGCCTTGAAGCTTTAATTGAAAATGCTGTCGAACCCTTTGAGATGTAACAATTTGGATGGAAGGATTTAAAGGATTGTTCCTCTTCATAAGTTCAAAAGTTTGCGATGCATCCATCTATGTTTTAAGGTTAATTTGCTATACTCATTTTTTTTAAATGTGCAATGCGCACGCGCAGCTTCTTTTGTTTCTTGGCAGGTATATTATCTTATAAGTAGCGTAACCAGCTTTTATTGCGCCCTGTGCCAGCGTGATAACTGCGCCCTACAGACTTGTAACTGACTCTAAATAAGGTATTGTTTATATATGGTCTGGTAATTTCTGCGCCCCTCCAGGGTCTACACCCAGTGCCTGGGCACCGCTGGCAATGGTTACGGCACTGCTTCTTATTCTATACAAAAATAAGCGAAATACCACTAACTCATTACGAGATATTCTACTCGAGATACTCAAAAACTATACTCAGTTGACTGGACATTTAGCGTAGTAACTCAACACTAAAAACGGATTTCCCGATATTCAAAAGAGTATCTAAGCGCGTAAAACGCATGGCAAAAACCAGTTGACACTTCCTCATTGTGGGTCCAAGGACTAAAACTGATCGTTAGATTTCTCCAAGGGTTCAGAAATCGTAAATTAGGTAGTTGCCTTTTTTTTTTTTAATGACTACAAGCCTCAGTTTTCGCAGTAACATATAGAATTTTTAATGCAAAGATTATAGTTGCGATGCGCGAACGTTTATTCTAATATATAGCACGCTTAGAAATATAGTGACCTTATTCAAAATTTTGTGTTTTTGACCTTTATTAATAAACCGACCTAAATTCAACATTTGCATCAACCCATAAGAACATGAATCTCTACCTTTTAGTCGTAACCATTTCTTGTCATCCAAACGAAGAACACGCCTTTCAATTTCAATGATGCAAATGTTGAATTTAGGTCGGTTTATTAATAAAGGTCAAAAAATTTCTACAATAGACCTTAGATTAATTCGCGATTTTCGTTACTTACGTTTTGGTTTCTTATATACGCCCATGCTGGTTGATAGAAAGAAGAAAGAAAGAAAAATATTTATTTAGGAAAAACACCACTAACAAAAAGTTGAGAGGTGTCAAGGGACACCCGGATGGAACGAAGTTCCTTTCGATTAATTAGTGAAGGAATTGTAATAAAATTTTATTTTTTTTAAGTAATAATAATATTTGTTGTTGTACACCGAAACACCAGAGGGCGCCACGAGAGCGCGAGACAGCCTACAGCGCGGGCGCCTCCCGCCGCTCACGCGCACACACATCAAAGGCGGCGGCAAGATCCTTTGATCAAAAAGTGTCGTGACAACTTTTCGTACGATTTTTTTCCGTCTAGCCCCCTTTCACAACGCGCGATAAGGAACTTCGTTCCAAAAATAAAATATCACAAAATACAATAAAATGCAGAATGTGAAAGTGATGTGTCCAAAAATAAAATATCACAAAATACAATAAAATGCAGAATGTGAAAGTGATGTGATCCCAAATAGGACCTCACTCAGCATTTTGCAGTGCCATTCAGGACACCGCACTAGTCTTCCGTGAAGCCCGTCAGATGAAGTGACGTGTGGACATTATAATAATATATAAATACACCTACTTAACACCATGGTGATATATACTTACTTACCAAAATGTAGCATCAATCATACACACTCGTAGGTATTACGTACTGACCCTATGCAAGGGTTGCTGTAGTAACGTGTATTCAATTAACAATCGCAAATAGGGGTAGAGTTTAATTACGGAAATTACATGGGGTGCAACTTCATTACGATATCGCTTGTATGCAAAACAAGTTATACTTATGTAGATCTGGTCAATGTAGGGAAAATGCCACTTGTATACCTACGAATGAAATGATTACACCGACACTATAATGCACAGTGTAGCAGAAGAAAGGAATTGAAATATGTACTATGACGCTTAAGGTCTCCGAGTGCAGTGGTATGCGGAATTGATTTTATAAGACGGAACTCTTGGGTTCGTTTCCCGGTAAGGCCGATTGAGATTATCTTAATATCCAGGTCTGGCTGGTGTGGTGGGAGGCTTCGGCCGTGGCGAGGATATTTTTTATATTTTTTCGATTACAAGTTGGCTCTTGACTGCTATCACACCTGATGTTAAGTGATGATGCAACCTAAGATGGAAGCGGGCTAACTTGTTGGGAGCAGGATGAAATCCACACTCCTATCGGTTTCTACACGACATCGTACCGGAATGCTAAATCGCTTGGCGGTGCGTCTTTGTCGGTAGGGTGGTAATTAGCCACGGCGAAAGCCTTCCACCAGCTAGACCAAGACAAATTAAGAAAAAATCTCAATCTGCCCCGCCGGGAATCGAACCCAGGACCTCCGTCTTATAAATCCACTGCGCATACCACTGCGCCACGGAGGTCGTCAAAACCGCCTAGCGACACCGAAGGGGTGTGGATTTCATCATACTACTAACAAGTTAGCCCGCTTTCATCTTAGATTGCGTCGTCACATTCTACCAGATGTGTTTGCAGTCAAGGGCTAACTTGTAGTGAATACATGATTCTATGCTTACGAGGTTTTCTTTAATCCAGTGATTCTTATTATGTCCAGGTACCCCTTTGATAAACTTCCGAATCGGTAGTAGGGTATAAACATACCTATGTACATGACGTTTTAATAGTGCTTGTATAGTATCTCTCGAATCAATTATTTTTATATACTCTAAGGCCTGTGTGCACCAAGATTTCGGTTATCATAACCAACGGTTAACATAAGCTAAACGTAAAATTTACTGTTCACAACAACCCGTACACCGGTTAAGAACGTAAGCTCGGTTAAGATAACGCCCGGTTTACGTCGTTAACCGGCGTACGGGTTTATTATAAATAGTAAATTTATAGTAAAGGTATGTTACCCGTTGGTTATGATAACCGAATTCTTGGTGCACACAGGCCTAAATTGGTTTATGTCAAGTTTGGTGGTTGGTTCGACCGTATCTAGGCACCGCTCTACCGTACTGCCAAGCATATCATTGTTCCGATACGTGCGGTATAGAGACCAGTGAATGGAATACAGTAAACGAACAATGCCTACTACAAATAAGTACCGGTTTAGTTCTACGTATTTCCTCATTCTGGATTCTGCAGATCTGGATTCCTTTAGAAATACTTCAAATTTAGCTGACTGTGTAATCCGTTACGCGAACAATGGAGAATGCCAGATCCTAACCCAGAAAGAACAGAAATTGTAAATATTCTAAAAATATCCTATTATTATATAAATGTTTTAAAATAATCAATTTTTACTGTTGGACTTCGGAATAAAATTTTGTTAAAAAAACTAAATAAACTATTTCCACTCTTTACGCATTTACACTCTTGACGCATTTTTAAATCTTTATTGTTGCACTGGGTTCTAGCCTTTTAAATCGTTTTTTATTGTATTTTCACCAAAGTAGAGCACACTTTGGTAAAAATAGCTAATAGTAATAAAAGGCTAGTATCTAGAGTCGTTGAACCTGTTTAAAATGTATTTAATGAAGCTTTGCAAATGTCATGTTAGTATGACTTTTGTGCTATGTGGTTGTTTACGGAAATGGACGATAACCAACATTAGGCTCCTATCGAATACTCTGACTTCCAGAACTTTTAAATGTAATTTATATTAAATAGTAAAAAAAATGCAATAAAACGATGCATAATACAATGTTGTACAATATGTTTTTATTAGTGGGTTAAGGTCCTATACATTGTTTGGCATTCTCCAAATATCAAGATAATATGAGATTAGAAGAGACAAGATACGTAATAGCTGATGTATGGATGTATGGATGGATTCCTTCGATGCTAGCAATGATACCATCAGGTGTCATCGCTCTCCAAGATTATTTTGTCAATAAAAGAAGTACTACTAAAGACACCGTTGAAAAGTATCGGTTAAGTAGGTAGATTAAACGCTACTGAGTAGCATATTAATACCTACTATGTAGGTTTAGTTATGTTTATACTAAAGTTCTACAATACTCAGATCAGACACTTTTCATTCGGACAAAGTTTTTATGTGTATATCTCATTACCGGAGGTCATTGCCTCCAAGGTCATTGAACTACGTGGGGGAGATTTTCGATTAATATGTTTTTTGGGGTGAAATCTTGGGGTGCGCGAGTGTAATATTAGAACCTAATAATAAACGTATGGCACGAGACAGCTTTATTGGGTCAAAATAAAATATATACCTACTATACAATATAACTAATGAAACCAAGTAGGTATATCTAATAATTACTTTTAATATCCCTAAATACTTACCAAAACAACGGCCTTACGGTCGTTGCAAAGTAGCCAATTACCAATTTGGGTATAAAACCACGAACTTACCTCAAAATAGATCGATAATTAAAAATAGAACTTAAGATAGGTAACGTAAATTGGGTTGATATAGGCCCGCTACCGAAAAACAATGGCTGCGTTAAGATTTGACAGAAGACTGTTGACCTATATTTTACAATAAATACTAACTCATATCTTAATACCTACCACCACCAGTCTACATAATTTGAAGAACTGATGGACGCAAGTCTTAAAGTCTTGGATTGGTGACTCGTCACAGAAAGCACAATGTTGGTCGGATTTTGGGAGCAGCTTGATGCAGGCGACGACGGTGTTTGGAACTTCTTACAGGAACAGGAAGCCAGCGGTGGACTCCGTCAGAATATAATAACCTATACTAAAGCCAAACTCGATTGAGAATGCTTGTCAACAAACAAATTTAAAATGAAGGTATAAAATGCAACACATTTTATGCCTCATAAATTTAAAATTGTGTTTTGTTATTTAAAAAAATGTTATTTAAAAGATATTGAATATCTTCTATAATATAATAGAATAATCTAATTTATTGTCATGAATTCGTCATTAACTAGATAATTAAAACAAATAGATGTAAAATGAGTAGTGATTTCTATCTTCATTTTTAATTTGTTTGTTGACAAGCATTCTCAATCGAGTTTGGCTTTAGTACCTAGCTTTTTAGCTTAGACTACGAGTATCGTTTTCTAGTCATTAACTATATATGCATACGAATTCAAGTATCAAGGTATTAAATACTAGGTCCAGTGGATACTTAGCTTAAAGTTATTCTGTGTACACTTTGCAGTAGGTATATTTACAGATTTAACACCGACTAGACAACACAAACCAAAGTCAATCCATAACAATAGGTCCCCAACAAAGACCTACGTACTCGTAATAGATTTGTGCTGCGTTGTTAGGGTTGTTACTCTTACTGTGAAATAAATGATTGAACTGCGACTACGCATATTGGTCGTACGTTTATCAATGTAATGGGATTAGGCTTCCAGCCTCTTTGTAGGTACTATAATACACAAGCATCGTTTACACAACGTCCTTCTTCCTTCGACCTTCTTTGCCATTCCAACACTACACTACAAGATAGACTTCTAATCTCATTGTAGGTACGATATAAAAACTATCGTTTATTCCACATTGTCCTGCTCCTCCTTGCCAACGCCATGCTAAAATATACCAGCTGGGTTTTAACCCCTATTTTGTCGATACTTCTAACACATGTACAAAACTAACATTTATAACCTAACATATACCACAGGGGTGGGCAGAAACATCCTTCCAGTAGTCGGGTCCTTCCTTAGAATCTTCCAAACTTATTAATTTTTCATACAAGTTCGTCGGTTTAATGTACTTTTGACCTGGCCATAATGTAAAATGTTAAAAATTTGTACTTACGCTTCTTTTCTCATACAGAAAACGTGTCCTGTTTCTTACAACTTGGCGTTTGTGCGTTTTGTAGGGAAACGTGACCCATGTTAGACATATATACATTCTTTCAGTGTTACATAGCCTGTTAAAGGCTATATGTTGTAGCCCACAACATACAGCCTTTTACAGGCTATATTATACAACGTGTCGGGGTACAGCCAGTAGAAGTATAAAATTAACACAAAAGAATTTTATACAGGTCTAAAAACTTGTGTATTGTATTTTGTTTCACCGACGTAGTAATCAATTTATTCCGGTGATATTAAATAAATATCACAATTAATGACAAAAATGACGTGTATCAATTTATTTGACGTAATGTCAAAAATACAACAACAGAAGCTAAACTGATATTTTACATATAAAAATTAAGATGGTGGCAACCCTGAGCTCAGTATCATTATATTTTTGCGATACGCATAAATACGTCAATAACAGACGAGTGAGGGGTGGCGAGGGTCGTATTTTGTCTCGTCACTCGCCTGGGGTGTCTTATTTGGGGTGATTTTCATATAATTTTTATTAGTCCATAGGGATGTTTTAACTTTGTACATATGTATAAGCAAAAATTCGCTTTTATTTGTTATCCGTATGTCCAATTTTTAGTACTTGTAAGATCAAAAGAACGCTTTGTGAAATTCCGTAGACTGTAGAGGATCTACGCCGTAGAGATAGAGTTAAGTAAGGGTTTTTCTATACCTATTTTAAGTATGTTGATAGTCTAAGTTAGGAAAGAATGTGCAGCTAGTGTATTTTTCTAAAGTGTAACTAGGTTTCTTCCACAATTATTACATTAGTAAATGACTCGGTGTAATGTTCTGCACAAAAGACAATTTCTCATGTAGGTTTTATTTGTAATCGAAAGTGATTTAAATTATTAAATATTATTTAAAAATAAATGCATTATACAGTTTCATAGTAGATGGAATACATATTTTGAACACTGTTACTTTTTGCCGTACTTTTGTATGCGTTCTTTATACACTCGAGAGCAATGAAATAGAGTGAGCTGCAAAATTACCATTTCATTCCCTCCCGAGTATAGTAATAATGCAGTCCCTTGTTTCAGCCATTGAACTGTTTTATAGCTTGAGTATTTAATATAAATAGTCTGTGGTTCAGATTTTTGGTTATTCTTTGAATATTGTATAATTAGGGTTTTGCTTCTTTAAAAACAGTCATACATACTAGAAGCCTAGAGTTGGAAAATTAGTGGTGTTACATACTTGTGCTACGACAAACACGTTTATCGCCATACCGGTCATTACTACAAACGTCTTTTTTTTTCTTTTTTTTATCGACTACAAGATGGCCCTTGATTGCTATGACACCTGATGTTAAGTGATGATGCAATCCAAGATGGAAGCGAGCTAACTTGTTAGGACTAGGACGAAATCCACACCCCTGTCGGTCCGATATTTACCTGAGCCCGCTAACCCCCATTGGTGTTTATTGTGGTAGGTACGTGATAGTACTGGGTGTAGACCGGTGTTCAAGATGTTGTCTATGTTTTAAATCCTGTCTCAGATATAGAAACAGGAGATGGATGTCATTATACAGTAAGTTGATTTATGAAAAAAAAATGCAAATTTCGTCAATCACTTCACTTCGACTGCCAGTCATTGGAGAATACCGTTTTCTGCAACAGTTTTTTCAAGAACTGACCTACTGAATGTCGATTCTTGAAAAAAATGCATCGTACGAACATCTCGCTTACCTACATCTTGTCGATAGTCCCACCTTTTTTTTTATCGACTACAAGTTGGCCATTGACTGCTATCACACCTGATGTTAAGTGATGATGCAAACTAAGATGGAAGCGAGCTAACTTGTTAGGAGTAGGATGAAATCCACACCCCTATCGGTTTCTACACGATATCGCACCGGAACGCTAAATCGCTTCGCAGTACGTCTTTGTCGGTAGGGTGGTAACTAGCCACGGCGAAAGCCTCCCGCCACCCAGACCAAGACAAATTAAGAAAAATCTGAATCTGCCCTGCCGGAAATCGAACCCAGGACCTCCATCTTATAAATCCACCGCGCATACCACTGCGCCACGGAGGTCGTCAAAACTTTTAGTTCAACTATCAGTCCACTAAGATAAAATGTCATTGGAGAATATCGATTAATGTTACATCCACTTTGCAACTGTTGCACATAACCTTTAATACTGATGTCATTTCAAGAATCGGCATACTGATCTTGATCTTAATATATATCATAAAGTAATGAATAAAGGGAAAATTCGCCGACATAATTAGTTCTAAAATTAGCTCTTTAAGTGATCTCCAATTTGTAATGTGGTAGACACTATACGAAAGCCAAACTCGATTGAGAATGCTTGTCAACAAACAAATTAAAAATGGAGGTAGAAATCACTTGTCATTTTACACCTATTTTTTTTAAATAACTTGTTAACGACGAATTCATGACAATAAATTAGATTGGTAAGCTTAAAACTAATAAATATATTCAATATCTTTTAAATAAGATTTTATAAAAAAAACAAATATAATTTTAAATTAATTAGACATAAAATGTGTTGCGTTTTCTACCTTCATTTTAAATTTGTTTGTTGACAAGCATTCTCAATCGAGTTTGGCTTTAGTATAGGTTTGTTTATTGGCAATCAATCAATTGTTCGGTTGCGTATGTGACAAATATTCTAAGTTATTTCTGTTCGTATTATCTTTCGCAACGCAATCTTATCAGTATTATTCTGCAAGCATTTGACTAATTGTAAGAGTATTTTGGTTTTTTCCCAGCGTTTTGTGATCTCACTTTAAGTTATGTGACGATGCAGTATAGATGGTAACGAAAAAGATACGTATTTTAAAATCATATCAAATGGGTTCTAAACGACATCATACCGGATCGCTAAATCTTTTAGCGGTAGGTACGTCTCTAACTTAGAAAGAAAAGAAAGGTAACTAGTCGCCGCCAAAGCTTACTAGCACACCAGAACTGATCCAATTTAGAAATATAAAATCTCGGCCAGGGAGTCAAACCCAGGACCTCTCTGTTTTAAGCAAATCGTATTACCAAATGCGCTAGGGTGATCTTAAATCTGTTCCAATTGATAGAAAATCAATTCTTGAGTAGGTAGGTACTGTGTAGTGTAATAATTTAAAAAAAAAAGTAAGTTGCAGAGAAGGCATAAAATAAAATGAATGCAACTCGGGTTTTTTATATATTTAGAACAAGAAATGTATAGTTACAACCATTGAGGATATTAAATATCATATTGTAAAAACTATTGTATAAAGTGAAGAGAATGTGACAATTTTTTCATTATTTTTTTTATTCAATTATAATTAATTCCAATAAATTAATAATTATAGACACATAAATTACGTGAAAATATTAATTAATGAATAAATTACTTAAAACAGCCAAGTAACCACTACAGATGTAAATATTTGGTTAATAATGCCTTATTTTTAGGAATGAGTATTTTCAAAAATGTCTATACCGCTCTTTAAAGAAAGAACGGCGTGTTGCGATTTTCCAAAACGCATTATCAATTTAATTTATCAGCCGGGGAGGCCAAGTGCGAGTTTGGAAAACCACAGGCTTAAAAATATAGGGAACAACATTTAGTCTAATGGACCTTATATATTTACTTAGTTGGCCTCACAGAAATAAAACAGCGCTATATAACGCCATTCACATACCACGATCCTTTGGTTTCTATAGCGCCCTTTATTTCATGAAACATAATAAGATCATATATAAAGTCTAAGACGACACTAAAACTGAGTTACTTTGGAAAATCCAAGTTTCATAACGAGTTAATCACAATAATTATCGTATTTACTATAAAACTTAAAAAATATTTATACACGCACAAAATTACAGTTTTGTACTCTGGTGCCGCACTCATAGCCATACTTAGCCAAAAATATCTTTCTAATTTATAATAGGTAATAACAAAACATAGAGTATAACTCGATTGTAGGAAAAGAATATTTTTTATTGTGTAAAGTGACAACTCGTTAAGATACTTGCTCGTAACAAAGCATCAGAACTTTACAGTAATAGCGGCATTTTCCAACCGTGTACCCCTTGCCTTGATACTAAGTGCTCTAATAAATATATAAAATCTACGCCACTATACAATACTATAACGATTTGTTAGACGGACGAGTATAGTAGCGTGCCATGGTAACAATGTTGTCATTTAAAGCTTTACATTAGGAGAATTTTTATTTAAGGATATCGTAATTGATCTACTAATACACATCCATAATTTATATTTTATAAACGCTGCGAAAGCGTATGTATTTAATTTTATTATCGACACCAAAGAAACACCGTAACTGGACGTCTCTAAGCTCTATAATAATATTTCATTTTCTATAATAATTTTTGAAAAGGACAGTTAGCGTCTAACTGGGCTTTTATCTCTGTGGCTTGCGATGCTTTGCTGTTTTATTCATTGTTGATAATAAAAATAACATATCATTACGCAGCGCTTTAATCTGTTTATCATAAATATTTTATTATAAATTGGATTTTTCTAATCGTGGTGAAAGATTTTTGTACGAAAACGTTTAGATCTAAGGCGTAGGATACACGAGCTCTACAAGCCGCTACGAAAGTCAGGTTTAGCCTCGATCTTATTCTCACTACGGTATCTTGTGCAAATCAAACGTCTTCACAAAAGCTATAATCAAGTAGAGGTAATCGTTTAAACAGACACAATAAGAATATAGAAATACCTAACTCTTAGGTATAAAGCGCAAGAGTAATCCGCACGCACAATTACGGATACAATTGCATTTATTTTATGAACTAGAATCGCAGTTACGGATCACGCTTGCGTACAATATCAACTAAATCTGTTAGTACGCTCAACACAGACACCTACATCTTAAATTTAATTAATCATAGACGAAATTAAACGTCGTCGATTTTATATACCGGAAGATCTTTATTTTTTTTTAATAATTTACGCACGTTTTATAAAATACGTCTTTGTATCAAAGTGTAGTCAGCGGTAACAGGAAATCAGCTGACAGATATTTCTTTCCCTTTTATAAATATGATTGCTTTTAGTACTTATTTTGAAGTTTGGTAAAATACTTACACAATACTTTGAGATTCTTAATTTTATCTTACGTTGCATTTGTCTAATTACTCGCTAGCCTTATACAAATTGGAAGTTGGGGTTTTCAACACCATTTTGTAACCTTCTGGCCATTTATGGGAGTATGAATGAACTACAATAATGTAAGGTATCACATGCTACTCTGCATTACACTACAAGTTTGTTCCCACCCCGTATTGTATCGTACAAATAATATAACGTCTGTATGTCCTTAGTTGTGACAAGTGCGGTGAAACGCAACGCTCTGCATCGTAGTATGGTGCAGGTGCGACGGCTTCTGAGCGCTCGTGAAAGAGACAGGGCATGCGCAGTAAGTTATTTTGTAGACAAATTGACTTCTGCGCACACTCCTTCCACCCTGGAAGAGCTCATAAATCATCGCGCTTACACTCGTGTTACCAGAAACTCGTCTGACAATAAAATCTTTGTCAAACTAAGTCGCCAATGATTATGTACTTAATTTTAAGACCTGTTTGCCGTATAGTTTTCTGGAATACAAATGGCAAACGTATCATTGTCGCATCCATAGACTAAGGATAAATCTGAATAGTCATTAGTGTTGCACTAATATACCTAATATTTCAATACGATACGTAGCGGTTTTGCGCCGCAGGTTTTTATTCAGATGTAATCTTAGCCTTATGTCACACACGCAGGACAAATATTGATTGTTTCTGGTTCAAGCCTATAATTATTTAGGCCTTAATAATATTACGAAAATAGATTTAAGTATTGGTTGTAGTAGATGGTAATAACGTTACAGTTCATGCGGCTATTTAGGGTGCAGTAGTTTCGTTGCTCAATAGTTATGTACTTACGTAATGGGAACGAACCGTTATGCAGTAAAGAGGAATCAACACCGAAAATAACCTAATAAATAGACAGTGAAATTGATATTACATGATATTACTTTTTATTTATTTTTCATTTAAATTCGAAACTATTCGGTAATTTACCCGAAGCTGCTCCGATGCCTGTTTATTTACATATTTATTGCAATATTTTGCTCAGCCGAAAGCTAAAATTGAAAATTACGCCCGATATCATTTAACAACAGTACAATATTAATCTTTTCCGCTCCGGTTTTTTCTTTTCACTGTCTATAATGATTGCGCGATTACACACGGCACCGACAACTTGATTTGAATTTTAAATAATACTATGAAATTTCAATAGAGGGTGATAATCTTATAGTCTATAGAATTGTTTTATAGAATCTATTTATATTTTTAGTGATAGCAATTGGCTCGGTTTTGAAACACTGTCGTATGCTCTCACAATGGTAATGAATATGAGATAGGGAGGTAAAACTGACGTGGGATCGGCTATACTATATAAAACCATTAAGAGGCGTACGCTAAGCTAACTACTAGAGAAACAGATCCAAAAGACGAGGAAGTACCTGATGAGCAAACATATTATATAGTTTTAATAATTTTACAGTAATATAGCCATCCCATCGTAAAAGAGTAGGTGTTGTGCAATGCAATTATCTGACTAGCATTTTGATTTATGAAGTAATAGTAACACATTTAGTCGATGTCTCGAATTGTGCGCGACGTAAAATATTTCAACCTATCGACCGCAGTTGCGTCGCAACACTAAATGCATTTTTTTAAATATTGAGCATTTGACTAGAGTTGGCGCATTAAGTATCGATACACAACTGACAACTGAAATATTTCAACCGCGAACATTTAACTTACGTATTATTTCCTATGGAAGATTTCATTTCTTCAATTTGTGTCTTAACTATGGGAATAGCGTAAGACTCGGCCATTGTTTTTAGTATTTTGTGCCTATGTCCGAGACTAAAGCCATTCCTTATCACCTATACACCATGATTAAGCTTATTGCATAGAAAATGCTATTTATTTTTCCCATTACTATTTTATTTGGACAGTCAACGGTTCACGCAATATCATCGGATTAGTCAATTGATTTACTTATTAAATATGGGCCATTAACCTTGTGTTTGTACGCGTGATTGCATGATTCCTCCCACAGAACGAAAGTAGAAATGTCATCTGAGTGTAACCCAATGTCAAAGGCGCACGCTCCTCGAACGGGCCCGTGTGACCGGGTGAGATTTATCAAGTCAATGATAGACGCAGTACAAGCCGAACTCTCACATTGCATTTCTACTGGATATTACAAAAATACTCCGCCATTCTGTGATTCCACTTATTACCATACTTTATTAATTAAGATCATTCGTCACGTGTATTTTATTTTTATTTTGCTAATTTCACAGCCTCAATGTCAATTAGCCTATGCGTATTAGAGTATTGTTTCAGAATTGCCAATAATTACGTTTATTTTTAATATTATTTTTTTTTCATTTCTTAAAAAAATGCATCAAAACACCATTCAAAAAGTAGCATTTATGCTATTGATAATAGGTCTGCTTATCCCTTGTCACTTGTCGGGGTTCTTTACTTATTTCGATATCTACAATACTATATGAATAGTTTTGTAGACAAGTACATTGCGATTCATAAGCATTAATGACTACCGATTTCAGAACGCACTTTTCTGAAAAAATTATAGAACTTTTTAAAGTTCCAAAAAGTGTTTTTATTGCTTTTGAACAGCCTTTTTATTTTTTCTAAAATTACGTCAATTTATCGATATATAAGCAGTCGATAGTCATGAACGCCTCAATCACAGCTACTAGTAGAACGTTTTGTTAGCTGCCCGATTACATCTATGAAGATATGAATTACAGTATATTTAAAGTACATATAAAAATATTAAGTTAATTATATTGTAGCATACCTACCTGTCCACGATGGTTTAAAATTCACAATTATTTTATTATTGCTTTTCCAGTTTTTCTTTATTCTAGAAACAGGCTCGCGCCCTCTACGCTATTGAGCACTATTATTAAATTTATCATTAATATATTTTAATTATGTCCGAAAAAAGTGGGAAACACAAAACATTCTACTAATATTAGCACTAAGTGACTATTTCATCATCTACCAAAATCCATACATTTCACTCCAAAATATCTTGCGTTTTCACATTTACATTATTTATTATCTAAGAAGTCGATGAGTTCATTACAATACTTTGGTGTTATTGTTTCGATTCAAATGTACACTTTTGCACAAAATGCGAAAATAACACTAAAATAATCGAAATGAAATGTTATGTAAAAATCTTTTATAAAGAAACGATACCCACGAATGGTTTTTGAAATTAATTTACTTTTGAATACTTAAGTATTTAACGTCGATTAATCGCCCGATATATTTTCCCTAATAAATAAATCAATTTGGGTCACCTTCCTTTATCTCAAGAATTTTAAAAATACAAAATATATTAAATAAGTTAAATGCACACCTACTATAAATATAGACATAAAATACAATTAATTGCACATACACTAAATGAATGAGTAAATCTAAGAACAAAGATTGTCGAAAATTATCATTACTATTATTCTTCAACATTAAATTCGACTCAGTTTTCAAATATCAAATAATGTCCGTTTACACGGAGGAGTTGACTAGTATAGACGCTGAGCCGAAACAACACAAAACACAACAACTAGATTAAACCTAAGAGACGACTACAATAGAATATTTATTAGTTTGCAAAACTTGTGCATCACACTCCGACCACTAATACAGTTTTATCAACCGTACGTTCGTACATACTGTACCACATTATAATAATAAATAAATCAAACATTTACTTAGTGATCCCACACGTCATTCTGCTTAAAAATATGTCTTTTAAATTACAATTCAATGGTTGCGATTTTTAAAGACCGAATGACGCACGGTTTCGAGAAGGTAACTCACAATTTATCTAAATTAATACAGTACACCTAATAATTAATAAAACATATTATGACTAAAATGGAATGTTAAGCATATCAGAAGCTGGATCAAATAAAGCGATATTTTAAAATATTTTTGATAATTAGGTAAAGTAATCGAAATCGTGGCTTGTTCGGTTAAACGAAGTTTACAATAAATAGTAAACAAACGGCTGACACGTAGTAACCCACGTGACATTATGTCTACCAACGCCTCTTCGAGTCATTTGTTTAATATATTTTTATTAAATTACTGGCTATCAGTTATTGCACGTTTTACATTTATAATAAATATATAAATACTTGTAAATTTAAATCTCCATCTTTGGTAAGTAATGCGTACCTATTTATTAATATCTGAAATGTTACAAAACTGTTTTTACATATATTATTAAGTATATATTTTTTTACAAAAATCGTAGGGTCGTTAGGACGGCACGATAATATATCTATTCAAGTTCGATGTTTTTTCGGGTTGAAGTTATTACTGTTTGGTGGCGTATCTGACGCGAGAGCTCTATGTTATATATTTTTAAACAACTTTTTTTTCTATTTACAAATTTTCATTTAAACTAAGACAATTAAAGCCTACTTCGAATAGACGCAGGGTCGCATCCATACATTATTAATATAGCAGGTACCGATCATAATATGTTTAGACATCGATTTATTTACGAAACGATATCGTTAGACTAGTATGCACCATTGTTCCGCGAACGGACCATCCTCGTTCCCCGTGCGGCTCGAGCGGTCTTCCGTCTCGCTCTGGCACGGGCGGGGGCGTGCGCGGGGAGAGCGCGGGGAGCACCCCCGCCGACGCCCCAGCGCAGCTGAATCGATTTTCCCATCTTCCTTTGATTGCGCGTGCCTCCGACACCGCCCTAAGCGTAATCTGATTTCTAGTCACCTCAAAATGTTTCTCAAAAACTAACCTACCTACGCCCTCGGTGGCGTACGCGGCCTCGCAATTCCATTACGACGTATTACGCCTTTTAATAAAAGCTCGTAATATGTGAACATTTTCCTTTCAGCGCTGTTATAATATTAATATTCAATTCGGCTCGTCGTACGCCACCCTTTACGCCGAATCAGTTCGCATCCCGAGATTTTTCAAGATTTATTTTTAAAATTTTATCAAAACCTATCACAGTTTTTGATTAGTTTTCATTCTTAATTAGATTAATATATGATTAAAATATGAGTATAGATAATATATATTTTCCAATCTTTAACAATAACTCTATTTTAGATGGATCGAACCTCGCGGTGGAGGCTTTGGCCGGTCTTCTATTATCTAGATATTCTTCAGTAGTGAGCGCCTGAGACCGCTATACAGATATAATATACTATTTGGCAAACGTTATCGACTTGAGCCGCGCCGGCCTTCATTAAGATATGATTGCCTATGTGACAATAGCATTAGGCTATTATTGCTAATTATTTTTATTAATAATCGAAAACTATTTCTCGATAAGCACAACCTTTCATAAGCGAAGTCGATTGTCACAATGTTATTGACTATTTAATATGTATGGTTGTCATCGATTACAGCATTAGATGCTTCTTCGTCTTAAAGTATTATTGCGCGCTCGGTCTCCGGTCGGCGGTCGCCATTTCACCCGGACATGCGCGCGGAACGGGCCGCCATTTTGATTTCCGTAACACTTAACCCAATTGCGAGAAAATGGCGAGCGTCGAACAAAGAGGTACAAAGAGCAAATCGATTAAATATACAATGAATGTACAGAGTCCCGCGTGCGGGTCGTCTAGTCGTGTCGGGAAGACGAAGTCCGGTCGGGTACATCGCGGCGGGCTGGCGGTGCTGTCCTCCGCCGTATTAACGAGTATGTATGGGTGCGTGCCTGCTGTGCCGTCCTAGCGTCCAGCTAGGCCGAGTCCGGAACGATTTAGATCGTCTTGATCTTGTTTGTCTTGAAACTGACCTGCAGCACTCTGTTTCCGAGCGTATAGCCGTTGAGGGACTGGATCGCGACCACGGCCTCGTCGTAGTTGGTCATCGTGATGAACCCGTAGCCTTTGCACTTGTTGGTCTGCAGGTCGCGGATCACCTTCACGCTCTGCACGGCGCCGAAGGGCCCGAACAGCTGCCACAGCACGTTCTCCTCCGTCTCCGGCGCCAAGTTGTACACGAAGATGCACCACTCGGAGCCCACGGCGCCCGGCAGCACGCCGCCCAGCAGCTCGCCAGCCAGCGGGCTGTAGCGCTGCAGACCTTTGTTTATAGCTAGGAGGGACTTGCCTGAGCTGAATCTTCCCAGGGGCGCCGGGAAGCGCAAGGCGGCCGGCAGATAAGCTGCGAGCGGAGCCAACGCCTTGCCATTGTTGCTCGGGTTGTTGGCGAACTTCACTGTGATGGGCTCCGTCGCTCCCTTTGGCACTGTCCCGTTCAACTCTTGTATGGCTCGCTCCGCCTCCACACGTTGATCGAAACGGATAAAACCGACTCCCTTTGATAGGCCCTGTTCCCCGCCGGTGAACGGTCGTCCTCCGGAATTTTCACAGAGAATACGCGAAGTAATGATGCGGCCGTAGGGACTGAATAATCTCTCCAGCTCGGTCTGAGTCATCGTCTTGGGCAGGCCGGACACGTACAGGTTGGCCCCCTTAATGGCCTCGCTGCTGGGGCGGGCGAAGGATACCTTGATAGTCTTGTTCTGCAGCCGAAGCCCGTTGAGCGTGGAGATGGCTTTCTCTGCGTCCTCGGCGCGGTGGTAGTTGACGAAGGCGTAGCCCAGACTCTGGCCGCCGCCGTGCAGCGCATGGTTGAGCGCGTCCGGGAAGGCCGCTCCTTTGTTCCGTATGAGCTTGCAGGACTCCACTTCGCCGATGCTCGAGAAGAGGCTCCGGATCTCCTCCTGGGTCATGCTCTGCGGTAGATAGTTGATGATCAGGTTGGTCTTGGACTCCTCGCCGGAGCCGTTTTGTTGTTCACCGTCGCCCTTCGACATGGTGGCTTAAATCATAAACGGAAACGAACGAAAGGGAAACAAAACGCGGTAAAAATAAAACACGGCACGTCCGTAACGGCGGCCCGCGCGAACGATTATGCGAGGGTTGCTCGGAGGGTGCGCGCATGTTCCGCTGTATCGATCCTTCCTTACATAACCCCGTTCGTTCACCCCTCCCGGTTGGTATAGTGTCCGAAAAAACCAGATACAAGGCATCGATCCCTGTCCCGGGAACGAGCTCGAAACTGGGTACCTCTCTACGTCCTCGCGCAAAATTGGACCTTAAATGTAGGTAGCGTGAAGGAATTAACCGCCTTAACACGTCCCTAGAGCGACCTAAAAAGCTCGCTCCTTGATATTTCAGTAATAAAATGTGACCCCAAAGATTTCTGGAGCGACTTGGAGTGTAGCTACTGTTGTATTTAGGTATCTAAAAGGTGATATGTAACAAATTTTGAATAAAAACTGGAAGATAATATATTCTTTAACATACTTACTTCATATAAATATCCAAATAATATTTCTAAAAGTGTTTATTGTATATATGTATCAAGAGGTTATTGGAGGAAAATTTGACAAAGTCCATGACGCTTATCAGTCTAGTCCTTCAAATCTCTTTGTGCTTCGACCGAAATAACAAAGGATTTACTCAAATGGCAAACATTATTTTCTTGACATAAAAATAAGATAAACTCTGAAACGATTGAAAGATTGGAATACTTTGCGCAAAAAATATTACCAACAGTTTTAACGAAATGTATAGAAGATCTTCTATGAACTGAAAAAGGCATTCTCACTAAATGTAAACTTGTGTTTGTGTTCTTACTAAAAGTGCTAAAGTAAGGCTTTAAAGGTCAGTAGGTAGTTAAGTAGTACTTAAAAGAACAATTGGACCGCATTTAGCGAAAGGTCAAAAGACTGAATGCAAACGCGCTTAAAAGTTTTGAATAAAAAATTTAAAACGTAAAAGTATTCGTAAAAGCTTTAAAATTTACGCAATTTTCATTTGTTCCTTCTTTAATATAGGACTTTTAAACGTTATTTTGAAAAGTATATAATTTACTTTTATTTAATTTTTTAATAAAAATTTAGCCATTAAAAATCATTCAATACATATTATATAAACTGTTATAATATACTGAGATGTTATAATATATGTACAGAGCGTACATCAAGATTTTATTATAATTATTTTTTAATATATAAAAATCTTATATCACGATGTTTGTTATCGAATTGTTTAGTAACTTGGTCTATTTTAATGTTTCTTTTTTGTACAATTGTTTGGTTTGTATTCGTTGTTATTTTTACGTCCCTAGGTGATAAGGGTGGCCCACTCAGGACATCTTAATTTTGTAGTTATTTTTTTTATGATTGGCGATCGAGAAATACTTATATAACACTAGCTGACCCGGCAAACGTTGTTTTGCTTAAAAAATTAAAAAAAAAATTAGATGAAAATTAGATAGTAGCCGATTCTCAGACCTGCTGAATACGCATACAAAATTTCATCAAAATCTGTGACACGAGAATTTTATATATTTGATTACATAATTCGCTAGGAATAGGTCTAACAATGCGTTGTCCGGCGTCAAACGTAGGTTACGTCTCATGTATCTAGGCAACCCTGGATTTCAGGGGGGCGGGATCGCTCACAAAGCGAGGCACCTGCCGCAGGTAGTATTTAAAGGGGACACCAAAATTATAATCGAAAAGCTGGGATGATTGTTGTCTTTTCTATTTATGTGTTATTTATTTCATTTAGAAGTAGGTACAAGAAGTATAAGCATTTTATTTATTGCCGCAAACATAAATATCATCTAGCAATAATAATGGTTATATTAGGTAAAATTATAACGTAAAACCTCATCTATCATAATTATTATATTGAACCAGCAAACGGCCGCGATTTCGTTTGCTAGTAATAGACATGACCCCTTTTTGAAGGAAAGAATTACTATCTTATCCTCCTCTTATCCTTATCCTTAAAAGATAGATATATGCTCTCGTGAACTTTTATGTAGTTCGAATTTAGACAAATAATTCTCCCAAACATTGTTTTGTTATATCGAAAGTCGATTACGCAGCATTTTCAGCGAAAGCGGCTCTTCCAATAATAATTATCATCACATTTATGCCAATTTGTACGAAACCTTAACAAACTATATACTGAAACCTTCCTAATAAATTACTCTAACTATACTAAAGCCAAACTCGATTGAGAATGCTTGTCAACAAACAAATTAAAAATGAAGGAAAAAAAGGTGACTAAAAATTACTAGCGATTTTTAACTAGTTTAGATTTCACTAGTTATTTTACACCAAATTTTTTTAGTTAACTTGTTAATGACGAATTCATGACAATAAATTAGATTTGTGAGCTTGAAACTAATTAATATATTCAATATCTTTTAAATAAGATTTTATAAATAATATTTTAAATATAAAACATAATTTTAAATTTATTAAGCATAAAATGTATTGCATTTCCTTCATTTTCAAATGTTTGTTGACATTCATTTTAAAATTGTTTGTTGACAAGCATTCTCAATCGAGTTTGGCTTTAGTGTAGTAGTGAAAATCGCACGCGCGAACAAAGTGGCTAGTGTGAGATTTTACCGCGTCGATACCGAAAACAGTAAACGAAAATTTTTTATAGAATTGGAGTAGCGCCATCTAGTTATAGTCAGAGTAAACGGTTTTTTCTTCTATATAATTTGATGTTATGAGTGAGTACGTTTTTACGCAGTGGCTCGGTAAAAACTCGCACTTGCTCCACAGACAGACAGACACGGCGGGACTTTGTTTTATTTAGTGATACTGTTTACTAGGTGTGCCCGAGGTTTTCCTGTTCCCGCGGGAATATCGGGATAAACAATAGCCTATTTTATTTCCAGGTGGTCTATCTCTATTCTAAACAGCTAAATCAGGTCAATACAAAAACAATCACATATACGAATTATCGCTTTGGTAACGTGTAATATTAGTGTTAGTAGTTTTTCCGCGGATGAGCTAAGAGTTCTACCACTACTGTTGTACTGGTACAAATGTATTGAATTACTGTTATCCTTATATCTTGCGAATCCGCTCCGCCTACGTTCCGCTGTGCCAATAGTATTGATCAGCGAGATTCTTGCGCCT
This sequence comes from Mycalesis mineus, assembly GCA_034621355.1. Lineage (NCBI taxonomy): Eukaryota > Metazoa > Arthropoda > Insecta > Lepidoptera > Nymphalidae > Mycalesis > Mycalesis mineus. The sequence goes on from CM067882.1 coordinate 10,884,059, forward strand.
CATAGCCGCTGTACAATTTCTTAAACATCTTATATCTCAATTATACTGTTTTTTCCGGTGCCTTTGGGAAATTATCATGATTATTTTATCTTGTTTATTTGAAATTTACACCATAGATACATCTATAGAGTCTATGAAGGAGATAAAGGAATGGTATTTTAGAAATGAGATCAATTAATAATTTGTCAATTTTGCTATTCCCACGAATTCAAAGAAAAAATCACATACAATCACATGAAAAGTTTTATCGAAGAAAAATAAACATTTCTCTTCTAAATCTAAGCGTACTCAAGAGATGTGAACTTCACGAAATATAGAAACCAAACATAGAGTCACATAAAATAGCAAGGTTCCTGCTTCCTGTTTTACATAGGGTATTTTTCTCAAAGACAGGTTCCGTGGGGCAGTGGATTTATAACACTTGGTAGTGGATGTCCTCGGTGCGATTCCTGGCGGGGCCGATTAAAATTTTCTAAATTCGTCCAGATCTGACTGGTGGGAGATTTCGGCCGTGGCTAGTTACCACTGTACCGACAAAGACGTACCGCCAAGTGATTTAGCGTGTCTTTACAATTTCGGTTTGTAGAAACCGAAAGGGATGTGAATTTCATTCTACTCAAAAAAATAAAATAAAGGCAGTCCTAATAGGGAACCCGTTTTTATGGATTGATCGGCAATGAAAATTTATTTGGAATATCTACTGCCACCTTTATAATTACTTTACAATTCATTGTGTGAGTATTATAGTAGTGAATAATTACCTAAGCGATATTTGTTAAAATTTCAAGTGAGATCACAGCTTGAATCCAAAAATTGCTGGCAACACGCCAAGAAGGCTAACTAAGCATTATCTCTCCAACATCCGTGATAGCTGCCAAAAGTATTTTGCATAAAGCTTTTAGAATCGGTGGACGGATGGGGTAGAGGCATGGTATGTGAGAGGACTGTTTTGACCCCATTTTTAACCCCAACGAATAAAAGGGTTGTTATAAGTTTGACGTCGACGTCTGTCTGTGTTTGTGTATGTCTGTCTGTGGCATCATAACGCTCAAACGGATGGACTGATTTCGATGGGGTTTTTAAATTTAAAGCCAGTTTCCTAGCGATGATTTTTAGCCATGTTTGATGATAATTGATCCAAAATAGTCCAAAATAGCGCTACAAAATGGCAGATTACTTATTTCTTCACAATTCCTTCAATATTGGTATCAAATGAAAGGGCTTGACTAGTAGGTAGAATACTATAAAAAGTTGCAAATTCAAGATGGCCGCTAAGATATAATGGCAAATTACAATTTTGTCAGGGGTTTTTAAATTTTTTATTTAATCTTGTTAATACGATCAGATCACTGATGTGTAGATGTGTAGACCAAATTCATTGTTCGAATACATTGGCTACATATAAACATGCATTGCTAAAATATTTTGAAAATTAAATCTAAGTTTAGATTTTAGAATTCATCGATCTTTGTTTTATTTGTTTTTGCTAACAAGTGTTCAATGATTATTAACTAATTTGTGATTCCAAATCAAGAATCAACTTTCTAAAATAATCGCTACAAAAAAAAATTAAAAGATGGACAACACGGCGGTGGGTTTATAAGACGGAGGTCCTGGCTTCGATTTCCGGCGGGACAGATTGAGATTTTTCTTAATTTGTCTTGGTCTGATTGGTGGGAGGCTGTCGCCGTGTCTAATTACCACCCTACCGACAAAGACTTACCGCCAAGCGATTTAGCGTTCCGGTACGATGTCTTGTAGAAACCGAAAGGGATGTGGATTTTCATCCTACTCCTAACAAGTTAGCCCGCTTCCATCTTAGATTGCATCATCACTTAAAATCAGGTGTGATAGCAGTCAAGGGCCAACTTGTAATCGATAAAAAAAACACTAAAAAGCGAAAAATAATATCGTCCCTATCTACTAATTTATTTGAAGGCTGTGCAGACTCACTAAGACTCACTTTATTTATATATTTGTTTAATACTTTATTTTCACACCAAATCTATACAATACAGTGAGAGACATTTGTACTTTAGTTTTATATTGATATATATTGCCACTAGGGAATGCAATCCCGATCCCGCAGATCTCGGTTAATTTTTCAAAGACGCATCATATGAAATGTCAGCAGCTACACATGTCCGCGAGCGACAGGAACGCCATACATCGTTAAATAACTATTTCGAATATTTCCGAATATTAGCGATAGGTGACGAGTGGGAGTAGTGGAAGAAGTATATACCCGCGGAAAGAGTTATTTGTTTACGTTGGTCATTGTTTTAGTTGTGCAGTTGTTACTGCTTATTTTTTCGTAAATTACGCATTTTTTATTGTTTATGTGAGTTAAATAAACAAAACTATTGGACTCTTATATGTGTTAGTACGTGGAGTGCACAGAAAACAGTTAATCATTTGACTGCTATATCATATATAAATATCATTTGCAACTTGTGTAAAGCTGTTTTCAAAACCTCATCCGGGTCTACAAAAGGTTTACACGTCCATATGATGTCAATCCATATAATTGACACTAAATTGAATGCAAGCGCCGGAAAAACAACAAAGTACACTTGAGCCGGATAATGTAGCACTACCTTCGACTTCGTCAGGGTCGTCTACGAGAGCGTCGTCGTCAGTTGCGCTGCCACCTTTTATCGTGGAGGCTCAATTTACACCAGGAGATCATGAAAATCGCGAAACACCACAGAAAAAAATTAAAATTAGTGATTATTTTCCATGCGATAACGTAACAAAAGAGTTGTTGATTTCTCGAACTGTAGCCAAAGATGGTTTAGCGTTCAGATAGTTCTGTACTTCTGAGGACATGAAGAGTCTGTTTATCGCAAAAGGTTACAAATTACCTTCTTCGCCAAACATAATTAAAGAAATTGTGATGAATTATGGAAAGAAGCTCAAAATGAAAGTGACGGCAGATCTACTAAAGTTGAGGAATGAAGACTACAGGTTTACACTCACTTTAGATGAATGGACATCTGGAATGAATCGGCGCTTTTTAAATGTTAATATACACACAGTTATTAACAGTCAGCCTTCTTACTGGAATATTGGACTGGCACGCACATTTGGAAGTATGTCATCTGAGTCTTGTGTTCCACTACTGAAGGAAAATAAAGCAACTAAATGACACGGTTATTTTTTACTTTTTAGTGCATTTTGAGTCTTTATTAGGAAAAGCATAAATATGCAACTTTCTATTTTTTTGTTAAAAATTTTTATTTCTTACTTTTTAGTGATTTATCGCCACGTAACGTACTCGTACTATACTGTCATACTATATTATATGGCACTTGTAGCCAAAAAGCTACCGATACCGAGTCAAAAACAGAAATCGCTGTAAGCGTGCCTCCAAAATTTGAAGAGTTCCTTCAATTTCCCCAGGATATCATCAGCAGATCATAACATGAGGACAATGGGACCACCTTGGATGTATGCCCTTTCTAATAAAAAAAGAATTATCAAAATCGGACAACACTGTAAAAAGTTATGCGTGGTCATACATAAAAAAAAAAAAAAAACAAATATACGTGTCGAATTGAGAACCTCCTCCGTTTTTTTTTCGTCGGTTAAAAAGCAAATTACTTAACGGATTTTTAATTTTACCACTTTGGAATATTAAAAATTTAATATGATTTCAGTAGCCCTATCCATCGAAACCCCACACTGTATCGATTAGTTTCTTTTGCTTCATCATCGGACTATTAACGGTCCCCTATAGGGCCTCCTTATACTAAAGGTGATTTCTTTTATTGGCTTAGCTCTAATTAATTAGGTTACGAACTTTTTGACGTGATAACGTCTTATAATTCGATAGAGCCGGCTGCACGCACGAAAAAACATTACTCATGCGGCGTTACCTCGCTTTGAGGCGTTCCATGTAAAGCTTGAAGTGCAAGCGAGAGCGCGGAACGAGCGACAAAGAAGCACAATCGGCCTTTGCGTTTGGCAGCGTTCGACATCCGTCTATTAAATATAATTATTAAATATATTAATTTTAAATTAAAAATTAATATATTTATTATAAATTTATAAAATCAAAATCAATTATTTTATTAATTTAAATTAATATTTATAAAAATATACTTAAATTAAAAATTTTAATGACCAATTAAATGCTACCATTCCATCAGTATTTTCTTAAGTTGTCACGTTCAACTATCGTCAGTAAACCGACTTTACAGACAACCAATTTTTTTTTCAGAATTTCTGATCCTACACAATGTACTGTGTGTGTGTCTATAGGTATAATATAAACATACCGGCTTATTTAGCGGAACATAAAAAAGGTCAATAATTAAAAAAGTATGGTTTTATTTTAAAATCTACTTACTACACTTCTTTTGTTATTTAAAGTTTCATTTGATTTACTTAAAATGAGATCACATTAAGAACAGATTTTGCGAGTGAAGGCTATTTGTGAAATAGGGTACATTTTTGAACTTTTCATGTAACCGGGAAAAGTGAAAATTAATATTAAAATAACAATTAATTGAATTAGAAAACTGGTGATTAGTATCGCGTATTTCCTCCACGTGCTCTTATTAAAGTTTCTACCCGTCTAGGCATACTGAGAATGATGTTATCGATGGTAGCCTGGGATAGTCTCCGCCATTCCTCAACTACGGCGATTCGCAGTTCACCCACGTTGGCAGGAGCTGGAATTCTGGACTTAAGTAGAGTGGAGTAAGTCGATTTTAAAATAAAACCATATTTTTTAAATTATGGACCTTTTTTATGTTCCGTTAAATATGCCGGTGTGTATATATATATCTAACACCGCTATAATACATGTGTTGGGACCGTTTTGCAAGTTAGATTGCTCGGTGGGATTTACCTGGGCCTTTCTAGGGCTGCAGCTCAATTATGCTTTTTTACAATAAAAGTATTTTGTATTTTGACGGCCGCCGTGGCTCAGTGGTGTGCGCAATAGATTTATAAAATGTAGGACGCGGGGTCGATTTCCGGCATAGCCGATTAGGATTTTCTAAATTGGTTTCGGCAGTGGCTAGTTCCACTACCCACAAAGACGTACCACCAAGCGATTAAGTGTTCAGTTGCGATGGCGTGTAAAAACCGAAACGGGGTGTGGATTTCATCTTACTCTTAAGAAGTCCGCTTCCATCTTAGATTGTATCATTACTTAACATTAAGTGCGAATGCAATCAGGGGTTTACAATTGTCCCCGAGTAGAGCCTTTACAGGCAGTGTGCAAGGGAGACACTGGTATTCGTTGGTTCGTAGAGATCCCAGAGTCTCCCCCATTGTACGGAGATGGCCACCGAGGGGGTTTTAGTGGGTAAAAGTCCCACATAACCTGACTTTTCCCTCAAAGGTTGGGTATCTTTCTAGAAGATTTTCCCCCCGTCACAAAAAAGGTGTGATTGCAATCAAGGGCTGTTGTAATGAATAAAAAAATTTGATCGTTTATAACTGAGAAACATCTTAAAAGGCAATTATATTCAAAATGCCTAATTTGTCCTGTGTTTAGCCTAACTTACCCTTATTCAGCCCCGCCGGGAATCAAACCAAGACCTCTGTCTTATAAATTCACTGCGCATACTATTGCTCCACGGAGGCTCAAAACAAGAAACAAGTAAAAAAATTGGTTGCCTGTAAAGTCGTTTTACTGACGATAGTCGAACGTGACAACGTCTGAAGAAAATACTGATGGAATGGTAGCATTTAATTGGTTATTAAAATTTTTAATTTAAGTATGTTTTTATAAATATTAATTTAAATTAATAAAATAATTGATTTTGATTTTATAAATTATATTTAATAGACGGATGTCGAACGCTGCCGAACGCAAAGGCCGATTGTCCTTCTTTGTCGCTCGTTCCGCGCTCTCGCTTGCACTTCAAGCCTTACATGGAACGCCTCAAAGCGAGGTAACGAGTCATGTTTTTTCGTGCGTGCAGCCGACTCTATCGAATTATAAGACGTAGTCACGTCAAAAAATCATTTGCTTTCGCTCAGCAATACAATATCCCCGTAGGCAGCCCTACAGTGTAGTCTGAAACAATTTAAATGGTAATTCACCTCTCTGCCACAACTGCACGCCCGCGCTGCTCTACAAAGGCAGCCATTTTCAAAAATAAACGCGCAAAACGAGCTACGCTCGGCGCGGTGAATTGTACTTTTAGTTTGCTCAAATAAATAACCTACTTTGTTGGCCGTACTATAGAAATTGTAACTTATTATTGTAATTGTGCCAGCTGATGTACGCTTAGACGTAGAGTTTTATGAATAGGAATACCTACTTAAGTGATTCATTAAAAATACTTGTATTGTGCTTATATATGGTATTGCCTCGTTAGTACAGTGGTTAGTCTAAGTGGCTTTGGATCATGTGACCCTGGTTTCGAATCCTGGATTGGGCTGTGGAATAGTTCCGAACTGCTTCTTTCTTCTAAAAAACACGTTAAGCAACGGCTTAGCGTTCTCTCGGAGTAACGTTGATGATAAAAGAATACCAAACAGTCTGTATCTAAGCCCGCCAACCCGCATTGGAGGAGCGTAGTGGTGATCTAAGCTATATATTCTCTCTCCTTAAAGGAAGGCCTGTCTATGTAATGGAACGTTTATAGGCTGATTTTTTTTGTTTTTTTTTATCGACTACAAGTTGACTGCTATCACACCTGATGTTAAGTGATGGTGCAGTCTAAGATGGAAGCGGGCTAACTTGTTAGGAGTGGGACGAAAATCCACACCCCTTTCGGTTTCTACACGACATGGTACCGGAACGCTAAATCGCTTGGCGATACGTCTTTGTCGGTAGGGTGGTAACTAGCCACGGCGAAAGCCTCCCACCAGCCAGACCAAGACAAATTAAGAAAAATCTCAATCTGCCCCGCCGGGAATCGAACACAGGACCTCCGCCTTATAAATCCACCGCGCACACCACTGCGCCACGGAGGTTGTCGAAAATGATGATTATGATATACAAAAACTGACGGCTTTTCTTCAATCATTTTCAAAAGTAATGCTTCGCTGAAGAGCAGGGTTAGAGGAGCACTGACATCTTGCTTAGGGTATACCAATAAATGAGCTACATGTTGAGGTACTGGATACACACAATTATCTGTATGCCCTATAGTCCTGACTCTATGCTATCTCACAGTGGTAGTACAGTCTGTGCCCGGTGGCACACCACATTGTGTGCTGGTAGATGTGATACTGTGTGTGTAAGAACAGTAAAATACCATAAGGTTGCGTGTTAGTACCTAATTGCAGACAGCAATAGCCGACGACATGGCACAGCGACGCGACAGATATTTCTTTGTTTTTGTATGTCGCTAGCCGCGAAAGGCATTTCATATAAATCCATAGAAACCATTAGTATCGCGGCGACATGTTATCTGCTTTCGCTGTCTGCTTTCGGCTACGAACGTGCACCCTAAAAGTGACATCCCTGTGCGTTAGACATCCAGACGACCCGCACCAAACGTTTCGCTTCAACGTTTTTAATTAGAACAGCTAAAGTGTGAAACACCCTTCCGGCGTCTGTCTCCCGCTGCCTACAATTTGAACACCTTCAAGGTACGAGTAAGAGGGAATATGTATTATTAAGACAAGCGCCCCGTAACTTTTAGCTCATTATTACCTTCCGTCAAGCGTGATTATAGTCAAGATTGCTCTTGTGACGTGTCTTAATTTGTGATAAAACAATGATGCTTCCTGCCGTCTGTACGTTTAGATCTTTTAAACTATGCAATGGATTTGTGATCTGTACAAAACGAACTATTTTACATGGTTTCTTTATTTTCACCTGCCTCGTTGTCTTGCAAGTAAATGACCGGTTACGAATTGAGATAAAATTTTGCACTTATGTATATATTACGTGATATTGCCATATCATGAAGATATGGAGTTAAACGGAGGCTGGAGCTCGAAGATGACCAGAGGAACTATGCAATAAAACGATAAAACCCCATCGAAATTGAGCTCGCTTGATTCTTATTGATAAGTTCTTTAGTGGTACATGGTAACCAGGGATTAATACTGGAGCTCGAAGGTTGCCATAGAATACCTCTTAAATTATTTATAGATGATAATAACTGTTTCAAGTGGAAGGTTTACGCGTATTGGTGAATAAGAAATGTCATAGATTAACGTTTTCACGGGGATAAAGACGCAGACATTCGCTATGTTACTATAAGAACATAGTTTTAACGTTATACTGTAACAGTAAAGCCATAAAAAGAATCACAAATTCAAAACTATATTTTTTTAAACAATAATGATTTTGGCATCTTTTGTTACAGTTTACGCTTCCAGTTGGCAATAGTTCAAGAGTTATCGAACTTTGGTCGGTGCGTGCCTCGTTGTTGGTTGATTTTTTTTATTTATAAATGAGTATTAGATAATCATTGACGATCAATAGATGGTTGATTTGATAAATTACTTAATGACGATCTGATTATCCGAATCTTGGTTGCTGACTGCGGGCTTCATAAGAAGGCTCAGAGTCACTCAGCGGGCGATGGAAAGAGCAATGCTCGGAGTATCTCTGCGTGATCGAATCAGAAATGAGGAGATCCGCAGAAGAACCAAAGTAACCGACATAGCTCAGCGAGTCGCAGAACTGAAGTGGCAATGGGCGGGGCACGTAGTTCGAACAGCTGATGGACGTTGGGGACCCAAGGTGGTAGATCCGTAATGCGACCCCGCACTGGAAAGCGCATCGTTGGTCGACCCCCAATCAGGTGGACTGACGACATCAAACGTGTCGCAGGGAGCCGCTGGCAACAGGCGACTCGGGATCGTTATGTTTGGAAGTCCCTAAAAAGGCCTATGTCCAACAGTGGACGTCTACAGGCTGGTAATGATGATGATGATGATCTGATTAATGACTCTACTCAATATCAAATGTATTATAGATTTCAAAGACTTAAATGTAGCTTTAAAGTGTGTGTAGCTTGCTAAATAACTATCTATTTACTGAGATTATAATGTAGATACGGACTAGTAGATTCTTTTGCCCTTATATTATTTTTGAATTTGTTTTCTTACTTAATCCACCCGATAGTGGATCCATGAACTAGTGTTTTATAGAGATCTGGATATCGGAACGGGTATTGTTGCTGTAACCTATACTTTATCTAGGTACTTTTGAAAACCGCACTAAAACCTGTAGGTACGTACAGTACTTTATTAACACGGTGATTAACGTGAACAGACAGACGATTTTTTAAATATGGTTAAATTAAACGGATGTAGGTAAAGTAGAAACTGGATCATAACTTATATGAAATCTCAAGCATACATAGGTACTCCTGAAGATTTCAGTTTTATATTTTTCAAAAAAATATTACGGTTTCACTGTAAACACGGATTCAAACCAGAATTAAACCAATACATTTTTTTATAATAAACGTGATAGTAGAATGAATTGTAACATTTTCTTTCCATTTGGTGCCAGGGTCCCTATCTATTGCAACTTTGTTAGTGAAGTGTTTTACTAAACAATTTTAACTCTTATGAATTTTAATGTTAGGTTTATATTCCCAAAACTGAGGAGTAGACGATTGGGTTTATTCTAAAATGAACCTTATGTTTGTGGAGTAAAGTTAAATTTCGAGAGGTGCGAGTTAATATTTTATTTAATGGCAGCTTTTCTTTATAGTGAGCTGAAATGGGATTTTGTTACGCGATAACAAGGTTGAATTTCGGTTGTAAATGTGTTTATTAGGGTAGCCAGTGGCTTTTTCAGCCACTGTCGAATGCGCGTTTCCATTGATAAACAATTTATAAACTTATTTACAATTTATATATGATTGAGACCTAGGTAGTATTAATATATTTATTTGACCACCCTATTTGTCTAATTTACACCAATAGCATACAGAAAAAAGCACTCACCTATTGTGGTTGGCGCATTAGGATGTCATATTTATAAATTGACTAAGTTCTTGGTCTGATTTACTTTCAAGTTTTCGCCATAGCTAGTTCCATAGTGACCAAACAAGCACCGTCTGAGACTCGTCGTCATAGGCATTTAATATATGATGAGATCAAGTAAGTCAGTTAAAACCTTGTAAGGTACTAACTATGGGTCCCATAAGAAGCTGAACAATAAGAAGAAAGAGCAAAAGAGAGATGAGAATAGATAGCAGACAAGAGAGACAATTGACATTTGTAGGAAAATTAATTATAAAAAAGACGTGTGGCACTCGGAGACTGCCGGTAAAGCTATTGCATAGCATTTTTTATCAACGTTTACCTACCGACGACATCGGGACCGATATTTATCGATAGATGGAAAAACTAAAACTAAACTAAACTTTAGTTTTTCCATCTACCGATAAATACCAGGACTTTTAATGACTTTTTGAAATATCACGCTTGTAAAAAAATGACTTTTTGAAATATGACGCTTGAAAAAAAAAAAATTGCAGAACCGACGCGATTCGAAAATGCGTTTCTCAATTCAATTCAATTCGGGCACTTAGAGCGCCTTACCGCTAGGCCACGCTTCCAACGACGTCAGCGCCGAAGTTATGCTTTTTATATTATGTTTTTGATATCCAGCGGGTGTTAGGTTTTTTTGCTACGGAATTTCTGTATTCGGTCTCCACGCTCAAGGCCCGCGATAAAAGCTATACAATAGCTTAAAAAGTTAAGATGGACGTTGCGGTCCCAAAATGTTAGAATTGTGACCATGCATCAGACTCTTGCACTAGATGGGTCGATGAAATAGGGCGGTAGAGAGCTCCTGGATACAGGCCATGTTCAGAAGTGGATGTTCAACGGCTGGCAATGATGATGCTCCGATGATAATGAATGAGTTAAGAGCAAATACTTCTTCTTCTCCGTCGTTACACTCTTGACAGAGTGGTCGTGGTCGTCACATCAGGGGTGGTGGCAAGCTTCACAAGCCGTCGCCATTGCTCCCGTACTCCTGCGCTTCTTGAGCATTCGTGGACACTTCGATTTAGGGCAGTCTTCACTTGGTCGGTCCAGCGCATTGGTGACCTGCCGCGCGCTCTTGTACCTTCGACCCTTCCCTGGACCACAAGACGTTCCATGGATGTGTCTCCTCGGCGAGTAATATGCCCGAAGAAGGTGAGAATGCGACCTTGAACGATGGAAGACAGACGCTGTTTGATGCCGAGTTCCTGGAGGATTGAAACGTTGGTTCGGAATTGTGTCCAGGATATACCAAGCATTTTTCTCCAACACCACATTTCTAAAGCGTCTATCTTCTTTTTCTCACTTTCTCTTACTGTCCATGTTTCAGCACCATAAAGGAATATGGGAAACACTAACGCCCTTACAAGTCGCATTTTTGTGGCCTTTGTGATGTTTCTGTTTCTCCATATCCTCTTGAGCCGATCCATGGCGGATCTTGTTATGGCCATACGTCGCTTGACCTCATCCACGCATCCACCATTGTTTGATATAAGTGCCCCTAGGTAGATATATGACTGAACGATATCACAATTCGCAATCCTAGTCACTTCGGGCGAGTTGCCTTTAGCTCGATCGACAATCATAATCCTTGTCTTGCTGCGATTTATCTTTAGACCGAAATCAGCGCTAACTTGTTCCACTTTGCTGAGTAATGATTCCATACTCTCGGTGCTAGATGCAAATAAGGTGGTGTCATCTGCGTAACGTAAGTTGGAAATCTTGTGACCTCCAATAGCGATCCCGTCGGACCAATCCTCGAGTGCAATCCTCATTACGAGTTCTGTATAGATATTGAACAGCAGCGGTGACAAGATGCAGCCTTGACGAACCCCGGCACTTGGATGAAATTGGTTAGACAATACGTCGTCCGTTCTAACCGAAGCTGTACCTTCCTCATAAAGCCTTCTGAGAAGGTGAACAAGATGTTTTGGTGTTCCCATAGTCAAGAGGGTATCCCAAAGTACTGGCCATCTTACTGAGTCGAACGCCTTAGAGAAGTCGACAAAGCAAATGTAAGTTGGCTTGTTGAACTCTCTAGCCTTTTCAATAATCTGGCGTAAATTTAAGATCTGCTCACGAGTGCCCCTCCCTTTTACAAAGCCAGCTTGCTCAGGAGCAATCTCCTTAGATAAGTAGGACTTCAATCTCTCGTTTAAGATATGCAATAAGATTTTGCTTGCGTGTGAGATTAAGGCAATTAGGCGGTAATTACTACATATTTTAGTAGAGCCTTTTTTATGTAATGGTACAAAGACTGTGTGAGTCCATTCTTGGGGCCAAGTTCCTGTTTCCCAAACTTTGCTACACAGAGTGTGAAAGATATCAACACCATACTCTCCTGATGCTTTGATTGTTTCTATTGGTATAGCATCCCTTCCTGTAGCTTTTCCGCTTTTTAGATGTTTGATAGCAGCACGAACTTCGTCCTTCAGTATGTGTGGTTCTTTCTCTTTGTCCATGGGCTCTGTCGAGAGATTGTTGTGGGCTTCACAATCATTAAAAAGAGATTGACAGTAATTCTTCCAGGTCTCGGATATTTCACCTATTTCCGTAAGTAATTCGCCGTGTGGGTTTTCTATAGCCCAAGTTTTAGAGGAAAGACTTTTGGTGATGGATTTTATTTTTTGATGTAGGTCACTTGTTTCATGTCTATTAGCGTGAACCTCAACTTCTGTGCATAAGTTGTTTAGATGGTTGTTGAGATCCCGCCTACATGCTTCCTGTATCCGAGCAGATATGGAATTGATGTTTTTAATATCTGCTCCCTGGGCCTTCATAATTCTTCTCTCTTCTACAAGGGCAAGAGTTTTATCAGTCATCCAGTGTTGACGCTTGCGAACTGACTCAGAGGGCTTTGAATCTAAAACGGCAGTTTTGAGTAAATTTTTAGCATGATCCCACAGTTGATCTGGGGATGCAGATTTAGTATCTAGGTCAGTCCAGTGATGCCATTTTTGCTCTATTGCAGCCACAAATTTAGATTTGTTTGTGGTCTGAATTCTTACATGCTTTTCAATTTTCCTAGCAGCTCTAAGCTTAAGTTTGATTTTAGCTATAAGAAATTGGTGATCTGATCCACAGTCGGCTCCGGGAAGAGTGTGAACATTTCTTATGGAAGATTTCCATCTCGAACCAATCATGATATAGTCGATTTGGTTTCGATAGTTGCCATCAGGTGAAGTCCATGTATACAGTCTTCTTGGATGATGTTGGAAAAAACTGTTGGCTATCACCAAGTTGTTCTCGGCGGCAAATTGCATAAGTCTTTCTCCTCTTTCGTTAAGCTTTCCGAGCCCGAATTTTCCTACGCATTGACTAAGGTGAGCAAATACAGCGTCTATAAAAATATATACTGGTGTCCACGGTATTTGCATAAAAATAATTATTTTGTTATATTTTAAAAACTGTATTCTAATACACATAATATATCTCGAAATAAAAATATACTAAATATTAATATTCTTAGTTCGTTTTAAAATTAACGGATATATGGGGGAATGGACATTATAATGTTAAGAGAATGTGGGAGACACATAATATTTAATACAGAGGATATGATATGTCAAAGGGATTATGGAAACATACACAAACACAATCAGGGTGTTTCCCACCCCCTCGCCGGGGTCAACGACCGGAGCGCTCGTAGTTTGTAGGCCGAATATAAGTGCTCTAGGATTTGTGAATTGCGATTATTTTAGCAATCATACGAACAGGTGGAACATTCAACTTTATTTTTACAAAAGATCTCGCGGGAAAATTTAAAAATGTTTATGACGGGGGTTTTTTACTTTCTCTGTTAGCATGTGTAAATTTTAGAAGCTAAACGAACGTAAAGATTTTCTATTAATGAATCTTTTGTGATACTGAAGGTAGACATGTTTTTCAATTATTTACATCGTTTCCTTTCAAATTTCGTAATGTTGACTTTAATAAGAATGTAATTACAAAGAGGAATGTACGCGACGCGAACGTTAAAATTGTAATTTGTATAATTTGTATTTACTTATGCTAATAAAAGGCCAAAACGGAACGTAGCTGGTGACAACTAGAGCAAATGTCAAACTGAATACACATTTTTGAATAAAACGACTCCAAAGCCAACCGCTGAAGCGTCACCAGCTACTTTCCCGAATTAAGCCGTTTTTTACCTGGAAACCTGTGGTTTTACTGGCAGAAGACACCAACAAGTATTTATAAGTAAAATTATGAACTCTTGAATTCTACCCACCTTAACGTATGGCTGGCAAACATGGAATTTTACCAAGAAAGCAAAAACAATACTAAGATCTTGCCAAAGAGCTATGGAACGTACTTAGTATAACAAAAATAAGAAAAATACACAAAATCTGACACTCTATTGTCAGACAGCAAACTAATTTAATCGATGTCTTAACCTTAGCATTTAAAGCCAAATGGAAATGGGCCGGACACGTCGCTCGACTCACGGATGACCGCTGGACTATCAAGATAAGGAAATGGCCGGGACCAAAAGGATCTCGTGTCAGAGGCAGGCCGCGTTATAGGTGGGCACTTCGCAGGGCAAAACTGGCTGCAGAAGGCTAAAGACCGTTCACTTTGGCGAAACCTGGAGGAAGCCTTCACCGTCAAGGGTTCTTCTTTTAAATAAAAATATAAATAATTTATAGAACGAGGAATTAAATTAAATTTAGATATTAAGTAATTTATAGTTTAGTTAGTACAATTGTAAACACGTTTTTAGGAGAAATAAAAGGCTTTATATATTTATTTTATTTATGAGTAATTAATTTTTCAAAAATTAACTACAGATAATGGAGGCTATTTTTTGATAGTTAACCTAATAGACTAATCCATAGCATACTTCCTTAACATTTATTTAAAATTGGTTTTATCAAAAAAATACTAGTACTTCCAGATTTGAGCAGTGGGACCTTTACACGCCTAAACCATACGTGATTCAGGTCGACAGATTCTGGGCAGCGCGATGTGGAGCATGTTCGAGATGAATCTCTATCACAGGCGATCAGCGACGTGTAGTGCATGCATATAGAAATGTTGCTCACCCTCAGAGACTAGCTAGGTAGCAATACTGGTCTGGACTAGGCATACACGCTATAAAAAAATAAACCTTTGAATTTATACTAATGGTTAATATATAAATAACGGTTATTTAAACTTGAGTACATTTAATGAGATGAATACAATACGTTTTATAATTAAGGCACAAGAATTTAAATACGGCTATGCACCGTTTCATTCTCTGCTACTCTACATGTAATTAAATAAAAGAAAAGAAAAGAAGAAAAAAAGAAAAATACAATAACAATATAAACGTCATCGCAATGGTGTCAAAATTCTATTATAAACTCAGCGTAGAATGGATTACATTACTTTATTAAATAATAGCACTGCCCCGCGGTTTCACCCGCTAGTTACCATTTAAGTAAGAGTATTATTGTATTCGGATACAATATAGCCTATGTTCTATACCAGACTATAATCCATCTTTGTGCCATATTTCATTCAGATACGATTACCCGTTAAATCTTGGTATAATAACAAATATCATAATCAATGGTGTCAAAATTCTATTATAAACTCAGCGTAGAATGGATTACATTACTTTATTAAATAATAGCACTGCCCCGCGGTTTCACCCGCTAGTTACCATTTAAGTAAGAGTATTATTGTATTCGGATACAATATAGCCTATGTTCTATACCAGACTATAATCCATCTTTGTGCCATATTTCATTCAGATACGATTACCCGTTAAATCTTGGTATAATAACAAATATCAATAGCACACATTCAGTGCTTTATTTTTGTACTAGCAGTCGCCCGCGACTTCGTCCGCGTGAAAACCTCTTAGGTATCCTTCTAATTTTAAAGACAGACTTTCATACAAAATGTGTAAAGGCACATATAGTGTGCTCATTCCCCGCTCCCCCTCTCAATTTAATTTTTTTATAGTTTCCCGTAAAGCAATATTCTCCGTCCCGTCCCGTGTACTAAAGGTCTACATTTTTGTTAAACATTGTATGACATTTCAGTACATTAACATTAAAAATATATATTTATGGCAAGCTGATGGGTATAAATTTAGCCTTCAGAATAAACAAAAATAATTTTACAATCCGACACGCAGATAGAGATTAGCCCGTTTAAACAAACGAACAAACTCTTCCGTGTACTAAATCGATATTTGAACAAAGATCGAATTCTTAATTCATCATCGTATATATAACAAAGATCTAAACTCCCCACCCGCACGCGCACCCCCGCCTTGGTGACGCTCACTTCGCAACGCAGAAATAGTAATATTTTAATTTCGCCATAACTTCTAAACCAAACGTCCAATTTTAATCTTTTAAATACCAAATATTATCTACATAAACTGTACTTAGTGATGAAATTATTTATTTTGATAAGAATTAATAGCATGAGTAAAAATAAATGCGTTTAAATGTAGTCCAAAAAAAAATTAAGATTTTTAAATAAAAAAATGGTTGTTGTGCCTCACTCCACATAGATATGTATAGTGTGTCGCGGACTTTTTTGTAGATATTTATAAGATCTCCAATTAATTAGAACATTTTATGGTTCTATCTTTTATAGTTTAGGCAGCGTACGCAAAATAAGTAACTTTCCTGGTTGATTTTTTACACCTTGTGTCCGAAAAACCCAAATATTTTACGGAACCCTAATTTTTTCCAAAATAAAATTTAGCCTATGTTACTCGTGGATAATGTAGCTTTCGAATGGTGAAAGAATTTTTAAAAACGGTCCAGTAGTTTTTGAGCCTATTCATTACAACCAAACAAACAAACAAACAAACAAAGTTTTCCTCTTTATAATATTAGTATAGATTATAGATATTCTGCCTCTGCCTCGCTGGTCTAGTGGTAAGCCTATGTGGCTCCGATCACGAGGTCCTGGGTTCGATTCCTGGGTCGGGTCACGGAATAGTTCTGAGCTTTTTCATTCATCTATGAAATGTTCAGTGCATCGGTCGGTCATGGTCACTATCATCAACATCTGATAGTGATCGTTAATAAAATATGAAACATTATCACCCTAAGCCCGCCAACCCGCATTGGAGCTGCGTGGTAGGTGTACGCTCCATATCCCCTCTCCTATAAGGAGGGAGTTCTGGCCCTGTAGTGGGCCATTAATATGCTAGTAATGATGACGATGATGGTAACATATTATCTAGGAAATATGCTTTAATACTAGAACTATCCAGAATCTATTTATTTGAAATCACAAAAACTAACCGCTGGATTAACAATGCAGTTATTATTAGTTGGCAACAAAAATATAAAATGCACCGGTCAGCTGTTGGGAGTTGAGATATGGCATGGTAAGCAAACTAAAGCCTAGTATTAGCCGATAGTCACGCACAGTACTCGTTACGTTACGTTTTTATACGCGGAATTATTCAACAGCGCATTAATATTTCGTGTCCCCCCATTTGCATACACGCACAGAGTAGTTAATCATGTTACTATGCGTTTGTCCTATTTTTTTAAACAATTATCATTTTTTATTAAGAGCTTTTGTGCATGCGGTAAACAGCTTGAACTTGCGGAAATCATGAATGATGGAATTGTTTGCCTTTAATAGTTCTAATAAATAATAAATAAATATATAAATAAGTAATAAAGTATACTTAATACTAATACATTGATTAAGCATATCTTGGAGCAAAAAGGTTTTGTTTTATTATATAGGATCAGCTGTTAACAAAAATGTTCAATAAAATTATTATTATAAAAACAAAAAACCCAAAAACAAAAAAATAGTAAAGTATTTTGTCCACGCCTGCAGCACCATAAAGTATTTAGAATTTTATATAGATATAGTGATCCTTGTTTTTCTTTTTTCAGTTCTTAACTTCTAAGCAGTTGGGTTTTTTGTTTTTATAATAATAATTTTATTTGAGACTTTTTAGTTTTAATTTGTGGTATAGAAATGAGACGGTACACTTGGCATACTTTTTGACATTTTTTGTTAAAACCGTAATATAAACATGATATGATATTTATATTTTTGAAATGGCCTCTTTACGATCTTTCATTTGGTACCCATATTGCTAAGATAAAAGAAAGAAATACACACATCCCCCCTTTTTTCCCCCATTTACAGCCGCCATTTTGAAAATTCATATAGATAGGCTATCATTTTGAAAATTCATATAGATAGTCACTTCCACAATTTAGCCAAAGTCAACGACACCTCACATGTCAAAATCCGTTCAGCCGTTTAGGCTGTAGCGCGTGCCGAAGAAATGGACATACATACATACATACGCTCGAAAAACATTACCCTCCTTCTGACGCAGTCGGGTAAAAAATCAAATTCTCAAGGAACTAAGTCACAATTTTATAAATCAACTAATACATGGAAATCATTTATGTAGGCAGGTACAAATGTGTGCTTTAGTCCATTCCAAAAAATAATACAAAATACGACTATTTTTTTTATACGCATAAAGTGATAATACTCGAGTTCTTAGTCGCCTAGAGTAAATTTTACTTAAACGAGTGTTACATAGAAAGAAAGAAAGAAAAATATTTATTTCGGAAAAACACCACTAATACAAATAAAATACAAGAAAATACAATAAAATGCAGGATGTGAAAGTGATGTGATCCCAAATAGGACCTCAGTCAGCATTTTGCAGTGCCATAGTTGCCATTCAGAAGCCATAGTTGAGCGAGATGGTGCAGTCACATTCAATACCCAAAATATTTCATAACAAGTAGGATAACAGCTTGTGGTTCAATACTCTGTGGCATTTCCCAAGGCGGAGCACGCGCCAAACATGTGTGGATTTCGTATCACGACAGCTAACTAACGTAGAGACGGATTCCACATGCTAACCGAATTGTGGAGGGAAACGTGATTTGTTTGTATGACGCGTCATTTAAAATTAGCCCTTTTCTTGCGTATATTTAATTGAATCGGCGTCATTTTGCGTAGGTAGTCGGCTAAACTTAGGAAAATTAGTAACACCAGTGTCATGCGTCAGCGACATTTTATTCGTAATTGTAACTATAAATATGTATATTCATTTGCAATTATGCAAACTGTGTTTTTAATTTTTGCCATTAATAAAATGAAGTTCCAAGCAATCAGTGTTTAACTATGAGTTTGCCGTTGTAGCCTGCGTGGTCTCAGCCAGTTTAATTTTTTGCAAACAAAAAAACAATACTTTACCCAGTTTTTTTAAAATTTTATTTTGAATATAACATGGCAAAATTCAGAGTATCTACGTATAAGAAACTTCGTTTTTGCGATATTTACTAGCCTCATAACTACAAGTTGGAAATTGAAATTTGTCGAGTTCTCGGGAAAGATGCTTTATGAATGATAAATTTAGTACCCTCTAAAATTAAGTGTACACTTTATTTTAGAGGGCATTGTGTAGCTCTGTGCTCTGTCGGATATCGATTAAACAATATCATATAGTAGTTCTTTTAATATAAAAAGCCTTCTCTACATACGCGCCGCAAGTCCGAATGCGTGCGCGCAGTTATAATTAGTTTACGCGTTGTCTTTTATCTCCCCCCTTAGAGAAGGGGACGCGGTTTTACCCTATCATTTTTGTAGTCCAAGAGATCACACTGCTCTGAGATAGTTTCAAATTACGCCTGCTTACGGTGTCAGTTTTTCCATTCCAACATTTTGTCCACCTAAACTAAACAAAATATATTTTACGCTTTTCTTCTTTTGCGGCCAGTTTCAGTAATCGATAAAATTGAAATCTACTTATTACTTTGATTTTTATTAAGGTGTATTTAAGGTTTTTCGCAATAATAACGAAATATACGAACAAAAGCAAAACAAATGTTGATTTGCGACTTATTATTTTCAAAGGGACTTTTTAACAAAATACAGCTTGTTTTAAGTAAATATTTATCTAGATAAGTTATTTAGTTACTTATAAATAAAAACAATATAATTTAATTATAAAGGATTATCGCTCAGTATTACAAATAGTAAAATACTTTAATGAATAAGCATAAAAAATATATATCTTTTGACAGTCTATTTAATGGTAATAATGATAAAACCTACATTAAAAACATCTGTGATCTCCTGAACTATACTTTTAGGGTAGCCAACCCTTCTTCATTAGCATTTTAAAACGGGGACTACTCCACCAAGCGACGCACTACTCTATATATTAATGGAACAATCCTTCTTTTAGTCGGTATCATAAGATTCATTATTCTTTATCGAAAAAAAACAGCAGTGGAAATAATTTTTTGCCGATAGGGCGAGGGCTGCTTTTGGACACGTTTTTATGAAAGATTTATTGAATTCAGGTCATTCCGATTTTATTTACAAGACAGATTGTGTCGGATAAAGCTTCCTATTGTCAAAAATTTTAACTGTTGAAGCCCATTGTTAAAACGTTACGAGTCTTTCTTTCGAAGTATTGATAGGTTTTGATATGGATCATAAAATTTGTATAGTGAAAATTGGTTACATCAAATAACTCGAATAATTCAAGAAATACAATATTATGTTTAAATATTATGTACAGCAATGTTGTTTAGGTGCAGTAAAATATTGTAATTGGATTAGATCCGAAGAAATGTATTCTCAAAATGCCTGATAGTTACGTAGGCGACTATGTAATTAGTATCTCCCGTTTAATTTTAGATTAATAGAGCAAATGCACTTTTGGCAGGCCACTCTTCCTCGTTGCTCACGATATGTCGAAAATTTCTCTTAAGATGATCGAAATTAGATCTTAAGTTTAACGGCATTGAATATATATTGCAATAAAATGAATAACAAGTGACATTTTATGGTATGTCAGTTGAAGTTTTAGGACAAGAATAACAAGTGACACACAATTCGATCAGATGAACTCAGAAATTACTATTGGATAGTCGGTTCTAGTATATAAATTTGATTTAATTAAAAAAAATATTAGTTGTGTGTTTTTTAAAGTGAATTTGTTAGTGATTGTGTATATAGTGTAATAAAATGAATACCAAAAAAAGTAAAGGTAAAAGTCGTGGTAATCCAGTTAAAATAACACAGGAAACCGTAAATATAACAGAACAGTTAAACGAGGGCGAAATGGTTAAATCAGAGAGCTTAAACACTGATGAAGTTAGAGTGCCAGAAATAGGAACTGAATCTTTTACTATGGCAGATAATGATCAATCCACAAATAATGTACCTAAAAAACCTAAACGAAGTAAAGGCAAGAAGAAAAAAGAAGCACTAGTAGAGGATGTTAAAATTAAAGAAGAAAACACATCAAATGTTAAGGAAGTGTTAGATACTAATGAAAATCCGAAGGAAATTTTGGAAGAAAATAGTCAATTGATACCTTGTGCGAGAAAAAAGAAAAAGAAGGC
This sequence comes from Mycalesis mineus, assembly GCA_034621355.1. Taxonomy (NCBI): domain Eukaryota; kingdom Metazoa; phylum Arthropoda; class Insecta; order Lepidoptera; family Nymphalidae; genus Mycalesis; species Mycalesis mineus. The sequence goes on from CM067882.1 coordinate 10,905,355, forward strand.
AAAAAAACAAGATGAGAATTTAGAATCTGATAATCCTGCAAAGGTTAAAACTACAGATGAAAATACTGAAAAAATATCTTTGAAACTCAAAGACGATCAAAACGTTCCACTAGATACCCAAAATTTGTCTGAAAATATTGATGTTAAATGTAAAGACGATACACCTAGCAAGAAAAAGAAAAAAAAGAAAAATCGACTTGATTCAGAAAAATCAGACAAGTACGATCTTGGAACGTCTTTTCAAAAATTAATTGAACTGCCAAGTGAAGTCGATAAAAGTAACCATAGCGTAATTATACAAGATACACAAGATAATAATTTTGTGAAAAATGTAACTGAGGTAACAAATTTACTTGTCACAGAAAAGACAAATCAGGTTTGTGAGAATATAATGCATGTAGAATCGCTAATTACTGATAAAAACCAAGACAAACATGAAGATTTGTCGAAAAAACATGTTTCTTTAGAAGTAGATAAAATATTTACATCAGAATCAATTCTTTCTAACGATGAAAATATACCTTTGGAAACTGTTGAAAGTGAAATAACTACTGAAGAAAAAATCTCTAAACCTAAAGCTAAAATTGTTAAACTTGTACAAAAGAAAAGTCTGCATAAGTTAAAAACTGAAGTTCAAAAATCCTTAGGAGATCTTGACATGAAGTCTGATGAAAGCGTTAATAATGAGGCTATACAACATGCAACTTCGTCTTTTGCAGATATATCGAATAAAGAACAAGAAATACTAGAATCCGAAAAACCAGACACGTTATCACAAAGTAACGATGGCTTAGAGTTTGTTGAAGTAAAGACAACAAAAGGTAAGAAAAAACGTACCAAAAATGCTATAACTTCTGATGCATCCAAACCAATTGAGATGAGCTCAGATACAGAAAAAAATACACAAAATGTAGAGAAGGAACACGATAAAAGTCCAATAGAAGCTGAACAAATAGAGGCACTTAAAAGCATCACTCCAGATTTGATTGAATATCCACGATCTTCAAGCCAATTATATGTTGATAGCAACAATAATAATACTATAATTCAAGAGATCACACCAACTGAAGAAATCAAATTAGGGGTTCCGCTTGATATACCGACACCTATCATACAAGGCTCAGGGGAATCACCAGATGAAAAAACAATGAATAATCCCATTATTATAGAGGTAACAGAAGTTGTTTCCCAACCTTGTAGTGGTAAAGTTGATCAAATTCCTGAAAAGACTGATATTAAATCTAAAATGATTGAAGTTAATCGAGATATGGAGGAGTTAAGACGGTCAATCGAAAGGTCCTTAGGTAATCTGTCTTCTAATGATAAAAGTGATAAAGAAGTAGAAAGAGAATTCGAAGAATTGTTTCAAAGTCAAACTATGCAAGAACTATCAAAAGAGAAGATAAATGATGGTAGTTCTATTAATGTTAAAGACAATGAAATAAAACACCTTAAAAACGTTGATAGTATTAAAGAAACCGAAAATTTTAAAGCAGATGATGCCCCCAAAACAGAAAATTTAATATTATCCGAGAAAAATATAAAAGACAAAAATATAGACATGACAAATCTAATATTAGTAGAAGCTTCCAAAGTAGCTTCAGTAACTAGCAATCAACAAACTGCAAAAGCTGCTGTTGATGTGCTAAACGTTCCACCAACTTGTCCAGCAAGAAGAGAAAAAAACAAATCTAAGTCTAAAAAGAAAGGTAGACAAGAAGTTGTAACACCTAAAACTGACACACCTACGACAACTGAAACTCAAACACCAAATATTGCAAAAGATACTAACCAATCCTCAGAAAACACTAAGTCGAAATCCAAAACAACTGAAGAAAAAGGAAAACAACAGACTTTAAGTACAGAACATGATTCCAATATATGTTTTGAACCAATAGAAAATTTTGAAGACGCTTTAACTTCCAGTGTAGATGACGTCAACAAAACTTTTGAAATTATAGCCAAAGATGCTACTCAATCTGTCGATTCAGGAGAGCATCACGACAATCCTAAAATAAACATAATTTCACCAACAGAAGACTCTGAAGAAGATAAAAAACAAGAAGAAAATAGGCAAAACCCTGTTTCGCGTCCAAAAAACTTATTAGGCCACCCAAATATTCCTGCATCATCGAATAAAAATGATTTTAAAAACGAAAAATTTACTATACCAAACTCTATACAAGCTAAGGTAAAAATAAAAGATTCGTTTGAAATTGAAAAACCAACAAACAACAAATTGCAAGCCGAGACCAAAACTGGATTAATAAAAGAATCTAACCTAGCAGCTTCTACCTGTCTCATGAAAACAAATGATGATTTAATCTATAAATATAGTTTTCGTAAAGTATTTCTACAGAGTACGTGCAATGTTTGTCAAAAAAATTTAGATCAGCGAGTCCCTTGTAAATTCTGTTCATTATTATTTTACTGCAGCCAAAAACATAAAGATGAAGACTGGTCGAACCATCAGTCACTATGCTTTGCGGTCTCAACTATAGCTCATTTAAAAGGTAAACGTTAACATATTTATATTTCAATAATAATTTCAATATCATAAAGTGTAAAACACCATAAATGATATTTGCAGAGCAAAAACATATTTATGCGGATGCAAGTAACATTTCGAATCACAATTACCGCATATTAAGAATGCAGGCTATATTATCGTGTGAGAAGATTTTGAACAGAAAGTTGGTGCCGTGGGAGCAGGAGGCACTTCTGTATCCTAGAATATGTGCCGATGTCAAATGTAGACAATGGAGACAAGAAAAACTGAAGGATTGTGCTGGATGTGGTCAGGTAACACTTACATTATAAAGGCGACAAATTTGTGTGTAATGGACCCTTCCGAGAGTGAGCGTGACACGACGTTGGCGCGGCGTGACTGTGACATATTCAGTTGTTACAAGCGTCTGTGTGGCTAGTGTAAGATTTTACCGTGTCGAGAACGGTAAACGCAATTTTTATATGACACTGACACTCACCCATTTAAGTTTTCTCTCGATACTGCCAGGGGCGCTGCTTCAACTCCATATAAAATTTGCCTTTACGCAAATGTGAAGTTTTCGATTTGTTTTGGTGAAATCACACACTAGGCACTCTGATTGTTTCTTCATCTTACTTCTCACTTACGTTGTAACTACTGAACTGACAGGAGATAGGTAGATTATAATATGGATTACAGCAAACAAGTCAACTAAGCAATTCCAGCGGGTAAGTGAGAAATGTGAATTCTCACTGATGAAGTCACGGGCATCTGCTAGTACTTCATATACAACACTGGAAACTTTACATTTATTAAGCTATTGTATAGCTTTTATCGCGGGCCTTGAGCGTAGAGACCGAATACAGAAATTCCGTAACGAAAAAACCTAACACCCCCTGAGTATCAAAATAATATCGGCAACGACGTCATCGGGGAACGTAGCTCAGCGGTAAGGCGCTCTAAGTGCTCGGATTGCCAGAGAGACACGGGTTCGAATCCCGTTGGTTTCGAATTTTTTTTTTCAAGCGTGATATTTCAAAAAGTCATTTTTTTTTCATTAATGACATAATGACACTTGCCGCAAGGCCACGGTCCCGATGACGTCGGTAGGTAATATGTTTACCTACCGACGTCATCGGGACCGTTGATAAGATGACAGTTGATAAAAAATGCTATGCAATAGCTTTACCGCGGCAGTCTCCGAGTGCCACATGTCTTTTTTTACTTGACTCTTCTTATGATGTGAAACTAAAAACAATTGCAGATATCATTTTGCATCGATTATCCTGAGCATCTGCCATCATCACATCAGCGTTGGTGTAAATCTTATGCTCTGTATCAAAAGCTTGTGAAATATCAGCTGACGAAAGGACGTTTGGAACCTCCGCTTCCGACGAAGATCCTGCATCACTATAAAATACCAGGAAAGATAAATGACATTTTAGGAGCAATATTTGAAGAGAAAATTGGTGAGTGACTTTTGAAAGTATTATAATCCTTGCATTTTAGTTACGTTTTACCAGAAACTTCAGCATAAATCGAAATAGAATCTTGCATGCTTAATTGGTTTTATTTTCTTAGATTATTACAAGTATTGTTTTTGAAATGAAATATCAATGAATACATACTGCACAGCTTTAGAATGCACAGCGTTAAAATAAAGTGCATGAGTGTTCAATTTACTTTTTATGAGGTATATTGTTTAATTCTATTGCATGGAAAGTAATATTCACCATAACTTTTGTGGGATCATTCATTACTCCTATTTATTTCAAATAAAACTTTTATTATTTAGATATGGATGACATTCAGTACGCAGCTCTAACACAGATCACAACAGCTCCGTTGACCGCAGCTTATAGCTATCAACTATATTCAAGCAAAATAAATGCTGCTAGTGCCAATGGAACAAAAAAGGTAAAATGTAAATAATAGATAGAAAAATTTTTAACAAAAAATAGAGCCGACTCAAAAATGCACTGAGAAGTAAAAAATAACTGCGTCATTTAGTTGCTTTAATTTACTTAAGCATATCTATGAAGTCGGTGCCATCGTAACATAAAAAAAATATACATGTCGAATTGAGAACCTCCTCCGTTTTAATGCCCAATCACGTATCCTTTAAGGTCGATTCTTATTTTAGATTTGAAATCATGTTAAATACGATTTTAATTTGATACATTCAATTTTAACGCGTGGGGTTTTGAGCATAAATAGACGAATCAGCGTTTTCTATTAACTAAGTTCGGTCTAGGTAAAAAACATGTGACTTATATACGCGCCCTTACTTAGTAATTTATATAGATTCTCTACAGAAATGCCTTCCTTCAAAATTGGGGGTGTTTTAAAATTAATGGATGCATATTCAAATTATTTTCAATATGGCCTATGGTCAGCTATCTAATTATTTATCTAAATATGATTCTGTATAATTTTCCAGAATTCCATTTTCACCGTCCACATGATCGGTGCCGAGATTCCTTTCGAAGCAGATTCCCTCAACAAATGGGAGAAATTCTTCTTACACCTGAGGTCTGATGTGCAAGAACTGAGGGTGGTGATGATAGGCCCAGACATCAATTCATCTAAATTACCACTGGATTTGCTCGGAAAAATCAAGTTAGTTATCTACTCTAATATTTATGATTTAATATAATTTATGAAATTAACAAAAATATCTAAATGACATACATTAATTATATTATGAAGCAAACGTAATGAAATTGTTCTATGAAACAGTTCGGTACAGTAGTGTTGTTCTTGTACTGTTTCATAAGATTCCCTATATTGCTATTTTTTGACCCCCGACGTAAAAACGACGGGGTGTTTAACTTTGACGTGTCTGTGTAAATGTATGTGTATGTGTCTGTGTCTGTCTGTGGCATCGTAACTCCTAAACGGATGACCGATTTTGATGCGGTTTTTTTATTTGAAAGGTATATCAGTCAAGAGTGTTCTTAGCTATGTTTGGTGGAAATTGATTCAGGTCATCAGGTCGTTTGTTAGGTGTGATAGAAATGTTACACGCTCAGTTTACTTAAAAGCATGTGTGTGATCTGATATTTGAAACACCAATGTCTTCTCGAACCACTGAGCTGGTCTGATGATAAGGCTCGAAGGTAGGAGACGTAACCCTGGTCTACCTTTTTAGTAAACCCATCGAGTTTAGGCTCGTTCAATTTGTCTTGACTGGTTCTTTTCATGTTTCTAATTTGGTTCGGGGGTTTTTTTTTGGTTTTAGCAAGAGCACTGTGTAATACTTGCTTGATAAAAAATGACAATAACGAATAATTGCCATAACAAAAGGTATTTATTTAGAACATATTTGTTCAACATATTTTTTTTTAATTATTCTCAGGTTATGCGAAAACTGTACTACAAACAAACGACGTGTGTTATTTGATTTTCATGAAAACGAAAGTTATAACGAATATTACTTGAGCAACGGCTTTGTTACTCCTGACATAGGTAAGAAAAAAATTATAATAAAAGCGATTTGTTTATATTATGTTTATTTAATAATTATTTACTTTTTTCACTGCAGTCTCACAAGAATGCTATTTAATTTTATTCCTTCCACTGTAAAGTTACTAAATAAACAATTTAACAGTATTTCCGTCGTGCTAACGTTCCTTTGGTATTTATTACACTAGATTATCGTCATCATTATAAGAGAGATGATGTGGAGATGGAGATTGATTTATTAACTCCAATGGTCGTTAATAGATCAATCAACAGATGTTGATGATAGTAAAATTTCTTTTTTTTTTTTTATGACTACAGGTTGGCCCTTGACTGCTATCACACCTGATGTTAAGTGATGATGCAATCTAAGATGGAAGCGAGCTAACTTGTTAGGATTGGGACGAAATCCACACCCCTTTCGGTTTCTACACCACATCGTACCGGAACGCTAAATCGCTTGGCGGTACGTCTTTGTCGGTAGGGTGGTAACTAGCCACGGCGAAAGCCTTCCACCAGCCAGACCAAGACAAATTAAGAAAAAATCTCAATCTACCCGCCGGGAATCGAACCCAGGACCTCCGTCTTATAAATCCACTGCGCATACCACTGCGCCACGGAGGTCGTCAAAAATTTCTCTACCCGTCCCAGGATTTGATCACAGAACTTTGTGATTCAAGTCTCATAGGCTAACCAATAGACCTACACAGACATTTAATAAATACTAAATACGGTTTAAGTACACATTTAGATTAGAAAAAAGTGAGTAATTTTTGTTTTGTTTTTCCAGTATGCGCTTTCAATCCAAATATACATAGATCTTGCTTACAAGACACGGAAAAAACTTGGCCCTCTACAATTAACTGCATTTTAAAGCAACGAGTACCATTCGTTGTCACATCCTATTCGATAGAAGAACTAAGAAGGGATCTAGCAAAAATAAGAGAGTGCGCCAGTTTCGATTTCAACGTGGTTACGGAAATTAAACATAACCCTTTTGGTAGTGTAAGACCGGATAGAAATTTTATTACTGACCATGAAATACCTTTTCTTTTTAAAAATTATTCCTTTTGTATCTTGTGTGGGACCCTTTAAATTAAGAGTTCGATTTGTATCTTTTGTTGCCCATATCCATGTTAATTCAAAAAATGTTTCATAATAAACGTAAATTTAAAAAAAATTATATTGTTTTATTATTAACCTGTGATTGTAGAAACATGATTATTAATTTACGAAAATACTGAATTATGAATGTCTCATAAATAATAAGCTGGTTGACTGAGCTTCGCCCGGTATTGATTTTTTTGGAAATTATACATTTTCTAAAAACGAAACCTAGCTAGATCGATTAATCGCCCAGTATACAAAATGTCATGAAACTCGTTGGAGAGATTTGAGATATACAAGAATTGCCCGTTTAAAGGAATACGATTTGAGGAATTATCGAATGCAAAAACATATTTCTCCAAGCCCGCTATCCTGCTGAGCAGTAGCGTGATGGATATAAGTTCTTAATCCGTCCTAGAAGAAGAGATGTCGAAGCCCTGGAATGATCTGATGGTGACGATGGAGAATTTGTTAAGAGATTAATTTTTTGTAGTAAATTTATTAAAAGCTCTTAAACCTATACCTGTATATAATATATAATAGAATAGTTTAGCGTTAATTAGTATAGTTTTAAATTTTTAGTTATCTAATATATTAGAGTGTAAGTTTGGTACAATATAAATAGTAACAGTATGTTTAGCAATCATAATAATAAAAAAAATGTAATACCTGTAATTTTATCTTTATTCTTATTATTACTTAAAAATTAAGATAATATTTATTTTTCTATTTATAGCAAGAATAGTTTATACACCTAACTAATATATAATATGCTAAAATGAGTGTTATAAAAAAGTATAAACTGTTCTTATAGTCAAGCTTATAATGACATTAAATTTTAGGATACAGTATCATTTACACTACTTTCTGTTACTTGAGTTGTAAGATAAGTAGTGTTATGGTTGAATAGTTTTTCTTGCCTAACATTTCCTAAATCTGAAATATTGTTTGTATGGGGCAACGACTTTGGGTTGCTCAAAGTTTTTAAATCTTCGTGAGTTTCAATGTCATTGTTATTGTTTGATATTATTATGCTTTTATTTACTTTTCCATTAATAGTTTCTTCTAAAGGTACAATAATACTCCAAAGGTCACTGTCATTAGAGTACTTGTACTCCGTTTTATTGTTATTGGCATCGTTATAATACTCATATTTCTTTAGTTGTTGTTCCGGTAGTGAGGTTAAATCTATTTCTGTGTCATTATATTCTAGTACATTAATAGGTAATTTTAGCAAATTGTAAGATGCATCACTTTTCTCACTTATTATATCATCTGTGCTAGGATAAGTAGTATTTTGAGTAATGTCTTGTGCTGGAAACGAAAATTGTACCACACTCGATTCTGTATTCTTGGAATATATTTCTGTGTCATTGCCATTTAATTTCGTATTCTTAGGATTAGTAAAGTAGACAGTAACTGTAGTTAAATTATTGCGTATGTCATTTTCCCCATCATAAGAAACTTCATTTCTAGTATATGTAGAGTTTGTGGAAAATCGTTCATCTTCCTTAATATGCTGTAAAATATCATTAGAATCGTAATTTGGTGATGATAAAGTAAATTGTGTTGCGTGATCTCGTCCTCACTTTTGTACACTATGTAGTCGTACTCTTGTACTACTGCGCTGTCACAATCTTCAAATATTAGAAAAATAAATTTTATTTTTACTCTATGTCAACAAACCTATTCTGTGGTTTGTCGATCCGCCATCTTTGCTTGTCACCTGTTAATGTCATTGTACTTTTTTGTGCGATTGCGTTGTCACTGAATATTTTTCATTTTCTATTTTTCATGTTATTTTCAAGTTAATTTGTGTTAAAATGCATAAACGGAAACGAAAATATGAATAATATATCAATAGAAGATTGAAATCTATTGATTCATTACTTAGTGAGTAAAATTGTCGCAAGGTTATATTGTGCGAGCCGTTAATGTAATGTGTGTAAAAATGAATAAGCGGGAGCAAAAATATCAACCAAAAATCAACGGAGGATCGGAATGGATTGAATCATTACTTATAAAACAAAATCGTCGCGAGGCCATAACGTGTGAGTAGTAACCTAATATATTTCTATTATCTTCTAATTCAAGTATATCTTGAAGTCGTAATTACTTTTTAATACAAGTTAGCATACACCGACCTTTTACGAGAGGTGAGCCTTTGGTATATTACGATATGCATAAAACGATTAAGAAGAAATTCGCTGTAGGCCTTCAAAGTGTTGACTGTTCATACCACCCAGAGCTTTCACGAGAGGTTAGCCGTGGTATATTATGTTGAAACGTCCACTTTGCAGCGAGAACAGTCTGTACGCCACTAAGGTGTTGACTGTTCATACCACCCAGAGCTTTCACGAGAGGTTAGCCCGTGGTATATTAAAATGATCATAAAACGATTTAGCAAAATTCGCTGTAGGCCTTAAAAGTGTTGACTGTCCATACCACCCAGAGCTTTCACGAGAGGTTAGCCGTGGTATATTATGTTGATAAGTCCACTTTGCAGCAAGAATAGTCTGTACGCCACCAAGGTGTTGACTGTTCATACCATCCAGAGCTTTCACGTGAAGTTAGCCCGTGGTATATTAAGAGGCACATTAAACGATTCAGCAAAATTAACTGGAGGCCTTCAATGTGTTGATTGTTCATACCACCCAGAGCTTTCACAACATGTTAGCCCGTGGTACATTATGTTGGTAAGTACACTTTGCAGCTAAAATGTCTGTACGCCATCAAGGTGTTGACAATCTATACCATCCAAAGCTTTCACGAGAGGTCAGCTTGTGGTATTTTATATTGATAATCACACTTTACAGCAAAATAGGATGTACGCCATCGAGGTGTTGACTGCTTATATTCAGTGCTTTCACGAGATGTTTGCCAACTTTGTATATTACGTTACTCATCACAGAATTTAACGCGCATACGCTGTATTTTATAGAAGTGTTGACATTAATACTCGGAGCTTACACGAGAGGTTAGCCCGTGATATCTGTGCGTTTTTTGTCACACTATTTACCAAACTTACACTGTAACACTAAATACGAATGTTGAATGTGTATTCTTAGAGCTTTCACGGAGATTGATGATAGAACTTTTACGTAACAGTCTGAATTGTAAGCCATCTGTATTTTCAGGTGATTTGGAGTCTTTCAGTGATAGTCTGCATTATCCTTCAACGTGTTATCCACTGTAGTAGATTGTGGATTCAACTGACTATCGGCACTATTTATCAAATAAAACAGAACAAACACTATTAATTAATTTACATTTATATAAAAGTAAGCAAAAAAGTTGATATTAGCCGCAAACAATAACGTGACATGCGATGTCGCTCGAGTGAAGAAGTAGGCATGTGGCAGTCGACACTGACCAAGCGCCGGCCGCAGGCAGGGTTATCTTACGAAGTACTCGTCGATGCGGCGTGCGCGCAGAATTTTTTTTTCTATCTTCGCTATCAGTGAAGTATTGCTCGACTTTATAGCGGAAAGTTTTGTTGTATATTAACGTCCGTCACACCTCCAAACCGAGGCACCCTTACCCTATTAGAAATTGAAAGAGTCCACACTAGTATCACTTATCTTAATTATTATAATAATAATTATTTTTTCTTCTGTCATCTTCGTACAGTTGTAAAAGAGACAGGGGGGGGGGGGACAGACAGACAAAGATATTAGTGCTTGCAGGACAAACAATAAAAGAGAGCCGCAATTCCTGATCTGGCATTCAGTATAGATTGAGAAGATGCTAATTAGACTAACACCTTGATACAGACTGCTGTGTCGAATTACTCATTCAGGGACAAGGTGCAAAACGAGGCGAAGTTGGGAATAAGTTTAGAGAACTATTATCGAATACAAAACCTCAAACTTTGTCTAAGTTACTCAATTTATACTTTTGAAGCCCGCAAAAATCGCAGTTGCTATGTCCGAGTAAGCAGAAACCAAAGCACAAGCAGAGAAGCAGAGCAGCAGATGTAAGGATAGCGAGAGCAGCCACAGCCTGGACGAGAACTCCAATTCCTACGGAGTCGAGAGCGCCCATCCGAAAACGTGGACTCTGAATTAGTGATACTGATTCGAGTAAAGACAGGCAGATTAGATATGTCAATGATAATTGGGCTAACATTACCTCCAACCCTATCCTAAATGGGTGGCTTGTAGGATTTGAAATCCCCAATATGTGGGGAAAGTATATTAATAACTGTGATCTGCTTAACTTATGATAATGAAGTGTTCTCAGAATTTCACCATTATCTGAATGCTGTGGCTTTATAACATATTCGTATAAAAGCCGATACATAGGAGGCAGTGTTTAGAATTTCTTGTCTTAAACCTAAATTCGGAGATTCTCACTTTTCTTCAGCTCAAAAGAAAAGAGAATCCATTGGCAAGTATTATAATAGTACAGAACTATAATAATATAAGTTTATAATTAAAAATATATATTTTTTGCTGATTCTTCCCGCTTCGCGGAATGGCTGGGGATTAGCTTGTAATGATATCAAAAATCATGGACATTAATCTACGGATGAGAAACTTTTTATAAAAATTACTGTAAACATTTTTAAGTTTTACAAATATCGCATCATTCTAGAAACAAAAAAGTTTTGGTAAAAATCAACAATATAACCAACAGCCATTGCCTTTGTTAAAATAGTTGGTACACGATTTGCTTACTGTAACAAGTTAGCAAAGGCTTTTCTGCAATGGTGTGAGTACCTATACTATCCATGTGTGGCCTACCATACATGGATGTTTATGTAAGTTTTAAATAAAATAATATTTGGAAGCAAGTGTTAAGGCAATCAATTTTTAGAGACACATAATACACATAAGCCTCAAATTGATAGCCGCCATATTATTAATTAAGTGTTCCTGAAGAAAAGATAACTACCGCACCAGTTCGAAATAATACTGAGTTATATATTTTGATGGCCTTCGTGGCGCAGTGGTGTGAGCGGTAGATTTACAAAAAATAAGGAGGTCCTGATTCCATTCCCGGCTGACTGATTTAACGTTCTGATACGATATCTTTTAGAAACCAATTCGGATTTGGATTCCATCTTGCTCCTATTGTTTAACTTGATTCTTTCTTAGACTAATTAGACTAAAACCAAAATACAATATGAGAGTACTTTAATTGTGGATTTATAGTCTGTCAGAACTAAACAACAGATCATCTCTTAGACTCTGCCTGATGAGGACGGCAAATGATTTCTGACACAGGAATCTAATGAGAATCCTTCCATTATAATAATATAATTAACTGTATTAGGGCAGAGATATATCCTTATTTTTAGGACCGCAAACAGAGACAAATGCGCAGATGGCAAGATTATTAAGGGGAATTTACGAGTATATTGAGAATCTCGATATATTATTGTATTGTATTATAATATTATGTTTACCTTTTTTCCTCATGCAGATCTGAGTACAGAATTGCATACTTTTCAAACATTGTCTTTGATATGCTTAGATAAGTAAGCATCGATGACAATATTAATATAGGGGTTCCATCACCCATGCAAATTTTAGGCCCCAAAATACCACATCCTATTCTTAATATTGTTTGTGGAACATATAAATACCATAAGCCAAGCCAACTAGCGCTATTTTTTTTTGTTTTATGGAAAGAACTAACTTGCAAACGTACCTTAATATATTATACAAATTCTTCTTATTTTGTGTGAATATATCATACAAAATAATTGTAAGTCGCTTTTCTTACAGCAAGTTGGTACTTTTATCTAGCCTTAATTGCTTCTACTAGCAGATTTAGGTAGTGTTGTGTGAAAGTGGTACGAATATCACTAGGTTTACAGTTCATAATAAAAAACATGCATTCACTTCTAATGCATAATAATAGCAGCTAGTATCAATATTGAAGCTATCAGAGAGAGCACTTAAATCAATAGTTTTCGTATGTTCATTCGTTAAAACGAATTTTGATTATTTTAATATCTTTGCTGAGGCAATGTCCTAGAAATACTTTTCAAATCATTCCTGCCATACCTTAAATAAAACTGCACTAATTAAAAGTGTAGTGATCCATATGTTATAAATATTAAATAATTTGTAAAAACAGTCAATACGTTTTCAATGTTTATTGTATACAATGTTTAAAGACTAATAGTATTCTATATCCTACGAAGTGCTAATAATACACTTTTTTGGAGTAATATATACTTTGGTCTACACTGTTGATTTTACCAACACAACTTTCTTTCTTTGAACATCTACATAGTGTACAAAAGTGAGGACGAGATCACGCAACACAATTTAAAAGATTGGACTAACTTACCTAGTGACGTCCAATCCCCAATTGTGTGAAGTGATCTCGTCCTCACTTAGTCCCAACCCTACCCGTCACAGACCATAGTGATGGCTCTTGGATTAAGGCTATAATTTTTCCCCAGTGAAAGTTGTGTTTAGAGTTCTTTGAAATAATGACATTAACAGGTGACAAGCAAAGATGGCGGATCGACAAACCACAGAATAGGTTTGTTGACATAGAGTAAAAATAAAATTTATTTTTCTAATATTTGAAGATTGTGACAGCGCAGTAGTACAAGAGTACGACTACATAGTGTACAAAAGTGAGGACGAGATCACTTCACACAATTGGGGATTGGACGTCACTAGGTAAGTTAGTCCAATCTTTTAAATTCTAGACTACTGTCTGATTTTACAGTTTCAACCTCTATTGTGTCGCTACCAGTAGTTACTATATTCTGAGGTAAAGGAACTGTAGTAAAGTCTATAGTTATATAATTGCCGAAAATATCACTTTCTGCACTATCACTAGTACGTGTTTGTGTGAGATTAGTATTTTCAGTGAAATTTGCTCCTTGTTTAACATCTTCTGAATTATCGTTTGAAATATAATTTGGTGGTAAACCTGTAAATTCCAGACCACTATCAGTTTTTACATCTTTAATAAAAACTTCTGTGTTATCATTCACTGATGTATTCTTAGGACTAAAATAGTCTACTGCTATTATTATTAGATTGTCAGAGTCATGATTTTCTCCGCCATCTATTGTATTTGTGTTAAAATAATATGTTTTGTTTTGTTGAGTAAAGTTTTCTTCGTCCTTATTAATATTTTGTGAATTATTGTTCGAAGTATGATTTGTTTGTAACGTTAATTCCAAATTTTCGACTGATTCTATATTTTCCTGGTTGATTTTACTATCACTGCTATTTTGTAATGTATTATTAGAAGAAGAAAAATCTTCTATTAACCTTATTAAATAGTCTTCTACAGCATTTTCTCTATTTGCCGGTATAGTATTAAGACTCATAGAGTTTTGAGTGAATATTTCGTCGAAAATATTTTCTGGAATATCTTTTGAGTTGTTGAGGTGTGACGATAACGAAACTTCTGGACTGACTATATATTTAAAATTTGCAGCATCTATATTTGTGTTATTACCATTCATTATTGTAGCCTTAGGACTAGTAAAATCTATTGATACAGTAGTGAAATTGTCAGAATCATTCCTGTAAGAATTATTAAACTCTACTGATGATGTTATCAGATAGTTATTTACATTATTTCCTTCTTCATAAGCAAGATACGAAGAATTCAAGGAGATATTATTTTTATTAAGGTCTTGCAAAATGTCTTTTAAGCCGTTTATTGGCGACGACCTAAATCTGTTGGTGTCATCACTTTCTTCACTATCTTCTGGATTTGCAATGCTTTGGTTGAATTGTTCACCATGTGAATCATTACTTGAAATGTAGTTTATTGGCAGTAAAGTAAATTCTGAATTGCTTGCGGAATCATTATTTTTAAAGTGCATTTCACTATCATAACGATTTAGTAAATTATTTTTAGGATTAGTAAAGTCTACTTCAAGTTTTATCAAGTAATCGTCTACATCATTAACTTCACTTCCTGTTTCTTTACTAAAAAGATACGTAGAGTTTTCATTAGAAGCCAGTTCACTCGCAGATTTTACTTTTTCCGTAAGTTTTTCTGTTACGTTATTAGGAGTAATAAAATCTGCTAATATTATTAAATTATCAGAATCATCAATTTTACCTCTATGTTTTGTAATTGTGGTGTTTTCAATTAATTGTTTTTCTTGACTATCATATTGGGAAATATCTTTTAAGTCATTTCCTGGTACCAACGTATATTCTGGAATACTTACAGATTTTTCCGTATCGTTAACTAATGTGTTTTCAGAACTTGTGTAGTCAACAACTAAAGTATTAAAAATACTTTCTGTTGCTTCAATGGTAGGATATAGAGAGTTTGTAGTGTTTTGTTCTTCTTTCAAAACTAGTTGTAAATGAATGTCTAAAATATTGTTTTGTGACGTATTTGTAGATGAATTAGTCACAATTTCTTTACTTACAGTTACAGCGTTTTTATCATGCGTTGAAGTGTTACTAGTGGAATTAATTTCTCTAGTAACACTTTGTTCAAAAGGTATCATACTCCAAAATTCAGTCTCATTAGAACTTTTTGGATTTGTTTTATTGACACTAATATCATAGTAATATTTGTTTAGTTTTTCTTCCTGATCTGAGATATTTACCAATTTGGTAACATTTATTGTAGCTTGTACTGTATTGGTTTCAATATGCTTTTGTGTACTATTTTTTGTTAGCAAAATTTCACTTTTAGCATTATCTAGTGATGCTGAAAGATTAAAAGTTTCGTTGGTATTTTTATATATATCACCATAATCGAAAGAATATTTATTTGGTTGGAGTTTTTTTGTGTCATTAATATCACGCATTTTATTAATTTTCTCAATGTATGTCTGTGCGATAGGACCAAAACTTTTGTTTACATAGTCATATAATTCGTTACATTTGTCGACAGTATTAACATCGTTTGAAGCTCCCCATATAATAAGACCAGATGCGCCTTTCTTCTGTAAAATATTAAATGTCGCCGACACATCACTCTGAAAAAAAAAACAAAATACATTATAAGTAGGAATTTATATAACATGTTTATGGGTGTATAAGTATGATATTCGTTTTTCAAGATAAGTAAATTAAAAAAAATAATACTTAAATACTTACTTCTTTATAGAAGGGCCCATCTCTGTAAGTAAGAGCAAAGTAAGGTAGCACCAGGTCACCATTTCCCTTAACTCTATTAGCTTCAGTGAGCCGGCCTGAAACTAGCTTTTCAATCTCGGATGTCGACAAAAAGGATTTACAGTACAATGAAGGGTAGAGAGCGGTGCTTTCAGCCCATAGCCAATAAATTCTGCAATAAGATAATTACTTACGTTATACTTGATATCGAAACGATATAAAACAATTGAATCATTCTTGAAAATCTGAGAACATTTTCGCTTATGAGAAACAAAGACAGAGATAACACTTGTTAACCTTCGCATGACAGTCCTTTGTTTACGTACGAAGTAAAATATATAAATGTTTACTAAAGGATCTACACTAGCGGAAAAAATTCTTTTGGAATTAACAAATTAGGCATTAAAGATGATTATATGCTGATTATAATTATTATCATGGTAAGTAAGTTTACTATAAATGTATATTGGTTGGCATGTATGGTAGATAAAGAAGTTTTCTTATTACAACCTGTCGTTTTCAGCTTTAACATCTTTTGAGCAGTGTTCAAATCCCCTGTTACTACCTTCCATATTAAAACAATATGGAAAAGCATAGTAACCCCAGACCGCTTTAGGCCGCATTTGCTTCGCTGTAGACAGTGTTTTTTCCATAAATATTCTTGCAGCATCTTCAAAACGTTTTGCTGCCTAAAAATGAAAGTATTTTTACGATAAAAGTGTGACCTAATGTGAAGTAATAAACTAGAGGGTTCCTCATCAAATAGAAGAATATAAGGTTCTTAGAAGTATAGAGAGGCATTTAACCGTAGTTAGTTGCATCTTTATTGAGTGAATATTAAATTATCATAAACAGAATGTTACAATAACAAAAATGTCTGAACATCAGTATTTATACCCTGATATTTGAGAATCTTTAACGCAATTTCTTTATACTATTATAATTTATATGCTAGGATAATGCTAAGAAAATTTAAAAATTTTCCTGAAATGGTTTTCAAAGTTTCTTTGCTTTAAAAGAAGAAGAATATTTAACATAGCAAATCGAGAATATTAAGTTAGATGGATTTTTCGTACCTCCAACTTTTGCCATTTTGTGGGCCACCACCAATACTTTCTCATCTCAATACTCAACGATAAGTCAATGATAGAGGCCTGGGCACTCCAATGCTGTCGGAATATCGGACGCCATTCTTCTAGATCTAGTACACCGACACCTGGAAATCAAAACAACCAATATACCGTCAACTGTATTCTGCATTAAAATTCCGTTTATAGAAATAAATGTCTTTTAAAAAAAATTACTCAGTTAACACGACAGACAGCTTTTTTTTTATTACAATTTTATTAAGAATTGAGCATATTGTGACAGAGCTTGTCTGTATTGTTGTATTCCGGCCTAAAGAACATGGTTGCTGGTGTAACTCCTGGCGCATGATGCTAGACAATGACGTCAATAGTCACTGGGCGGCGCTTCTTATTTTTTAAAGTTAATGTTAATTACATAACAGAATGTCTAACCGTTAAAATCTGGATCAGGTATTAACCTAGCCACATTTTCTCTCAATGCAGCTAAATGTTGTTCTAAATTTCCTTCCTGAGGCACTCCGCCGTTCAAAACGGAAAACTTTGCTCCATTACTCTTCAAAACAGATGGCACTAGACCAGTTTTATAAATTATAGTGATGGTTTCGCCTTCGAATCTATCATTTTTGTTATAAGTAATCTTGAACTTGCGTAACAATTCATCGAAGGGTATTCCTTTGGATCTGCACTGTTTCGTTGGCACATTCCAGTAGACTTTGAAAGGTGTGGTTGCAGCTCTCGGAGCGTCGTTATCCGGCCTATCGATAATGTAGTTTTCGCTGTAAAATATGTAAACTATTTACACTGACTTCAGCACCCAATGATATACGTAGATGACAGCGAGAATATGCGATCTAGATGAAGAGCAATACATCTTTTAATTTTTTGGTAGTTGTATATGGCCTTTTACCATTTTACCGATTACTAAATTACTCGTATGTATAGGTTAGCCATTCTTAGTAAAATATCGTTTTTGGCAGCCATATAACATTACACCCAATGTCACACGTGTAGCGTTGCAATATTCATTATCGCACTAATATTATAAAAGTGAAAGTTTCTGTGTGTGTATGTTTGTTAATTTTAAACGACGCAACTATTGATCCAATTTGATTAAAATTTGGAATAGAGATAGATTATGCCTGGATTGAAACGTAGTCTACTTATTGTTTAGGAAAATGGTATTCACAGAATTAGTGAAAAACCCTAGTTCAAGTAGGAATAGTTATTTGTCGCGGTATCGGGGATAGATCGCAAAGCTAATGTGGCATTGGGTGGGGAAGACTCGGTGTAATTGTACGTCGGGGTTCCAAGATGCTGCGATAGCTCTGGTTCATAAAGTATAAAATGAGACTAGTTAATTAATTAGACCATTGTAGGTCAGCGGCACAGGGAGCAAAAAACAAAGTGAACCCCGGTAACCCGTTTGAGCGTATGCTCTCTGGTGAAAACGAGTGGAGCACGTAAGGGAAAATGCACCAGAAAATAAAGAGGAGAGAGGAAAGGGAAAAGAAAGAGGAAAGAAAACAGAAATAACTACAAGCCGCCTCCGCGATATAATCGCTTGCAGTACCGACTCTAAAGGTAAAGTCGAAGGAAATAAAGGTAACCCAAAGTTGTCAAGCGTGTAGCAGGGAGCTGCTGGATGCAAGCGACTCGTAATCGTATTGTGTGAAGACCATACAAAAGAGCCATGTTCAGCACTGAACATCCACTGCGTGAAAATGACGATGATGAAAATTTTACATACCCAACAAAACCACATCTAACTGAACTAAACGCGAAAACAAACACTAAAAACAACATCACTGCAGTAAAACAAAGTAACTTAACCAAACAACTCACTCATAACGTACTCCTAAGTAAACAGTAACTTCGATACTGAAATGTAGTAGGCAGTTTAGATATAACCAGCCCTGTAGGGACGTCTATATGTTGAATTAGTTTTCCTGTTCCTTTATCCAGAGTTAATTAATTAATTTGATAAGACATTACTTTTTGCACTACTTATGGGTCAATAGTCGAGTAAGTAAATAATTAGGTATGGTATACACTACATAGTTCTGCAGTTTTTTTATTTATTAGCAATTTATGCAATCTAACATGGAAGAGGGCTAACTTGTTAGGAGTAGGATAATATCCATGTCGTAGCCACATCTTAGATTTGCTCATTTCATGAAATGCTCGAGAATTTCATGAAATGGCCGCGTTTCATGATGTGGCCAACTCAAATTGACCAGATCGTTAAATCGTCTACGTTTCACGATTTTGTCATCCACGTTTGGCCGAATCTTATAAATAGGGGCTAAGCCCAAAGATTATATGCAATTTATAAATTTATAAATGCCATATTAATATTTTAACACCCCACCTTTGCGGGGCTCCTATTTATGGGTGGTTTACAAAAAAAAAGTAAGTAAGAGTCGGGGTGTAACTAGTTTACGATATGATCAAATAATTTTGACCACTTCATAAAGTAATGAAGTAGTCGCGCGTTAAGTTGGCCACATCGGAAAACGATTTTGTATCATTGATCTGCCTAAACCATATCATGATGTGGACAGGCAAACATTTCATGAAACGCGACTATTTCATGATCTACTCAAACATTTCATGAAATGAGTAAATCTACGATGTGGCTACGACATCCACACCCCTTCGGGTTCTATACGACATCGTACCGGAACACTAAATCGTTTGGCGTTACGTCTTTGTCAGTAGGGCACTACTAGGCACGGCTGAGGCCTTCCACTAGCCAGATCCGGACCAATTCAGAAAATCTCAATCGGCCGTGCCGGAAATCGAATCCGGGACTTCCGTCTTATAAATCCACTGCAGCACGGAGGCCGCCATACGTCGGCAGTGATTTTGTTTTGAAATACTAGCTCTGAGAAATAGCATCTTTTAGGGTTCTGTTGAACCCTTATAGTATCATTGCATCCGTTAGTTCCATTGATTTATAATTTGTGACTCAGAAAAACACGCAATGCATAATTACAAAAATCTATAGGACTTAGATTTATATTAGAAATTCTAATGAGCATTTTCCATATTATTAAAATAGAAACGGCTGACATTCACGTTATTGTCAGATTTTGACCGACTAGTTTTCAATCTCACGGGGCCCTTAGTCATAAGCAAGTTCATGCCGGCCGCTTGTAGTTTGCTTCACGCCGCGTTGCATGAACCATTCCTATTTATTTTATATATTCCAAGTTATAGTGGTATTGCGGTAATTTATTTTAATTAGTACCTCCTAATTAAAAATTATCTTAAAATAACAAAATAGGTAGGTACGATTGTTAAAGAAGTTATCTACGGCAATTGTTTGCAACACATTATAAGCTTTATAAACTGTATATTTTATTGAATGTTTATATAAATTAGTTCTAACTACTATACCTACATACTTTATCAGCAGAGAATTAATAGCGATGGGCGAAGCTTTTGTTGCAAGCTTATGATTTTCAATATTATAATAAATAAATAATAAATAAATAAGCCTTTCATTAGGTACTCTTCTTCATAATATTTCACAAACTGGTTTGGTTTAACATTTAACGAATTTTAAAACTATACTTTGAAATGAAAGCGTATTGATGACAATAACAATGGATATATATTTATTAAGCAAATTATGTTTTAGTTTTCAATTTAATTACTACATTTATTTAAATAATTATCATTATTATTACTATCATTATATACAGTCATTGACTTAATCTAATGCTTTAGTTTCTATTAATATGGAGATGAGAACCCTCACGGGTGTAGGCCTCCTCCATTTTCAATATTATACCTTCACGGAATTCTTCAACTTTCAAACATCTTAGACGATATCATCGAGATATTATCGTGGATATTTATTAGTGAATGCCTTGTTGATCTAGTCAAATAACGATCGATGCCCCATAAGCTAACCGATCACGAGATCTTGCGATTGAATCCTGGGTTGGGTCGTAAAATAATTCAAATTTTCTTCTAAGAAAATTTCAGTAAATTCTATGCCTAGAGTCCGGAAGTTGGCAGTGTTACACCCTCGTGCCTTGGAGAGCTCGTGAAATCCCGGTCCACATCATAGTAGTGAGTCTTATTGAAGTGTAATATTATCACTCTAACCCCTACCCTTTCCTTATATACCGATACTCAAATGTGTTTGTTAAAAAGCCGACAATTGGCGGCACAGTTAAGAACAAGCCGAACGCGAAGCGTACTCGTTCCAGGCTCGTGGGTAAGTCCTTACCACATGAAATCTGATCGGCTAGTGATCGTTCGTGTTCGACTCCTCAGCATCATCATCATCATCATCATTATCAGCCTATTAACGTCCAACTACAGGAAACCAGGCATCCCTCCTTGGGGGAGAGGGGATATGGAGCGTAGACCCACCACGCTGCTCCAATGCGGGTAAACGAACTTAGGGTGATAATGTTTTATTGATTAACGATTAGTATCAGGGATCTGTTCTCTCCGCAACTCTGTTTCTCTTACACATTAACGATCTGCTTAATCCCGGTATTTTTGGGTATGCAGACGATAGTACAGTGTCGGAGAGATACATGTCCAGTTCCAGATCCAGTGATGCTGAGATCCTTGAGCTCAGAGAGACATTAGTGGATCGCGTAAACTTGAACCTGAAGATGGTGTCCGATTGGGGTGACACAAATTTGGTTAAGTTTAACGCAACTAAGACGCAGGCTTGTTTATTTACCGCGAAAAAAAAACAATTCACCATGGCTCCCACTTTCCGGAGTGTATCTATTCCTATTAGCGATCACATTGAGCTCTTGGGTATAACCATCTCATCCAATCTCAATTTCGGGAAGTGCATCGAGTCCAAAGCTAAAATAGCTGCCAAGAAACTGGGAATCCTAAATAAGGTTAAACGGTACTTCTTCTGACCCTTTACAAGGCTCAGGTCAGAACTTGGAGTACTGCAGTCACCTTTGGGATGGTTCTGCTAAATATCAGCTAGCTACATTGGACTCGATAGATCGCCGAGCTAGAAGGATAATTGGTAATGAATCGATAACGCAGGCTAAACTGCAATCTTTGCAGCATCGTCGCATTGTTGCTTGTTTATCGATTTTTTACCGGATCATGATGTTGATTACCATAGAACAGCAAGACGACGTGAACACTGGCACCCTTACGTGGTGGATGTCCAAGCAACACGTACTAAACGTTTTGCATCCACGTTCTTAATACGCACGGCAAAAGTGTGGAATGCCCTTCCAGCGTCAGTGTTTCCTACCACCTACAACCTGACCATCTTCAAGGCAAGAGTGAATAGGCATCTTCTAGGTAAGCGCGTTCTAACTTAGACCTCATCACTGCTTTCCATCAGGCGTGATTGTAGTTAAGCGCAAGCCTATCTACCTTAAAAAAAAAAAGATGTTGATTACAGTAATGATGATATGATAGATGAACCACCAACTTTCCGACTGCGGGCCCGCGTGTATACGCACTGTTAACATACCTACTAACCACTTCTTTAGCATGCATCGCCCTGCAGTTATGACACAGATATAATATTTTCACCTCTCTAGTCAAAAATATGGTTAAATATAGAGAGATAAAATTGCTTTGTGCTCACTCAGTGAGACCAGAGAAAAATTAAATCAAAAATATTTCAATTAAAGTAAAAAACCTCCAACACGAAATTTATTTTACACAGTGCCTACGGTGAATTTTACCAAGTTAGTGCGATGAAAACGTAATCAATCGAACCGCCAACTTACAGGTGATTCCTTTACTTGCTCGTAATTTTTTAGCACTTGCAAAAATACAACTTACTCTATTTATAACCGTCGAAAAAAAACAGAGGAGGTTCTCAATTCGACACGTATATATATATTTATTATGTATGACCACGCATTACTTTTTACACAGTTGTCTGATTTTGATAATACTTTTTTATTAGAAAGGTCACACTTCCAATCCTATTGTCATCATGTTAGGATCTGATGATGATATCCTGGGAAAATTGAAGGAACTCTTCTAATGTTATAGGCACACTTGTAGCGTTTTCGGTTTTTGTGTAAGTATCGGTAACTTTTTGGCTACAAATGCCGTATAATATACTATGATAGTTTAGTAAAGTAAAACGTAAGAAATGAAAATTTTTAACAAAAAATTAAATATTTTTCATGCTAAATCAAAATATACATTTTTTTCAGTTTAATAGAAGATGCATTTATTTTCCATCTTTTCAATAAGTAATGTCTCTATGTACTATGTTGTACGAAGCTTTGGGTTGTAACAATAAAAACAATCTGAAAAATTGTGATAAAATATTTATTTTTTCTTCTAATTCAAAATCCTACTTATATCTATACAACAAAACATTTCCATGAACCTATTTGTGTCGGTGATTTTATCTTAAACTTTTCTTCTTTATTTCTATCTCATAAACATCCTCAAATTAATTAATTGTAGCTTTCGATGTAGATTTATTATCTCTGTACTAGATTTAAATCTAAGAAAGCTTTTAAATCCAACATATTTCAATTGAACTAATTTTTTTTACTTAGTCTGTGTTGTCTTAAATGTGAAATTTTACGTTTATCATAAGAAAATTTTAACATCGCGCTTCCAAAAAGGTTGACTAAAGACTTAAATATAACATGGTAATTACTTATCGGTGGGAATAAAATTATAAGAGAATAATATAGAATAGACTTATTCCGAGTAGTATGTACCATAATCGCTTGTAGTTCGTCTTAGATAAAAAATTGGTCGCGACCAGAGCGATACCGATGCTTAATTTAATGAATGATGCGAAATGATCCGTCGCAAAGAAATAAATACTACAATATGAACTAAGTAACATTTTTAAAATTATTACGAAAACGTCTATGACGTTTACGTAGTTACTGGTATCCAAGATAAATAAGATTTATTTTTATTTACATATTTTTTTAAAATTAATAACAATGTTATATAATACAAAAATATATAAAAAAAACACTATTAAAAAACGGTGTACCTACTACACTGGTCGCGGTCGTACACTGGCGCATGAGATGGTCTCAATCCATGAATGAGAGCGTCATGCGTGCGTACTATGGTGCGTACAGAGGGGGGAACTAACTTCTCTGCGTACCGTGCAAAGATGCTGCCTTTGTTTCAGATGCTTAATCCATGATAAATAAGATTTTTATTATATTTATAAAAACAAAAAACCTGACTGCGGAGAAGTAATGAACTAAAAAGGGAAAAGCAAGGATCATTATATGTATATAAAATTTTAAATACTTTATAGTGATGCAGACGGGAAAAACATTACCCTCCTTCTGACACAGTCGGTTAGTAAAATAATGGTTTTGTTTATTTATAACTGAATCCGAATGCGAATTATGAAACCTTTCAACATATATTTATAACTAGACTTAGATTTGATGTTCACTTATGTAATCAGCTGTTATAAGTTATTCATCAAACGCTTTAAATGCTATTAGCGTTTTTATACAGCTAATATCCTGTATATTTCACAATTTCCATTATTATTAATTTGCCCAAGTCTAGATGGTTTCTTGTAGATATCATTTCCTTGTGAGCTTAGGCACATTATTCAATATAGCAACCAAATCTTCATTTGGCACTACGCATTGCATATGTTTTATTAATTTTTTCAACATTATTTGTTTAATTTTGCGAGCATTTTAAGCTATTACTTTGATATTTTTATTGATTAAAATTTAAAAATATTTTTAATGCTTCATTAAGAATTACCGCCATGTGGAATGTTGATTCAACAATTTACAATTTTTAATTATAATTTTTTCCATAAAAATATGAGGTGACTATATAACGAAACGACAATTTCTTAAACTTTTTTAAGTATGACACGCGATAGCTTGGCTAGCTAAGTTCAAGAAAAAAACAAAGACGCAGTTGCTTGTGTATGTTTAGGCGAAATTTTTAAAACAGTAAGTAACGGTATAAAGGATTCTTAAAATTGTTTTTTGATACAATCATTAATGTCATAAATTGTTTTCATACAATCTTTAATATTAAAAACCTCTCGAAATGAAGTTCACGTATTACATTTAATTATTTTATTCTTACAACAAACATCGTAAGTTCTATAAGTAGGTAAGTTCTTATTTTCAGCTTTTGTTTTAAACGTACATCCTGTCCTAGTACTTGATGTTAATTTTAAGTCAATATGAAATTCTAATCCGCATAAGTACATTTACATCAGTAGCTTTCGTCTGGTAACATATTTATTAAGTAGTATTCTTCTAAAACCATAAACCTATCTTCTTCTTCGTGACCGAAGCAGGTTTATTTTAATAACAGTTCCATCAATAAAATCGGTGTCGATCACTTTTATTCTATTGGTTAAGTCTCATTAATCAATGAAGTTATTGAGTCTTTATTATCATCATTAATAATGATAAAGTTCTCTGAACTGTCTGTTGATGTTTGTATTGAAGTGTTAGAAGAATAATCCTCATTTGTGTTTCCTGATAAAGAATCCTCACTAAAATTATCATTTTCTACGCTATCTATTGAGTCATTTGGATAAGTAGTACTTATAATTGTAAAGTCATTTAAAGTTTTGACTACAATATTATCTTCTGCTGTTGTTTCCGTACTTGAATCTTCCATATTAGAAGAGCTTTCCGTATTATTTTTACTGCTATCTAAATTAGTAATTGTCTTCTTAATATCCTTTTGAATGTTAAAATGGTCCCAGAAGGTTTTATTCAAATTTTTTGCATTTGTTTTTAAGTCATCGGTCGTATTATAGTCACTTAATTCATTTTGTAATGTACTGTCTGAGTAATCTTTCA
This sequence comes from Mycalesis mineus, assembly GCA_034621355.1. Taxonomy (NCBI): domain Eukaryota; kingdom Metazoa; phylum Arthropoda; class Insecta; order Lepidoptera; family Nymphalidae; genus Mycalesis; species Mycalesis mineus. The sequence continues at coordinate 10,931,366 of CM067882.1, forward strand.
AGAGATTAATTGTAGTGGTTTCTAGGTTATCACCTAAAGTTGTAGTAGGTTGATCTGTAGTTGTAGCATCTGTGGTAGATCCTAAAGAATCATTATAGTCCTCATCATCATCATCAGTGGCATCGTTTTGTTCTGAATCGTCATATATTTTATTTATCTGTTGTATATATGTCTTAATGATCGGTCCCAAAGTATTTTCTACATAGTTATAGAGGTCAGTACATTTGTCAGAGTCATTAACATCGCTGGAACTTCCCCATATTATTAAACCAGATGCATTTGTTTTCTTCAACGCCTCCATCACTGCAGTTACGTCTTGCTGAAATAAAAGAAATACATCTATTATTGTTAATATTCGTGTTGAATAAATTACTTATAGCACTATAAAACTGTTACATGAGTAACTTAATGTTAATCTTAGACTAAGGTATTTCATTTCTGTATTATCATTTTCTCCTTCTTTGTTGACACACTCTTGACAGAGTGGTCGCGGTCAGGAGTGGTGGCAAGCTCCACAACTCGTTGCCACTGCTCCCTGCAGCACTTGTGGTGCATTCGTGGACTATTATTATTTATTACTTATAAAATTCTCAAGCATCAAATAATACAAAAATACTTCAAAATCTGTCTCGGGTTGACCGCAAAAACTAGATAAAGATAACACAAGAACTTAAAAAAGAAAAGATATAGGTCCTTGTTTCTTTTTCATTGTTTTTATAATAATAATTTTATTTGAGACTATTTTGTTTTAGTATATGGTATAGAAATGATACGGTATGTCGCAAAATACCGCAATATACTATACACGTATAAACAAACGCATTGGTATATATTAATCTTATTATGTAGTTATTTCCTCGACAAGCAGAGGATTGTATAGTACTCAGTATTAAGTAATAATATATTGGATATCAATTATACCTGAACTGGTATAATAAATAAATGGAAGGTTAGATTTCTGCACGTGTATCATACCGATTCAACCATAACACATCTAGAATGATAACACAACAACTAACAATATTCTTTTTTAAAAGCAAATAAAATTCGTTATAGTTATTTAAGAGGGAGAAACGAATCCTAACTTTGATTCTGACAATACATTGTCGTGACCGTGTCCATACATTTTACTTGTAAGTGCACGTCCTGAGTGACGGTGCATCGCGAATGCAGAATCTGCAGTCTTCGAAATAAACATTGGACAAGTTTTTGTGCCAAGTGCGAATAGTTTAATGCATCGCAAAATTCGCATACGCGATTTTACTCAGGATGTACACTAAAAGGCACCGTACTAATTTTAAAGTTGTTTCTTCAAAGATACATTTGTACAAATTGCCTAGTTCAATAGGCAAGTATATAATATCGTCTGCAAACCAAACTTAGGATATATCATCCTAAAATTGTTTTGTAAAGTGTATAGTACAGGAACGGAATACTTCTTAGCAATATAGCCATAGCCGACAGTGTTATAGTTACGAGTAGATTCAGACATTTAAGCAGACTTAAGCCAATTTACAATTTTTTTAATATGCATTAAGTACTTAAATGAACTTGAAAACCTTTGTTTCGTTTTCAAGATACTTCATTTAATAAAACAAAAGAAAAGTATGTATGAATAGCTAAGTTGCAAAAATTATAAGTAATTTTAAAAATTAAAATCAATATTTTTATCGTTACCTCGCTCATATAGCTTCCATCGCGATATCTAAACCAGAAGTAAGGCAGGACCAGGGTCCCGGTTTTCTTCACTCTATTAGCCTCAGTGACTCGGCCTCGGACCAGCGCCGCCAGCTGAGCCGTCGTCAGACTGGTAGAACTATACACTGAGGGGAACAAAGCTGTACTTTCCGCCCAAAGCCAGTAGATCCTGGAAGAGATATTATCATGGTTAAGGAATATTATAATGATTGTTGTCGTATTGGATCATGAGTTTATAATGATGAGGAGGAGGATGATTAAAGTAAGTAATAAATAAAATAATACATTTATCTCACTTCCAAGAGTTTTTTAAAGCTACCCGGAGTCTAAGAAGTCGGTGGTTTAAACAGCTAATACGTAAATAACGTGCAAGAAAGTATTTAAGCAAAATAGGAGTTAAGATGCGTACCTTCTATTTAAACGATCCAACTAAGACTTTATTATGGCCCAAGAGCCTGCGACGGCCAGACCTTCCTTATTTTATAAAAGTTGAAATTTTCTCTGTACATGCCTCCTATACAGGTAAGAACGACCAGCGACTATAGAGTTTGGGTTGTGGTTACTTGGGCAGGTAACAGGTAGTAAAGGTGTATAAAACAGTACTTAAAATTTGTTAAAGTATAAAGCTCAATTTTTTTATATTTTCTTCGGGATAACTGTAGAAATCTCGTCATCCATTGCCGGACACTTATGACAGTTGCTACCCCTTGCCAGACACCCCTAAACTTTGATAAATTACAATTATACTTTCGTTATAGTATAAAAGCTAAATTTTATATATGTTACTTGGGGGCCTATAAAAAGATGTTACCTCAATAGCCGGACAGTTTTCGTGGTTTTTACATCTCGCCAGACACATCGAAAGTGCACTGTAGGTGCGAGCACGAATGCTTAGTCGATTACTATTTTTTAAGATATCTAATAAAAAATAATTTTATTACGTTCATAGCCATGTTGTATAAGGTAAAAAATATTATTTTAACATCATAAAAATATAATAAAAAGTATGATTACAGGTAAAAAAAATATTTAAACTTGTTTATTAATTTAAACATTGTCGTCGGTGTTTTCATTTTCTTCATCACTACTACTCCAGTCGATGGCATGATCGTCCACAACATCACCATCATCGTCAGTTTCTAAAAGAAATATAAGCAAGTTTATACAATTATGAATAGTTAAAAAAATTTGTATCATAACTTGTTATAATAATTATTGTATACCTGATTGAGTTTTGAGCCAACCACTAACATAACTCGGTAGTTGATCCCCTTCAAACCATTTGAACTGGTATGTGTCAAAATTTAGCAACTTCTTTCCGAAAAAGCTTCGTTTACATAGGAGACTGTGTACGAGTCGATGAACACTTGAACTCTAGCGGCATCAACAGCAATTACATTAGCGATATTGTAGACATTGCATATAAAACTCTGATATTAAAGATGTTTTGTTGATCATTTAAATTTTCAATTAATTCGTTGTTACCGAAGTTCTTGAAAGCTTCCTGGTACACTCCTTTTCTGAAGAGCGCAGGATTAAAATCACAACCTGTGATGGCATGTAATCCAGGTAAGCTCTGACAAAATAACAGTCCCAACTCTGCATGTATTTTGGTTAGGTCCACATACCTTAAATTATTGCCAGTGCCTGTAAGCATGCAAACAACCGAATCACTTTTAAGGTGATGCATGCTATAGCCGCAATATCGGTATCAGCACTTCTTATTACTATTTCTGCTGGAAAGTTGATGTTACATGCATGATATACTATCTTGGTATCTGCTTCCTCGTGTGTTGACACTCTTCATCAATCCTTGAGACAACTTTATCGGAATTATCAACAGTGAAAGAATGACACTTTCTGTAATTGATGTATATTGTTTTGTTGCTAATAAATGGCACCACTTCATTAGTAGCCCAATGTGAAATAAAAAAATTAACTAAAGCTTCTTTGAAATTTAAATTTTTCAACTCTTTCGCGAAATCACTTGGTCGAATTTGTTCGGGCCCAGTTATAGAGTATTCCAATTGCGCGGATTCTGACCGAATGCCATAATCCTTGAAGAGATATTTATCATGGTTTTTGAATATTTTAACGGTTGTTACCTGGTCGTATTAGACTTCAATGAGTTTATAACTGAAAACGTCCGGCTATTGGGTTACATCTTTTTATAGGCCCGCAATTAACATAGATAAAATTTAGCTATTAAAGTAAAAAAGTAATAATTGTAATTTATAAATATTACAGGTGTCTCACTTCCAAGAAATTTCTAAAGCTATCCGAAGAAATATAAAAAGTTTGAGCTTTATACTTTAACAAATTCTAAATAACCTGCAAGAAACTATTAACCAAAATATAGTCGCTGGTCGTTCTTACCTGTATAGGATGCTGTACCAATTTCAACTTTTATAAAATCGAATCCAACTAAGACTTTATTATTACAACTAAGATATTATTACAGCCAAGCGCAAGCCAATAAACAAATATAAATTTCAAAAAATCATTTTTTTTACAAGCTTTTATTTAAGAGAACGAGGTCAAAAACAATGAGCTTTTGTATTCAGCATTCAGCATCAGATCAACTCCATGTCATTATAATAATGCAATCACGCGATGTACATATGCATGAAGAATTTGAGCTTAACCCGAAACCTGCAAATGGGTCAAATTTAACTAGCAAGATTTCAGTACAGAGACTGATACAGGTCTAAATAAAAACTGAAAGTGTGAAAACATCAACTCACTTATCGTTTTCGCCTTTGACCTGATCGGAGCAGTTCTCCACCATGTTGTTAGTGCCCATGTTATAGCAGTAGGGGAACGCGTAGTAGCCCCAGATCGCTCGCGGGCGCATTTGCTTCGCGATGGAGAGAGTTGTCTGCATGAACACTCTGGCTGCGTCTTCGAAACGTTTAGTTGCCTGGAAAAAAGAAAGTGGTTATGTTATATTTTTGTCATGTTGTTACTCCCATTTTTTAATTCTGAACTTTCCAAACACGGAAATGTATTTGAATAAGATTAAATATTTTCTCAAATGCCATGCAATTCTAATAAATCCTTTTACAATGTAATGTAAATTTTAGCGCGCTTATAATTTTTTTTATATTACTAAGCGCATTTTTTTTGCGCTAATATTCAGATTAATTGGACAGACTTTAATACGACTTTTAGAATTTATTTTTAACAATAAATAGAACCGATTCAAAACGCACTAAAAAGTAAGAAATAACTGCGTCATTTAGTTGCTTTAATTAACTTAAGCATATCTATGAAGTCGGTGCCAGCCAAGTTTAAGGAACATTTATTTAACGTAGTAAAGCAGTTTGTGGGTTCTAGGTAACGTCCTTAAAGTAACAACCTTGGAAGTGTGTTCTTTCTAATAAATAAAGCAACTAATCACAGTTATTTTTTTATTTTTCAGCAAAACTCTGTAGTAAGTTATGCCCGTAACATGTACTATACTGTCATAGTATATATATATATATACGGCACTAGCCAAAAAGCTACCGATTCTTACACAAAAACCGAAATCGCTGCAAGTGTGCCTATAAAATTTGAAGAGTTCCTTCAATTTCCCCAGGATAAAAATGATATGGGATCACTTGAAGTGTGCCTTTGATTTAAATCTCTGTAAAAAGGTATGCGTGGTCATACGTCGTGGTTAAAAAGAAGATATGAAGAAAGGCAAAGATTTATTATAAAGTGTGTTTAAAAACATTACTAGTAGGATAAAATAAATAAATTTTATAAATATTCGTACCTCAATAGGTTTACTTTATTGTTAATATTTTTCACTATTTTATGTACTCATAAATAAATGTTTATAATTATTTTAATGTCACTTTAAAAACAAAGTTATTATAAAATACTAGTCGGAGGTAAATACAGAACTGTACGATTTAATGTTTATTTGTCCTGTTTATCTGTCACAGTATAAACTCTGGTTGTCCCTAATTATGCAATCTGTGTAATTAGGGTAACGATGCCGAGCGTTTCGGTGCAATCGCTCAGAAGGAATTTGTTTAATTAAAACAGGCGCTTCTTGTGTAATCTAAATCGTTTCATTAACCAACTCTTAGATGCAATTATAGAAAAAAATATCGTTATATATGAGTGAATGAAAGTGCAAGTTTTGACGTGACAACGTCTTATAATTCGATAGAGCCGGCTGCACGCACGAATAAACATGACGTCATGCGTCGTTGCCTCGCTTTGAGGCGTTCCATGTAAGGCTTGAAGTGCAAACGAGAGCACGGAACGAGCGACAAAGAAGCACAATCGGCCTTTGCGTTCGGCAGCATTCGACATCCGTCTATTAAATATAATTATTAAATATATTAATTTTAAATTAAAAATTAATATATTTATTATAAATTTAAAATATAAATTTATAAAATCAAAATCAATTATTTTATTAATTTAAATTAATATTTATAAAAATATACTTCAATTAAAAATTTTAATAACCAATTAAATGCTACCATTCCATCAATATTTTCTTAAGACATAGTCACGTTCAACTATCGTCAGTAAACCGACTTTACAGACAACCAATTTTTTTTTAAGGTATGGTTCTTATAAGTACTTTGGAAAAGAAAGATATTGCAAGGATATAACTACAAGAAGGTAGAAACACAGCAATTGCACTTTTCAAAAATCAAATTACACGTTATAAATATAATACGTTAATATCTTGTGAGACACTAATTGTTTGTTTATGTTTCTTGTTGTGCTAAAATAATGGTCCGGTGGCCACTGTATGTTAAACAAACACCTTTCAAATTTAGGTATGACTGACAGTCCTCTATGCACAGCCTGCATGTTGGAAAACGAAACACCGATACATGTTATGCTTAGATGTAACAGTGTGTCGGAGCAACGAGCTACCTACATTGGTTCCTCAGCGACACTCCATGAAGCGATCGGCGACCTGGGCGGCCTCCTAAGCTTCTGGAGCTCGGCTGGTTGGAATAAACCAGAGGGGACCTACACCGGAGGAATCACGTACAACGGCCAACATCGTGGCCAAGTGCGGAAAAAGCCCGGGAAGAAGAAGAAGAAGAAGAATGGTCCGGTGGAACTTACTGATGATCATAGAATTGTATCTTACCTCCAGTTTTTGCCAAGAAGTGGGCCACCACCAATGTCTCCTCTTCTCAATGTTCATTGATAAGTCAATGTAAGGTGTCAGCGAGCCAAACTGCTGCCGGAATATCGGACGCCATGACTCGAAATCAATTATACCGACACCTAAAATAAATTATTCATATTAACGCTTAAGCAGTAAAAAACACTGGGCTAAATTAATAATCTATTAAAAAGTAATATCATGTGTGAGTTATTGACATGAGTACCAACAAGTTTATTTATATAATGAATAAATAAACTAAAATAATATTTTTAAGTATTCATTTAAATCAGGTTTAACCCATATTCAGAAAATAGTACCTGTTCCAAAAATACAAAATGCAAAATAGTCACAATAATTCAAAATGTCAGATTACTTAATACAAATGTCAATGTGTATGAGGGATTGTGTATTTTTATCGATCATATAGAACTTCTTAAAACCAAATACATACATACATACATATATACAGATTTCTTAACGGAAGAGGTGATTTCTTTTCATCATCGTCTTAAATATAGATATTATTCTACTTCCAATATCATCACCAGCCTATGCACGTCCACTGCTTTTTTTTTATCGACTACAAATTGGCCCTTGACTGCTATCACACCTGATGTTAAGTGATGATGCAGTCTAAGATGGAAGCGGGCTAACTTGTTAGGAGTGGGACGAAAATCTGCACCCCTTTCGGTTTCTACACGACATCGTACCGGAACGCTAAATCGCTTGGCGGTACGTCTTTGTCGGTAGGGTGGTAACTAACCACGGCGAAAGCCTCCCATCAGCCAGACCAAGACAAATTAAGAAAAATCTCAATCTGCCCCGCCGGGAATCGAACCCAGGACCTCCTCTTATAAATCCACCGCACCTACCACTGCGCCACGGAGGTTGTTAAAAACTGCTGGTCGTAACTATGCTTCCAGTCATAACTTTCAAGACCATGGTAGTCTCGAGCTGACTGCTGTCAGCGATTCTCTATCGTATTTCGATGTCGTCGGTCCACCTAGAAGGGGATCTACCAGCACTGCAATGTCCGTACTTAAATGCTTATATCAATCTTATAGTTCTACTTATTATCTATATGGGACTCACCACTGAAATCTGGATTAGGTATTGATTTATTGAGACTCTCTCGAAACACGGTCAAATGCAGTTCCAAATTTCCCTGCTGAGGCACCCCTCCATTTCTATATCTATAAGAGCCACTGTCACTCGTAAATATCGCCGGGAACACGCCAGGGTCATACATTATTGTGATTCTTCCTCCTTCGAAGGTGTCGTTATCATTTTGGATAATTCCAAATTTGGCCAAGTTGTCAAATATGACGTTTTTCGATTTGCATTGTTTGGATGGCACGTTCCAGTACACTTTGAAGGGGGTGTTATAGTCCCTTGCCACCTCCGCTTCTGGCATTTCTATGATGTAGTAGTTGTTGCTGGAGACAAATGAAAATATTGCGTGAATTTTAAAGTTAATGTTACCTTAACATTTAAAATACTCAGTTGGATGGTTTGTTGGTCTATGAGGCAGTGGACTAGGATTACGTAACATATTACGGAGATAATACTGAGTTTTTTTTTTTATCGACTACAAGTTGGCCCTTGACTGCTATCACCTGCATATTAAGTGCAGCACCTGATGTTAAGTGATGATGCAATCTAAGATGGAAGCGGGCTAACTTGTTAGGAGTGGGACGAAAATCCACACCACTTTCGGTTTCTACACGACATCGTACCGGAACGCTAAATCGCTTGGCGATATGTCTTTGTTACGGTAGGGTGGTAACTAGCCACGGCGGAAGCCTCCCACCAGCCAGACCAAGACAAATTAAGAAAAATCTCAATCTGCCCCGCCGGAAATCGAACCCAGGACCTCTGTCTTATAAATCCACCGCAGATACCACTGCGCCACGGAGGTTTTCCTTTCCACTAAAAATTTTCAGTAAAATTTAAGGTCAGAGATGAAAAGTTGGTAATAATCACACACCCGTGCCTTGAAGAGCACGTAAAGTCATTATCATTAACATACGAGCGGGTATTCTGTAAATCCCCATATCTCTCTATTTAAACCGATACCTACTATAGATAGAGAGAGAGAGAGAGAGAGAGAGAGAGAGAGAGAAATTGAGAAATTTGAAACGTACACTGTCGTTACAAGTAACTATAAATAGTAGCGATAAGCCTGCCAATCTGCCCCTGAGCAGCGTGGTGCATTTAAGCTCTGTAGTCCCTAACACGAGAGAGACCTATTCCTGTTTTTGCCGCTTAACAGAAAGTCCACCTATCACAACAATAAACCAGAATAAGAACAACATCTTTAAATAACTTCAATTGTTCGAATACATGTCAAAAGTGCCCGATATAAGTTTATATAAATAAAGAATGTTATGAATAAAATATTGTACTCGTAACAGTGACCTTAAAACAATAATATATATTTGAGTAGAAGTATAAACTTGTTATGCTTCAATGGCCTATAAACGTAACCAAGTCCAGCCTTGACATTGTATCTATCTCAAGAATATAGTGGAGTTCAATGACCGCGTTACATCATAACGCGGTCGTGTTACTATGCTATCAATAACGAAGAGTGCCTGCATGTTATGAGATGGAATATTGTATTTCTAACTTACGAGTATATCTCGGCAACGCGTAAAATAAGAATTACAGAGGGATATCCAGAGAAGCCTCCGAAGAAGAGAAGAATTTTGGATTTTGATTGACGACCTCCGTGGCGCTGAGGTATGTGCAGTAGATTTATAAGACGGAGGTCCTGGGTTTGATTCCCGGGTGGGTTGAGTAAGAGTTTTCTAAATTGATCTAGGTCTGGCTAGTGGGAGGCTGTGGTCTTGGCTAGTTAGTACCCTACCGACAAAGCGATTTCGCGTTCCGGAACGATTCCGTGTAGAAACCGAAAGGGATGGGGATTTCACTATACTCCAGACAAGTTAGCCGCTTATGACTTAGATTGCATCATCACTTACCATCAGGTGTGACTGCAGACAAGGGCTAACTTGTAATAAATAAATAAATAAATAACTAGCAGTTCGGAAGCAATAGTTGATCTTATTTACAAATAACTTATCTATGTTATTTTGTGTTTAGAGCAGAAGAAATTGGTAGAGTCTATACATTCATTGTTTAACAGATTTCTTTCCATGTTAACCTCTGGACGATTTTTTTTTTAAATTTTCTTTAAAGGAGGAAATACGAGAGGAGGCTTTTATACAAAAGTCTGTTTTACGTCGGAAAGGAAGAGAGGGTCTCTTGGTATCACCAATATAATAAAAACATATTTATCACCATTAACGAGTTTGATAGGTATGTATAAAACAAATAGACTTTTAAATGCGATGATATCATTCATTCAAAGTGGTTCATATTTCCATCTTCCGCGTAAATAACGTACAGTTGACCACAATAATAAATAGTTTTCGTAAGTAGTCAATGGTCTAATTATTTGTGATTTAATACTTACTTATGATACATCTATTTACTGTGAATTGTATTCGTAATTAATTATTCTCCCAACTCAAAAAACAGCTGACTAGTATGTTTGTATGACTAAGGTTAGAACATTCGTCAGTTCCCAGTGACTCTACCAAAAGTTTGATAAGCAAATTGTGCTAAGAAGAGTCGGCAAGAAATCTCTTTAAAAACAAATAACACAACGTGTACTTTTTATTTACAATCCAAGTTCAAGTATTGTGTTCAGAAAAAACAGAGGTGGATGTTTTCAAGAATCTATCTACCTCAAGGAGGAAGGGGTGGGGGTAATTATGTACCTTAATCGTAAGCGTTTGACAGTTCCAATTGATGAAAAAAGACGTGTGGCACTCAGAGACTGCCGCGGTAAAGCTATTGCATAGCATTTTTTATCAACTTATGTTTACCTACTGACGTCATCGGGACCGTGGCAATCCGGGCACTTAGATCGCCTTACCGCTAGACCACGGTCCCGATGACGTCGGAGCCGAAATTATGCTTTTGATATTATGTTTTTGATATTCTGGGGGTGTTAGGATTTTTCGTTACGGAATTTCAGGATTCGGTCTCCACGCTCAAGGCACGCGATAAAAGCTATGCAATAACTTAAAAATGTGCCATGTTAATGTCATATCCCTTCGAAAACTGTCAGTCTCACATAGATAATGGGCAATGGCATAAAATTTGCTGTCACACATATACTTCTATTCACCCAATCTTACACACACAATACTCACACATATACTAACGCAATCGGGGTGCTGTTTTTTGTTTTTTAAGATATAAATACACACAATGTACATTATGAAGTGAAAGTCGTGACGTCACACTGAAAAGTGACTTAAAATATTTGTTTATTTGCAATGCAACTATTTGTAAATGTACCTATTGATGGATATGTTTTCAGTCGAGTTAAAACCAGGTACGGTTTTACGTCAGTAACATGCAGGTTGCTATCAATAATGCCCATAAAAGCGTGAAAATAACGCGTACAAAAATATTTATAGTGCAGTCACGTGTGCATCGAACGTAAATATTTATATTGATACGTGAAATATAGGGCACGACTGTACTCGGGGCGTTTATCGAGGAATCTGATAATACGGTATGTATGAAGTGAGAGCTTTGAGTGCTTAGCATTGTGTATCTTATCTAGTATAGTTATTTAGAAGTAAATAAGAGGTAATAGGTTCGATTCTGTGTAAAGTAACTTAGATTTATAATAAGTATTATCTTATATACTGAAACAATCCTACAAATATATGCGCTTAGACATTAATTTAAGTGATAATAGCTCTGTTCAATTAGGATCAGAGGTTTTGAGAAAATAGCAGATATATTATAAATATGTACATAATTCTTAGAACAAATCGTTCATGCCTAGTCCCAATATTGTAAATAAATAAAAAGGCAAATTTGCAAGTTCTTTTTTGCCAACTTTTGTAGCAGTCACTGAAATAATAAACAATATCTTTCAATTTCAAACATTTTTGCAAAAATTACAAAAGTTATAAAGAGTTTACCAAAAAAGATTTTTGATGTAGTGATTTAAAAGGAAGAACGTTAAATAAATGATGTCATGATCCAGAGTTTTAACATAGACAAAGTCGCGAGCGTCCATTAGTCATGTTTAATAGTATAAGAACTAATCAAATTAGCCTTGACTGAACCCACTCATAAAATAATGTACGAACATACTTCAGGAAGCACGTTTGATCATCTATTGATGATATTAGGAACACCGTCTCTACATTTATTGTATAATTTAGATTTTATGTTAGCCCTAAATGCAATCTAAGATGGAAGCGGGCTAACTTGTTAGGAGTAGGAAATCCACACCCTTTTCGGTTTCTTTTTTTGTTTTATCGACTACAAGTTGGCCCTTGACTGCTATCACACCTGATGTTAAGTGATGATGCAATCTAAGCTGGAAGCGGGCTAGCATGTTAGGAGTGGAACGAAAATCCTCACCCCTTTCGGTTTCTACACGACATCGTACCGGAACGCTAAATCGCTTGGCAGTACGTCTTTGTCGGTAGAGTGGTAACTAGCCACGGCGAAAGCCTCCCATCAGCCAGACCAAGACAAATTAAGAAAAATCTCAATCTACCCCGCCGGGAATCGAACCCAGGACCTACGTCTTATAAATCCACCGAGCATACCACTGCGCCACAGAGATACACGACCCATCTCCCACAAAGAGGAAAGCCTGGCCCTGTAGTGGTCCGTTAAGAGACTGATAACGATGATGTTGAAAGTTCAACGTAATGTTTGACTGCACGTGCTCTCATTACGGCTAAATAAATAGAAATATTTTCGAAACAACGAGAGACAAGAGATGACAGAATTGTGAGACATCTATTTATACTCCGCCGTTAACTCTTTGTAGGCACATTTTATACCACAAAAGTGAACGACCGAGAAACTCTTTGTGGACTGTATTGGAGCTTCCTTATTCGTGCGAATTGAGAAAAGTGGAGACTTAATATTACAAGATATGACTGCATTGAACTGCCACGTTGTCAAGTGATTAGCCTGTGTGTTCGGAATATGAGGTCATGAGTTCTAATCCTGGATCAGACTATGAAATAATATTAAACTATTTTCTTCCAAAATTCTCACCACTTTAGAAGGTTCATTGGGTTAGAACCCGAAGAGCTTTGGGGAGCATAGAGGTCATTATCATTAATATCTGTAGTGGTAGTCTGCAGAGAAATTTATTACCCAACCCGCTAATCTGCATTGGAATAGCGTGGTGGGTGTAAGCTTCACGTCCAGTATCCTTAAAAGATATATAAATGATAATATGACATTCTCGTAGTTTCGCATCCTGTTGTACTAGGTTCAAGATCTGGCCCAAGTAATGAATTTTTTTTTATCGACTACAAGTTGGCCCTTGATTTCACACCTGATGTTAAGTGATGATGAAATCTAAGATGGAAGCAGGCTAACTTGTTAGGAGTAGGATGAAAACCACACACCTTTCGGTTTCTACACGACACCGTACCGAAACGAAACCAACCACGGCGAAAGCATTCCACCGGCCAGATCAAGACAAATTAAGAAAAGTCTCAATCTGTCCCGCCGGGAATCGAACCCAGGACCTCCGTCTTATAAATCCAGAGGAGGTAGTCAAAAAAAATTATACAATCGAAGTTGTTTTTCATCAAAGAAATTCTTAGAAGCAGTCCGAAGTGGGAAAGTTATACAAAAATCCACACTGAGTCTTTAAAAAAATTATCAATAGGAAATTTCGTATTATGATTTATTTTTATCAATGGTTCTTCAAATTAGTATTTGACCTAGTCCAATCATTTATTTTCCATACTCCTTCAATAAACTGGTTATAAATACCTGGTTATAAACTTGTTTTAAATAGAACACAGAGATGCAACAACAACTACAAAACAAAATTATAATTGGAAATTTAAGATTGAACTGTTATTCTGTCCATCTCTGATTGATCTAAGTCATTAATTAAATAGAAATGAAAGTTGAAAGTCTATAACTAGAATATATCTTCAGAGATCGTTAAATTTTGACCAAGATTTTATTTAAGTGGGTCTAATTTAAATTAGTATTCATTTTCAATAATTTTGATTATTTACTTTGCTATTTACGTCGAAAATTAATTTTATTTTTTGGACTAGGAGGAAAATATTCCTTCGAAATTCTTCTCTCGGCAGGGTATCACCGACTTCCTCGGATTAAACGACCTCCTCTGGACCATAAGGTTGGCACGACCGCAATATTACATGGTATATTCATATTTTTTTTAATATTTCATTTATTATGTATTTAAAAAAAAAAAATACAATAAAGAACTTAAGCTAACTTATCGTAATAACTATACAAATCATGCCCACGTGGAATGGTTGCAAGAATACTGGCTGCATTTGCGCAAAAAATGAGCCAGCCCTTTGGTCACCAGTTGAGACAATTAGGCGCGGTGAAATATTACGAAATAATTTTTTGTCACTGCGACTCTATGGCCCTAGTGTCTTCACGGCAAAAGGAACAAATATGTAACTCTCTGTCAGAGAGGCATACTTGTGCCACTTACCGGTTTCAGCCTTTTCTGCTGCAGCTCCCGGTCTTGATTATGTCTCCCTGATATGACACGGAGCGAAAGAAAAATAAATTAAATAATTCATAGAATTAAAATTTATTGTCAGTCAGTGAATTATGTACTTAAAAGTATGTTATGAATTCTATTCACTCCATCTATTAATAAAATCAATTTAGTAGTTTTCGGGACAACATTATAGTTCAGAAATACATGGTGAGAAACTTCGTTTAATAAAGTCAGATTTTTTACTATGTAAACATTATGAAGTTTAGGCCCATAGAGGTTTTGTTGGTAGAAGTAGTGGTGATTTCGCTATAAAATAAAAATATATGCATAGATAATGACAGCAAAAGGTAATAATTAGAAGTTATTTTGTTTGTAAACAAAACACGTTTACTATAATACTATCGTATTATATATATACAATGAGGTCATAGTCCATAATTACGTTTAGGCAAAATGTAATAGACCAAGAGCCTGTCACAGTTAGACAGCCTTCATTTGAAAATGCTATGAGTTTCTGAGCATATATTGGTTGGTAACTATGGAAAGCTACTTTGTTTGAATCACAGTGGCCTAGAAGATTATATTTTGTGTTAAGCTGATGATAGCACGATACTTTTGGACCTAATTTTTTTTATTAATTACAAGTTAGCCCTTGATTGCAATCACATTTGATGGCAAGTGGTGATGCAATCTAAGTTGGAAACAGAATAAATCGTTAGGAGTATAAGCTATAAGAGTAAGAGGAGAGGAGTATAAGATATCATAGCGGAACGCTAAATCGTTTAGCGGTGCGTTTTTGACGACTTTGTTGTGACTAGCCATGGCCGAAGCCTCCTACCAGCCAAACAATATCCTAACCTTAACTTTACTTACTTTACTTAATTAATTAGCTTATAAATCTAAAAGCTTGCTTTTAGACTATAATGTGTACATTCATTTTTAAAACCGCTGATCTATCACTACAATGTTATTCACATTCTTATTATATATACTTACATAATAAACGTGATATCTATGATTTTTGTTTTCCTGACAAGCGATGTTGTTGTTATGTTATGTGACACCCACGGGTGTGAGACTAGCAACGTTTGTTGATACGACTGCATTATATAGATATAATAATAAATCATCACTATCAGCCTATTGACAGCCCACTACAGGACCAGGCCTCCCTCCTTATAGGAGAGGGGATAATAAATATAGTGGGGCTAATAAAAATAATGTGAGTAACTTACAACACAAGCCAATAAATATTAAAAGAAAAACTGTACACTAAATTAATTTTGAATTATTTAAGGGGGGTAAAGGGGATCTGCCTCGTTGTCCTAGTGGTTAGACTATGTAGCTTCGATTACAATGTCCTGGTATCGGATCCCGGGTCGGATTGTGAAATAATTTTGAGAATTTCTTTCTTATAAGAAATTTTCTATAAATTTTCCCGGAGTCTAGCAGTTCCCCGGCCATTGTCATCAACTTCTGATAGTAAACCCTATTAATCAGATCATTGGAGCAGCGTGGTGGATTTACACTTTTAACCCTTGTCCTATAAGGAGAGAGGACGCAACAGTAACCTCGTGTTGCAACTACGCACCTTTTTTGTCATTGAAATTTTATTTGATTTAAATAAAAAAATAAACATGGGCGGTAACAATCACTAAACACCAGGTGACCCGCATGCTCGTTCTTTTTTTTGTTTTTTTTTTTACAATTATAGCTTAAAATACAAGTAGTTAATAAACTCAATCCTGTCACTTAAGGTTTCGAATCCCATGAATAAAACACCCAAAACCAGTACTCTAAATACCTTACAGAATAACAACGTGTAAAATGCGTGTTAATGTAAACTAGTGGACCATTTTAATAATAGAATAATAATAGCAATTTAAATTATTAATTAAATTAATAATAGAAATTAAAAATTAATAATTAAAATCCTTACGTCAACGTATCATACGAGTAAGCCCAATATTATTATCAAGCTATATGGCTAAAGGTTACTAAACCTTTTGTGAATAACTAGGAAGCTTTGAAAGCTTTTAAGTAATATTCCTTATACTACGATACGCGAATTATTAAGTTTATAAAAAATAACATACCTAACATAGTCGCATTTCACTGCACAGCACACCAAAACAAAAAACAAAAATAACAACATTATTTACTCTAATAAATAACAACCGATTAAAATAACTAAACAATAAACTAAAACGTAAAAAATATTATATAGTTTTTATTTCACTATAATTAATATCTTTAATTCAAAAATGTCACTAAATAATTACTATCGCGAAAAATGACGATAATTTCCCGCCATTTATTTAAACCGAACGTTGTGTGTAGCAAGCAGCGCTGTCCGCGACTACGAACGTTCGGTCTATCCGCATTGCAATAAATACTCCGTGCAGGCTTCATACACTAAGAGCCTACGTATCATTTTTCACTTACAAGAAACCTACGTGATGTGAATTGTTTGAACTGTAATGTTTACTGTGTAAGCTTTTATCATATATGAATCTTTTTAAGTATTGCGCACACATGGAATAGTAATGAATAGGTATATTAGTGTATTCTATACACGATGTCCATTATCAAAATGTTATTTGATCATCGATTACCGAGCCTCAATATCTCAATTGTTGAGGTAAATTTAAGCTCGGATGGTTGTAGATTCAAATGTCGTTTGGTCTATTTTGTTACTTACGAGTACATATAATTAAAAGCTACTAGAGGACGCCTGCGGTTTTACTCGCGTAGTTCTCGTTCTCGTGGGAATTTTTGGGAAAAAAATGTGGTCTATGTGTTATTCTAATATGTAAACTATATTATTGTGAAGTTTCATCAAAATCCATTCAGCCCTTTTAATATTAGTAAGGATAGAGAAAAAGTGGAATGCAAATTTCGTGTTATTTTAAAAAATTACAATGGAATCAAGAGTAGGTACTACTCTCGATTCCAATCCATTTAATAAAAGACAAAGTCTTAATTTGCTTGCGTAAAGAAAAAATATTTTGATAGAATAATTTGTGCTTTTTTAAAAATATTGAAATTTTGTCCTATCGTAGTAAACGGCGAAGATATTAACGGCCCATTTGATCTATTTCAAATAAGGACTTTATCGATTTTTTAAACAACGCTGGGCACATATTTAAAGGCAAACAGTTACACCCAATATGTAGGAACTTTATTAAAGTAAACAGAATCGATGTAGTATTTGGCTAGGTAATTTTTGTGAACTTTGTCGGTCCTTTGAAGTTAGATTTATTTATTTTATTATGTAACTGCGCTATTTATTTTATCATAACCAAAATGTAGTTACGACACCTGAAAAGAAAATTAATTTAGTAATTGTGGTTTCATCGGCATTGATAGATACCCCTGGGAATGTTAGGATTAAAATCGATCTAAATGTTACTAATATTACGAAGTTATAACATCTTTCTGAATGAATAAGTTCGAAGATCTTCTGTACGAATTTTTTAACAAAATTTATTTACCCCTTCTGTATTTAAAAATCGGCAAGTGTGAAACAGACTCGTGCACCCAGGATTCCGTAGGTACAAACCTGTAGATATGTTTCATTTTGTTACAGTTTAAATATAATATAGACCTATAAATAAATAAATAAATAAATATTATAGACCTATGGTAGTAAGCTTAAAATTATAGAAAATATCACGCGTTCCTAAGAAAAAGGGTCTTGACAGACAGACGGACAAAATAGTCATCATATAAGGGTTCCCTTTTTTTTCTAAAAATCGTGTAAATAAACTGATTTATTAATACATACATGCATATACCTAAAGAACAATTCGTATTGCCAGTGATGACCTACGAATCTGAGACTTGGTCGCTAACTGCGAGCTTCATAATAAGGCTCAGAGTCGCTCAGCGGGCGATGGAAAAGCAATGGTCGGAGTATCTCTGCGAGATCGAATCAGAGAGGAACCAAAGTAACCAACATAGCACAACGAGTCGCCGAACTGAAGTGGCAATGAGCGGGGCATGTGGTTTGCACAGCTGATGGACGTTGGGGGTCCAAGATGATTGGCGATCCCGCACCGGAAAGCGCAGTGTTGGTCGACCCTAACCAGATGGACTGACGACATCAAGCGTGTCGCTGGTAACATGCGGCTCAGGGTCGCTGTGTTTGGAAGTCCCTAAAAAAGGCCTATGTCCAGCAATGTACGTCCATCGGTTGTTGTTGATGATGATGATGATGACACCGAAAGAAGCTTTTTTAAACGAAGAAATCAGAATATTTTGTGTTCGGCTTCATTTCTCTGGAAATGACGTCTTGCGGCCCTTCCACATTAATTTCATGCATCAACTGTTTATAAAGTATCTACACTGCAGATACGCCAGTACGATCAGGCTGTTAACGCAAAAGTTAATAAATAGCTTTATTGACTGAGGACTGTTTTAATCACTTGTGCACATTAAAATGTCATTCCTGCTCATATCTCATAATAGCGCAATGTAGAGAAATAAAAATCAATGTCATAACAGCAACACTATAGGAACAGCTCATGTAAACAGAACAATTAGATAGCGGAATAGTTGTCAAGAGTCAAATTGATACTAATGAATGGGTAGATACCGTACAATAGATTGCACTGGTTATAATATAACACCTAGCGCTCTATATGGTATCACTGGCCGACACCAGAAGTTACGATAAGTTGCTTAGTATGGTGCATCGGTTTAGGGGTTAGAACATTTTGAATACTCGTTTCCAAATCATTTGTTCCTTGCACTTAAAATCTAATAAGCGATAGACTTTCACGAAAATGAAATAGTGGATATCAGCTGGTGCTTAGTAAAGGTGCGAGGTAAAGCCAACAGTGGTCTTTATTGCAAACGCAAATCTCGAGAACAGCTAAATCGATTTCGCTGATTCTTTTTTGTTGTGTTTGCTGTTATTAGGAGGGGGTTTTTATGAAAGAAACATTTCAAGAAAAATGCGCGGAAAATTAGAAATTTTAAGAAAACTTAAGTTATTGATATTTGTTAGTCAACCAAGGCTTAACAATATCTTTTTTAGAAGTTTTTGTAGGCATTTATATGACGTAATCCAAAGAAAGTTTAATCAAACATTTGAGATCACGAATGTATGAAGCTTTTAAATAAAGATTAAGAGGATCAAAGAGCATGTTTGCTTTGTGTTATGTAGATTTATTGTCTGTGCGCTGCGATTACGGCTGTATAAAACTAATTCGCCGAATGTACAGACTTATCTAATAAATTAGATTGTAATTTTTAATCCTTGTAAATAAAACAATAAACTAAATAAGATAGAAGTATAGCAAATAATATGAATAAATATAATAATTTAGGATAAACTTCTAACAATGTTTGCTAAGTACAAAACGTCGTAGTTTTCATAGTTATCAGTTTTATATACTTAAGCTATATATAATCAAAATGTACAGTGAAACGTTTTAGATTTTTCCTTATTTGTTTATACATCCTTACAGGAGAGGGGATATGGAGCATACACCCACCACGCTGCTCCAATGCGGGTTGGCGGGCTTAAGGTGATAATGTTTCATTTAATAACGATCACTATCAGATGTTGATGATAGTGACCGGGACCGACAGCTTAACGTGCTCTCCGAGGCACGGGGGTGTAACACCACCAACTTCCAGACTCCAGGCTTAGAATGTACTGAACATTTCATAGAAGAATGAAAAAGCTCAGAATTATTCCATGACCCGACCCAGGGATCGAACCCAGGACCTCGCGATCGAAGCCACGTAGGCTAACGACAAGATCAACGAGGCAGTCAAAAAAAATGTTTAAACATACAAAGATAATATCATGCCTCTTTCCCATAGGGGTAGACAGAGACTATATCGTTCTATTTGCCACGGTCCTTGCGTATTTCCTTAGCTTCTTCCATACTCATTAATCCTTGTTTTTTTATTTCATTTTAATAAAACTCTGGAGTTAAGTGACTCTGTTGGATGTTAACTAGAAGATTAGACTACCGTTACTCTGGTTTCTACGCTTCGTTGCCACAGCCTTTCAAGCTTCTAGATGTGACCATTAATAAAATACTCCTATTATAAAGGCGAAACTTTGTGAGTGTGTATGTTTGTTACTCTTTAACACAAAAGCTACTGAATGGATTTTGATGGAACTTCACCATTAAACTGCTTGTAATCTGAATAATATAGGCCACATTTCGAATGAAAACTACGCGGGTGAACTCACGGGCGTCTTTTTTTTAAAAATTTTTTTAACTCAGTTCGGGTTGGGAACTGATTTAAAGACCTCTTAAATTAAATGTAAAATTTTCTTCTCGATATAAATTTTTTAGTTTCATTAAACTGTCAAATATTTTCCGAACACACTTGTTGTATATACAAACAACGCAAACTCATAAAAATTTGGAGTAAATTTGTACAGTAACTATGAATATATAAAATTTTGTATATTTGCAAAAAGAGTTATATTGGTTGAGCAAACATTTCGCTATATTTAGAGTGTTTAGCTATGATTTACAAGAACATATATCAAGTTTTAAATAACCTTTTTTTTAAGCCTTAAGAGGATTATGGTATTAAAATTTGAAATTCGTCGTATCTATTTAATTTTCACTTTTGAGAAATTCTTCTTCTTGAGAGGTTCAACAGTTCGGTTTTATTAGGTAAGCAGTTTGTAAAATTTTATCAAAAAATTTACATGATTTTATTAAAATAATATTTTGAAAGCAAATACAAACGCTATTTTTATGATGATATTGTATTCAAATTTTCGTAATAAACTTTGGTAAACCTTTGTACATTCAATGCATAATAATATATCAAATCTGGGCATGGTGATAAAGTACAAATACATTTGGAAAAAATATTATCCTGGGGATACTTTGCATTTGAATTGCATGAAATGGTTTTTGAAAATGGTAATAGGTACTGATGAAAAAGAGATTTAGTAAAAACAGAAATTTAAATTAGGGTGTTTTTAGCTAATATTTTATGCGTATTTTTGAATAATAACAGACGAAGAAGATTGTCCACCTAAAGGTTAGTGAAAAATATCGCCTTCAAGAAGGCCTATTTTTTTATTTATTACCCTTGGCGCTTGGAGGTACGTCTTTGTCGGTATGGTGGTAACTAGCCACGGCCAAAACCTCCCACTAGCCAAAACACAATAAGTTTCTTGCATACGAAAGGAACTTGATGCCCCGTTGTGCCTGCCAACCGAAGTGGTTAAACTTATTTGTAGGTAATTCTGTCAACTATACATTTAAATTAAACAAATCGATTTTGCACTAGGAAAACTAATTTATCATTAGTTATAGTAGAAAAACAAAAAAAAATCATTATAAAAATTTACAAGCTCAAGTTTCACTAAGGAAGTTAAATCAAGCAAACAAAAATTTTTTTAATAAAAATAGAACCGACTCAAAACGCACTAAAAATAAAAAATAACTGTGTCATTTAGTTGATTTAATTTACTTAAGCATATCTATGAAGTCGGAGTCAGCCAAGTTTAAGGAACCTTTGTTTTACGTAGTAAAGCAGTTTGTGGGTTCTAGGTAACATCCTTAAAGTAGAACTAGTAGCCAAAGAGCTACCGATATTTACACATAAACCGAAATCGCTGCAAGTGTGCCTATAAAACTTGAAGAGTACCTTCAATTTTTCCCAGGATATCATCATCAGATCCTAACATGATGACAATGGGACCACTTGGAAGTATGACCTTTCCAATAAAAAAAAATTATCAAATACGGACAACTTTGTAAAAACTTGTTATACGTGGTCATACATAAAAAAAAATATACGTGTCGAATTGAGAACCTCCTCCGTTTTTTTTCGTCGGTTAAAAAGCTTTTCAGTTTATTAATATAGCTTTACCAGAAAAATCTTAACCATGTTGTAGGAGAAAAGACTGTAAAGATAATTATATCTACTATGATTTACCCTATTAGAAAAAATTACTATTACGGTGGTCAAATAAAAAAAAGCTTGTGGTGCTCCCAGGGAGTCAGGCTTAGTCATGTAGGTCAGGTTCTATGTATTTCATCATCATCAGAATGAAGTTTGGTAGTCGGGTGGAGAAAGCTCTTTCCGTCCTATAAAACATGTATTTCACTCGAGAAGAAGAAATAAACCTTTTTGCACACTAACTAATAAAAGTATAAATAACAATTAACATGAAAATCTTGAAGTATGAAACTAATGATTTGGAATGAAAGCAAAATGGTGCAAGACAGAATTAATGCTTTGATCAATAATTTTTTTTTTTTATCGAAACCCTCAATGACACACCTGAGTTTGGGGTGATGCAGAGAGGGCTAACTTGTGCAAGACAAATCCACACCCCTTACGATTTCTACACAAATTTTGATAAATAAATTATTCTAAGGTAAAGTCTTCCACAAAATATCATAATTTATAAACAAAGATAACTATATAAAAAGATAAAGGTTAATAAAAAAGTAGGCTAGCTCTCAGACTACAACATCACGATCACCTGACGCAGCATCGCACACGGAAACAAGTAATGCCCTGCAATTATGATGGTAATTACTCATACAAGTGAGTAATCGACCATTGATCAATGGATAATGCCTAACAGCGGTTTTAGCCTCTCCCGTCTGCGAGCTTTGTTTTGGAGAGCAACGAATTATAAACAATCAATAATCATTCAACATCATTAGTATCAGAATAGTAACAATGTTCTTGGAAGGACATATGGAGCGTCGACCCACCACGCATGATATTAGTGACCGGGACTGACGGTTTAATGTGTTATGCGAGGCACGGCGGCTACCAACTTTCCAAATCCGGACCCAGGAGTCAAACCTAGGACCTCGCGATCGAAGCTATTTAGGCTTACTATCAGACCAAAGAGGCAGTCGTATTAATAGAGTTACGTTTAGATATGGTAAGAGCCTCGTTGGTTCAGTTGCTAGAGTAGGTTTTATATCATAAGGTCTTGAGCTCTATATTCAGGTTTGGGCTAGGTTGTACCTGACAGACCGATATTTGCTCGGTGTTTTTTTAAGACATATTTTTTCTAAGAAAGAACATATTTTTTGTTATTTGTACTTTTATAACCCTTGGACATTGCCCTTCGTAACATTTCACCGCGGCAATTATGCCTCAACTGGTGACCGAAGGGCTGGCTCATTTTTTGCGCCAAGGATTAGCCTGGCTGGCATTCCACGTGGGCATGATTTGTATAGTTATTACTATAAGTTAGCTTAAGTTCCTTATTAAAAAATTTCCATGTCACAATGTTAGTTACCGTACTCCTCCGAAACGGCTTTATCGATTTTTACCAAATTTTGTATTCAGCAGGTCTGAGAATCGGCTACTATCTAATTTTCATCTATTTTTTTTAATTTCTAATGCAAAACAACGTTTGCCGGGTCAGTTAGTTTTCTATATATTTCGACGACCTCCGTGGCGCAGTGGTATGCGCGGTGGATTTATAAGACGGAGGTCCTGGGTTCAATTCCCGGCGGGGCAGATTGAGATTTTTCTTAATTTGTCTTTGTCTGGCTGGTGGGAGGCTTTCGCCGAGGCTAGTTACCACCCTACCGACAAAGACGTACCGCCAAGCGATTTAGCGTTCCGGTACGATGTCGCGTAGAAACCGAAAGGGGTGTGGATTTCATCCTACTCCTTAAAAATTAGCCCGCTTCCATCTTAGATTGCATCATCACTTAACATCAGGTGTGATAGCTAGCTCAAGGGCTAACTTGTAGTCAATAAAAAAAAATATATAACTGATAACTATCTAGATCGATTAATTGTCCCGAAACCCCCTACATACAAAATTTCATGAATATCTTTGGAGCTGTTTCCGATATTCAGATTTTATATATAGATACGAGTACAACAATTTATTGTCTAAAGTATACCTTTAAACAAGCAATTGTTGTACTAGATAAATAAAACAAAATAATCTTTTGTTAATAAATAATTTTATTTCTAAACCTGTTTTAATAAACTTATATAATTTAACTTACAATATGATTAAATTTATTTTAATGATAAAATATCAGCATTTTAACTTATTAATACTAATATAGCATACTCTATGTAATAAGTACTGACATTATTTTTACCCGACTGCATCAGAAGGGTAATGTTTTAAGTTACATTTATTAACAATCACACCTTCGCCGAATCCTGACCTGCATATCTTTCTGGGTAAAATCTTCTGAAATGCCATCCAAAACTTTTACGGGTAGAATTTCTGTTAATAGTTGGACTAGAAGGTACAGACTCTCCAGCTCTAGATAGAGTTGATGTATCTTCTTCAGTCAAAGACATACGTGTTAGAGACATGTTAGGGGGGGTTGTTGATAGGAGTTGTTGCGAAGATTTGATGTCCTCTTCGAATTCTTTCAGCTGGCTTGCACTGCAGAGCGGCGTCTCCACTTGTTCCACTGAATCGAGGTGCTCTGTGTCAATAGTGTAGGCTTCGTGTTTCTTTGACCAACTGAAATTAAGTAAATAATTAGATACATTACGACACTTAATTATCAGCATTACAGCAGTAAAAACTTTCTTTTAAATATTGTCGCCAGACCACTTTGTATAAGAATTTGCAGTTTGTAACCTGATGATGGATATAAATTAATTTAAAATTAATTTATATTTTCTAAATTTAAAATTTTGTAAATTTTGTAATCTGTAATTTTATAAATTGTAAGTTTGATAAAGATAACTGTGACTGCTTTTTGAACCGAGTGTGATGTTTTAAGCATTAGGTACTAATATCAAAAAAATGTTTAACTTGTAATTGAATTTATTTTTGTTACAAAGAAAATCTTAATACTTGAAAGAAAGAAAGAAAAATTTTTTATTTCAAGAAATTGTGTCACACAAAACAAAAATATTGGATACAATGTTGTGACACTTGACGCCTCCTGGGTTAGTCATGACAAAAGACAAACAGGCACCAAACACCACTGCGCTTATTTTCACACCAAAAGGTACCAGCTCAGCATTGTGCTGCATAGTACGATCTAGTTCTCGAAACCAGACAATGCAATGATCCGAAACTGTGTAGGATGTTTTATATAAGTACTACCCATATCACAGCTAACATTATGCAGACAAATACTTACTGCAAGACGTTCTTGAATCTATATCCCCAAATGATTTCCTTGGAAAGGTAAGATGTCCTGCTTTGAGTTACTGTGCCCATGTTTTTTGACGAACCGGTCAGACAAACGACTATCTCGAATCTGAAATAAATCTAATCAATCAATTATTAATGCTAATATACACACTATTATAATTATCATTACAGCATAAAGCATAGTCGCTTTCTTATGTCTGTCCCTATGTATGTTTAAATCTTTAAAACTACGCATCCGATTTTCATGCAGTTTTATTTATCAGATGTAGTGATTCAAGAGGAAGGTTTATGTGTATAATACATGCATAATATAGAGAAAAACACTGACAATTTTAGAGGTTTCTGATGTGATATCGTAAATTAACGCATTTTTTGCGCTAACATTGCAAACGCTGGCGAGATATTAAAAATAATGTACTACAGTATTGCACACCTTAAAAAGGTCAACAAAAATGTCCGCGATGGTATATGTCTATCTCTTAGGGATAGCCCACAATAACCATTTTTTATCTTTTACTTTCAACGAAAAGTAATTGCTTATTTACGAAGCGATTTTAAGCAATACTGCATTAATCCTTATCCATTATTAAGTATCTTAAATACATTGTGCATTCAATATAGATGACTATTGCGCTTTACAGCATGTAATTGAAGTGAATATTTTCCAAGATATATAAGATTCAAAATGCAGAGACATACTTTAGTACCAGCATTGCACCCGTCCGAAGACGGGGCGGAAGCAAGTTCTATCATAAAAGCGAATGTTTGTGCGTGTATATTTATTATCCCTTTACACCACTATTGATCTGCATAGGCTACATTTTATCTCACTCGAAATCCTCACGGAATGGAAACCACGCGGGTGTAACCAGAGAGAGCAGCAACTTTATAAAAGGTCTAATGAGTTGTACTATTGAATTAACGCACTAAGTAGTTTACCTGAAGTCAATCATATCTTGAGCTGTGAGATCATAGAGAGGACTTTCATGGTTTATGACGTGCACCACAGTAATGGGCCAGAGAAGGAAAGCGCGGCCTTCTTTCAATTCAAGCTGGTGTATGTAATTCTGTACTCGTTCTCCTTCTAGCGTTCTGAAATAGAAAAGTCATGGAGATTTAATGGAAATCGCTTATGTAATTGATTTATCAGACTGTTCGAATGGACTAACCCATCGAACCAGGGCCTACCTACTTTATACTCATAATAAAAAGGAGTGCTCCTATGCGGTTTGGTGGACTGAACTCGCAATAGGGAATGTCTTACGCTATTGTTACAGCACGGCAGAGTGAGTTTCGATTTTGTGTAATCTGCCTCTACTAAAATCATGTCGAATCTGTAACGTAATTCGACATTACGAGACTCGACATCGTCTCTATCTCTCTCTGTATAACACGATACTACAGATAGAGAAATATAGAGACGAAGTCGAGAATCACTCTGTCGAGTTTTGTTACCAAATCGACATGCAGTTTTTAGATCGGTAAAGAGATATAGAGTCAAATAAGAAACTCACACTGTCGAGTTATAAAAATTTAAAATGCTCTTCGACAAGAAGGGAAGACTGGCCCTACAGTTAAAACAGTTAAAAAAGCAAACACTGAATATAACTGTTATAATAAAAAAAATTGTAAAAATGTATCTGTAAGGAGGTAGTTTACATAAAAGTAGTGAATATACATACATACACACAACATACATAGCATCACGCCTCGTTCCCATAGAGGTAGGCAGAGACTACATCCTTTCATTTGCCACGATCCTTGCATACTACCTTAGCTTCTTCCACACTCATTAATCCTTTCATACAAGATCGTCGGTTTAGGATTTTTTTTTGTGAATATAGTAATAAAGTAAATTGTCTAACCTGATAGGCTTAAGCATGTACGCAGTTATAGTGCTTCCAATTAAATGCGCGTTTAATAGATCCCACACTCTAAATTGAAGACATAGTTCACCATCGCGAAGACAAACCTACAAATGTTTTGATATCATTAATAAAACTAATATTATAAATGCGAAAGTAAGTTTGTGTGTTACCTTTTAAAGGCTTAACCACAAAATCGAATTTTGATAATTTTAGTACAGATATGTATTTAAGCTTAGGGGTCTTCATTCTGTATAAATTTCACGCAAATTCAAAACGGTATGAAATTTGTATTTTTTTTTTTAATTATTAAAAATTACTAAACTAAATAGGGTTTGAAAGTTTGAGGAAAAAAGATTTTCCCGCTGGTAGAGTAGCGACGTCCGCTTTCATACTACTACTAGCTGTACCCGGCAAACGTTGTTTTGCCATGTATATTATTTCTAGAAAACATTTTTTTTACATAGGGTTTGATCGTGTAGGGGTGAAAATTTAGGGTTGTATGTATTTTTAATGCCACATTATAAAAAAATGTCCAACAAATTAAAATACAATGTTACGGGTGGACAACCCTTATCACTTAGGGGTATGAAAAATAGATAGTAGCCGATTCTCAGACTTACTGAATATGCATATAAAATTTCATAAAAATCGGTTAAGCCGTTTTTGAGGAGTACGGTAACTAACACTGTGACCCGAGAATTTTATATATAAGATAAGACTAGCTGACCCTATTGTTTAGCATTAAAAATTAAAAAAAAAAATAGATGAAAATTAGATAGTAGCCGATTCTCAGACCTGCGGAATACGCATACAAAATTTGGTAAAAATCGGTAAAGCCGTTTCGGAGGAGTACGGTAACTAACATTGTAACAGGAAAATTTTATGTATAGAATTATAAAGACATCCTCTAGTTAAAATATGAATAAATTATTTATTCGAGAGATTAATGCAATATACACTAGTATCATTGATATGTTTATGAAGTAACATGAATACCTACAGTAGCTTTCTTACTGAATCCAATAGACACACCTTGTCTATTAGGACGCACCAACTTCGTGAAGAGCAAACCAGCAAGACCTCCAGATAAAGCTGTACCTGCTACTATCTGTAATAGAGAATTGTCTATTGTTCAATATGTAGACCTATGTGATAAGCTGCAAGACGTATTCGTGTTCAGGAAAGACATTATAGTCGCTCAATGACGGCGAAAATATTGCTCTCTTTCATTGACGTGACGTTGCTTAAACTTTCATAATTTTTAGATTTTCAACTATCTTGAAGTTTTTTAATTTTGTTTTTTAATAAGCCCAGTGGTGGCTTGTTATTCATATATGAAAGTGTCAGGACACTTCCGCTGAAATTAAAAATTTCATAAAAAAATTCGATTTTTTTATATTGTTTGCTCTAATTTACTGTTCTTAATATCGCCCTCTTTTGTTGTTGATCAGTTGCTTGGACTTTTATAGTTTTTAGATTTTCGACTGTCTTGGCGTTTTCTAATTTTGTTTATACTAAACCACCACAACGTCCTGTCACTTTTATACACGAGTTATAAGTCTAGGAATAAAAGGTTCTATGTAATAAAAAAACTTAATATGGATAATTGGGTACATAATTGAATTACCTCTAAAACCATAATGATAATAGCTTCAGGACATTCTTCATTTGGAAATCTTACTCCGTATCCGATCGTCATCTGAAAATAATCATACTATATTCATTAACCTCTTAAGATCAATGATTATATTTTTCTAATTTCATTTATAAAATTCAACTCTGGATTAGGTTGCAAGTTTGTAGCCGAAAGTAGCAAGCGACGTGTCCAAGCGACACTACTAGTTTCATGTATTTATATGAGTGCCTCGTTGGTCTAGTGGTTTGAATATGTGGCTTCGATCACGAGGTCCTGGGTTCGATTCCTGGGGCGGGTTACGGAATAATTCTGAGCTTCTCATTCTTCTATGAAATGTTAAGTACATTCCAATCCCGGAGTCTGGAAGTTGGTGGTGATACACCCCCGTGCCTCGGAGAGCCCGTTAAGCCGTCGGTTCCGGTCACTGTCATCAACATCTGATAGTGATCGTTAATAAATGAAACATTATCAACCCAAGCTTCCCAACCCGCATTGGAGCAGCGTGGTGGGTGTACGCTCCATAACCCTTCTCCTATAAGGAGGGAGGCCTGGCCCTGTAGTGGGCCGATAATAGGCTGATAATGATGACGATAATGATGATGATGATATGAACAACGTATCGGTTGCCATAAATCTCATTTCATAGAAACACATACAAACCAATTACTTGCATCTTTATAATATTTGAGTAGAAAAAATGAATTATACATTTACCTATATAAAAAAATATTCATCAGTTACACTTGCTACCTTACCTACTTTGGGGCTATTTAGCGATGCGTGTTCTGTCCTTTAATATTTATTTATAAATGTTTATTGATTGGTATTAATTTATGTAATTGGTTATTTTTACCTGTGTCTCCACTGACATCATAAGCAGTCCAGCAAAGGACGAAGTGCCCGTGACGCAATGCTCCTTACCGTCGCCTATGTCATCCTGATACGAAGAGGCGACGGCGTACCAGATGCCCGCGAAAATGAACCAGAAGATGAAGTACGAACAGAATATCAACAGAATTATGAACCGCCATTTGCTGTTTATCTGGAAGGAAAATAAAAAATAAGATTTCTATGTATTTCTTATTTCATTTTTTTCTTATTCCTTTGCTAACCCTTCATCATGATGGCAAAAGACTTATGGCTATATATTGATGTGTAATTGGCCTATAATATTTATTTATTTATTTACTGTTTATCTAAAAAAATATCAGTGATGATAATACCGTAAAATTAAGTCCAAGATTAATATAACTATTAAATTAAAAATTAAAAATACCCCCGACCCAAATAAAGATTAAACTTTGGTAATTCTTCAGCAAAAATATAAATCGGTTTATTCCGGCATTCCAGGGTTTCATATACCACATCCCATTTCCAGCATCAGGTCCTCGTCAATTAGAAACATGATAAAAACCAGTCAAGACGAATTCAACGAGCCCACACTCGAGAAGTTTACTAAAAAGGTAGACCAGGGTTACGTCTCCTAACTTCGAACCTTATCATCAGACGAGCTCCGTGGATCCAGAAGACATTAGTGTTTCAAATGTCAGATCAAACACATGCTTTTAAGCAAACTGAGCGTGTAACATTTCTATCGCACTTAACCAACGACTTGATGACCTTGAAGACTTGAACCGATTTCCACCATAGCTAATAACACTCTCGACTGATATACCTTTCAAACAAAAAAAGAATTCAAAACGGATCATCCGTTTGGGAGTTACGATGCCACAGACAGACATACACATACATTTACACAGACGCGTTAAGCTTATAACACCCTGTCGTTTTTGCGTCGGGGATTAAAAAGAAACATGTCATCACCTAATAGTAACCAAAAAATAAAACTAATAGAATCTAATAGTTTGCAAAATGAACATTTGCATTAGTGAAGATAATTTTAATTTTTTGTTAGACATCATAAGTCAATAACTTGCTCGTTAGCATAACTAGAGGTCTACGAGTATCATACGGGTGTTTATATTACGAAAATTACTAGGAAACAACTATAAGTCATATTTCTGTGTGCGGGATATAATGAAATGTCCTTGATTCTTTCAGTTTTACTGACACGTTCCTTTGTTATTGTTTTTTTAAATACCTAGGTAGATTAAACAAACGAAGTTGTATGAAAGGTATTGATGAGAGTTGAAGAAGCTAAGGAAGTATGCAAAGACCGTGGCAAATAGAAGGATGTAGTCTCTGCGTGACCCTTTGGGAATGAGCCTTGTTGTTTTGTATGTATACGTATTTATGTTATTTTTCGACGACCTCCGTGGCGCAGTGGTATGCGTGGTGGATTTATAAGACGAAAGTCCTGGGTTCGATTCCCGGCGGGTCAGATTGAGATTTTTCTTAATTTGTCTTGGTCTGACTGGTGAATTCTTTTTAATATATTCGCCAAGCAATTTAACGTTCCGGTACGATTGCGTGTAGAAACCGAAAGGGGTGTGGATTTTCGTCCCACTCCTAACAAGTTAGTCCGCTTCCATCTTAGACTGCATCATCACTTAACATCAGGTGTGATAGCAGTCAAGAGCCAACTTGTAGTCAATAAAATAAAATGTTATTTATATTTATATTAGCTGTTAATGCTTTCACATGAATTCTTTTCTATTTTTATAGTTATTATTAACGGATCAAGCACAATAATTCGCAAGGCGTGTAAAGAACACGTCCTGCATAGTACCTGAGATGCCTGTAATAACACCGGCATCGTTTAGACCATTTTTTGCTTTGTGGCTGAAATAAGCATTTCTATAGGTTATTCAATTTGAGACGAATATCTTAGCATTCCATGGATTCACCGTGCGGGTGCCGGGCCCATCGCGTGGCTGGTGAATCAATAAATGCACGGGTTTTAAAGTACCCTTAGTTATCTCTCTGTTCAATTATTCTGCCCATTTGAACTTTCCAATATGGAGCTTACTGCACTTCTAGTAAGGCCAAGGTCTTTTAGCAGGTGGTAGAGAGTCTTCGCTGGTATACCCCTCGCACCCACTTCTACCGCGTATAAACTAACCACATAGCCATTTTTGGTTAGTTCATTAATAAGGTCATAATATTTATTCACTTTGAATACATGGTCTTTAGGGATGTTTGTTTCCCACGGCACTGTAAGCTCAACAAGTACTATACGTTTGATTTGTATGGAAAAAAGAAATATGTCCGGTCTAGATGTCGTAATAGCTAAGTCTCAATAGCTAAATAGCTAAGTAAGCTAGTATAAATAGCTAAGTAAATATAAGTAGAGTTTGAGATGTGTAACTTTGGCAGAAACGATAAAATGTTACTTACGCGTAAGCCACTGTACCTACCATTTAGGGAAAGCTACGTAATATAAAGGATAGATAGAACACGTCGTATAAAAGATAGTCGCGATTTTCCAGGAGGACACCTAATTAGGTACCTAAGTACTGAAAAGCTATCTAAATAAAAAAATTGATCGTTTCGAAGATAAAGAAAATAATACATACGAGCAGAATTATTGTTCGTTTACGATTTAAATGCTTTTTATTATACTAACAAAAATAAAACCGACTCAAAACGCGTTAAAAAGTGAAAAATAACTGAGTCATTTAGTTGCTTTAATTTACTTAAGCATATCTAGGAGTCGGTGCCAGCAAGTTTAAAGAACATTTATTTAGTAGTAAAGCAGTTTGTGGGTTCTAGGTAACGTCCTTAAAGTGGCTGGCACCGACTCTTAGATATGCGTAAGTAAATAAAAGCAACTAAATGACTCAGTTATTTTTTACTTTTTAGTTCTATTTTTTGTTAAAAATTTTTATTTCTTACTTTTTAGTGATTTATCGCCACGTAACGTACACGTACTATACTCTTATAGTATATTATACGGCACTAGTAGCCAAAGAGCTACCGATATTTACACAAAAACCGAAATCGCTGCAAGTTTGCCTATAAAACTTGAAGAGTTCCTACAATTTCCCCAGGATATCATCATCAGATCCTAACATGATGAATATGGGACCATATTGGAAGTGTACCCTTTCTAATAAAAAAAGAATTATCGAACAACTCTGTTAAAAGATATGCGTGGTCATACATAAAAAAAAAAGAAATATACGTGTCGAATTGAGAACCTCCTCCGTTTTTTTTCGTCGGTTAAAAATTACTTGTTTTTTGCTGCATTTTTAGTAGGTTTACTTACCTATGTTAATATTATTAATGCAGAAGTACCTAACTCTGTCTGTTTGTTACTCAATTACGCTTAAACTACTGAACCGAACAGAGACAGTCTAGAGTCTGAGAAAGGACATACCTACTCGTAGGATACTTCTTATCTAACTATCACAAAACAATTTTTCTCGTGAACAGTGTCGCTAGAAAAACTGTTTTATCATCATCATCATCATTACCAGCCTGTAGACGTCCACTGTTGGACATAGGCCTTTTTAGAGACTTCCAAACACAACGTTCCCGAGCCGCCTGTTGCCAGCGGCTCCCTGCGACACGTTTAATGTCGTCAGTCCACCTGGTTGGGGGTCGACCAACGCTGCGCTTTCCGGTGCGGGGTCGCCAATCTACCACCTTGGGCCCCCAACGTCCATCAGCTGTTCGAACTACGTGCCCCGCCCATTGCCACTTCAGTTCTGCGACTCGCTGAGCTATGTCGGTTACTTTGGTTCTTCTGCGGATCTCCTTATTTCTGATTCGGTCACGCAGAGATACTCCGAGCATTGCTCTTTCCATCGCCCGCTGAGTGATTCTGAGCATTCTTATGAAGCCCGCAGTCAGCGATCAAGATTCGGTCATCACTGGTAACACGCACTGTTCGAAGACTCTCGTCTTCAGGCACTGAGGAATTTTAGACAAAAAGATGTCACGGAGTTTCCCGAACGCTGCCCAGCCGAGATGGATTCGGCGGTTCACCTCTTTCTCGAAATTGGACCTACCTAACTGGACCATATGCCCTAGGTATACTCGTCTACAATTTCGAGTGCAGAATTTTCAACAATTACTGGGTGGAGCGGAACGTGAGCATTACACATGATCTTGACATCAACATCAATGGCGAGTACCTCACTCAACTGCGGTTTGCCGTCGATGTAGTGATCATGGCAGAATCTCTAAATGACTTTATCATTATGCTCAATGACCTCAGCAGAGTTTCTCAACAGGTGGGCCTTAAAATGAACATGAGCAAGACAAAACTGTTTAACTGTCTTAAAATAATATTACTCTTAAACATACAAACCACAGTGTTAACGATATCTCTCATGTATTTTATAGATTTGGACGGTATGTTGCTTCTAACGGGCACATTTTCTTCTCCACTTTTGTAAACCACTCTACGCGAGCGCATTGGCCGGCCAGGCTGATATCTGTAAAAAATAACAATTTCAATAATATTTTTTGATATGCATACTTAACACCACGCTTTATTCTCTTGCATACTTCCTCAGATTTTTCCACTCTCAGTAATCTTTTCGTACTTGTCAGTCGGTTTGGGTTACTTTTGAGCTGGCCATTGACAAAATGTCTTGAATTTGCTCCAGAGACATTCGCCACGGCCTTCTGCTTCCTACTAACTTATCCTAAAAGGAGCGAGAGTCTAGTCATGTAGTAGATACCGTTAGAATAAGCTAAGATTTAATATGATAATGATAAAAATATTATCTGACCCTCTATGTTTTGCTTATGTTATTTTATAGATTTGATAGTAGCGTTACTTCGCAAATCATCATCGTCATCAGCCTGTATCCGTCCACTGCTGGACATAGGCTTTCCCGAGAGCGCGCCACCACACACGATCATCTGCCTTCCTCATCCAGCCACTTCCTACTACCTTTTTAAGGTATTTTTATTTTATCAACTACAATTTAGCCCTTGACTGCTATCACACTTGATGTTAAGTGATGATGCAATCTAAGATGGAAGCGGGCTAATTTGTTAGGAGTAGGATGAAGTCTACACCCCTCTCGGTTTCTTCACGACATCGTACCGGAACGCTAAATCGCCTAGCGGTACGTCTTTGTCGGTAGGGTGGTAAGGTAGCCACGGCGAAAGCCTCCCACCAGCCAGACCAAGACAAATTAAGAATAATCTCAATCTGCCCTGCCGGGAATCGAACCTAGGACCTCCGTCTTATAAATCCACCGCGCATACCACTGCGCCACGGAGGTCGTCGAACGTCCAACGTCGTACGGAGGTTGTCGGACCGTCGGGCTGGTGGGCGTCCTACACTGCGCTTAGTAGTACGTGGTCTCCACTCCAGAACACGCCGGCCCCAGCGACCGTCTGTTCTGCGACTTATATGGCCTGCCCACTACCACTTCAACTTGCTTATCCTTTAAGCTATGTACTACTTTAATTCTCCTCCGAATGTACTTCGCAAATGTTCATTATAAATACAATGCTATAAATACATATTGATTTATCGGGTTTGGTGTTTTATTTTTACTAAATCATTTATGCAGCTTCTCACTAACATTAATATTAATAAATTATTGCTATAAATCGATTGTAATATCAACAACCATCTACAAATATTTGTGCAAAATATTACGGTTAGCGTGTTTCTCAAATATGTTATTTGGATGCTATCTTATCAAAATTTACGATAAAATATTTGTGCTAGACATATTGTTCGCAACGAATGAATAATGAGATTTGGCATTCATTGATATCATATTATTGTTTAGTTTCATATGTAGGTATGTTGTTTATTCATCATTCATGTTTGATTAGCAAAATCAAATAATAAAAATGTATTAGTATTAGATTATTGTGAAACGATAAAGGTTCTTGGAAGTACCTAAGCGGCTATTCTTTCCACACTCAAGATAGGATAACTCAAATTATAAATTGAATTTCTGGCTCTTTTCATCAGAATGTGCCTTCCGAACCGATGGTTGAGATGACAGACAGAAAAGCTATTTGAAATAAACGACTTTGAATTTGAACGGCAAATCAAGAACCAGTTTCTCAATTTTATCAGTTACAACTAAAGATAAATTGAGTCATCAACTCATTCGTCAAAGTTCACCAGTACAGTTTTTACATGTAGTACATACATACGTACGTACCATCACGCTTAGAGGAGTAGATAGAGACCACGTCCTTTTACTTGCCACGATCCTTTATACATTTTAAGTATCCCAAAATAAAATGTTGTCGACATACTCTTAGACAAAATACACTTATTTGTATCCATAGAAAATGTAAATAAGTTTGGCCGGTTATGCGACAAACTTAACATAAAATTAAGCCCTAGGCACTGTAGAGCTTATTTACAGCAATTATCTTCAATATAATAATATCTTACCTAGCTCTTTTACCTTTTTTACGCCGTCTAGTATATGGAGACGAATAGTTATAGTAGTTAGTAGTAGGTATTGTATCGGTATCATTGTCAATACTTTCAATCATTTCAATAGTATCATAAATCTCAGTAGAATTTACAGAATCGACCACAGCTTGTGTTGACGCATCAGAAATATTTCTTTTCTCAGAGCTTTTTGGAGACTCTGTTTCAACATCTATGGTCATTACCAGACCTCCATCGTTGATCTCGTCTTCACTAGAGTATTGTGAACTGTATTCACCGTCATATTTAGTAGCATTACCGTCTCCTGTATCTATGTTTGATACAATATATGGAAAAACAATTTCTTTACCTTCAACATATGTTTGCGATATTCGGTAATGTTTCTTTATATCTTCGTTAGTGTACACTTCAGTGTTGGACATGGTCGGTATTTCAATAGAGGATCTTTCAGATCCATTGCCAATAGCTGCGGAGTAGCTAAATGATCTTTCGAAAGCTCGTGGTTTGCTCCCTCTTCTTTCATATTCTGTATTTTCCATTATTACTTTTCACACCAAACGTATTAATAATTTCTTTGTTTGATTATTTCATTTTAAGGTTATTTCCTGTGATTGAAACTGCAATCAGATTACATTGAGTGCTTCCGACTAAGGTTCTTTAAACTATCTAATCAATTACTTCGATTTAATTATTGCAACTTTACTGATAAATATTTATACTAAGGTCGCTTTGAGTTTTGTTAATTTATAATGTTTCACGATCACTTCACAGAATATTAAACGTAGGTATATATTTTCAAAGAGCCGTGTTACAACTAAATGAAGCTATCTACGTTCCGTCAAGATAACACCTTTATCCAATAAGATAAGGAATATTTGTTGATAAAGCGATGTTTCGATCAATACCCATGGCCTAGAATCTAGGTTTGCACAGGGTTCACATATACCCGCATTTGTTATTTGCTCAGCGCGGATTTGAAGAGCCTTACTATCATCAATAATAATTATGATTATAACATGCCTCTGTTGGTCTAGTGGTTAGCCTATCTGGCTTCGATCACGAGGTCCTGAGTTCGGATCCTGGGTCTGGTCAAGGAATAGTTCTGAGTTTTTTATCCTTATAGGCAATTCTCAGTACATTCCAAGACCGGAGTCGGGAAGTTGGTGTTACACCCTGAGCCTGGGAGAGCACTTTAAGCCGTCGGTCCTGGTCACTGTCATGAACATCTGATCGTGATCGTTAATAAACAAAACATTATCACCCTAAGCCCGCCAAACCGCGTTGGAGCAGCGTGGTGGGTCTACGCTTCATAGTGGGCCGTAAATAGGCTAATAATGATGATTATAACAACTCTACTGATAGCAAATAGAGAAATAGCGGTAATGCAAACAATTAATATTTACAAGTATAAGCAACTCCTTTTAGCAACCGCAATTAATTGCAACATTTCTAAGGTTTATTCCAATATTTGTTGAAGAACTAAAAAAGAGGGGAATAATATAATAGCAGCCTTTCATGGAGAAGGAAAAAAACACCTACGTGATTTGAAGAAATGAAATGAAAATACACACATGTGTTATCATTAACTTTTAATAATACTGTTTTATTACAATAAATATTAAAATTTAAATTTGATATGCATAAGTGATATTAGTACGTTTACTTCCTTCCCATTTCCCAATACTAAATATTCAATTTCATTCTTAAAGGAGAATGCCAGATCGTAACCCAGAGAGAACATAAATTGTAAATATACTAAAAATATCCTATTATTATATATATGTTTTACAATAACTCATTTTTACTGTTGGACATCGGAATAAAATTGTGTTAAAAAAAGTACCTAATTGAACTATTTCCTTTTAATTTACACTCTTTACGCATTTTAAAATCTTTATTGTTGCACTGGGTTCTAGTCTTTTAAATAGTTTTTATTGTATTTTCATCAACAGTGGGCTCTAAAAGGCTAGTATCCAGAGTCGTTAAGCCTGTTTAAAAATGTATTTAATGAAGCTTTGCGACTGTCATGTCAGTGTGACAAATATACGGAACAACAATACGGAAATGGACTATAACCAACGTTAGGCTGCATTTAGACGACGCGAAAATTTTCTTGCGGCAGCCGCGCGGCAATCGCTTGGTCGCCGCGTTAACGCATACGTAATTGGCAAATATGAATTCTATTATCTACGCAATAACAGTTAACTTGCCAGGAATCACTTTAACAGGCGGCGGCCGCGCGGCCGCCGCGTTGCTTCTGCGCGGCCGCCGCGTTGCTTCCGCGCGGCCGCCGCGTTGGCTCCGCGCGGTCGCCACGCGTCGCGCGGCCGACTCGTGCACAATGCCGAAAGCCCGGCCACCCTCCCTCATCCCCCTTTCTTGTCAGTACGAAGTTGCTTGCGCATGAGTTAAGACGCGTATCGTATTCTATTAAATCGTTTTTATCGTACTTATTCTATCTAAAATGGATGATATATGACACTTGCAAGCGGTCACTGCGCGGCGGCCGCGCGGCCACTTGGCGAAAGCGCGTTGTGTCGGCGCGAACAAATTCGTCTCAAATAAACGCGCCCTTAGGCTCGTGTCGAGTACTCCGAGTTCTAGAGCTTTTAATTGTAATTTATATTAAATAGTAAACAAAATGAAATAAAATGATGCATAATACATTGTTGTACAATAATTATGTTTTTATTAGTGGGTTAAAGTCCAATACATTGTCTGGCATTCTCCTTTGTATTTAAATCCTCTTATCCTTTCTCTTAAAAGACGATGTTCTTTCAATCTGGAAAGTAGAGACTTTTTCGCTAAAACTTCCAGGGGTGCCAGGTGGTTCCGATTTTTCTTTCTGTGAACCGGATATCCTGAAAGAATTTAAAACCAAAACTGGTGAACACAGTGTTAAATTATTATAATTAATATTTTAAGGCTGTATGCATTTGTGTTGATTATTAGTAAAATTAGAACCTTTAAATCACCACCTTACACCAACATTTTGCTGTCTGAACGATTATTTATTATATCGAGCGCTGAATTATAAATAATTGTATCCAAAAAAAACACGTACTGTACGTACGTACTGCCTTCAGCATGACATGCAATCAACAGGTCAAACTGAACCTTTTAAGGCGGTTAAAAAATATTTGCTCTCTATTCGTTGTCTAGATGTAACGTGTACGAAATAGCTAGTATAGCATATTATGATATTTTCGATTTTTATCGATTACAAGTTGGCCCTTGACTGCTATCACACCTGATGTTAAGTGATAATGCAATCTAAGATGGAATAGGGCTACCTTGTTAGTAGGATGAAATCCACACCCCTTTCGGTTTCTACACGACATCGTACCGGAACGCTAAATCGATTAGCGGTACGTCTTCGTCAGTAGGGTGGTAATTAGCCACGGCGAGAGCCTCCCACTAGCCAGACCAAGACAAATTAAGAAAAATCTCAATCCGAATCGAACCAAGGACCTCCGATATATAAATCCACCGCGCATACTACTGCGCCACGGAGGCCGTAAAAAACATATACAAGCTATGTATAATTTACTGTATATGCACAGTAGAGGTGATATTTCAAAGTGATTTTTTTTACAAGCGTAATATTTCAAAATTTTTATCGATAGATGGAAAAACTAAACGGTTACTTTTTAGTTTTTCCATCTATCGATAAATACCAGAACTTTTAATGACTTTTTGAAATATAGCGCTTGAAAAAAAAAATTAATGACTTTTTAAAATATCACGCTTGTAAAAAAAATTAATGACTTTTTGAAATATCACGCTTGAAAAAAAGAATTGCGGAACCGACGGCAATCCGGGCACTTAGAGCGCCTTACCGCTCGGCCACGGTCCGGATGACGTCGGTAGGTAAACATAAGTTGATAAAAAATGCTATGCAATAGCTTTACCGCGGCAGTCTCCGAGTGCCACATGTCTTTTTTAAATTCTTTAGTTTCATACCTGTACAGTTCATAAGCACTGCAGTACGGCGTCTCTACCGGTTCTATGGTGTCCAGCTTAGAGTGATCAATGACGTACTTCTGACGGTGCCTGTCGTACCTGAAAATGTGATTGATATAAATGTGATTTATTACAATATACGAGTATGACTATGTAATTATTTAGTTTATTATGGTCAAACAGTGTAATAACAGCAACTTCCTAATAATCGGCAGTTGCTAAGATTTTCTACAAAAAGCTAATCTCAGTAAACAGTTTTATTGTTTCTTTTGACCTTGATCATAACTCAGAGTGGTAGCTACATATACAAGAAAACATATTATACATAGGTAATATGTTTAAATCTTACTCTCTCTCTTCTCTTTCTCTCTCTTCTCTCTCTCTCTCTCTCTCTCTTTCTCTCTTCTCTCTCTCTCTCTATCTCGTACTATTCGTATAAAAGAAAGTCCCTTGTGTGTTTAGATATTTTTCATTAATAAGATAGAGTGATACATAGTTTGATAAAGAATGTCGTGGTTCAGGGTTTCCACGCATACGTAACAGTGGCGTGCACAAGGTTTATAATTACGGTAGACTACAGGTACTAACTACACGAAATGAAAAAATCCTTCTCAAATATAGGTTCGTAACGTCACCTCAGGGTAGGCAGTGCGTTTATGCATTTATGAGGTGCATGCCACAGATACAAAACTCGAACGTCCTCTACTGTTTATAGTGAGACAAATAATCTTATCTGATACTTACATTACAACTGCTGGAAACCGATGTCCCCAAACAACTTCTTTTGGAAGATATGAAGTTTGGCTCTGGGTGAAGGTACCCATGGATGCAGAGGCACCTTTCAGACTTACTGTGATCTCGTAGCTGGAATACATTAAAATTAGGTTTTATAAGGGGTTATCTTGAAATTATCGTATGGCAACAGTTTGCTTGCCAGTGTTGAAGCGCAGAGCAAGCTTGAACTAGACCCAGGACAACCGCTTTATATAGTTCTAACAAAACTATCAAGATTTCTGTCAAAATCAAATCCAGACCAACCATATGTAATAGTAACATTCGAATTTATGACTGCCTCGTTGGTCTAGTGGTTAGCCTATCTGGCTCCGATTACGAGGTCCTGGGTTCGATTCCTGGGTCGAGTCACGGAATAATTCTGATTCTTCTGTGAAATGTTCAGTACATTCCAAGCCCGGAGTCTGGAAGTTGGTGGTGTTACACCCCCTTACCTCGGAGAGCACGTTAAGCCGTCGATCCCGGTCACTGTCATCAACATCTGATAGTGATCGTTAATAAATGAAATATTATCACCCTAAGCCCGCCAACCCGCATTGGAGCAGCGTGGTGGGTGTACGCTCTATATCCCCTCTCCTATAAGGGGGGAGGCCTGGCCCTGTAGTAGGCCGCTAATAGGCCGCTAATAGGAGAACTCTACGAAACGGCCTTTAAAGTGTTTCCAGTTCATTTAAAGGCAGAGTTAATATATATTGGAAAATTGCTCCTATAATTACATTAGGCGTAAACATCAATATCTTATGCGAGGCTCTTAAGAGGTGGCGTGGACAAGGTTTAATTTAAGGTAGGCACTACACATACAAATTATACAAGCTGGAACTTTTTTAATACGGCCTTGTAATGTGTACTTCGGATAGGTAGTGCATTTTTGCATCTGTGAAGTACGCAACTGATTCTTAGTGAATTATTAATATTTAGTGTTATTATGAATATTGTACCTGTTTTCAGCAAAATTGCGGGGAGAGAGTCGATATAGAGGGCTGGTTGCATCGATCTCATGTACCAGAGTCACGGGCCAAAGCAAGAATTGCCGCTGCTGCAGAGGCAAGCTTCGTGCATAGTAGCGAATCACTTCGCTTTCTTTTGTCCTAGTATCATGAAAAAATAAGTTAGTTCATACCTACTTACTTTTGACATGTTTTATGATTTTTAAAGTAATAGGTTATCGGAATGAATATCGGTCCACCTGTTGTTAATTAGAAAAATATCGCTTGTAAAATAACACAAAAATAGTTCAAAATAGGCCTAAGATACGCACGGGATAAGATTTTGAAAGAGACAAAAAGACATAATAATATCGCTCCCTCTTTCGTTGCGTTAGGGTATTTTCCCACTATCAGGCGATCATTTTGGGTCGTTTTTCTGCTCTATGCCATACATCGCAAGGTATTGTCTTGTCGCAACGCAAGTTGTAATGTATGGCATAATTACATTACATTATATTATATTTTGACATTCCATTTGACAACCTAATCTTATTTCTAAGTTTGAAAAATTTGTATGCCTAGTCCTTGGCAAAACATGTTTGGATCTTTTTAATAGAATTGCATTACTTTTGTAACCCTTGTTTAGCAAATAAATAAATGATTATGATTATGATTATTAATAAAGATGTTTTTCTTTCTTTCTATCTTTCATTTGTCGTGTTCTCTACATGAAACAATCTTCGGGCGAATTTTAAGCCTACAGTGGACACACTCGCTAGCACAACGTCCTACTTTGCATTGCTATGAGTCCGATATGAGCCATAGGTGTTAAAGTCTCTCTCGAAAAGTTCAAAAGTCATTCGTTGGACTGGGTGTACTTTTCTACAACAAGTTGCCCAATTCAGTTTCAGATCTGCCATTGCATAAGTTTAAGCAATGTATTAAAACTCACTTACTGACTCAAGGTTATTATACTATAGATGAATTTTTAAATGACAAAGAGGTTGAGAGGCAATTGGATCAGCTTTCAACTTCACACAAGTAGTAGAATAAATAATTTTATGTAACAATACAGTTAATATTGTAAAAATT
This sequence comes from Mycalesis mineus, assembly GCA_034621355.1. Classification (NCBI taxonomy): domain Eukaryota; kingdom Metazoa; phylum Arthropoda; class Insecta; order Lepidoptera; family Nymphalidae; genus Mycalesis; species Mycalesis mineus. The sequence continues at coordinate 10,974,428 of CM067882.1, forward strand.
AATGATTTTAAAAGAGCAACTGTTGAGTTCTTCTCAACATGACCTGCCTTCCGAGCCGGTGGTAGAGTCACTACAAATAGTCTAATTTGACGTTTCAAAAGTGCTTATAATTGGCCTACTTGATAAATTATTTTGAATTTGAATTTGAACACAGCAATTCTGCCCGTCAGCAAAATTAAGTAAGACAGTAGTAGCAACTAACCTGGAGGCAAAAATGCTCTGGAAGATACAAGCAAACTTAATAACTTAATTTATTAGGTATTTCTGTAACCTATATGGATTCTATTCTTACGTGTTCTCGTATTATAATTGCCTACCGGTGAGTATTGACGAAGTGTGCTGTGAACTCGGAGCTGATGATGTGGTCGTAGTTGAGGTCCCAAGCTCTCATCATCAAACACAAACGGCCGTCGCGCATACAGATCTGTAACAAAAACTTATATTATTACAACATCAAAGATATCACACGAGTGACTTTGCTGTATCCTGACGGTATTTGACGGCCGACGGACGCAGTGGGTAGTGACCCTGCTTTTGCGTCCTAGACTGTGGGTTCAATTCCCACGTCTGGAAAAATGTTTGTGTGATAAGCATGGATGTTTTCCAGTGTCTGGGTTTTTCATCAGTTACATTGTACCCATAACACAAGCTACCTAAGCTTACTTTGGGGCTAAATAGCGATGTGTGTAATTGTCCTATAATATTTATTTATTTATTTATCTATCCTATTCAATTTTGTTAATTTTATAAATGCGAAAGTTTTTAAAGCAAGATTAGCATAAAATATTTATCAATGTATGAATCATTATCATCATCATATCACTATTACAGCGCACTAAGCCTCCCTCCTCATAGGAGAGGGGATATGGAGCGTAGCCCCACCACGCTGTCAATGTACTTGTATACCATTAAATTTAAGTGACCAAATCACAAAAATAATAATTTGAAGAAACTTTACAGAGATAGATAAAGCTTTTACCATAGCTAAACCATATTACACTTAAACCTGACTTTACATACATCAACTTAATTTTGAATGCCTAGGAAATTAAGACATTCTTTTTCAATTATTTTGTTTTGTGTAACATAACCGTAGATCTCAATAGTAACAGTGTACGACAATAACTATAAAAAAAAATTGGTTGTCTGTAAAGTCGGTTTACTGACGATAGTTGAACGTGACAATGTCTTAAGAAAATACTGATGGAATGGCAGCATTTAATTGGTTATTAAAATTTTTAATTTAAGTATATTTTTATAAATATTAATTTAAATTAATAAAATAATTGATTTTGATTTTCTAAATTTATATTTTAAATTTATAAAAATATATCAATTTATAAATATATTTATTTTTAATTTAAAATTAATATATTTAATAGACGGATGTCGAACGCTGCCGAACGCAAAGGCTTTGCTTGCACGCTTGCACTTCAAGCCTTACATGGAACGCCTCAAAGCGAGGTAACGACGCATGACGTCATGTTTTTTCGTGCGTGCAGCCGGCTCTATCGAATTATAAGACGTCACGTCAAAAACTATAGCAAATTCGCAAAAGAACAAAGTGCTGGGCTAAATTCGTCAGTTGGGTTTTATAAAGAAACCAGATGAAATTAAAAATACCTTTAATATCACTCGGTTTCTATTTATAACATCTTACACTATTGTACTTACAACGGCTTTTTTACTGAATCCAACACCATCTCTGGACAATTTCTCTGGTCTCGTCAGTTTGGCGTACACCACGCAAGTCAGCACTCCCGACAAGCCGGTGCCGAGTATCAACTTAAAACAAAAAGTTTTATAAATCAGCTTTTATTTTTTATTTTTTTTAATGAGAAAGAATATATATATTAGACGGCCGAGTGGCGCAGTGGGTAGTGACCCTGCTTCTGTGTCCTAGGCTGTGGGTTCGATACCCACATCTGAAAAATGTTTGTGTGATGAGCATGGATGTTTTTCAGTGTCTGGGTGTTTATCTATATATTATAAGTATTTATGTATAGTATATATAAAAATATTCATCAGTTATCATAGCACCCATAACACAAGCTTCTTACGAGTACGCTTACTTTGGGGCTATATAGCGATGTGTGTAATTATCCTATATTATTTATTATTTATTATTATTTATAAGGAACTTAAGCTAACATATCCTAATAACCATACAAATCATGCCCACGTGGAATGGTGGCAAGAACACTGGCTGCATTTACCTACGCGTTGGATAGCCAGGCTAATCCCTTGCGCAAAAAACGAGCCAGCCCTTCGGTTACCAGTTGAGGCAATTAGGCGCGGTGAAATGTTACGAAATAATATTTTGGCAGCGCAATTTCATGGCCCAAGGGTCTTCACGGCAAAAAGAACAAAGCTCTTAATATAAGTATTCATCAAAATGAAACGAGCCTAAACTCGATGGGGTTGTGGTTGTGTGATGGTTTTATTGCGGAGTTCTTATGGCTACCTTCCAGCTTCAGCATCATATCAGTCCTATTTCATCATATTATTGCGTTGTCACGCGACATATCTACATACATGATTATATTTACGTGCAAAGTTTAAGTACAATCGGAAACCGGAAAGTGTGTAAAATTTAACTTACGAGATTTTTTTACCGATTGGGACTGGTGAAATAAAATAAAAGCTTGAAATAATTGTTATTCTTTAAAAAATAGTTTTCATAAAAGCAAAAGTTACCGTAGATTAAGTAAATAATATAGTCTTTTAGCTACCTGCATTATAAAAAGAAATATTGACTCCGGACATTCTTCATCTATAGCACGATCGCCGAAACCGATTGTTGTCTGAAAAGTAAAAGAAAATATTTTATATGTGAGAGACCAGGTGATTTTCTTAAAATTATAGATTTACAATAAAATTAATAATACTAATCTGAAAAAATAGAATGTGAATGATAGCAGCACTATAATATAATTTAAATCTAAAATAACTGATAATTAATTCTTAAATGAAACTATGGTACACGAATTTTTTCATGCTGCCCGTTTTTAATTCTACACGCCCTTACAAAACACTTTCTAACTTTACCATAACTACTACTTATATAGAGATTTACATATTAATTGTTTCCTGGTCTTAAATTTTCTACAAATCTTGGACCCTAAACAAAATTGGCGGCAGATGAACTCAAAAATGAAATAAAAAAACATTACTGGTTTGGTTTATATGAAGATTAGTAATGTCATACCATTAAGGGTACAAAAAAAACCGCTGCAACATGATTCAACAATGATTGAGCAATTGATCAATCAACTTCTTCATTGAGATCTGTCGCTCTACAGCTTTAAGCACAAAGAGAGCACTTTGCAGTAAATGTTTAATGATATGTGATATTGTTAGAAAATTCACAGGAAATGCCTAATATACTGTTTGGATTACCTACTTAAAGAAATTAATAACTTTTTTTGAAGGTGGTGGAATCTTTACTTTTGAGGGAAAAGTCAGGTGGGTATGTGGGGTTATGGGATTCTTACCCACTAAAACCCCATAGGTGACCATCTCCGAACAAGAAATGTATACCTACAGCATATTTGGTTTTATTTTCAGCAAGTTTATTACCTGAGTTATAAAGTAATAAATACATGGATAGGTAAAAGTCTTGATGTCAACAAAAAATCAGATTATAAAATAATTGTGTATTATTTGTTCAGATTTCAATATTAAATCAGTCTTAAATATAAATAATGTATTAGTTAATAACAAAAATATTAATAAAGTACGAAAAAATACCAATAGTATTGGCATTTAAGTGGCGTTATTAGAAAACTTTGGAAATCTAATTACGCGACCGTTTGAAGTAAAAAATTGGAATGATTGATCAATTTAAAGTAATTGTCCAACTTTTCTTAATTGACAATAATCGCGTCGGCATTACTGATCTACTATAACTCAATGATAAGTAGAGGAAATTATAAATTATCCAGTTTTAACGTTATATTAAAGAGGAACTTTTCTCGATGGGCAAAATTTATTTCGTCTATCTTCCAAATGGTGCATTACAGCCTGGTCATGAAGTAAGGATGCTCAGCAAAGCAGCCAAGACCAATATAGCTACACAAAATATCACTTGAATCGTACATTCATACATACATCACGCCACATTCCCATATGGGTAGGTAGAGACTACATTCTTCCATTTGCCACAGGCCTTGCATACATTGTTAGATTTTTCCACTCTCATTAATCCTTTCATATAAGTTTATCGGTTTAGGGTACCTTGCCACAGGTACTTTAAAATGTCCTGAATTTGGTTTAGGAGCATTCGCCTAGGCATTCCCTTTCCAACTTTCACCCTCGCCTCACTTAAATTGTGGTTTCATAAAGCTTTGCTCATAAATACAGTTTTTAACTTTTGGAGAAATTAAATTCAAAAAATCGCTGCGTTTTCATATTTTGCGCCGCACCTATAATGACGTGGATGCAAACAATTCCTTCCATTGAGTTGTTATCATTATCTCATTAAATTAGCACGCTTCGCTATATTTAGTCTTGGACATGAACATAGTTGCTGAAATTCCAGCGAAATTTCTGTAGTATCAATGGTTTTTTATAGATTTCAACAATTCGGATATCAAGGATATAACAATGAATTACGATTCAGCCTTAGAGATGTTGTGACCTATTTATTAATCATCGGATTCGAATTAAAATTAACACGCTCAAAAGAAAAATGAACGCAATAGTTCAATATTTTTAAAATTCTATAAATATAATTTAATTCTCTAATAATAAAGTCATTGGCATAAGGGTTTTTTTTTTAATTATTGCAGTCTTGATTCTGTCGTTATTTATTGTACGACATCTTTCTACTCTGACATATTATAACTATATATATATATATAAATACATAAATATATACATACACATATACATACATATAACCACACTATAATACAAGTAGGTACATATCTACTTAGGTATTTTTGTTTTTTCCTTCTTTTCCTTGTTTTTATTATTAATACATTTTTCTTTTTTATACACACTTTTTTTTTCGGCATAAGTGTTATGGGTTAGGTATATGGTATTATTAAATCCCAAAACAATAAAATTAGCATGAATAAGAGTTACGGACCTGCGCTTCAACAGAGGCAAGAAAAATGGTGACAAAATCCTTGCCGCCGGTGACACAAGAACGCTGCGGCGGTTCCGGTTCAAAGTCGTAGTGAGCCAGCGCGGTGATGTACCAAAATATGGCAAACACGAGCCAGATCGCAAAATGCACTATCACCGTACCAATGACAATCCAGCGCCAGCGTAAATTAATCTAGAAAAAAATATTGATAAAATAATCATGTTTTAATGACCCACAGGCCAAGCCTCCTTCTCTATGTGATAGGGGAATTGTAGCATATGATCTATCACTCTACTCCAATGCTAGTGATTATCACCATAACCCCGAAAACCATTATTTAGCTTTTGACAACCTCCGAGGCGCAGTGGTATGCGCGGTGGATTTATAAGGCGTGGGTTAACGATTCCCGGATGGGCAGATTAAGATTTTTCTTAATTTGTCTTGGTCTGGCTGGTGGGAGGCTTTTGCCGTGGCTTGTTACCACCCAACTGAAAAAGAAGTACCGCCAAGTGATTTAGCATTCCGATGTCGTGTGAAACCGATAGGAGTGTGGATTTCATCCTACTCCTAACAAGTTAGCCCGCTTCCATCGTAGACTACATCATCACTTAACATCAGGTGTGATAGCAGTCAAGGGCCAACTTGTAGGTATTAAAAAAAAAAATTAAAATTATTATTAAACCATTATTTAGCTTTCTTTTTTTCATTTTCACTATATTATTTAGCTTTTTAATGAACACTATCAATCAGAAATTAGATAATTACTCGGACTGAAAGCTAGATATTAGGATGAAGATACCATCAACTTCCCAACTCCGGTCTGCTACTCAAAATTTCTTTGCAAAAAGAAACTTAATATTTCGTAGCACGCCCCAGAAATCATAACCTCTGAATTGCATTATGCAATTGGATTTACAATATAGTTCACCAATTAAAATATATTTTTTTTAAATTCTATATCCTTACCAGTGTATGAAAAGTATCATTCAATAAACGTATTTTCTCGAATGGAACATTGGATATTAAGGCTACGTTTTCAATACCATTTTTAGAAACCAGCCGTTTTGGAAAATCACAGTAAGCCTTATAACGGAATGCAGGCTCTGTCCTAAAAAATAAAATAATTTATTAAAAAAAGTATTTTGTTTTACCTAGACTGTTTCATAAAATACGTTCAAGTTCATTATTTTATCACAGAGTAAACATAAATGAATTCGTATGCAAATCTTGACTACCGTCTTGTCATTTGCGTATTATTTACTTGCGGCAAAGATAATTTAATGTACTTTTGCCACTGTATATAATATTATATTATAACAAATATATTATAATATTTCTTTACTCACCTTTTTATTGATTCACATTTCTTTACAGGTTTTGGGCGGATAGTTTGGTCTTCAATTTTCTTCTCAGTTTTATTGCCAACAGTAATATGATTTTGGAGTATTTTCACACTTTCTTCTTTTGTATTGCTTAGACTTGTATTGCTCTGCGTTATAATAATTTTAGGTAACTGTTGAGATAGACGTCTTAACCTGTCTGATTTAATTGTACTTGTAATTGAGCCTGTACTTCCACCAGAAAACGTTTCATTTTCAACTTGAAAGCCAATATTTGGAACAGGATCTAAAGATTTCGATTTTGGCAGTACATATATAGCTTGTATATTTTTTATTTTCTCCTTCACTTCTGCGATAGTTTCATATCCAGGATCAATATCGTCTAGTTTTGTTTCATCTTCAAATATAAGGCTGTCAGCTTTAACTGTTTTCAAATAATTAATGCATTCGTCGTATATTTGATTAATTTTTTCATATTCTAAGTCACTTGGCGTAATTTTATCCATGTCTGCGTTATAATTACACACTACTGTATAAAATATGGTAACTTTTATTTAATTATTCGACAATTTTCGACACTATTTTTATGATAAAATAATAATTAGTGTTGTATGGAATTCAGAGTACACGTTTTTCGATTTCACTTGTGTTGAACTTGAAAATATTTCCACACAAAAAAAGTTAACCGCGAACTAGTATAGTTTCGAGATGCGCCACGGGGGTAATACTGTTATCAGATGCTTATCTGTTATCAACGCTAATTGCGTGAGTGAAGAGTAAGCGCTAGCGGACAGAGCTAGACTGACCTTGTTAAGATGCTACGGGTTAGTCTGTAAAGATTTTCAATTTCAACTTCAAAGATTGATGATTCTATAAAACTGAATGAACGTCACTTTTAATATTGTTTCAGTTAATTTTCAAATTAATTAAGGCATTTACAGTTTTAAAACATTCAACCAATCTATACTAATATTATAAATACGAAAGTCTGTCTGTCTGTCTGTCTCACTTTTACGCTAAAACTACTGAATCGATTTAAATGACATTTGGTACAGAGATAGTCGAGAGATTGGGAAAGGACATAGGCTACTTTTGACGAATTATCACAAAACAGAATTTCTCGCGGACGGAGTAGCGGGCGTCTGCTAGTTTCATAATAATTATCAGTCAATATAGGACGAGATCTCCCTCCTTTTAGGAGAGGGGATATTTTGCTCCAATACCGGGGCATCCTGAGGAGATGATTTGACCCCATAATGTACAATTGCATACACATCATAATTGAACATTGTAAATATTAGTATCTCTTAGAATTTTGGAAAATAACTTAATAAACCATAATGTACTAAATCATGAATGCCTGGAAAATAAAATTCCCCGCTGCGTCTGTCTTTTCGCGGATTTTCTTGCGGTTTTCACCAATTGATAGAATGATTCCAGAGAAAGTTATATATTCATTCATACAAAATTATATATTCATTATACTTCTTTTCTGATAGTGCTTACTATACTAGTGTAGTGAATTATAACAAGTATCCAAATTATTCTAGCGAGTGTTTTCAAATATTTGTAGAATAGCTCAACCACACATTCATGAGGAAAGCAAAGTTATTATAATTCTCTTCTACGTACTCATTGTTTATATACGACGACGTTGTCGCCTTCACTGTCGGTCAGTTAATCCGATTTACTTCAATAAAGACATCCTCTTGCGCGGACATTAGCCCAAATATTTCGAAATGCTGTCTGGCAAGTTCATTCAGTGTCTAGTACGTACCTGTTTACATCCTATACTCAAATATAAATACAGAAGATAGCACATATCTACAAAAAGTATTGTCTTTTTTAACCGACGAAAAAAAATGGAAGAGGTTCTTCATTCGACACGTGTATTTTTTTTCTTTTTATCTCTGACCTAGCATAACTTTTTATAGAGTTGTCTGATTTTGATAATTTTTTTTTATTAGAAAGGGTACACTTCCAAGATGGTCCGATAGTCATCATGTTAGGATCTGATGATAATATCCGGGGAAAATTAAAGGAACTCTTAAAATTTTATAGGCACATTTGCAGCGATTTCTGTTTTTGTGTAAGTATCGGTAGCTTTTTAACCAACGAAAAAAACGGAGGAGGTTCTCAATTAAATTCAAATTCAAATTCAAAATCATTTATTTCAAGTAGGCTTATTACAAGCACTTTTGAAACGTCAAATTGGACTATTTGTAGTGATTCTACCACCGGCTCGGAAGGCAGGCCCTGTTGAGAAGAGCCGGCAAGAAACTCAACAGTTGCTCTTTTTATAATATTATCAATTTTACAAAATTAAGTGTGTTGTTACATAAAGTTATTTATTTTACTTCCTGTGTGAAGTTGAAAGCCTATCCAATTGGATTTGAACATCTTTGTCATTTAAAAATTCATCGATAGTATAATAACCCTGACTCAGTAAGTGAGTTTTAATACATTGTTTAAACTTATGCAATGGCAGATCTAAAACTGAATTGGGCATCTTGTTGTAGAAGAGTACACCCAATCCTACGAAAGATTTTTGTACTTTTCGGAGGCGATAAGCTGATATGACTAACTTATGTCCATTTCTAGGAAGACGGTCGTTTAAATCCTTTTTCTGTTTATACATATTTATATTTTGTTTAACATAAACTAGGTTATTGAATATGTATTGACAGGCTACTGTAAGAATTCCTATTTCTTTAAATTTGACTCGAAGGGACTCGCGTGGTTTAAGTTTATAAATCGACCGAATTGCTCGTGTCTGAAGTATAAAGACAGAATTTATGTCAGCAGCCTTTCCCCACAACAAGATGCCATAAGACATCACACTGTGGAAGTAAGCAAAATAAACCAGTCTAGCTGTTTCTACATCGGTAAACCGTCTTATTTTTCTCACTGCAAATGCTGCTGAGCTAAGTTTAGCTGTCAGTGACTCTATATGAGCGCTCCACTGAAGTTTACAGTCCAAGGTCACTCCTAGAAAGACTGTAGAACTCTCCATTTTTAGCGTTTCACCATTTATCATTAAAGACTTATTTATTTTTTTACATTCGGTAAAGAAAACTCAACACATTTAGTTTTCTTTGCATTTAATAGTAAATTATTAGCAGTAAACCAATGCGACACATGCGATACAGCACGGTTTACATCGTCAAAGTCACTTTTATTTCTATCAGTTTTAAAAATTAAAGATGTGTCATCAGCAAACAGTACAATTTCACAAATGTCGCTAACATGGTATGGTAAATCATTGATATACACTAAAAATAGAAAAGGACCCAAAATTGAACCCTGTGGAACGCCCATTTTAGGAGATGAGCCACGCGACTTTATATCATTAATGCATACCGTTTGAGTTCTATCACTAAGATAAGAGGCAATGAGATTAAGTGCAACATTTTTAATGCCATAGTGGCTTAACTTAAGCAAAAGAGTTTTATGGTCAACACAATCGAAAGCCTTGTACAAGTCACAGAATACGCCAATAGCATTCTTAGACCTTTCCCAGGCATCAAAGATGTGTTTTAATAGTTTTGCACCTGCATCAGTAGTATTGCGACCTTTAGTGAAACCATATTGGTCAGGATGAAGTAAGTTATTTAAGTTAAAATGACTAAGCAGTTGATTTAAAACTATTTTTTCAAAGACCTTACTTAGTGTTGGCAATATTGAAACCGGTCTGTAATTATTGAGATCTGCTTGGTCGCCTGATTTAAAAAGTGGAATAAGTTTTCCATGTTTCATTAGGTTTGGAAAAGTACCTGAGTCCACACATTCATTAAAAATAACAGCTAAGTGTGGAGCAATGATATTTATAATATTAGATATTACTTTTACTGACATCCCCCACAGATCGCCAGTCCTCTTTGATTTAAGTAGTTTAAATGTTTTTATAATATCAAAAACAGTTACATAATTAAATTTAAATAGAATGTTGCACTCTTTCACATTGTCTCTTAGTAACCTCTGGGCTGACATAGGAGACGAATTTAGCGAATCTGTTAATAAGATAGGTACATTTTGGAAGAAGTCTTCAAAAGCATTAACAACCTCGTTTTTATTGTTTATTTTTTTATTATCAACAATTAATTCATAATTCATATGGCGAGGTTTAATTTTGCCAGTTGCGTTATTTATTATGTTCCACGAGGTTTGTATCTTATTGTCAGCTCTAATTAGTAACTCTTTCATGTGTATGGATTTTGCATTAATACATACGCGTTTGAATGTTTTTGAATAATTTTTAACAAATTCCGAAAATTTTTGACTGTGATTATACTGTTTTTCATCATACAACTCATACAATTTATCTCTACTTTTATAAATACCTACAGTAGCCCAGTCACTGAACTTTAATTTTTGGCTTAAATTAACACGTTTTAAATTGAATATTTTAGAAAACTCACTGTCTATTGTCTCAAAAAGTGCACCAAAAAGAATATTAGGGTCACGATTAACAAAAGATAGACTTGGAATTTTGCTACAAATTACGCTTTTGAATCTCTCTAATTTACCTTCAGTTATTGGCCTGAAGTTTAACCATTGGTTGCTCATGGGTTTGTTGTTTAGAATAGTGACAAGTTGACCGCAATGATCAGAGCTTAATTTGTTAATTATCACCTTGTCAACTATATCAGTATTGTAAAATATATTATCTAAACAAGAAGCTGAAGTGGCTGTAATTCTAGTAGGTTCATTAAAAGCGTGTCTTAAATTAAAACATTTAAATAAGTTAAGAAACCTTAGAGACATTGAGTTTACTTGTAAAATATCAACATTAAAATCACCACATATCAGTATTTTTTTAGTAGAAGTACTCAATCGCTTCATCACCTCCTCCATTGTCTCCTCAAAGTAATCATAGTCCCCAGTAGGTAGACACGTATATATTTTTTTGTTTTATCTATGACCACGCATAACTTTTTACAGCGTTGTCCGATTTTGATAATTCTTTTTTTATTAGAAAGGACATACTTCCAAGGTGGTCCCATTGTCATCATGTTAGGATCTGATGATAATATCCTGGGAAAATTGAAGGAATTCTTAAAATTTTGCAAACTTGCAGCGATTTCGGTTTTTGTGTAAGAATCGGTAACTTTTTGGCTAGTGCCGTATAATATACTATAAGAGTATAGTACGAGTTGGTTACGTGGCGATAAATAACTAAAAAGTAAGCAATAAAAATTTTAACAAAAAATAGAACGGACTCAAAACGCATTAAAAAGTATAAAATAACTGTGTCATTTAGTTGCATAAATGTTCCTTAAACTTGGCTGAATATGCTTAAGGAGGCAAATTAAAGCAACTAAATGATAAAGTTATTTTTTACATTTTAGTGCGTTTTGAGGCGGTTCTATTTTTTGTTAAAAAAAATATTTTTTTTGTTTTATACAAGTAAGCGCTTGAATGCAATCACAAATGATGTTAAGTGATGATGCAATCTAAGATGGAAGCGGTCTAATTTGTTTGGAGTAGGATGAAATCCACACCCCTTTCGGTTTCTACATGACATCGTACCGGAACGCATAATTGATTAGCGGTACGTCCTTGACGGTAGGGTGGTAACTAGCCACGGCCGAAGCCTCCCAGTCAGACTTGCTTTTGTTTTCTATGATAAGTAAATCTTTTAACAAATTTAATATGGATTTTGTAAAATGATCAACCGCTCTCCTAGATACAAAAGCAAAATTTTTCTTACTATCATACCTAAGACCAAATTTATGTTGATAGTTGTAATATTAGATTATATACTTAGATGTGCCTACTAATTTTTTTTCTATATTTTGTTTCTGTGCTCTAAAATTATATAGTTATTAAGACTTTTGGTATAAGCTTGACATTACAGGGAATGACCTGATTTCAACTTGGTAACTTATAATAGTAAGTATATAATACTTTTCATTTTCAGTAAGCACGACTTCTCTGGTAGTCTCGGACAAATCCCAGATCCACCTTCCCCGCCATTTAAATTGGATTTAGCTAACTCTAGCTAGTCTAAACTAAGACTTTTATTTAAACTTCAAATCCCACGACTGGTAGAGAAATCAACTGCTATGATCAATACAAATATTCGTAGAGAAAATCAATAGACAATTTCAGACTGTTCTTCAAAGGCGTAGCCAGGTTATTGTTTAGGGGGGTTAAAAAGCAGTTATTGGTTGTGAAGTCGATAGTTGTAGCTCTTCATATTTAGAATTCTGATTCAACGACAATTGTGTACTAGATAATTTTTAATCTTAGCTTTTTGGGGGCCCAAGTCTCCCAGATTCAACCCAAAACAACTTCTGGCTACACCCGTGGCTTTTTATACTCACATTATCTTCTTTGTGTTGATACCACCTTTTGATAATAATTTAAAAAATTATTATTATAAAAACAAAAAACCCGTTATGAACTGAAAAGAGAAAAACAAGGATCACTATTCCTTGTTTTTCTCTTTTCAGTTCATAACTTCTAAGCAGTCGGGTTTTTTGTTTTTATAATAATAATTTTATTTGAGACTTTTTAGTTTTAGTTTATGGAATAGAAAAGAGACGGTACACTTAGTACACTTTTTGCCATTTTTTGTTAAAAAAGTAATATGAACATGATATGATATTTATATTTTTGAAATGGTCTTATTACGACCTTTCAATTGGTACCCATATTGCTAAGATAAGAGAAAAAATACACACATCCCCCTTTTCTCCTCCATTTACAGCCGCCATTTTGAAAATTTATATAGCCTATGTCACTACCACAATTTCACTACCACAACGCTTAGGCTGTAGCGCGTGCCGAAGAAATGGACATACATACATACATGCATACATACATACATACATACATATATAGAGTAAGTGCGCCAATTATGGACTACCATAAGGATTTTGTGAAATAAAACTCAGAATTATAAAGATTAATCAGCCTTATATATTTTAAACAGTTCGATAATTATTTGGTATCAAAAACAATTATTAGAATTCTTAAGAAACATGAACATCTTAGAAATAATCAACATTTTCTAAAATATGATAATATTGTGCATTTGCAAAAAGTGTTCAAAATATGAACCACATAGTTTCAAATATGGACCATAGTAAATTGGGTTCTAAATTATGAAAAAAAACATTAACGTGTTGCCTAAAATTAAATCAGTCAATCATTAAGATTATACTAATCGCTGGTACACAATTCGCACACATAGTAATCAACCATATCTCCAATACCAGCACAGTCTTCATGAGCCCACTCCTTACACGATGCACATTGGATCCATTTCTCTCCATTTTGCTCTAAGTGGAGCACCTTTCATCAGCAGCGGATTGTTCCGTTTCCTCAGGAATATCATCATCGGTGGGACAAATGTGCCACCTGCACTCATACATGTCACACAAGTAATGGTTGATCCACGTTCTGCGGATGTTACGGTTCCTATTTGTTTTTTGCCCTTAAGTGATAATATCTCTGGCATTTTTGATGGCACCACTGAAATGCCAGTTTCGTCCACGTTATCTACATTGGTTGCAGGATACTGGATTTTATCAAAAGAGCTCTCCAACAATTCAAAAAATGCATTTACATTTTCTTTGTTGAATCCTATCATTCTAGCGATTGCTGTGCCCGTTGGACGGCGAAAGGATAGGTTAGGATGACGCTTGAGGAATAATCTCAACCTGATCTTCCTGCAGATTCATTATCTTGTGAAAACGCGTGCTTTAAATTATTTTTTTCCGCTAGTTGGTAAGCCATAGATCTGATGTCTCTGCGTGTAAGACCAAATCCAGATTTTTCCATTGCTAGAATATAATCACATAATTTAGCTTCCAATTCACTTGGCAAAGTCGATTTTCTTCCAAGTTTGTGGTTTGTTACGTCGCTAAGTGATTGGTCTTCTATTTTTGATAAGCGTATGATCGTAGTTTTCGGTACTCCGTACGTTTTTGATGCTTTCAAAAAACCCATTTGCTTATCTCGTATAGCTTTAATTGCATTTGCCATTGCATCTTTATCCCATGTTTGTCTCATCTTACCTTTAGTTATAGAATTGGTAGATGCCATCCTAAAACAAACAAGTTAAAATATAAGTGACTGGTTGTAACATGGACCACTAGTCCATATTCAAAACATACCGGTGGTCTATATTATAATACACATACATTTCTAGATTAATATTGTTGGTAAGAAAATAATAAAATCTGTTTGATATTTCAACATAATATGAATAATTTTAAAATAACTCACCTTTCTCTTAGTTTAATCCACTTTCTCAATCAGTAATATTTGCTGAAATTATGACCTTACGAAGTTAGTTAAAAAATTACATCGCGCGTTCATAAAAACGAAAAATGGCAGCCGTAAATACGCGCGCACTCTTTGCACACAGTCCATAATTGGCGCACTTACTCTACGCTCGAAAAACATAACCCCCCCTCCTCCCCATAACGCAGTCGGGTAATAAGAGATAAAACGAGTTTTAGCATTTCTTTTGCAGTTTTTCAGTCAGTCTATCAATTTTCAGTAGTGTAATAAGTACTCATTAGATAACTAAACCTTAAATTGACAGTTTCAAGGAAACAAATATTGAAAGAAACATCAAAATAATATTTTATTTATTACATTAATCAACATAATGGCTGAATTGAAATGTATTTTAAATTAAATATATAATGAATATATATATTCATATTATGTATTTATATATTACAAGCACTTAGTTATAAAATATCTTTTACGATTTGTTACGCCTGTATTTTATAAACGAATAAAATTAGGTAAGTAGACAAGAAAAAGTAGCTCCTTTAGTATAAGTTCAATATTCAGTCAAATAAATCACGTTACACTAACCAAAAGCTAGAATTCTAAGCCATACAGTAGTCACACGTATTTGTAAATAAAGAAATAAACTAAATTTTCAAGATATAGATAGATAGCCTTTTTTCCTTTTCAACTGTATTGATAACAGTGCGTTGAATGAAGATATTATGTTTCTGAGAATATATGGATAGAGATAGAGAGAGAGAGTTTTCAACATTCATTTAAAATAATTGATTTTTTTGTTATACTTTAGGCAACACGTTGTCGTCTACGGTCGGCTACAGACCAAAACCTCAAGTTCAGGCGCAGTAGTAAATGCCAATCGAAAAGTTTGATGACAGATTTTTTTTAGCTATGCAATACTATACTCAAGCCAAACTCGATTGAGAATGTTTGTCAACAAACAAATTAAAAGTGAAGGTAGAAATCACTAGTCATTTTACACCTAATTTTTTTGGTTAACTTGTTAATGACGAATTCATGATAATATATTAGATTTATAAACTAAAAACCAATAAATATATTCAATATCTTTTAAATAAGATTTTATAAAAAACAAAACATAATTTTAAATTTATTAGGCATAAAATCTGTTGCATTTTCTACCTTCATTTTAAATTTGTTTATTGACAAGCATTCTCAATCGAGTTTGGCTTTAGTATAGATATTTATTAGTTTGCTTAGCTAAGTTAAAGATTGTTAATAACTGCGGTTTTAAGAATTCTAACTTCGCTTAATAAACTCAAGGCAAGAGTGATTGTTTCACTAGGCTTAATTAAACGAATAACGATAAAAAAATAGCAGAGTAGAAATAATTGAACATGAAAGTTGTAATCTACATAGGTTTACATACATATTATTTATTCGTATACAAAGTATGCGGTTAGGATATGATTTTATTAGATATCGTTCACTAAGATCGCGCACTCAAACGAATGAACTTAATAATTTTAACATCATCCAAATACAATATTATAATGTGATATTATTTTTAATGCTCCATTTATATAGAAGATAAAGCACAGTCATCAGATTTTATTTATAGAAACTTCTTTTTTTAGAAATTAATTACCAAAATCTATATTGTAAGAATCATCTTCACCATTCACACATTGCTTATTGAAAAATTTTTATTCTTCTCTATTACATATATTGAATTTTACAGAAATGTTGTCAGCTGATGGTAATAAGTTTTAGCAATACTTACGAGAAAGATTTAAAGACGAATCTTCTTTCCTCATTAATTCTTGATTCAATAATATATCTCTATTATTAAATTATTCTCCTTTTGAACAAAATATTTCTTTGTTACGTCAACTTTAAAAATTATATTAATTATTATTTAAAATTATATTTGGTACAATGAAAAATTGCGTAACTTTTCATTGTATTAAATATTTACAATTCTTTATTGTTTAATGATTTTCGATCAAATTACAATTCTTCGTAATTACGATAAGTTAATAAAAATGGTTTTTAAGCGTTAATTATTAATTTTATTCACAAACAACAAAATATTTATACTATGTATTAATGGCAGTTTCTAGTTGTATTATTCTAAACATTACGTTAGCTAAATCGTACCTAATTGTCCTTGCAAAATTTCTATAATATAGGTACTTAGTTAAGGAATAATTGGAGGAATTATTAATAAAGACTAAACAATTAGTGTTATCTACGTGTAAATACATCTTGCAACTGAATCAATTAAATTATGCTGAAATATTTTTTAAATAGAGAAAAAATTTGAGTAGTAGACTTGTAATATTTTTTTTATAAATATTTTGAATAATAATCTATTACAAAATCATCTAAGTTGTGGAAGATAAACGTAACATTGGTATACCATTCTGTCTTTTCGTAATTGAACCCAAAACATTAAAATTGATCCCATCATATGTAAGGACATTTTGATGTTGTTCTCATAGAAGAATCTTAGTTTTTATCTCAATCAATGATAAAGGAGATGTCCCAAGACTGCCCCAGGGTGGTTTTATATGAAAAACACCTAGAGACCTAACAAAATAAACGAAATAAAATAGCTTTATAATTATAATTTTTAAATGTATAAATAGAAATATTAGGACTAGCGGGGTTTTAAAATAAACCTAAGAAGTGGTATTATTTTTAATTCCTATTTAGTCGTATTTGATAACGACAGTTGCATACAAAATGTATAAAGAAATGACTTTTCTTTATAACATTTTGTTTTCGGTAGTTAAGAACACTAAGTATGACATAATAAAACAATTATTTCACTTTGTGTTCGTTAAATTACCTATTGCAATATTTTTTAATAAAATAAACTTTTAGGTAGGTATTTTAAGGTAAGAGTTGGTACTGATTATGCAATAACCCCTCTATCTAGAGCCAAATATACTATTTATTATTGAATTAGATAGGATTACTAATCCAAAGGTAAAAGTTTCATTGAGACGCATAAACATTTAATTTTTCCTGGGGCAAACAATGTATGGGCGGTGGGCCATCTCCTTTAAAATCTGGCAATCTCTTGATTTTTTACAACCCTGTTAAAAGTAAAGTGGCAACACTGCAACGATAAACGTAATTAAACTGTATCAACTTCAGCATCATCAAACAAATCTAAAATATCATTACGTTTATATAAAGTTTGATAAACACTTTACTAAAATATTCTATTATTATCATTTAATAAAAAAAATAAAAATGAAACAAGCTATAATATTTAACTATTTATACTCTGTGAACATTTGGGTACGTCATTTTATCATAAAACAATATTATTTGTCCGATAGCTATTTTATTATTATCGTATAATTTGAAATAGGTAAAGCATTATTTTGGAACTATTCAATTGCTATTATATAGTAGTGTCTATATATCTATAAAATGCTACTTACTTTTATCTTTCGCACATTAAAAATTTATTAGATTTTAATTAGGTACATTTATTTTCTGTTTAATTAACTAACAATTATATAAAAAGGGTAATATAACAGGTATGGCCCGTTATATTACAAAAATGAAATTATTTTTCATTATAAAACATTGTGATTACACCTATAAGCGGTAATTATTATATTATTTTTTAAATATGTATTTGGGGCATAGACTATAAATAAGCAACAAAATATCATTTATTCTATATTGAAATTAATAAATCCTGACTTACAGTAATATAAAACAATAAGTAAATTTCAAATTAAATTTATATTTTTTCAATACATTTTAAGTTGTTGAATATAATTTTATTAGATCATACAATAAGTAGAATTAAGTTCAGTTTTCACAACCTCGTATAAATTCCGATGAAAACGTTTTTGATGATTTTGTCATTTCTTAATAATAATTATTTAAATTCATAGACAATGCCGCATAAAATATATTATGATTTATTTCAATAAATTATTTTAATTTTAATATTTATTTTGAATAAAAATAATTTAAGTTCATAACAATTAAAATATTTTATGGGTTACACAAAATTTTATTATTTAATTCAGATATGTGTTGTAAATATTGATTATGCATTTTTATAAACTTTTTAAAATCAAGTTGTGCATTATGAATAGTAAAATTTGTTTAGGCAATAACAATTGTAATTTTTAATATTTATTAAGTTGATTTTTATTATGAGGTACAGTTTTGTTATATATTTTTGTCAACATTGTTTAAAATTAAAAAAGAATATTAACAAATCGATGTACAAAAAGAATTCGATTAATGTGTTGCATAAAATTAATGAAAGTTATTTAACTTGTCTGTGTATGTTATCTATAGCATAGACGTTGCCGAGAGGGGGCCTTATGGGGTTCAAACCCCCTCGTTTAAAATGTTAAGATAAATGAATAAGCATCAGAACCAAGTTCAACTTGCCCCACGAACACGAGAAAGGGATTTGTTTTTTTAAACCCCCCCGAAACTAAAACCTGGCTACGCCCTTGATCTAAGTTATTAACATTAGGTACCTATTAGCGTTGATTCATATTAAATTAATTAAATTGAAAGAAGATTATACGAAGTTTAGTATCATTTTAGTTAATAAAGACTTTCCAAAATTAGAGCATTATACGGTGCAAAGTTTTGCAAGGGTCACCGTTTTTAAAGCCGCTAGTTATTTCAGTGGCTTGCAAGTTGCATGTTGTAGCTTTACTATCCATATATTATATAACACTAGTTTGTTGGTTTATATTTTCTGTACAACTTTACTTACACAATATACATATATTAAATATTACTTTAATTATATAATATAATGTAATATAGCTATAAATATCCGTATTTTTATGATATTAAGGCGTAATTTAAAAAGAAAAGTATATTTTAACTAAACTAAAGTTAAAAAACTAAGTTAATGTTTTGTAGAAACAAAACGGAAATGTAAATAAAATTAAAAGATTATAAAAATAAAATCTATTTTATTAATAAAACTCAACCTTTAATATTGAATTGAAATTCTAAATTAATTATGTAAGTGACGAAAACATAACAAAATTAAGAAAAGACCTAAAGTGTAAACAGTTAGGTATACTCGTACTAAATTATTTGAATCACAATAATATCTTAATTTAAAGCCTCAATACAATTTATATATCTTCTCTAAGTAGATTGTATAATATTAGACGCTGTAAATGTCGCGCGGACTGAAGCTGGTATTTCTGAAAAATTAAACAGAAAGTAAATATACATGAAAATATTTTAGATACTCAAGTATTAATCATAATTAAATAAAACTTCTTTAAGGTATGTCCACTAGGACTAATTAAAAAAAAATGACAGTACATTTATCTTTGATTAGTATACTTAAAACACACACCTTCGCACACCTACAGGGTTTTACCCTATTATTTTATGAGTATTTTTATAAACTGAGGCATTTTATTAATGTCACGTTTAAAATTCATTAATTAAACTATTAGGAGCTTAGCAATTGGGTATTCTATAAATATAATTAAAGAGACCAATTAAACCGAATATTGACTAGTTTGAATATTTGCCGATTAAATCAAAACCATATATGGCATTAATAATTCTTTGAGAAATTTAACAAAAATATATAAATATTAGTAATAATAAATATATTACAAGATAATAATGATAAATAAGTTACAGATCAATAGATTAATAATAAAGCAATGTAGAAAGAGATGCATACCGATTTTTATAAGAGTATTAAATACGGCTACACGTCAGTTGTGTACCTGGAAATGGAGAATGAAATGGTCAAGTTGAGCTACTGAGCACTAGTATCGACTCAGTTAATGAGGTTATGTAAAAGATAGATATTATGGAATGAACACAGAAATAAGCGATGTGGAATGATCTGGAAACAAACGAAGGAAAAAGCGAAGATGATATACAAAAAGATATGTAAATTGTGATTAGTTATATTTAAGTCATTGTTAATAATAAAAAGAAAAGAAATTAGGAAAGACATTAATAAATCATGCGTATATGTTCGATTACAAACCTGGCGCTTACTGGAACTATGTCCTCATCTGAATCCATGTCGTATGGGTCTTCTCGCATGTAGCTCTTATTAGTGTAACCCCCTACATCCACTAGAATATGAGAAATAATAAATATATAGATAATTATAATAAAAATATGAACGTTTATGAGGAATTTTGTTATTTGAACATTTTTTAATTGTAGAAAACGACTCTATAGTTTGACCATGGTAGACTGCTGATATTAAAAGACAAAGACACATTATACGGAGAATAACGACATGAAATGCTTCTCAGTCAGGGAGCTGAGCTAGTATTATAGGTCGCTGCTGGTTATCTATAGGATCTATGACCAACATGTAAACCTGTATTGGTTGAAATGGAAATTAGGACTTTGTCTATATATTTTAAATTCTTAAATAAGCATATGTTATTGGAGACTTTATTCCTATAATAACTTTGCAGAAAATTCCTGGGTTTTTTCACAGAAAATTCAAGATGATTTACAACTTGTCTAGGCCACGTCAAGTCTAGGATTGTACTATAAACGTTATTTTCTTTAAAAATATTCTCCGTTATGATGAGGTAGGTTGAGGTTTAATCTCAGATATCATTTCCTTAAGATTAATATGGATGCTGATATTTTGAGCAAGGTTCTAACTCCGAGATGAACTACTGATACTTTAATTCATTATTGTAAGTGTACATTGTTTTACCTTTAGTGCTGTCGTCATATTTAGCATCGGCCCACTTGTAGTCAGTCTCGGAATACAGTGGTGGCAACGTCTGGTGAGGAGTGGGATAAAGATCCAGATTACGCTTCTCCTTTATGCTATCCGTGTCGCTGAAAGCTGGCATCCTGTAATACATTTCATAAAAGTTTAATTTAAATTACAGTTATTCCAAGTACCCCCTGGATACGTCCCTGATTTTTTTTATTAATTACAAGTAAAAGTGGTAACTGATGATGCACTCTAAGATGGACGAGGGTTAACCTGTTAGGAGTAGAATAAAATCCACACCCCTTCGGTTTCTACAAGACATCATACCCGAACGCTGAATCGCTTGCCGATACTGTAGGGTGGTAACTAGCAACGCCTTTTGACGATCTCCGTAGCGCAGTAGTATGCGCGGTGGATTTATAAGACGGAGGTCCTGGGTTCGATTCTCGGTGGGGCAGATATGATTTTTCTTAATTTGTCTTGGTCTGGCTGGTGGGCGGCTTTCGCCGTAGCTAGTTACCACCATGCCGACAAAGACGTACCGCCAAGCGATTTAGCATTCCGGTACGATGTCGTGTAGAAACCGACGGGGGTGTGGATTTCACGCTATTTCTAAAAAGTTAGCCCACTTCCATCTTAGATTGCATCATCACTTAACATCAGGTGTGATAGCAGTCAAGGGCCAACTTGTAGTCGATAAAAAAAGCTGCCGAAGCCTCCCCCCAGCTGCCAGACCTGGACTAATTTAGAAAATCTTAATCAGCCCAGCTGGGAATCAAACCCACTGCACTCTTACAAAACCAGTGCACGCCGCCACGGAGAAATGTATTCATTTTGTAACAAATAAAATGAGCTAAGTAGAACTCGGAGCTGCTACGTAGGTCTGTACTGTTTATAAATGCATGCAACATTGATAGGCAGATATAAAGATCACTTAAAAGATTACGATAAACGTCAAGTAAAGTAAACACTGATATAGCTTCAGTTATTCTAATAACTTTGTAACTACTCGGCTGCTATTGCGCGTGTAAATTATCGTCAAGTATCGCTGACTAATTTGAACCCTACTTTATGTCATATTAATTATTTTTGATCAGTCTAAAACTATACTAAAACCAAACTCGATTGAGAATGCTTGTCAACAAACAAATTAAATATGAAGTTAGAAATCACTAGTCATTTTACACCTTATTTTTTAAATTAACTTGTTAATGACGAATTCATGACAATAAATTAGATTAGTAAACTTAAAACTAAATTATTATATTCAATATCTTTTAAATAAGATTTTTTAAAATAACAAAACATAATTTTAAATTTATTAGCCATAAATGCGTTACATTTTCAACCTTCATTTTTAATTTGTTTGTTGACAAGCATTCTCAATCGAGTTTGGCTTTAGTATAGTTGAGCGTTATTTTGACGCAGTTGGTAATAGTGACCCTGCTTCTGCGTCCTAGGCCGTGGGTTCGATTCCCACATCTGGAAAAATGTTTGTGTGATGAGCATGGATGTCTTCCGGTGTCTGGGTGTTTATTTATGTATAATATATATAAAAATATTCATCAGTTATCATAGCACCCATAACACAAGCTACTTACGAGTATGTTTACTTTGGGGCTATATAGCGATTTGTGTAATTGTCCTATCATATTTATTTATTTATTTAATGATGTCATTTTAAAAAGTAATAAATATTTTTTAGTTTGAAATACAGTCTAAGTTGATAAAATTAGATTATTTGGGAACCAATTGAGGTTAAAAACTTTCAAAACTGTTAAAATTGTTACGATATTAGTAAAAATATAAACGTAAAAAAATAAATTCATATATTGTAAATTTGTAAAAAGACCCTAAAAGAAAAAAATACCCTATGCAAAAATTGCAAGTTTTAAAGCTCCGATTGAACAATCTGTATTTTAAATATTGTCCAAATAGGGAAATGTGCATTACATTTCCTTCATTCTCACTACTTTTTAACCGACGAAAAAAAACGGAGGAGGTTCTCAATTCGACACGTATATATTTTTTTATTATTTTTATGTATGACCACGCATACCTTTTTACAGAGTTGTCCGATTTTGATAATTCTTTTTTTATTAGAAAGGGCATACTTCCAAGGTGGTCCCATTGTCATCATTTTAAGATCTGATGAGGATATCCTGGGGAAATTGAAGCAACTCTTTAAATTTTGGAGGCACGCTTACAGCGATTTCGATTTTTGTCTCGGTATCGGTAGTACGATACTGGCGATAAATCCTAAAAATTGCATTGCATTTCCTTCATTCTCACTACTTTTCGTTTCCAAAGTTCTGAACCATGTTATATGTTTTTCTTTATATATAGTGCACCAACTAAGTTCAGTTGTTTTAGATTATTTTCTAAGTTATTATAAAAATTACCTTGTATAATTATCGAAGCAGTTGAAGCGCCATAGAGCGAAAGCAAGCATGGCCATAGAAATGACGACGCCTCCCGCAATAACAAGCCAGATTGTCAGTATACCTCTATCGTTTGGCACTTGATATTCCTGGAAAAAGAAAATTAAACATAAATAAACAAAAATCAAATTCGTTTATTTCTAGTAGGCGTAGTCAACAAGTTCTTGATGTGTCAAGTTAGATTTGTAGTGACTTTACCACCGGTTCGGAAGGAAAATCCTGGTGCGAAGAGACGGCCAAATCTGAACAGTTGCCCACTCTTTACGTAAGGAATTAATTATAAGGCAACTAATACTAAAAAAGTATAAAATATACTTTTTTTTTTCTTTGCGAGGAGGAAAAAATCCCTTCGGACTTCTGCCTGCTGGCAGGGTATGTCCGACTTGCACGGACCCTCTCTGTTCTCCAAGGTTGGCACGGAACCGCAATGCATTACTTCATGCCACATAAACTAACTAATGTACTAAAAAAAAAAAGTATTTTTTTTTATAAAATATACTAAAAAAGTAACAAATGTTCACCAATTTGTTACTCAGCAGGCAGAGTGGCACAATGATAGAACATAGCCTAAAGTAGCACAGAAACTAACTATTATCACGATATTTTCACGGGAACGGTATCTGCACTGATCTATTGTTGATCGGAGGCACTGATGAAACTACTGCACAGCTGTTATTATTATGAATTTATCAAGATTGTGTGCGTAGTGCAGTGGTATGCGCAGTGAATTTATGAGGCGAAGGTCCCGTGTTCGATTCCTGGCTCGGTCGATAAAGATTTTATAAATTGGCCTGGCTGGTGGGAGGTTTTGGCCGTGGCTAGGTACCACCCTGCCGGCAAAGACGTACCACCTAGCATTAGCTAGCCTGTTGCCCTCTTAGACTGCACATCTTGCAATTAATAAAAAATATTCACGTTTAAATTTACTTATTTACTCAAAATAATATTATTCACGGGGTTATTTTTAACAAATATTTTTGCCACCCAAATACATTTAAATCGACTTATCTTGAGTCGATCTCAAACTTCGATATTTTCCACACAAGATTATCTCAATCTCTCAGCACTCAAAATATCTTATCGGTCACATTTTAGTCTGTAGAAGTACGTAAGACAAAGACATGTATACCAGAACATGTTGCTCTGAGCGCATGTAAAAACAAAAGAACAAAGCCACGAAATCTAAACTGAAAAGCTGGCTCGCCATTTTCCGTCGCTACGTAAGAAAATTCCTTACCTACTTCGCTAGAGTATTGTGATTCTAATTCTTAGACTAACCATTATGTGGCATTTAGAATGGAAAGACATTGTGTGCATTTTAGTGTTATGTAATTAGAAATCGTTAGGTACAATGCAGTACTTCTACCATTGAATATTTAATAAACATAATGTTCAAATATTATTTTATAGTTAAAGCGCTTTTTTCGCCCAACAAAAATATTTTTTTTAAAAGATAGAAAGAGTACAATATATGCTCAAAAGATATAATAAGTTATCGCGGAATCTAGGTATTATTATTTATTAGTAAATTCAAATTCAAATTCCTTTATTGCTAGAATGTGGTAATAAAAAGTTGTTCATACAATTAAAGAGGCTTAGCTCATTCTGCCAAATAGTCATGCAAACAATCATTATATTACAATTATCATTATTATTTTTTAAATTCACAACAATTTAATTTCATGATTATTATATAATTGTCAGTTAATAAATTAAATTATGTCAATAACAAATAAAGAATAGTTCTACCTTACATTGCTTAGTTATATCATATTATATTATATTTTTAGGCGACTCGAGTTTTTTTGTCACTTCCAACATTTATCGTCGTATTTGAGCAAATTTACACAAATCCTTGATTTGAAAAATTATATATCAAAATCTTCCTCATTTATCTATTGGTGAAATTTGCATGAAAATCGCTATTTTTTAGTGTATCGCAAACAGACACACAGAAGGGGGAAGAATCTAGACAACTTTGTGTTGATTTTGACAACTTGACAGTGACAGTAAAATGACAAAAATCCTACCGTGATTCCCAAAGATAGCAACATCCCAGCGTATGGTTCATATTGTGAATAGGTGTCCCACATTTTAGTCAGATCCTCTGCGTTCAGCCTGCGCTCCCTGGTGTCGTTTTGATCATCTTGACTATCCTCGAGGACGATAGGCACTCCGAATTTCACTTCAACGCATTGTTCGAACTTCGGCCAATTGTGGAAGCAAAGCGCTCTGCTTATTATCTGTGTCGTTTCTAAACTGAAATTAAACAGAAAAGATCATTATCATCATCATCAGGATTAACTTATCTTAACAAAAGCAGACCTCAGTTTTGCATCATCTTACATTAAACGCATAGCTAAGGTCTGGATTGCCTTTCAGAGGTCAGTTTTTCCTTATTCCTATAACTTGGGTATCTTTAAAACAAAAGTGAATCAGTAAGGCATCTTCTAAGCAAGTACGTTCTACCTTAGACCACATTTACATTTATCATTAGGTGGATTCGTGGTCAAGCGCGAGCTTTATCATCATCATTATCAGCCTATTAACGGCCCACTACAGGGCCAGGCCTCTCTCCTTATAGGAGAGGGGATATGGGGGTTGGCGGGCTTAGGGTGATAATGTGTCATTTATTAACGATTACTATCAGATGTTGATGACAGTGACCGGGACCGACGGCTTAACGTGCTCTCCGAGGCACGGGGGTGTAACACCACCAAGTTCCCGCGAACACGAGCTTATTTGTAATCATTGACATATTAATAGCTTTGACTGACGGTTGCTATGGCAGCCTTTTTTTTAACATGGCAGCTTCTCATGAAAATAGAACAACATAAATGGTGTGGAGTAGGTAGCTTTAAATATTTTCTGGCATCTTTAACCTATATATTATATTCACAGCAAACTTTAAATGTATCAGCGATACATATTTTTTTACTAAGTATAATGACGTTACGTCACTGTTTTAAATAACTGTTCTAAATTTTATGTAGATAATTCTTATAGTTATCAAAATAATCGAGTTTAAAGGACGGATCGACGGACGGGCGAAAAGATTCCATTTTACCATTATGGTAAAACTTCTTTGATTAATATTCATGACATAAAAAATAAAAGTTTATTAATTAATTTCAATTACAAAATTCAAATATTAAACAACAAAATAACTGTATGCCGTCGTTGTTCTAAAACATTATTGACGTGTATTCTCTCAGTAAGCTAATATGAGATTGAATGCGATTAGAAATCTTTTTCGCGTTTTAGCTCTCTTTTGGTTCGGACACTTTTTAGCGCTGACCCGAAGTCCATAGTATTAATACGTCAATGTTTGTAATTAAAAAACCGCATTCTTTATCGGAGAATTTTTACTACCTATAACTTTTACCGCCAATTGTGCTACTGCAAATTCTTGTATCTATTGGTGTGTGCAAAAAGGAGATTTTCATTTCATGTTAAGGATTATGACTGGGCGTTGCCACCGCAGCAAGAGATTGTAATACCACCAACTTCATATCTCCAATAAATCAAAATGTTGAAGACAAGTGTTAGCATTTTAAAATATTAGAATTGTTACCATAGACGATATTGTCTATGGTAGCGTAAGATAATGTCTGTCGACCGTCAGATGATGTAATAACTGAAAGGACTTGATTCCAGGCCTAAAATAAAAAAGAAAGTTGAGAGGTGTCAAGGGACACCCGGATGGAACGAAGTTCCTTTCGATTAATTAGTGAAGGAATTGTAATAAAATTTTATTTTTTTTAAGTAATAATAATATTTGTTGTTGTACACCGAAACACCAGAGGGCGCCACGAGAGCGCGAGACAGCATACAGCACGGGCGCCCCCCGCCGCTCACGCGCACACACATCAAAGGCGGCGGCAAGATCCTTTGATCAAAAAGTGTCGTGACAACTTTTCGTACGAATTTTTTCCGTCTAGCTCCCTTTCACAACGCGCGATAAGGAACTTCGTTCCAATAATAAGAATTGACATGTCAGAATAGTCGCGAGTAGTGTAACTTACTGTTCTTTTTATTGTTACAAAGTATGCATGTTTTATGTAGTATGCATAATTTAGTGTAATGATTATTGTAAAATAAAGTGTATATGTAATTGAGAAAAGAGCATGTGTCGAGTTTTTCTGGCCGCGTCTTTTCTCCGCACGGATTGCTTTTTCAGATGTGGCGGTAGATAAAAGACAAAATGATTTTGAAGGCATCGGAATATTATTTCAAAATCCCGTTTCAACACAAGAGACTCAACTTGTTAGAAGTAGGATTTTCATATCTACTTCTAACAAGTTAGCCCGCTTCTATATATGTTTACATCATCAATTTACATCAGGTATGATTGCAGTTAATGAATAACTTGTACAAAAAAATATGCGTAGTAATTATAAACCTTCCTCGGAAATCACTCTACCTATTGATGATACCTGCATTAATGGACATAGGTAAAAAAATGTATGGAAGTCTGCCTCAGAGATGCCCAGAAATGATACATAATTATGTCATTAAATAGTATAGATCTTCTATTTAAATAGTAATAAAATTACTTGTAGCTAAGCAGTCGCTGATTAAAGTTATGAAGGTTTATAAAAGTTGACTTTTCATACTATGCGACGGTCACGTGATTCAGAACACAAAAAATCAATTGAAATTCTTATATTTTTGATATACTTTCATGTGATTGCTATGAAACATGGGTAGTTGTTTAAAATCCATTGTGTATTTAAATAAAATAGTTAAATATGAGCATACGTTTGGACAGCCTGGGGCAAATTATGGCAATGTCCTTTCGCCGCGTAGTTAAAATATCTAAGCATACAAAACAATGAAACAGTTTAATATGCTTTCAATGCAAATGAAGAATTTACAAATAGGTATAACGGTAGACACGAAAGTACATAAGAAGGTACTTAATAAATTTCCCATTATTAGTCCAATGCGGATGTGCTGGAGTGAAATTTTCTGTATATCAAAGTCATTAAACATTCAGTATATCTGGACTGTTTCCGGCAAAAGTTGATACTAATCTTGGCTTACTTCCAATCTTTTGCCTTTGCCAAGGAACGGTGTGCACTTACTACCTAGCTTAATTTAATAACTGTTTATTTTCAAACATCAATCGAATGTATATAACACGTGTAAGCTAGGTACATATTGAAATACTATCACGATTGTTGATTTAATTCTCTAGACTTACTGCAATCCAAGACACATTTTGTGAGAAATACACTAGATTCACAAGTGTATTTTTTATCAATTTGAATTTTGTATGCTTTCAATTATAATACGCTTGGGTCGGAGAACAACTTTACTTGGCTTTTTCATATTTCGGTTTGAAAATTTGAACCGGAAGTGCATATTGTAAACAATTTTATGACTACTACTACTACTACTACTACTAAAGCCAAATTCGATTGAGAATGCCTGTCAACAAACAATTTTAAAATGAAGGTAGACAATGCAACACATTTTATGCCTAATAAATTTATAATTATGTTTCGTTATTTTAAAAAATCTTATTTAAAAGATATTGAATATATTAATTAGTTTTAGGCTTACTTATCTAATTTATTGTCATTAATTCGTCATTAACTAGTTATTTATAAAAAAAAGATGTAAAATGAGTAGAGATGTCTACCTTCATTTTTAATTTGTTTGTTGACAAGCATTCTCAATCGAGTTTGGCTTTAGTATAGAAAAATTTTCGTTTCAGAAATACCATCAAAAAATGCATTGTTAGGATGTTTTCGCAATTAACACCACTCTCCCACTTAAGCATGGAACTAAAAAATCCTCCTCAGACTTTTTCCTATAAGGATATGTTATCATATCAGGGAGCCGTTTATTGTAAGGAAAATATATAGTTCCGTAATCTTAGTCTTTAAGTATATTTAGTTTTCGATAAATAAATGATGTCTTAAATATTTGTTGGAAAACGGTAAAGGTTTTCATCAAATTTCTAAAAATCTATTGTCATAATGGAATTCCTCTGAAACAGAAGCTGATTTTATGAAAATAAATAGTTTCGTAATCTTAGTCTTTAAGTATATTTAGTTTTCGATAAATAAATGATGTCTTCAATATTTGTTGGAAAACGGTAAAGGTTTTCATCAAATTTCTAAAAATCTATTGTCATAATGGAATTCCTCTGAAACAGAAACTGATTTTATGAAAATAAATAGTTCCGTAATCTTAGTCTTTAAGTATATTTAGTTTTCGATAAATAAATGATGTCTTAAATATTTGTTGGAAAACGGTAAAGGTTTTCATCAAATTTCTAAAAATCTATTGTCATAATGGAATTCCTCTGAAACAGAAACTGATTTTATGAAAATAAATAGTTCCGTAATCTTAATCTTTATATTTAGTTTTGGATAAATAAATCATGTCCTACTTATCTGTTTGTTGGAAAACGGTAAAGGTTTTTATCAAATTTCTAAAAATCTATTGTCATAATGGAATTCCTCTGAAACAGAAACTGATTTTATGAAAATAAACAGTTCCGTAATCTTAGTCTTTAAGTATATTTAGTTTTCGATAAATAAATGATATCTTAAATATTTGTTGGAAAACGGTAAAGGTTTTCATCAAATTTCTAAAAATCTATTGTCATAATGGAATTCCTCTGAAACAGAAACTGATTTTACGAAATATTTTGTGTATATTTGGTAAATCTGAGATTAGGTTGTAGAATATTATCACACCTAGGTGATAACGGAAATCTGCAGATGATTTTACTATTTGAACAATTTTTGTATGATTTGGCATCAAATATAGTTTTAACCCTAAATTTCACGGGCATTAGTTAGTATCAACGATATTGCAAGGTCGTTGGCTAGTATTACTGTAAAATAATGTCGCCTTAAATCAATTAAACACAAATGCTTACTATTTATACATGCTAGCATCGCCGCTCCTTGATTAGGGCAATTACCTCTGGGTAAAAATAGATATAATTAAAAGCATTCCTTCTCGATGCTTCGCAACTATATGTGCCAATTTAATTATCTATTTAGATGAAGCTAAGTAGAATTACTGTACCTAAAATAGTAATGTTTTTTTTAAACAAGCTACGCTTACTTTGGAGCTTTATTGTTTTATTTAATATTTATTATTATTTTATTTTACAGCTTTTCATAAGCTATAAATTAAAAATCCAATCATTAGTTAATAATATTTATAAGTTTTTGACAAAATGTGGACGGAAAGCTCAAATAGAGTTTAATTCTCTAATTAGAGTTTAGTAGTTTGAAATGGTAACGTTATGGGATGGTAAACCGCTTTTTCACGTAACGCTCGGCGCCAGTCTGTAAGGCTTCCCTTTTTCTCACGCATACGGCAGCGGTAAGCAGACTTCTCCTCTCTCATTCTAACCCACAGCGATAGCCATATTCAGACGCCTCGCACGGTTATTTTTTTTTAAATATTGTTCATTACAAAATATTTGTGCTACGTTTTATGCGGTAAATATAACATGGTAAGCTTTTGAGTCTAAACCACGCCTTAGAGTTGACATACAAATGAATATTCATTTCTGAATTGCTCTTAAAAAGCTGCTTGACTGCGAGAGAATGGGGTTGTATAATATCGTTAAGAGCTTGTATACATGCATTCTGTTCTTTTATTAGAACAGCAGTGGTCGTACTATGTGTGTGAAAGCCAGCCAAGCTAGAGCTATCTAGAAAAAGGTATGACTGTTTTGTGAAAAATATTTTTTAACATGTAAAAGTACTACTAAGGCTTGTAAGTAGATTTCATCTCTCCTTAAATTGTAATCTAGAATCATTTTGAGTAATATTTTTAACGGACGAAACAAAACGGAGGAGGTTCTCAATTCGACAAGTATAAATTATTTTTTTTTTATGTATGACCACGCATAACTTTTTACAGTTGTTTGATTTTGATAATTCTTTTTTTATTAGAAAGGTCATACTTCCAAGGTGGTCCCATTGTCATCATTTTAGGATCTGATGATGGTTTCCTGGGGAAATTGAAGGAACTCTTCAAATTTTGGAGGCACGCTTACAGCGATTTCCGTTTTTGTCTCGGTATCGGTAGTTTTTTGGCAACTAGTGCCGTATAATATACTATGACAGTATAGTACGTGTACGATACGTGGCGATTAATCACTAAAAAAGTAAAAAATAACTATGTCAATTATTTGCTTTTATTTACTTAAGCATATCTAGGAGTCGGTGCCTATCCTGTACAAATTTTGTATATTTGTCCTACTTTGTTTATATAATATGAATTCTATTGTATTCTTTTTATTCTATAATTTTGTGTACAAATAAAGCATAAATAAATAAAATTTATACACTACTAGCGGACGCCCGGAACTCCGTCCGCGTGAAATTTAGTTTTCTGATAGTTCGGTTCGAGATTATCTCAGTACCAAATTTCATTTAAATCAGTTCAGTGTTTTAAGCGTGATTGACTAACAAACAGAGTTACTTTCGCATTTATAATAATAAGTACATGTACGTAGCAAATAGGAACCACTATTGAAAATGAAAAATTTATTTACCGTCGGATAAAAAGACTATTTGCTACCTAGTATTCGACTTATATGTACGTATTGTATACGTGTGTAAAGCCTAGTTAATTTATATTGACTTTATGAAGTTTAAAACATTCAAATTCATTGATTGCAAGTACACTGTTATACAATAATTTGTCTGTCAAGCCTGTCACTATGTAATGACCCTACCACCATTTCGGGAGGATTTCGAGAAGAGCCGTCATTAAAAAGATATAAAAACGTCAAGCCTGTTAGTCGCAGTGACTCTACCACCGGTTCGAAAAGCAAATTTCGAGAATAGCCGGCATTAAAAAGATATAAAAACGTCAAGCCTGTTAGGGAAAGTGACTGTACCACCGGTTCGGAAAGCAAATTTCGAGAATAGCTGGCATTCAAAAGATATAAAAACGTCAAGCCTGTTAGTCGTAGTGACTCTACCACCGGTTCGGCAAGAAAATTTCGAGAATAGCCGGCATTAAAAAGATATAAAAACGTCAAGCCTGTTAGGCGTAGTGACTGTACCACAGGTTCGGAAAGCAAATTTCGAGAATAGCTGGCATTCAAAAGATATAAAAACGTCAAGCCTGTTAGTCGTAGTGACTCTACCACCGGTTCGGCAAGAAAATTTCGAGAATACCCGGCATTAAAAAGATATAAAAACGTCAAGCCTGTTAGGCGTAGTGACTGTACCACCGGTTCGGAAAGCAAATTTCGAGAATAGCCGGCATTAAAACGATATAAAAACGTCAAGCCTGTTAGGCGTAGTGACTGTACCACCGGTTCGGAAATTTCGAGAATAGCCGGCATTAAAAAGATATGTAGCGAAAAATATCATCCAATCATCAAAGTAACAAAGTTGTTCGTACAAAGAAAAGCAACTCAACTAATTGGATGAACTAACAATGTACTCGTAGTTATTAATAGTCTGTGAAAAATAGAATACACTACAGCACACGTGCTTCGCCGAAAAAACACACTTCAGTTTGTTATCAAAACTATAGGCCACGTGCAACTAGCTCTACGATTTTGTACCTAAATTAATGAAAATTAAGTAAATTAATAAAATTATATTAATTTTTTAGTATTAATAATAATTATTAAGCCGAAAAGCAAAAAGTGTCAGCCGAAAAGGAAAAAGTATCAAAATACTTGGACCTTGCTCACGAGATTACCGCCATGTGGAATGTTGAGTCAACTATTATTGTTCCGATAGTCATTTCAGTCAATAGTCTTTTTGCGAAAAGCTTCGACCAACACCTTAAGAAGCTTTCGCTTAATTGTTGGATCAAGGGTCGGATACAGGGGGCAGTAACTTTGCCCGAGGGCAGAGCCTTGAAACGGCGCGTATTGTGAGGGGGTTCCTCTTTCTGGAACCCTGACCACCGGTTGCTTGGGCCCGCAAAGGCCCCGCAAATAGAGAAGATTTTTTTTATAAATTTTTAATACTGTTTTTATATATATATTTGTATTATATACCTACAACATTGTTAAAAATTAAAGAAAAATATGTAAATAAAGATAAATGAGAGAAAAAAAATTAAATTAATTTTGTATATAAAAATACGTTTACAGTGCAGCGCCGGTGTGCGCACTGACTGCTTATAAAAGTAACATGGCGGACCGCGATATCGACCACGTGAACTTAAATCCGTTAGCATCCGCGACATGTAAATAAAGATAAATGAGAGAAAAAAATTAAAATTAGTTTTGTTTATAAAAATACTTTTACAGTGCAGTGGATTTATAAAACGAAGGTTCTGGATTCGATCTCTGGGTGGGCCGATTAAGATTTTCTAAATTGGTCCAGGTCTGGCTGGTGGGAGGGAGGCTTTGGTCGTTGCTAATACTCATATGTCTTGCGTGGCTAGTTACCACCCTGCCGTCAAAGACGTAACGCCAAGCGATTTAGCGTTCCGTTGCCATGCAGAAAGGGGGTGTGGATTCACCCTACTCCTAACAAGTTAGCTTGCTTCCATCTTAGATTGCATCATCACTCACCATCAGGTGTGACTGCAATCAAGGGCTAACTTATCATGATTAAAGAAAAAGTGATGACCTGATGACCGCTTGTCATCATTTTGTTTATATAAAACTTCGTCAGCCCATAAATCTACCATTCAATTAATAAACGTTGAGCAATTAGGGATTTTGGATCACGATGGCATCGTTAAATATATGAACTTGGAATTTTTTGCATTACTTATATAGACTAGCGTTTGACTGCTTGAATTACGCTTGCTGGTAATTAAGCAAAGATACTGCCTACGGTGGAACGCGCTTGTCTAGATGGTGTCTATTCACTTTGGATTTTATTTATATTTATTTATAATTTTCCAGTGCAAATCAGGGATGAAGAATGAAAACACAAATGTAAACACACCTACGAATTCCAGGGAAATATAAGCATGGAGAATAATTATTTCCGACAAAGGGGTGCTACTAAACTAAGTGTCTGGCGATTGAGGAGATAAATTTTTATTTTAATCCCGAAAAAAATTATATCAATTGTATTATCTGCCAATTTTTAGTTTCAAAAATCTCCGATGTGAATGTTCTCTCTTTGAACTGATCATAAATGAATACCCGAGTACAATACGTGCCTTACGCTAGTGTTATGTAAGTTACAAAGCATAAATGCAGGCTTTTAAATGTCAGACTTAAGTTAAACTTTACACCTATTATAGTGAAGGTCATTAAGTAATATTGCAGTATGTAAGGTAGCAATAAGCGCAGGCGAATTTTAAAGACAACCGATAATAAAATGATACCACATATAGTTAATTAATAAGAGCTTTGAGCTTGACAACAAATAGTAACATAAAGAATTTGTTTAGAGGTTTTCAAACTATGTGGAGAAGAAATATCTATATTCTTTAGCCCAGTATTCTGCTAACTTTTTTGTTAAAGGCACGCGGAATGAAAGAAACTTTAAAGGTAAAGACGAATCGAACTTATATCTTTCTGTTTTGTATTGG
Organism: Mycalesis mineus; assembly: GCA_034621355.1. NCBI lineage: Eukaryota > Metazoa > Arthropoda > Insecta > Lepidoptera > Nymphalidae > Mycalesis > Mycalesis mineus. The sequence goes on from CM067882.1 coordinate 11,009,768, forward strand.
ACACCGTAACTGAGGAGATATATTTATGTTTTATTTAAATTAATTAATATGAAAAGACGTTATATTTGAAATTTGATTTTGCTTAACTGAGCATAACTAAAATTTGAAGCAATCGTTGATAAGGCTGCTGTACTGACTCCAGACTTGTTACGCGAAGCGCGCGCGATATCACGAAAAGTTCACGAACGCGAAATGTGAAGTTTGCATTTGTTGCGGTTTCGCGCATTGTTCCCCCATTTTTGTCGGTTTTTGGTCTCGCGTCAAAGGGATGGCGAAGCTTTTTGCACTTCACGTTAAGTTCACACCGCGATGTCGCTCGCGCTTTGCGGAGGAAGTCTGGAGCGGGCTTTACAAGTATCTCTTCATCGATCGTTATTCCCCCAAAACGCAATTTTTTACGGTACACTAATTAATGGCCTCGATACAATGTGCCGCACATACTTTGCGGAACTTGCCTCAGATATTCACTTGAAGTGGTAGATATTTTATATTTTTAATGTTTAATAAATAGAACAGCATTTAGTAAGCCCCTAGCGTAGCTTTTTACTCTACATAATGAAATTTCATACATAAGAAATTAAAACTATTTTTGAAAATATAATGCATTTACATACCATTAAAAAAAAACATCAAAAAATAAATGTTTGTTTGTACTTACCAGTATTGAAAGCTTCTTCTTCTATTTTATTTTATTACCTACAGTTTTATATAAGTTATATCTAACGAGTAACAATTAATAGGAAGAAAATTATTCTAGTTGAGACGGATTCCACTATTTTACCTAATTTGTACATAACTATTATATATAACGTTTTCTTCACTATCTACAACAAATTAGTTATTTCAAATCTTATCATAAGAACAAATTATGTTAAAGACTAAAAAATCGTTTAGTTTAATATTTAGTCCAGTTAATTCCAGTCTTTTTCATGTTATTTACAGATTTTTATATTTCGATATGTTTATTTTCACTCTAAGGGGTAATGTCCGCCAATATTTCCACATTTTCATTAGAAATGAAAAGTGCGAGGCTAAATTTCATACAAGTTTTTCTTCTGTAAATTTGACAGGTTTTCGTAAAACTTCTAACGGTTTGGATTTAACACAATTTGTTTTAACTGAATCTCCATTATTATTAACATTATGTTTTGTTTTATTAACAATTATTTTTGTTTCATTAGATTTAGACTGCACTTCGTTATTGTTATCGGCTTTCTCTTGTTCACTTACATTTAAGTCGGATTTAACTGAACCGGTCGATTGTCTCGCATTACAATTATCAGCACAATTTTTATTCTGCATTTGCGGATAGTGATGTAATATTGCGGTAGTATTAAAAGTAATTTTTCCGTACTTCACATATTCTGCGGGCCTTTTATTTTCTTGTCTACTTGTACTTGGTGCATTTAATTCTATATCATCATTCGGTGATCTTAACCTAATATTTTTTATAGGGCTTTCGACTGTGATCCCTTCCATAACATCTTTCGTTTCATCTATTAGACCTAGCGCAACTTTTTTGCTACGTTTTAAATTCTCCATATAAATATTATAACGATTCATATCTAAAGTATTGTTTTGTTTCAGTGGCAACGAATTTGGCAATTTCTTTTGAGGTTTTTCCTCGGCCATGTATCACAAATTTTGGTTACATTGGTTCTTTGGATTGCTCGATTCTTTTGCCGCAGCGCTGTCGCGCGCGGCGTATGTTAGCTATGTCTGAGACTGCACCATTGATATGCTGGTGGTCTCGGTCACGATCGTAGGTGCAGGGAACTCTTCTCTTGTGGAATCATAAATTGGAAACTCACAGCACAACATACATTTGAGAAATCTTGGAACCTCGACGTAAATAGCTGGCGGTATTGGTATAAAGGGTGACGTGGACGCTTTGTAATATAAATAATCAGGGTTATCTCTGTATTTTTCGTCCGCCGATCGTTCGAGTAACGGTATTCCAGATAAGAATAATATAATAGCTGTCGTGAATAAAGGCGATAATATGGCAATATATTCAATACCTTCGATAACATTTAAAGATATTATAAATATACCCCACCACAATACAACTTCACCAAAATAGTTCGGATGTCTGGATAACCCCCAAAGGCCGTCGTTACACCACCTTCCTTGATTAGCTGGCTCTTGACGAAATGCGAACTTTTGTAGATCTGCATAAGTCTCAATTAACAACCCGATAACGAACACACCCGCACCAGCTGAGTCTAATGTTGTCATTGTTTTCGGAGCTTTCGGGTATGAGTGATGAGGGGAATTTATAATAATGACTGGTAAACTAACAAGATAGACCCATACCGCTTGAAAAGTGTAGAAAACAGCGAACCTCAATGTATTACTTTTACGATCTTCGAATTGTTTATCTCTTCCGATATGATATATTCTGTAAATGAGATATCCGGAGAGCCTCACACCCCATATACACACAAACGCTGTAACCATAAGCTGTCTGCTGTCGTAGCTTTTTAACGTGCTTCCTCCTTGGCCGAGAAAAAATGTTAACAATGCTATTATGATAAAATTGGCACCACCAGTAAAATCTGTAACTTTATCACTCTGTGACAGCGAGGCGATCGTGAAAAATAGTATCTGCATCGCCACCGTGACCATAGCGCTCACAGCGAAGTTGTTTCTATCTATGAGGGGCTCCATTTTATATATTTTACACTAAATTTTGTAAATTTTGGCATCAGGGAATACTGACATCGATCTTTTGGCGCATTGCTGCATTTTAACACTTATGTTTATCTTATTTAGGTGCTATAATTGCTATTTTCGCGTGTATTTAACATTTTTATTGGGAGAACCATTTATATTTTAATAGATTTACTAGCGCGTATTTTAGAGGCGTTTATTTTATACGAGTGACGGTGTATTTGATTTGAAAGCGTGGCACTGTAAGCTTGTGCCGCACGAAAGCTTGCTACTAAAATAGATGTGACGTTTGCACCGCGCATGTCCGTAGCTTGCGCAAGCGCGGAACTCACTTTGAACTCTAGTTGAGATTTTATTAACTTTTTCCTGTTTATTTTCACACAAAACTTATATACCGAAATATTGTCTTTAGGCTAGCTGAGCGGCTTTAATGTTATAGTGAATCTAAATATGCTACGAAAGTTATTTCATCCTTTTATTTTCAAATTTATGAGCAATGTGTTTTGATTACTTTTTTATTTTGTTCACGCGAGTGACTTATCTTTATTAAGTTTTTTAAAGTGACTTTTTTACTGTCGTGAAGTAAAGAAGAAGTTAGTAACTAAGATAAAAATCAGCTTATATTTAAATTTTAGCGATTGAGTTACTATATAGTTTAGATCATGTTTAAATATACTTTCATGTTCATGACAGATTACATTATGTATGTGGTGTCTGGTACATAAAGGTTAGACACGATAAACTTAACTTCGGACAGTGATAATGGGATGTTTATAATATCAACCAACTGTCTACAAACATTCCTATGCTTAGATATACGGACAGCAACATAAATAGGTATAAAATTATTCGGTTTACTATTTTCCGCAAAATCCCAAAGAATTCAAGCGACAACGTCACTCAAATTTGGCTGAAACCCTTAACGTATACTTCCTTCCAAAACCGGAGCATCCTCAGGGACCTCAGAAGATGTTGACGCTACAATTATCTATTGCGAAGAAGTCACTAAGTTTAAAATGATCTAATTAATAATAAATTACATAGGAAGCTCGGAAAATCATTAAGGTACATAAATATGGCATAACATTGGACAATAAGTTAGTCACAAATAGATACCTCGAAACAGAATTTGTTTTGAGTGTGCAAACACGACGAGGTATTTATGATATTCATAATACGAGTACTTAGGTACATGAATCATCTATATACTTATAATATGATTCAACAATGATTGTTCCTATAGTCGTTTCAGTCAACGGTCTTATAGCGAAAAGCTTTGACGAACATCTTAAAAAGCTTTCGCTTAATTGTTGGATCAAGGATCGGATACAGAAGGCAGTAATTCTTGAAACGGCGCGTATTGTGAGGAGGTTCCTCACTCTGGAGCCCTGACCACCGGTTGCTTGGACCCTCGGGCCCCGCAGCAGGCGGAATGGATTTTTTTATAAATTTTTAATAGTGTTTTTATAATTGTTTTGTAAGCATTGTTAAAAATTTTAAAAATAATTGTAAATAAATAAATGAGTGTAAATAAACATATGTATTAGCGAAATACCACCGACTGACATATTGACTCATCAAGAGTTCTCTAAAACTATACATTATTCGTTGACTTACAATTTAAGGTAGTTACTCATTACGGCATATAGGCGTTATTTAGGGTGAAACTACTTGTCTCAGCTAGATCTTAATATAATTAAGAAAAAATTAATGTTGTCGAGTCTTTTAAAAAATAGTTTTGCATAGAATACTTCAGTATTGATATCGATGCTATCGTTGAACAAGTCTATCATGCAGAAGAAAGTGGAAGATATATTTAACAATCAAACAATATGATAAGTAATTGATAAGAACTGACGTATCTGCATGTTGATGATAAGAAAAAATATTGCATAAAACTGTGGAAATTCAATTCCATTACAATTCCAGAGTTACCTGTTCTGGAATCATTGCAATAAACTTCAGGTTTATTTGGATACCATCTCCAAGATTATTTAATGACGGCTTCGGCCTTAGTGTACGTTCACACGGCGTCGAGTGTTTCTCTACCGAATCGGTTTTTTGCAGGATTCGGTTTAGTGGCATAAGTATTTCAATGAAGGAGTTCACACATGCATTCGGTTTCAAGACACGACAAAAAAGCCGAATCTTGCTGAAGTTGACATTCGATTTTGCGACTACAAACCGATCCGGCGATACTGCAAAATGCAGATCCGATACAGTGGTATAGGGCATTCAATACATGCGTTCATACGATACACGCAGGGGTAGATTCGGTTTTTTGTCGGATCTTGAAACCGAATGCGTCGCACAAGCTGGGAAGGAGGGGTGGGCGGGAGGGACACACTGCACGTGCGCTTGCCAGTCGCCAGTTCTTTTCGCCCGCTTTGACTGACCGCTCGCTATGACGACGAAAAATATAAACGTTGAAAATTTAATTACTCTTGTCCAAAATCGGCCAGTTTTATGGGACAAAACTCTCGAAATATACAAGGATAAAAACTTGAGAACTGCTGGCTGGCGAGAAATATGTATAAATTTGAATGAAGATTTTGAAGAAATGGAGGAGAAAAACAGGCAGGATTATGGTAAGTTTGTAATTTTTTAAAGTAAACAGGTGTATTTGTACATTAGCAGTGTGTTACAAAATTAACGTTAGATTGATTCGTCTTGCCAAGGCACAGCTCCTGCTGTAGAAATAAAATAATTTGTGAATTCAGATCGTATAACATTAGCACATCGTCCACCTCGTGTACTATTTTGTTCATAGCCAATGAACACGTTAGCCACTGATGATACATTGCTTGTTGTTTCTATGTTCGACTGTACACCTTCCATATCTATTATAAAATTATGAAGTACAGTGCAAGCCTTTACAATCGATATTGCTGTGCTGGTATCAACATCCAGTGGACGATGAAATATTCGCCACTTGTTAGCTAATATCCCAAAGGCGCACTCAACATAGCGTCGAGCTCTGGTTAATCTGTAGTTATATATTCTTTTGTTTCTATCCAAATGGTTTCCGCCGTAAGGTCTCATCAAATGTTGATGCAAGCCAAAACCTTCATCGCCTATTACTACAAACGGAATCGATAAATCGGAATCGTTTGTCAGTGGACATGCTGCCGGTAATTGCAAATCACCATCTATTAGTTTTTTCCAAAAAGTACACTCCTTGAATATTGTCGAATCGCATTCTTTTCCATACGAGCCCACACAGATGTATGTAAATTTATAATATGAATCAACCACTGCTAATAATACGATGGAAAAGAAATCTTTGTAATTCATAAACATGGAACCACTGTTGTTTGGCTTTTTTATCCTAATATGTTTACCGTCCACTGCACCAATGCAATGGGGAAAGTTTGCTCTAGTATTAAATCCATTGGCGATATATTCCCAGTCAGATATTGTGTTGGGTAATGTCATAAACTCCCCATGCAAATTGTTCCAAATAGCATTCGTTACTTCCTTAATAATGTTACTGATCGTAGACACTCCGACTCGGTAGGCGTAATGTAAATCCTTGTATGAACACCCAGAAGCCATATATCTGCAAGTAAATTTAATTATATTTTTCAGCTAAATCGATCGTAAAGAAGTGGACTAATATTAGAGACAGCTGGATGAGGAGTATTAATGAGAAAAAGAAATCAAAAAAATCAGGATCGTCTGCGACATGTCCGAGAGCCTACGTTTATCATCGTCAAATGTTGTTCTTAAAAAAAATTGTGTCGCCAGCTGACACACATGATAGTGCAACTATTGTTACACCAAACCCAGCAGACGATAGTACAGCCGCTACAGTTACATCAGATGTTACCCATGACAGTGCGATGGCTCTGGACAATTTATTCGGTGAAGATGTCGCAAATAATCAAGATGCTACAGATGAAAGTCAACAAGAAAGTAATAATGAAAATTTAGTAGGTGGTTCGAAAAGAAAAAAAAGCAGACCATCGAGGCAGAATTTAAACGTGTTTGATAAGAAAATGAGTGAGTTTATAGATTATCAAATGGAATGCAAGAAGAAAGAAGAAATGAAAGAAGACCGTAATTTGTTTTTCTTTAAAAGTCTACTTCCATCATTGGCAACGCTAAACGATAATCAAACATTAGAATTTCAATCAGGCGTCTTAAATTTATTGCAAAATATAAAGAACCGAAATGAATGGTCTCCTGCACACTCATCAACATACAACTATCAACCAAATGTGGCACAATCACAAGGCTATTTTACATCGCAGTACCAAGCATCACCAGAGTCTCAAAGTATTCAATCGAATGCTTCTGATTTACCAGACTTTCATAATATGTAGTTGGGAAACTTCAAACTGTGTACCTACCAAGCGATTGTCTATAATATCTTAATCATATTTTTAATAAATAATTTAATTATAATAAAATACAGTATTTCAATCTTACCTTATACATATCGCTAATTTTTCTTCTGGTCTAATGCTTTTCCTCATATTTGTATCACGCTTTTTCAAATCTTTTTCCACTTTTTTCAAAAGATTATCAAATGTAGGTATAGTCATTCTAAAGTAGTTAAAAAATTTTTGTGGATCATTTCTTAACTGCTGCATTAGAGTTGTAAAGGCACCAACTGTTGATCTTCTTTGTACTATTGGGTTTAACCACAATCTTTTTCTACGACGCTGACGGCGATAATACCAGTATAGTATAGCAAGACTGTTCACGTCCATCGCTTCCAAATCAACGTGAGGAACTGTGCGCGCTCTTGCTAATAAAAGCCGGATGGTGAGTTCACACGAGATCCCGATACGAGGCCGTCGGATACGGCCAAGCAAGATGTGCTGTGTGAATACAACATTCGGTTTTTCCAGATCCGATGAAAATAAGATTCGGCAAATCGTGTCTCCGTGTGAACCAACTATTAGCTTGTTACCAAGATTGATAAGATGTCGTGTAGAAAATAAAAAAGGTTTGGATTTGATCCTACTCATAATAAGTTAGCCCACTTCCATTTTTAACCAACGAAAAAAATGGAGGAGGTTCTCAATTCGACACGTATAAATATATATTTTTTATGTATGACCACGCATAACTTTTTACAGAGTTGTCCGATTTTGATAATTATTTTTATTAGAAAGGGAACACTTCCAAGATGGTCCCATTGTCATCATGTTAGGATCTGATGATGATATCTTGGGAAAATTGAAGGAACTCTTCAAATTTTGGAGGCACACTTGCAGCGATTTCGGTTTTTGTGTATGTATCGGTAGCTTTTTGGTTACTGGTGCCGTATAATATACTATGACAGTATAGTACGAGTAAGTTACGTGGCGATAAATCACTAAAAAGTAAGAAATAAAAATTTTTAACAAAAAATAGAATAGATTCAAAACGCACTAAAAAGTAAAAAATAACTGTGTCATTTGGTTGCTTTAATTTACTTAAGCATATCTAGGTGCCAGCCAAAGTTGCTACTTTAAGGACATTACCTAGAACCCACAAACTGCTTTACTACGTTAAATAAATGTTCCTTATACTTGCTGGCACCGACTTCATAGATATGCTTAAGTAAATTAAAGCAACTAAATGACACAGTTATTTTTTACTTTTTAGTGCGTTTTGAGTCGGTTCTATTTTTTGTTAAAACATTTTAGAGATTGCATCGTCACTCACCATCAGGTGTGATTGCCGTCAAGTGCTAACTTTTAATGAATAAAAAGAATCTTATAACACTACATGAAAATAAAGAAACTTACGTAGTATTGACACCAGGATCAATGTTGTTGTCGGCAATGTACGCCGCTGCCATCTTTGCGACAATCTGACGGAACTGTTCCTCGATGTGTAGGAAACCTACCAGGGTTACACCTCCGAGATTAAGGCTGATAGTTTCGGGTGGATAAGGTATTACGGGCGCTGGTTCAGGTTCTGGCTGAGACAGACCAGGTCTTGGCACTGTAGAAAGAGGTTATTGTTATTGGCATAAATAAAGTTTGTTTTTATAAAGTTACTATACTGAAATAATCAAAGGTGTATTTTAAATTTAAAATTAATTTGTTTAAAATAAATGAACATATAATATTGGTTTCGAGTATTGTGATTGTTGTCAAATAGATAGAAATAAAAAAGAATTACAAGTTACAAATATATAATATTTCGGATTGTGTTCAATAATTAATTAATTATTATCGTAGTCTCAAAATAAATATTAGAAACAATCATGTCATGTATTTACAGGCACATTGACGTTGATGACCACGGCGTATTACTTTGTAGTATCTGCGTTTTACACGCCCTGTAAATTTTGCTCCATTTAAAGTGATGGTTTCCACTTAACATCAGGGAGCAACTGTTTAATCCGTAATTTAGTTATTTTTATAAAACTTGATACCATTTTAATGATAAAGGCGTAGGTATAAACTGCTAATTGTTACTTACAGACCATCCGGACGCTAAAGCTGAAACCACGAAGAATTTGAGGGCCGCGATTAGCCACAAAACGAACGAACATCTTGTCTACGTCGAGGAACCTGTATCGTCTTTCATTGCGAAGGGTGTAAGAGAATAAGAGACCGTTAGAGCCCGATTCATCTACGCCACCTGAAAATAAAATTAATTTAATTTAAATCTAAGGAAATATTCATAGACTTCATCGTCATGTTCCTAGGTAATCTTTCCTCGTTCATACATACTGCTTACTTTTTGCTTTTTATAAACCCGAAATTTAGAATATTATACTTTATCAGATGCCATAAAATTTTGTTGACTTGCTTGTGAATTTTTGGTGACGCACGTCCGGAAAAGTACTAACACCTACTTATTTCCACCACCCAGTAGTGTTGCAGTAGGAGTTTGAGCCGGTTGATTACGGTGTAATTGTAGGCAGATGAAGCTTAACCTACTAGTCAGATTGATCAACATAAGATGTATTTCGTAAAGTTTTGCGACGGGTTGTACTGTGTTTATTGGCGATAGTTTTACACGTACCATGGGTCGTCTGTGGGATCCGTTAATTATATATGTCCTATAAAAATAAGCATTAGTTAAGAAAATAATGAAATTTCATTTACCTGGCTTAAACAGGACATAATCTCCTACATGGCCGTTGATAACCATATCCGTAACATTCAATTCAATTCCTATACCACTGCCAGTGAACATCCAATCAGTAACGGTGTTAGTGGGGTAAGCACTGGGATAGTTAGGTGATGTTATAACGGTAAGACGATCTACTGTTAACCATATTTGATTAGCATTAGCAATGTCACTTGCAGTGATTTCCGCAATCTGATTGTTAGAATCAAATTCATTCATAAGGGCTCCAACTTCTGCGCTAGATAAATTCTCAATGTTTGCCGTAGTTTGTGTAACTTCAGCGGTACTACTACTTTCTGGTTCGAGTAAAGAGTTTCTATTTACTGGTTGAATGTTATTTAACACATCTCTTAAGATGATCTCTTGTGACGTAAGTGTTTGTGTAGTTTTATCGCCTTTTAAGTTTGTGGTTTCTGATTCGGTTGCTGGTAATGCATCATCAAGATACAAGATAGGGTGAGAGAGTGATGAATTTGTCTCTGTGTTTAATTGAGAGTCATCTGGAAGTACTTCATTAACACTAACAATTTCTTCTTTTTTGTCTTCATCAGAAGATGTATCTTCAAACTCGTCACTTTCTTCTGAAGATGTTTTATTGTTGATTGATATCTTATCTTGATCATTCCATTCAAAAATGCTAGCGTCGAAATCGTTTAGTTTATTCCATGTATCTTGCAATCGTTGTAAATCTTTTTTAAAATCTTTAATAGCTTGATCTACTGATTCTTCGTCAGTCGTATTTAGGTTTTCTTTGGAAACATCCTCATAAGACTCTAAAGGAAAGAAAGAGTACGTAGGGTCTTCATCTACATTTTCATTTTCTTCACCCATCGTATCTCGGGTTTCATCCAAAAGTCTGCGAGTTTCTTCAAGTATTTCAGTGAGAGAAGAAGTCTTTTCTGTATTTAGTTCAACGAAAGCATTTTTCTGAAAATCATTCCCACTTTCTTCATCAAGAATGGCCTTCGTGTCTTCAAATATTTTTTCATCGAAATTTAAAGTAGGATTTGATTTTAGTTCATCAAGTTCCGTCGTTGTTAATAGTTCTTTTTCAGTCTGTATTCCTGTGTTTTTACTTGAATGTTGGTTACCATTTTCGGCAGCATCAAACATGTCTTCATTTAACTCTAATCTGTTGTCTTCAACCTGATAATCTTGAATATCATATTGCTTGTCCGATTGTGTGGTTCTGAATACATTAATCAAGCCATCCATGGGTATGTTGTCAACATCATCTTTAGAATCTGCACCTGGATATTGGTTGGAATCGAAATTGTAGTCATACGAGTCATCGTAGTAACCTTCTTCATCACTGTCATCAGCGGCAACTGTAAAAAAACCAATATATGATTTATAAGATGATTTAGAATGATATTATTTTTATTTTTTAATCTATTTTGTACCAAATATTAAATATTATAACTTACGAGATTAAGAAAATAAAATTAAAGTGGACAAGGCAGCCCTTTAGCAGTGGGAGAAGATTAAAAAACGACGAATAGGTACATGAAATAACAGAAGGAAACCGTATACCTAAATTAATACTACTAATAAAATATAAATAAATCATTGGATGACTTAGAAACCCAAACCCAGGTCATGATCTGATGCTGTGCTGAACCATCGATGTGAACGATGAGATTAAGATTAAGTATAAGTACTACATCTTCCCAAAAGCCTTAAATTTTGACTGAGGATTTTGTATTTGTAGAGAACTTAAACTATACTCGAATTGCTGTAAGAAGGTGCGGTTGACAGTTGTCAGTATGACGTTGACGTCAGTGACTAGAGATGTGACGCTTAGAAATTCATGTTTATCGCTGACGATACTCGCAGCATAAATCTAGCTCTTTTTAATGTTGTAAAAAAATTAGCTTAAAAGGCAAATTATTATTTGATCGTTATTTATGAGGAGACTTTGTTATCGCGGTTATACTAATGCATAATTTCTAGGGATTAAACTTTTATTGACTATAGTCTCTGCGATAATTTTTTTAACAACTACAAGTTGGCAATTGACTGCTATCACACCTGATGTGTGATGCAGTCTAAGATGGATGCGGGCTAACTTGTTAGGTGTAGAATGAAACAACATCGTACCGGAACACTAAATCGCTTGGCGGTACGTCTTTGTCGGTAGGGTGGTAACTAGCCACGGCGATAGCCTTCCTCCAGCCAGACCAAGACAAATTAAGAAAATCTCAATCTGCCCCGCTTTACCATTTGGTACAGATTAATAAACCCCAAACCAATCCAACCGCAATAGCGAGTTGATGAACTGGAAAACGGAGTAGATATAAAAATGTTAAAGTTGGAGCTCATTGCCTTAGTCCGGCGTTAAAAAGGCACCAACTCCTACCTATGCTCTAGAAGAGATGACAATAGGTCTGACCTTGGTTCTTAGATATAATGTTATTGGGCCATTCAATTCCTATTTTGAAGCTTTATAAAATCAACATTTATAACATCAGCGTTGCGAACGCAGCATTACCTATGAAATGATTATTTGATTGATTGAATTTAAATACTTTTTTTCCATATTCCCATTTAATTTTCAGTCACGCCGCAAAAATTAATACCTACTTCACCGCCATTAACGGCAAATAACATGTTGGCACTGTTACAAGAGGCCATCAACAAAGATTAACCTAAAGGCTGGTCGAAAGTCGTGAATAAAACAAAAAGGGATATTATGTGTGATTGGAATTGGTGACGTCCATATTAACAACATAATTAATTCATCTATACATATAAATAAAATTGCAGTGTCTGTTTGTGCATATATGCACACCGTACATACACCAAAATAACATTTTTTTTTTCAATTATTGTCTGTCTGTCTGTTTCTGAAACTACATCAGTCATCAGTCGGATTATAAAAAAACCTTTTGTATATGATAGCTCGACTCATGAGGGATGACATAAGGTAATTTGTATCCAGATTAATATCTAATACCACGGGACCAGGAACTACGCGGGTGAAATACCGGGAGACCGCTAGTTGTTAATAATATTCGTCATAGATTCAGATGATGAATTTAGTGACAACTCAAATGTTCCTAATTCTGATATAAGTTTAGACGAATAAAATATATTTCTTCTTTGCAACCTTTTGAGTAAACTTTCCCTGATGTTCTGTTGTTGTATAAAATTATAGACTTTTTAAAAATAAAAATTGTACTACCATATACATTTTTTATTAAAAAAAATATCGACTATTCATCGTAGAAGTACGTCCCATCACTAGGCACGTCTATGGCGTTACGTTATACGTTACAACACTTTGCTTAATTTTTCTTTCAATTTGATTTTATTTGTAGACTAGAACATTCTGGCTGGGTTTAACGGTTTTAAATTTAAGTTACTACAGCTATTAACGATTTAATATATTACGAATTTGGAACAGCTGAAATACTAAGTTATAATTTGTAAATCGCTTCAACTTTCAAGAGTGAAACGGAAAGTTAATGACATATGTCACAGGCACCATGTTAGAGCGCAGGCACTATAGGTTTCTCGTAGAACGCTTTACGTTATGACAGAGTATTCGGTAAGGGCGTGTAGATTTAGGGGATTTGTTCTCCATGTGATGTTTTAAGTTTTAACAGTAAAAGTTGCATACGCTTTACATCAGTGTTATAGTATATAATACTAGCAAGTACGCGTGACTTCACCCGTTAACTAAATAGTGTTGTGTTACCTGCCATGATGTTATAAAACAATTTGAATATTCTTTAAATAAATAATGGATTATGGAAACAAAGAATGGATCAAGCTTTCCTTAAATATTAGGTTATTTTTATGTAACTGCGGACTTCATTGTAGTCCTAATAAAGAAGAGCAATGCTTCCATATATAATTTTGTTGTATCTCAAAGGGTTAGAGCAGCGTTTATAATAAAAGCTCCAAGGCGGAGCGACTGTTCTAACAGTTATCCTCACATTGGAGCTAATTTACCAAAAATAATACAAATTATATACTAAATTCCCCAGGTATCACTCTAGTATTGGTGAAAACCTTACAAAAATCGGTTTAGTAGTCTTCGAGTTTATCGCTAACATACCTACAGACACGGCGGAGGACTTAGTTTTAGAATATGTAGTGTATTTAAAAATAAACACATGTTTATTACTATGTTAAATAATATGTTAATTGCCATTTTAAAAGGAAGATCGTAAGTAAATTGATTTATTGCTTTGCACTAAATTATAACAGAGTCGTAAGTGTCTGTGTATCATGTTCACAACATGATAGACGAGTTCACAATATAGAACTTGTATCTATTTACAGAAGGGCTATAAAATACTGCACTACGTTAGACATTAATAGAAGATGCAATCACAATAATACCTACTACGTACAATATGTAGTCGTATTAACATCTCAGTTTAGTATTATTTTTTATGACTACAAGTTGGCCCTTGACTGCTATCACACCTGATGTTAAGTGATGATGCAATCTAAGATGGAAACGGGTTAGGTTGTTAGGGGTAGGATGAAATCTAAACACCATTCGGTACGTCTCTCTCGGTAGGGTGGTAACTAGCCACGGCGAAAGCCTCCCACCAGCCAGACTAAGACAAATTAAGTAAAAGTCTCAATCTGCCCTGCCAGGAATCGAACCCAGGACCTCCATCTTATAAATCCACCGCGCATACCACTGCGCCACTTTGAGGTCGTCAAAAAATCTGATGAAATCAAATCTGATGAAAGGATCTCGGGGAAATCGAGGGAAACTTTCATTTCAATGGTAGCGACAACTAGGTAGTACGTTGTTAATTTTTCCGTTAAGTATTTTATTACAATTTAATAAAGGTTTGGACTCGATCTGATGATGGAGCCGATATACAGATGAAGGAATTCCTCAACGATTTACAACAGTTACCTTGTAATACGTATGATATTCACACATTTACCAATCAATGCATATTAGTCAGTCACACACAAAGTACTCTTCTCAATAGTTTTAGCTACAACAATATAATAATTTATAATAAATAATATATAAAGATAGAACATATTTTCGCATAAAATACCGTGTTAAATATAGCTGCAGATATTGGTCATGCAAACATATAACTACTTAGATTTATTACGTCGTTTTAAATCCAGAAATAGGATGACTATTTTAAAGGTGGAATTTGGGTCGAATAATGTAATGTCCACTCGAAATGAAAATCCCAGACATAAGTAGGCACCTTCTTTATTGTATATCACTATAACACTACGTATTATACAACAATGTCCTCTGTCGCATTTATCTGTTTCTCGGCTGGCCATAAACTCAAAGACTAGACAATGTATTTTCATGCGGTTTACCGATATGATAATAAATATTATAGGACAATAACACACATCGCTATATAGCCCCAAAGTAAGCGTACTCGTAAGTAGCTTGTGTTATGGGTGCTATGATAACTGATGAATATTTTTATATATGTTATACATAAATACTTATAATATATAGATAAACACTCAGACACTGGAAAATATCCATGCTCATCACACAAACATTTTCCAGATGTGGGAATCGAACCCACAGCCTAGGACGCAGAAGCAGGGTCACTACCTACTGCGCCACTCGGCCGTCAATACATATAATATTATATTTTCGTAAGGTTTTCACCAATAGGTAGAGTGATACCTGGGGAATTTAGATATGTAGCGTGATTCTTGATAAAGGTTTTGGTATTTAATTAGTCAAGTTTTTGTCTAAGTTAGATTAAGTATCATGACGACTTTTTTGTATCTCTCAATTTTTTACTTCATAACAATGTTTATATGAAAACGACAATAATTAATGGCGTTTCGTGCCGAAAAAATCAAGTCGTCTAGTAGTTTAATCGAACACGCTGCTCAATGGCAATTGACCACTTATGCGATAATATAAACCAAAAAATTTTTAACAAAAAATGGAACCGACTCAAAATGCACTAAAAAGTAAAAAATAACTGTGTCATTTAGTTGCTTTAATTTACTTAGCATATCTAGAAGTCGGTGCCAGCCAAGTTTAAAGAACATTTAATTTACGTAGTATCTAAAGCAGGTTGTTCTAGGTAACGAAATTTTTATTTCTTACTTTTTAGTGATTTATCGCCACGTAACGTACTCGTACTATACTGTCATAGTATATTATACGACACTAGGAGCCAAAAAGCTACCGGTACCGAGACTAAAACTGAAATCGCTGTAAGCGTGCCTCCAAAATTTGAAGAGTTCCTTCAATTTCCCCAGGATACCATCATCAGATCCTAACATGATGACAATGAGACGACCTTGGAAGTGTGCCCTTTCTAATAAAAAAAGAATTATCAAAATCGGACAACTCTGTAAAAAGTTATGCGTGGTCATACATTAAAAAAATATACGTGTCGAATTGAGAACCCCCTCCGTTTTTTTTTCGTCGGTTAAAAATTATAAAAAGGTAAAGTTTGTAAGTTTGCAAATGGGTTTGTTGGGGGTATTCCAAATATTACCTCCCAACAAACACATTTACATAGGCATATATAATATCACCGGACGCAAAAAATTTGCTAATTGGATTTAACAAATTAATTGGTGTAATTGAAAGCAACGTATGGCAACTTTATGTATCTTTAAAAGTTTACAAAAAGCCTATATCTATTTTTTATATTTCAGCAGATATGCTGATGTACAAGCATCACTCATTCGCACTAAAAATTTTTAACCGACGAAAAAAAACGGAGGAGGTTCTCAATTCGACACGTATATTTTTTTTTTTTTTTTTTATATGTATGACCACGCATAAATTTTTACAGTGTTGTCCGATTTTGATAATTCTTTTTTTATTAGAAAGGGCATACATCCAAGGTGGTTCCATTGTCCGCTTGTTAGGATCTGCTGATGATATCCTGGGGAAATTGAAGGAACTCTTTAAATTTTGGAGGCACGCTTACAGCGATTTCGGTTTTTGACTCGGTATCGGTAGCTTTTTGGCTACTAGTGCCGTATAATATACTATAATAGTATAATTCGAGTACGATACGTGGCGATAAATCACCCAAAAGTAAGAAATGAAAATTTTTAAATAAAAATAGAACCGACTCAAAACGCACTAAAAAGTAAAAAATAACTGTGTCATTTAGTTGCTTTAATTTACTTAAGCATATCTAGGAGTCGGTGCCAGCCAAGGTTTCTACTTTAAGGACGTTACCTACAACCCACAAACTGCTTTACTACGTAAAATAAAGGTTCCTTGAACTTGGCTGGCACCGACTTCATAGATATGCTTAAGTAAATTAATGCAACTAAATGACACAGTTATTTTTTACTTTTTAGTGCGTTTTGAGTCGGTTCTATTTTTATTTAAAAATTTTCATCTGAGAATAATATCTTGCGTCCAATTATATACGAGTAGATAATAACGTAAGAACAATATGCAAGGGTTGAGGTAAGTAAAAGTAATTTAGATATAGTTATGTAGTATACAGCAATATCCCTTGTTTTGTTATCATGTAAACTAACCCTTAAAGTATGTATTTTATTTCACAATAATTATTATAAATAAGTAATCCTAAACAAACGCCCTCCTACTTAACTGGCCATTGAAAATATATTACGACATCATTATAATTGTATTTGAAAGTGAGTCACTTTTATAGCTACTCAGTAACTAATACCATATCTACTATTGCAAGGTCAGGCCATGTCAGGAATAGAGAAAATTTTCATGCATACAGTTTTATACAAACTTGATACATTATCGATTCCAAAGGTTATCAGACACTTATTAGGTTTCTTGACACCACCCCAACTGCGCAGTGAACACACAAAACAGTGTGAAACTTTGATGCTTGCAAATATAAACTTCTCTATAATATATCGTATTCAAGAGCATTTTAAAGACCTACATGAAACTAATAGAACTTAAAGCGCTACGAGAGCTTGGGTTTAAGCCCATATTATTTTTATTTTGATTAAAAATAAATATTCACCTAAAGTTTTGGTGTTTTATTTAATGAATTTCAATTACAAATGCCATATTTTAAAAAAAATATGTATTATCATTACTAATCATAGTATAAATTATAAAACTCGTCTCTAGTAGAATTCAATGACATGCTGTATTGGTTTTATTTACAATTGCATATATCAATCATATTTTATATAAATTGTCTCAATCCAACAACAATTAACAATGGTGTGACCAGGAATTTTTTATATCACTACAAAAAAACTGGCAAATCCTACGACGGCTAGGCCCGACAAAAACTTCTACCTACGTATTGACGGAGCATTGACTCTACAATGTGTGTTTGCAAGTCAATGTTCCATTGTTTATCATGAACTTCCTAAAAACTGATCCTTCTATTAAATAAATTTATAAAAACAATATTTATAACGCTTTAAAGAAGTTGAATTACTTTAGAGCGGTTAAAAATTATTTAAGCAAATCCAGTATTCTGATTAAAGACCACGACTATGCAGAAAGGGTTTGGTCGGAAGAAGAGAGCAAGGATCGTGGCAAGTGAAAGGAGATTTACCCTATGGCAATGAAACGAGGATTTATAAGGACTGAGAGTTAAACAAACAAATGCTATAGCCTCTTTTTCCTGACACTACTGCTTTTCAGCTTTTGGCCATCCGACGTACTTGTATGAAAGGCTTAATGAAATTGGAAGAAGTTAGAGCAAGGATCGTGGTCTCTGCCTATCCCTATGGCAATGAGACGTGATGGTATTTACGTAAAAACTAGTTAAAATTAAACAAACAAATGCTATAGCCTCTTTTTCCCGACGCTGCTGCTATTCAGCTTTTGGCTGTACGTCTTTGCCGGTAGGGTGGTAACTTGGCCGAAGCCATGCTACCTAGCTGACTGGATCAATTATGAAAATCTCAATCAGCTCTGCCAGGAATCAAACTTGAGACCTCCAGGACTGCGACATTAAACGTGTTGCAGGGAGCCGCTGGCAACACCGCGCATAACCAAAAAAGGCTGCCACACTCCTACAATTATAACTAAGTTATGTTTATGTTAACAATATTCATTCTATATGTACTTTTTAACACAAATTACTTAGCAAATATCTAAAGCAATTACGCGTTTTTAATATTATGTACTTTGTAGGGGTTTCCCCGTTGTCTATAGGTTTAGGATGATGCTTCACAATTCAATGTGATTCAGTCATTAATTGAAATAGCCCGTAATAAAGTTAACAGGAACAAGTGGATACGAGTTCTAGCAAGACAGCTGACATTTTTTGTGTGTAATTTCATTTAAATTATACTCGCTATTTAACAAATATTTTACACATCACTGTTAAAAATTATATTCTAATTTCTTTATAGTACAATCTATTTAAAGAGAATTTTAAATTTAATATCGTGGTTGATTTGAGATCTGGTTGTACTAGATTTCGCACAGGCTTAGACTGACTGGCTCGTTGGTCTTTTGGTCAGCCTATGTGGTTTCGATCACGACGTCTTAGGTTCAAATCAGGACGTTCCAAGCCTGGAGTCGGGAAGTTGGGGGCGATGCACCCTCTTGCCATAGTGAGCACGTTAAGTCGTCGTTTCCCGTCACGGTTAATAAATGAAAATTTATCACCATAACGGTATGTTCGTTTTAGGAGGAATGCTGCTAACTGTGTTTAGACAGTACCATGGTCGCCGGTAAAAACATGTGCAAAGTGCATTTACAAGGTATAGAACGTATACGTACAAGGTGTTACATACCAATAATAGGTAATATTAAAATCCAGGACGGTTATAAATAAATAAATATTATAGGACACATTATAATAAAGCTCCAAAGTAAGCATAGATAGCTTGTGTTATGGGTACTATGATAACTGATGAAATACTTATAATATATAGATAAGCACCCAGACACTGGAGAACATCCATCACATGTGCGAATCGAATCCACAACCTAGAATGCAGAAGTCTGGTCACCACTGCGCCACTGGGCCATCAATATAAATTATACCTAGTATAGATTGTACAGAATGCTTTAAAATCTTGAAATGTTGGTTTCCTTTAAAGTGACTACTTAAATTCTTTAATTGAATGAATACCGTATAATTTTTGCTTTAAAAACAATGAAAGCCGGCTTCATTTTTTTAAAAGAGTTAGTACTTTTATTCATAAAATCACTATATACCTAGAAGTATCCTAAACTACGATATCACCCATTAACGTGCCTCTTTCTAAAAAGAATGAATCATCAAAATCGCTTTACAATCAAAGATTTAAAGTGTTGTTCAAAAAGTGGTGGAGGAAGGCCCTTAAAAATGTTATATATACGTACCCTAATAGATATAATTATATCTATATAACTTTATCCATCTTAGTATGTACCTACCTATAAAACGGTAAAAAGTTTCCTTACCAATAAAGTGCCTGATAAACAACACAACAAAACAATTCCACTAAATCAGTGATCCAATTCGTCGCAACATAACCTTTAACACTATCCACGATAAACAACTCGATCACTGTTCTACAATTAAAAATATACTAAAACCAAACACTCTGTACATCTTATGGTACGTTTTCTGTATTCCCCTTACCTAAATTCCCGTAAGTGGCTAAAAAAGCCACGCAAATCCATATTGTTTTCATGATGTGCGCGCGCGCACGTCGTCGCTGTAGCGTGCGTGAAATTGTACTGCCGAATGAGGATTAACTACCTATCCTATGATAAATTATTCACTATCATTTATCTGCCATATATGCGCATTACATACACAATACATTCTATTAGTAATATTAAACTGTGACAATACACAATAACTTATCGTTTTTAAAAATTCTTTCACCATTCGAAAGCTACATTATCCACGAGTAACATAGGCTAAATTTTATTTTGGAAAAAATTAGGGTTCCGTAAAATATTTGGGTTTTTCGGACACAAGGTGTAAAAAATCAACCAGAAAAGTTACTTATTTTGCTTACGCTGCGTAAACTATAAAAGATAGAACCATAAAATGTTCTAATTAATTGGAGATCTTATAAATATCTACAAAAAAGTCCGCACACACTATACCTATCCATGTCGAGTAACCATTGTTTTATTTAAAAATCTTAATTTTTGTTTTGATGCATTTAATATCTATTTTCCTCATGCTTTAATCCGTGCCGAAGTAGATTATTTCATCACGAAGTACAGTTTATGTAGATAATATTTGGTATTTAAAAGATTAAAATTGGACGTTTGGTTTTGAAGTTATGGCGAAATTAAAATATTACTATTTCTGCGTTGCGAAAAATCCTATTAATTTTATATAAACACGAATAGATTATTTTGTTCAAGTTCAAGGATGGTTCGTTTGTTTAAACGTTCTGCGTGTCGGATTGTAAAATTATTTTTGTTTATTCTGAAGGCTAGGTTCAAGAGTGAAATATACTATTTAATATCAATTTATACCCATCAGCTTGCCATAAATATATATTTTTAATGTTAATGTACTAAAATGTCATACAATGTTTAGCAAAAATGTAGACCTTTAGTACACGGAGAATATTGCTTCACGGGAAACTATAAAAAAATTAAATTGAGAGGGGGAGCGGGGAATGAGCACACTATATGTGCCTTTACACATTTTGTATGAAAGTCTGTCTTTAAAATTAGAAGGGTACCTAAGAGGTTTTCACGCGGACGATACACAATAAAGTTATACTTTTTTAACAAAAAGCTGATCACTCATCTGTTAACGTCAAATTATTAGCTTTTACAAAAATTAATTAGGTAATGACGTTTAAATTAGATTAGTATCGCTAAAACTAATTAATATATTCAATATCTTTCAAATAACATTTTTTTAAATAACAAAACATAATTTTAAATTTATTAGGCATAAAATCTGTTGCATTTTCTACCTTAATTTGCTTATTGACAAATATTCTCAATCGAGTTTGGCTTTATTATAGTTTCCTGCTTTCCGTGCCGATGGTAGAGTCACTACAAATCCTATTAATTTTATAAACACGAAAGTTTATATGTACGGATGGATGGACGGATATTCATTACTTTTTCACGCTAAAACTTAAAACTACTAAATGGATTTTGAAGAAACTTTACAATCTTTATCTTTGTTTATTTATTTATTATTTAAAGTTTGCATCATTCTTCTTCTTATATGTTTTAGCATTAGAAACCACTTGGATTTGAGAAATATAACAAATAGTTGTATCTAGGCACTCTACAAAGACAGTTGTCAGCAGAAAATGCTAAAATAATTAAATTAACTAGGTAAATAATAATTAATAAAAACTTTTTAAGTTACATTAGACGTAACTTAAAAAGTGAGTCTTTAGTTTTCTTTTAATGTTGCGAAGGTTAATAATGGTTAAAAGTAGGTAATTCATTAGGTACAGCTTATATGTAGGTATATGAAAATAACATGTAGACTTTTTTTCCAAAATTTTTATGGGACCGGGAACTACGCTAGTGAAGCTGCGAGCGACCTCTAGTAGCACGATAATGTAACATGACGTTTGAAAAGTGTTTTTAACTAAGTTTTTAAGCCTACTTGAAGTAAACAAGAGTGAATTTGTATTTTGATTTAAAAAGTTTGACCTGTCTTTTAGTATATCTGTGTGTCTCTATGACACAGAAAGTGTCCAATCGTAACTTACCTATGGACTGTTTATTTTAGCAAAATCTATTAACGAATGATTTTGTTAGTTTTAATTTTTTTTGCTTACAAGATGGAGTTATTTACCTACTTCTTTCAAAAATATAAATGCTTCCATTTTTGACTAATATTTAGTATAGACAGACATTGAAAATAAGATATTTAGATCGAGTAGGCCCGAATTTAATGAGAACGAAGTCGCAAGCTACAGCAAGTAATGCTATAAAAAGATGTACCTACCTACTGTCCCTATCGAGTATCGAATGTAGAGTCATGACACTTGTATGGTATACCTACCTTCAATATGAGCAATAAGCATATCGATGAAGAAATAAAGATAAGGAAGTAGATACCTATGTACGTGTGATAAAAGTTCTTTGTCAATTGCAAATTGATAACTTACGGTATTTAATATGTTATTATAAATTTAACATGAAGTTTTATTTTTAAAATTAATAAAATTAATAGTTTGGTCAATATTAAACAAATTAATTATTTGTTATTGGGACTAATAAATAATAAACATTTATCTTTTAGAAACGCACTCTTATAATGAAAATAATATATTTCTGTTAACGTAAGGAAAAGCGCGAGTTTGCGTTCGTTTGTAACTTTGTATCTACACATTATTTATACCTAATTTGTGTACGTAGCTTATCTACGCTAGCGCCATGAATCAACATGTTCAAAAGCGCCATTTCCGTATGTTCGTAAAACATGAACAATTCATCATGCAGTGTTCTAAATGACCGCTAGATGGCACGCTGAGTTCAAGTCTTATGGTCGTAGATACTTCCGCTTATTGTGCAGTTTAGTAATGCTACGCTAGATGTCACTGTTTATAAGTCCATTCAATAATATTTGCGTTTGTACCTTGAGTAGGCATTGAATAAAAGTTTTGTTATCTTCATGCTAGTTGTTGTTGTGTAAGTTTTTACATTTTACTTTCTTTTAGATAAGAAGATGTGGCAAGCCACAAGGCAGACCTGAAATTCCTTGTGATACGTCTACGTATTTGAAACTAAGAAATTAAAAATTTCAGGCTGAATGATCAAAGGCCTACAGATTGATTATCTTTTTCTCTCATGCCTACGGCAGCAGGGGGCAGGCTCCTTCTCTCTCACTCTAACCAACAGCGCTATTTAAATTATAACTTCTGTTGGACGTCTCGAGCCGCACCCGTTACTATATAATACCTAGGCCAAAAATGAATATTGTAGTTTTATTTTAGTAACACACAAATCAAAGATTTCCTTTTACATACAGTTTATAAATAAGACTAGATACGTATGCATAAATACCTACTCACATAGTTATGTTGTCTAAAATACTTATGTTAGATGCATATAAATAAAACAGACTATACATAAAACAATTATTACTAACATTGTTGTAACCTGACGTAGAAGTCCGTACACGTGTCTTATCTGTTACTATGGCGTTGATACCCATAATTCTATAAAAGTTCAATGTACCCCATAAAATAGAACATTGGCTTTTTCATAAAAACCTTGCATTTTGAAGGTCGTCCTTCAAACAAGGCCGCGTCCTTCTCCCAAGGTTTTCACCTTGGCAAAGGACGCCACCTTGGCTGGAACCTTGGATGCAAGGTTGGTGGCAAGGTTATGGACTCGCGTATTTCCGCGAATCATCGCTTATGACATATAGCAAATTACGTCAATTGACGTAGCGTGTGACGTACCAACGATAATGAGTTTGGTATGTATAACGTATGTGAATAATAAATAGATTGGATGTAATTATAGTTAATGGGAATAGAGCAGCCGTGTTTATTTCAATGATCATATGTTTATATACTAACTACAAAGTTGCCGTCGTCATCATAATCATCATCAGCCTATCTGTAAACCACAGAAAAAAACCCAGCTATCGACTACTTTTTTAGCTCCGTTTGAAAGGTCCCCTGCGAGGCTCCTTTCCTCCTTCTATTTCTATATATATATATATATATATATATATATATATATATATATATATATATATATATATATATATATATATATATATATATATAATCCTTTATATATATTTTAGCCTTTATATATATCCTAATCCTAACTAATATTATAAATGCGAAAGTAACTCTGTCTGTCTGTCTGTCTTGCTTTCACTCTACCACTACTGAACCGATTTAAATGAAATTTGGTACACAGTAAGTCTAGAGCCTGAAAAAGGACATAGGCTACTTTTAATTGCGAAAAAAGGGTTGTAAGGGGTTTAAAGGGGGATGGAATGTTGTATCAAAGTATCGTCATTTTGAAAGCTTAAGACCTATTTCTTAGGCAGTTGATTAGATATTAATAAATATGACATTCAAAGCTTAGAAAAATTAGGCTGCCGTAATAACTAATTCCACGCGGACGAAGTCGCGGGCAAAAGCTAGTATATTATATATAAGAGATTCCCACCTATATATTGCCTCATCACGATATCTCTGGAACCATAAGGCGTAGTGACTTGAAATTTGGTAGGAATATTCCTTTCGCCGAGAAGAGGTCAGCTAAAAACGGATTTTACGAAATTCCACCCACAAGGGGGGTTGCGGGGGCGGCTAGTATATTATAAGACAAAGTCCCCCGCCACATCTGTCTTTTCGCGATAAACTCAAAGATACTGAACTGCCAATTGCTATGCGGTTTCAATCAGGAGGTATAGTGGTTCCTGAGAAAGGGTTTAGAGAGAGACGAATATCTTAGCATTCCATGGATTCACCGTGCGGGTGCCGGGTCCATCGCGTGGCTGAGAGAAAAACTCCGAACAGAGCCCGAGACTTGTGACACGGGTGTCGGTTTAAGGGTACCCTTAGTGACGCGCGTCAACACTCACCTCCTCTGTTCAAGTTATTCTCCCTGCCCAGCCAAATTCGGAAGGACCCTACTAGAGCAGCTTTGGACACTCGTTCCAATATGGAGCTTACTGCACTTCTAGCAAGGCCAAGGTCTTTTAACAGGTTGTAGAGAGACTTCGCTGGTATACCCCTCGCACCCACTTATAAATTGTTAAGGTTTTATGTAAATTGAATGAAATGTAACGATAATTGTTGAATAAGTCGGAGAATGGGAGCTTTCATCGAACACGTTGCTTTATCTATTTGAGATATAACAAAATAAGGTATGGAATTGAAGAGAAGAAGAAGAAGAATTGTTTATCTTTGTTAGGACTACATAAAAGTCCGAAATAATAAGGCATATATTTATCTTTTGAGGATAATTTGCTGTACCCATTTATTCTTAATAAAGTGTTACGTACATTTAATTTAATTATTTTTGATGTTTTTGGAAAGTTGCAACACACCATTTGCCACAAGAGCGAAGTCGCAGGCGTCTGCTACTTTCTTGTAAAGAACACATTGGGTTTTAATTTTAATATATTTGGTTTTATAGTATATATTTAAAATAAAAATCCTCTAGTGATAACAATCGCAGTTTATTTCATAAACTCTCGATATTATTATGTACAAAATAATTTAAAAAAATATATTTATCTTAATAATCTGAACACACGTTTTAAGTACTATGAGATAAATAGATCACAATTCTGTTATGATATTTAGTTAATAAATACTCTATACACTCTTGTTTAATTAAACCAAATATATTTTCAAGATTTGTTACATAAATAGATATAAATAATAAGCACTTCGTAAGATAACCAAGTTATTATTATATAATATTTAACAAGAATGAATAGGCATCTTCTAAGCGCGTCCCACCTTAGATAACATCTACACTTACCATCAAGTGAGATAGTGGTCAAGCGCGAGCTTATTTCTTATTTAAAAAATATCTAAATTATTTATTCATGTCAGTTTAACACATTTATATATTGCTTATGTACTAAAGGGTCATGACGTCATACTGATAATGGTATTTTTGAAGTGAAACTTCTTTATCTTTATTTATCGGGGTTGGAAAAAAATTTAGTGTAACATTTTTTCGTTACGCGTCACATTTTTCCGTTACGCGCCATCTTTGACTTATGGAAATGACGTGATAAATATATATATATATAGAGTAGGTCAGACAAGATTTCTATTTTTAAGTACGTTATCTAGAACCCACAAACTGATTTATATGTAAATATATATATATATATATATATATATATAAATGTTCCTTATATTTGGCTGGCACCGACTTCATAGATATGCTTAAGTAAATTAAAGCAACTAAATGACACAGTTATTTTTTACTTTTTAGTGCGTTTTGAGTCGGTTCTAGTTTTTGTTAAAAAATTTTATTTTTGATTGTATTTTTCAATACACTAACACGTGGGTGTAATTATGGTATCAATTTTTTCTAATACTCGAATGTTGATAAGTTAGTTAGTTAGTTTCACTTCTTACGAGTGTACGCACACATTTTTTTATTTTCACTCATATGTTCATGTGGTATATGAAAATAATTTACACGTAAGAAAATAGAAAACGAAAAGAATAGAAATGAGAAAATAATACAACAGAAGAATTCAGTACACGATTAAAGAAAGTTAATAATTTGTATAGTAAAATTAATAATACTTAGGTAACCATACTAAGACTGGCCGCATATTGTTAGAATTTTTCTGTTAGAAAATTTCTGACGGCTGTCGATACCACGCCGCATACCTATCACAAACTTCCTTCCAGCGACTGACTATTATTCGTGGTTGGCCGTCAGCATAGTTGGGCTTATAAAAAGTAAAAAAAAATCAAAATGGACGACAATCAGTTACTTTCATTAGCGTTATTATTCTACTTAGTTCAGAAAATGCAGATAAGAAAAATTTCTGACGTCCGATCGTTTGCATCCGTCGCCTATCAGAAGCTGACAGATACGTCAAAATTCTGATAGTATACGGAGTCCACAACAAAATATATGAACAGACTACATCCAGCGCGCGTCAGAAATTTTCTGATTGAAAAAGTCTTACAATACCCGCCCAGTCTATAACTATTAAGTACATAATTGGCACGGATTCCTCTTAAACTTTATTTAAGTATAAAACAATACAATACGTTATTTTTATTTAATCAAATACCTATATCAAGTAAATAAATTAGCTTTCTTATACTAGAATACCATTACTTTTACATAATATTAATGGCACTTGAGATAAGTACAATTTAACACAAATAATAATTTTTTTATTATTAACTAAAATTATTAATATTTATTTTCAATAATATTTTTTAAATTTATAACACGACTTTCGCACTCCTAGTTTTCTCTTAAATGATCATACATATGGCTAGGGATATAGGTAAATCTCATTCATCATAAACCAGTTTAACTTGACCTGTAGCAGTATTAAAACACTTCCTTCCTAAAGTTGAATCCAAACTGGTCGCATTTGACTCGTAGGATCCTCGCGAGCTGCGGTGGTCCACAGTAGAACACAGTGATCTTTCCTTTGCGCTGTTCCTGCAGACGTTGGAACACTTTGTCCCAGTTGGGACGCCCAGCGTTAGTACGCGTCTTCAGACCCGTTATAAGGTCACGTTTTTCCTGAAAATTTAAATTCAAAAACTTAAAATCAATAAGAATTTTATATTTTTTGACTTTTGTGGTAAAAAACAATTTTAAAGGAATAGAGTAGATAATAATTGAGTGTTATAAAAAAGAGTACGTAAGACTCAGTAAGAGTTCTACTTCTTCGTATTGAGTCTGGCTTTTGCAAACCGATGCAGACAGAAAATATTTACGCGTTCTGCGCAACGTCTATAACTATAACTATACGCACGTTATTGGTATTTGTGATATAAAATTACAGAGACTGCAGAACGCAAACCTCTTTAACCTGTGCAGACCTAATCTGTATGCCGGTTCTTGAAAATACATCGTATGAACATCTTAGGTACATCTCGTCGATAATCCCACATTCAATTCGAATGTCAATCCAGTATGGCAAAATGTCATTATATCTGCTTTGCAACCGTTGGCTTCAAAACTGACGAGAACTCAAGAATCAACATCCTGACAAATTATTTAAGAATTAGGGTAATGTTACTTTCTCATGCAGCAAGTCCAAGGCGAGCTGCAGCCCCACCGCCTTCATGTCGCTCCGCTGCAGCGCGCTGGTGATGTACATGTGCATCTCCAGGAAGCGCTCGCCGCCCGCCTCCGCCTGCTCGATCTCCAGCTGCGACAGCAGCGACACGAACCACTCGAACGAGCGCTGCTCGCGGTTGATCCAGAAGAAATCCACCTGTACGCAAATGTTACAATGACCCTAGAGTTTTTGGACATGCTTTTAATTGGTTCATGTTATCGAGGTTTTGAATAATAACGATTTATTTTTCGCTCAGAAATTCATAAAACTGTGAAGCCGATTTTATACCTACTACTTGTTGCGCCTAACATTATCGTTGTTCATGGAACTCTGTTTTCTTCGGATTATTATTTCTATCTACGTTTTAATAACTTTAGGTATATAGAGCAACTGGGTTCATTGAACGCCTCAATGAAACAAGCCTAAAGAATTTTTATTTCCAAGATTAATAACCTTGCTAGACAAGAGTGTGCCCGGTCGTCAAAGGCGATTACCTAACTGGTAGACGTAAGAGAGTGACCGGATTCCAGCACCCACATTTGATAGAGAAATAGAAAAGGTTTTCGCATCATCATTATTATCAGCATATTAACGGCCCACTACAGTCCTACCTCCTTATAGGAAAGGGGCTTTTCACATACTGACTGCTACACTTAGTCCTAAGGGTGGCACAAAGTGATGATGATATAAAAGCATAATAGGTACATTAAAGCACAATAAGGAAAATCGTTTTAAGAGCATATTACCTTTCTTAAACTCATACTATTCTGGGGCAGTTTGGTGGCGAAGGTATGGTTGCACTTGGGGCACGTAGCTCGGTTGCTCCAGTAGCGGTACATGATGGACTGCAGGATGGAGGCGAACGGCGTCACTCCGATACCCGCGGCTATGAGCGCGGCGTGTTGTGCTCGGAATATGTGGGACGACGCCGCACCGTACGGGCCGTCCAGATATATCTGTATTACACGTTATTATAAAGATTGGTAAAACATCAGCTGATTTTAGTATACGACAGGAAAAAGGTCTTTTGAAGGATCTTTCAAACACTGTAGAGCTGAATTGCATCCAGCATCTCTCCACCTTGTAGCCGACCAAAGTGTACTTGTCAATTGAGGCGCCTACTTACATTGGTTCTTCGATGTTATGCCGTGAGTATTGCTGCGACATATTTTCATCTTTGCTTCTTCTGCGGATCTCCTCATTTCTGGTTCGATCACACAGATGAAATTTGATCATAGCTCGCTACATTTATATTCCTTGTTAGATCTCTAGTTAACTATCTAGTCTCAGAAAGGACATTGCCAAAATTTGCCCCAGGCTGTCCAAACTTATGCTCATAGTTAACTGTTTTATTTAAATACACAATAAATTTTAAACAACTACCCATGTTTCATAGCAATCACTTGAAAATATATCAAAAAAATAAAAAATTCAATCGATTTTTTGTGTTCTGAATCACGTGACCGTCGTCGTAGTATGGAAAGTCAAATTTTTCAACCTTCATAACTTTTTCCTACGACTGCATAGCTACATACAACTCTGTTTTTCTGTAAACAGAAAATCTGCACTATTTAATGACATATATATCATATCATTACTGGGCAGCCTGGGGTTCACTTCCATACAATTTTTGGCAATGTCCTTTACCTCTTCTGGCCCTGAGGAATTTTGGGCGAAAATATATTTCGAATTTTATGAGATTGACTTGTAAAACATAAATAATACATAAAATTTTATTTTCTGCTCTTGTCTCACCTCTAGCGGTTTCCCAACAGCGTAGTTATCAATAGAGTCGCTGCTAGTACTCTCCGATGGCGACTCCACAGTGATGCACGACTTTTCGACCACTTCCTCGCGCTCTGCCGATAAACTCTTCGACAAACGACGTCTAGCTGAACATAACAAAACATATTTAAAAGCCTATGTATAAAATCATGATGCATATACCAATAAATATCGATAAGAGTCAACGATTTCTCTTCTTTCTCACTTCTAACTTATATTCTCCCACTCTTTTATTTTTATTAACCTTAAATCTCATGCATGCAATCGACACTTTAAAATACAGTGTTGGCGCGCCGTTTTGTGTGTGTGACAACTGTTCTAAAGGATATAGTTGACAGTGAAAATATTATGGGCCTAATATTATTTTGTGTATAGCAACAGACCAAAGCAAAAAGTAGGTTCCCACAAAGTTAATTAGGGACAGAGGTTAATATTCCCAACACGAGCAGAGAAGGCGTTCGGTCAGCACAGCTACACTCATGTCAAGTCCAGGGATTTGTTGAAGTTTTTCTCTCTGCCACACAATGTGCATCTATGAACCGCAAAGATATTCGTCTCATTCCTTACCAATACTCAACATTATCTCGTTCGATCGTCTCCTCTCCTCACTGGGTGGTTTACAAGTACTAATGAGCGCATATAATGGAAGCTGCGAGCAAGCGCGCGCGCCTGAGTTACGCGGCGGTGAGCTTGCAACTCTTATGTGACATATTACTTACCAATGCTCAATATACTCTCGTTCGATCTTCTCCTCTCCTCGCTGGGCGGTTTGCAGGCTATGATGGTAGGCTTGGTGCGCATGTATCGGAAGCTGTGAGTGAACGCGCGCGCCAGCGGGTGCGCGCCCGTCAGCTTGCGGGCGCGACGCATTTCATACGTGGAGAAGCTGCGCGTGGACTCAGAGCGGTGGTAATCAGTTAATCTGCAATGAAGAGATTTTGACGTTAATTGTTTTTCTCATTCATTTATCTTTCCATATCAATAAAAATATTGTTTGCCTGCTCAAGCAGTCGGCGCGGCGTTAAGTGCATCATAACGAGGAACCTCCACAGATTACGCTCTGTTTCAAAAGTAACCGCTTTTCGTATCCAACAGCTTCGCAAAGCGAAAGTTTTTAAAGTTGTTGGTCGAAGCTTTTCGCAATAAAATTATTGTCTGGTACGACTATTGGAAAGATACCAGTCGACTAATTTTAGACACAACAATTATTTTATACGTTACACGAAATAATTGAACTTCACCCGGATTGAGTAAATAAGTCATGACGGATTAACTTATTAAGTTTTTAAAGCTTTCTATGAAATATGTTAGGAATGGTTACTTAAACTTACGCTTGTAACTTCTTGTTGGTGTTATTGCGTACGTCGGGCATAGAACGTGATTTTTCTAAAAACTTCAGTGGAGATAAAAATTTCGGCCGGGGAAGTTGAGAATTTGGAGAAAGAACTAAAAAAAGAAAAAATTACAAATCATTGGTCTGTTATCATCATTATTATACGAGTATCTGTTAATAGATGTCCAATGTCCATTGTCCATTGATAGACATGTGCTATAAGTGACATAGTAAGGTAAGTTGTTTTTATCCAATGACTCCCTGTTAGATGTCAATCCTCTTAGTGAGGAGATAGTGAGGGATCGGAGAGGTAAATGTGAGTGTTTCACTGAGTGACTGCATAAAAACGTAACCACTGGTAACGTTAATTTATATAGAAAAAAAGCGTTTACTCTCGCCATAATTAGATGGCGCTGCTTCAATGCCATATAAATGTGCGTTACGTTTTTACACTGCGACTCGGTAACTAACACACACTCTGAAACTTGACGACCACTGGCGCTGTCGCACTTAGTCTGATAATGTTTGACTTTTTGAAGATCACTTTCAGATATATGTTGATCGGGGTCGGTGATTTAACGAGTTAACGTGCTATCTAAGCCACAGAGGATTAAACACCACCAACTGCGGGCTTAGAATTTTTACTGAATGAAAGGGTCGAAAAGCTAAATATTTTGTCATAGACTGACCCAAGATCTCCTGAATCCTTCTGAAATTACTGGTCTTGACGGCCTCTGTGGAGCGATGGTATGCGCGGCAGATTTATAAAACGGAGGTCCTGGGTTCGATTCCCGGCGGGGCCGAATGAGATTTTCTTAATTTGTCTTGATATGGTTTTCGCCGTGGCTAGTTACCACCCTACCGACAAAGACGTAGGTTTTATTCAAGCGACTTATCGTTCCATTACGATGTCGTGTAGAAACTGAAAGGAGTGTTGATTTCATCATACTCCTAACAAGTTATCCCGCTTCCATCTTAGATTGCATCATCACTTAACATCAGGTGTGATAGCAATCAAGGGCCAACTACAACAACATTGTACTGAATTTAAAAAATCAACGGACCAGTTAACAACAAAAAAATATCTTACCAATAAATCCATTTTCAGGTTCTTCGTCAATAGTGAACGCTTCGTTGGTATAGGAGGCGGGTGAGAA
The DNA here is from genome assembly GCA_034621355.1 of Mycalesis mineus. Taxonomy (NCBI): domain Eukaryota; kingdom Metazoa; phylum Arthropoda; class Insecta; order Lepidoptera; family Nymphalidae; genus Mycalesis; species Mycalesis mineus. The sequence goes on from CM067882.1 coordinate 11,042,446, forward strand.
GTCCACTGAACGCTTCTTCGCGCTGCCTGCGGAACCTTTCCGCTTGCTTCGGTTGCTCTGGCCCGAAGCACTGCGGGTCACCTTCCTACTCAAAGATATTAATATTACGTGCGGCTTATTCACAGATGGTACAATCATTCCCACAAAATGGAAATTAGGATCGTCCTATATATATATATATATTTTATCGATTACAAGTTGGCCCTTGACTGCTATCACACCTGATATTAAGTGATGATGCAATTCTTTAACAATCACTTGCAAGCGGGCTAACGTGTCTTCGGATACGATGTATTTACACATCCCTTCTGGTTCTACACTTCTATCGTAAGGAGAGATAAGTCGCTTGGCGGTCCGTCTTCTAGCCAAACTCATTAGGATGCTTGTCAACAAACCACTTTAAAATGAAGGCGAAAATGCAACCATGTCAAATAATATAAAATATATCCCGCAGCTTTAATGTGATTTGGCGGGAAAGGGATGATAATCACTTATTCTTTTAACAATCGCATTGATGTCATAAGGATTGGTCTTAACAAGTTATTTCAAAAAAATAGGTGTAAAATGACTAGTGATTTCTACCTCCATTTTTAATTTGTTTGTTGAAAGAGAATAAACGAGTCTGCTTTAGTCATAGTCCGCCCTCGGTTCTCGATCCAAGGTTTTAAACCCAAGTCATAGCTAATACGAATATAATGAAACGGCAATAGCACCAGCACATGATGACAATTGCTATAAAATTTTAAACAATTTATTATTACATTAACAGTCGCCTGCAACTTCGTCCGCGTGAAAACGTCTTAGGTACCCTTCTAATTTTATAGACAGACTTTCATATAAAGTGTGCTCATTCCCCGCTCCCTTACTAAATAATTTGTTTTGATAAGGATTTAATTTATCGGACTTTTTTGTAGAACTTTTTAAGATACATAAAGTCCCCATACATTGCTTTCAATTATTTTCAATAGTTAAGGCTGCGTACGCGCGTAAAGCCGATTTAAAAGATTTTTGCGATCCGACTGCGCGACAAAAACTGTGATAACTCGGTTAATATATACAATACAAATATAAAATATAGCCTATGACACTCACCGATAACGTAGCATTCTACTAGTGAAAGAATTTTTTAAATCGGATCAGTAGTTCCGAAGATTAACCCCGACAGAACTTTATTTTCAAACTTACAAAGTTTACCTCTTTATAATATTAGTATAGGTTATTTCTATTCTGTTATCAATTCAATCAAAAATTAAACCGACTTCCCTTAAAATGTCTACATACACAAATAAAGCACAAGTCTATCTAAGACAGTTATAAAGATTTAAGAACCATTGTAGTATCGGACAATATTATGTGGCTCACTCATGTATAACCTCGTTGCCGTGTAGTCGTTCCTGTTCCTCTTCGAAGTACGCGTACAGGCGGTTGGTCCACTCGCCCACGCCTCGGATGTGCAGCCAAATGTAATCTGAAAATGAAATAAATTAAAATAAAGAAAACATTATCAAAATCGACAGACCAGACCTTTAACACTTTATAAAAGTTCAAAAGTTAGCCTAAGTTATTAAGGCAGCTATGGAGCTTGAACGAGACACCGAAATTTTTTATCGACTACAAGTTAGCCTTTGACTACTAACACACCTGATGTTAAGTGATGCAATTTAAGATGGAAGCGGGCTAATTTGTTAGGAGTAGGGTGAAATCCACACCCCTTACGGTTTCTACACGACATCGTACCGAAACGCTAAATCGCTTGGCGATACGTCTTTGTCGGTAGGGTGGTAACTAGCAACGGCGAAAGTCTCCCACCAGCCAGACCAAGACAAATTAAGAAAAATCTCAATCTGCCCCGCCGGGAATCGAACCCAGGACCTCCGTCTTATAAATCCATCGCGCATACCACTGGGCCACGAGGTTGTCAAAAGCAAATGTGGTGGTGATAACCATTCCAGAATAGCTGGGGCAACACAGTACTTGACATAAAGCTAAATGTGGTGGTGATAATGATATACAATATGTAGAGATAATCAGCCTTATTGACAGACGTCAACATTTAAAGTACATCTAAAACGTTATGTTTTAAAAGATCGAAAATAGAAATTTACTTTTGTAAGATAGTCTAGACGCATAATCATTAAATTTACTAAAAAATCCTATATCTAAGCTTTAAATCATCAATAAATAAATTTATACTTACAGGAAATTACACAGATCGCTATATTGCAGCCGAAAATAAACCAACCGTAGTAGATAATGTGTAATTAATATCGTAACCGCAAAGTTATATGATTTATCAGCAAATTTAATAAACAGCTAATAATTTATATGTCCTTCTTATCACAAACTCCACTTTGACAAACGATAAAAACGAACACGCTGAAAGGGACAAAAAATAATCTTGTGTCACTTTCTAATCACACAAAAATTTTCCCGCTCTTGAATCTACACCCGCGTTATGACTCCCTAGTAGTCTGAAGCAGAGACACTACTTAACCAATTAATACTAACAATCCGATCTAATCAATCGAATTAAATAAGTTAAAGAACCAACATAATCTTTAATCCTAACCTTCCTGATCGGGCGCACTGCTGATCGTAAACGGATGCCACTCGTAGACTGCAATGGCAGGAATGTTAACGAACACATAGTCCCCGGCGTGGAAGTCGAACTGCGTTGGTCGTTTCACCACCAAATGCGTGACCCGAGAGGGTAATAATATGCCTGATGCTATGTAGGTTTTTCCACGTTCCGATCTAAAAAAACGTATTTCTTTGTTTTTTTAATATGAAATAAGCTGCGCTTCACAATCTCACCTGATGGTAAGTGTAGATGCGGTGTATATTATATGATTTTTTTTTTATCAACTACAAGTTGGCCCTTGACTGCTATCACACCTGATGTTAAGTGATGATGCAGTCTAAGATGGAAGTGGACTAACTTGTTAGGAGTGGGACGAAAATCCACACCCCTTTCGGTTTCTACACGACAACGTACCGGAACGCTAAATCGCTTGGCGATACGTCTTTGTCGGTAGGGTGGTAACTAGCCACGGCGATAGCCCCCCACCAGCCAGACCAAGACAAATTAAGAAAAATCTCAATCTGCCCCGCCGGGAATCGAACCCAGGACCTCCGTCATATAAATCCACCGCGCATACCACTGCGCCACGGAGGTCGTCAAATCAATATCATCATCACATCAACCGATTGAAGCGCAAGGCAAGACAAAGGTATTGTCGATGACTTCCAACACAACGGCTCTAAGCTATCTGTTACGGCTCTCTGTGACTCGTTTGATATCGTCAGTCTTCCAAACTGGGAGTCAACCAACACTGTGTCTACCGCTTCAGGGTCACCATTCTAGCACCTTGCGATTTTCGAACAATAAGTGCCTGGTTGGGCAATTGGGAATTTTGGTTTTTCTGCTGAAAGTCATTTATGATTCGATCATGCAAATAACTTATACTAAAGCCAAACTCGATTGAGAATGCTTGTCAACAAATTAAAAATGAAGGTAAAATTCACTAGTCATTTTACACCTAATTATTTTAGTTAACTTGCTAATGACGAATTCATGACAATAAATTATATTAGTAAGCTTTAAGCTAATTAATATATTCAATATATTTTAGATAAGATTTTATAAAAAAACGAAACGTAATTTTAAATTTGTTGGGCATAAAACGTGTCGCGTGTTCTACCTTCACTTTAAATTTGTTTGTTGACAAGCATTCTCAATCGAGTTTGGCTTTAGTATAGTATATAAATTGATGATTTTCGAAAAATTCTAACGAGTGATGCAAGTACCTCATCCAAGCAAGCCTCATGACGCGCTCGATGACATAGACGGTTCCCGGCACGATGAACCACTTCCAAAAATTCGGAGCGTGTATAATTAGTAGGATCCAAAATGGGATGTACAGAAGGTGGGCAAAATAGAAGATCTAAAAATTAAACGGCAAAATTAAATAACAACAATGACAAATAATTTGGCGACACATTTAACTTAAGTAATAAGTACCTAAAGTAAATGATTACTTAAAATTATTTTTCTATTCTAAAATATCATGCAATGAAGATTTAGCCACAAAGTGAACGGGACGGGACGGTAACGCGACATTGGCGCGAATTTAAAAGATACGAAGTGCCGAGCTTAAATTACATAACAACTTCTTCATTTCAAATTTAATTTTCAGATCACTTTTATTAAATTTTATTTCATTTCTCATTTCACTTCACGCTAGCGTCTCTTCGCCGTCCATCTGCAACGTGGCGAAACTACAACAATAATAGACTATCAACTTAAGAAGCATCTAAATGAATACGTACCTCAAAACACCCTCCTTTCCTCAATGCAGGTCTCGAAGACACACCCAGCACAAATAGCGCTACACACAGTGCAATACCAGTGGGATTGGCACACCCAGCACATAGACCGAACAAACCTGGCCGGGTGGTGCACACCCACTCAAATACTGTGTAGTTGTTAGCGTTGAGTGTTGTGTCGTTTACTACTATTAGACCTGTAAGTGGAATAGTTTACATATTACTTTCATCCAGTAACATTTTGGATGATTGACATGCAAAAATTAGTATTATTAAGGGCTCTATATTGTTAAAGTCTGTTGGTATAAGTCAACAGTTGAGAAAATTTGTACACACTGAATTATCATTACACGTAACTTATGTCCATCATGCTCCAATGTAAGTTGGCGCGGTTGTCGACAGCCGCTGATTTTATTCGATTGTTGTTTCTGGACCCGCGGGTTTCAATAGCAGTAAAATCTCAATATCTTAACCATCTTTGATTGCATTATTTACCTCCAAGTGTAATTCCTGTTAAGAACTAAGTTGGCGTCAATAAAAAAAAGCCCGACCCAGGCCCAAACGGTTTTTTGTTTTTATAATAATATTTTTTTTCGAGACTTTTTAGTTTTAATTTATGGTATAGAAATAAGACGGTACACAGTACACCCCGTGATATGAAACATTATAAGGTAACCAATTACTAACTACTACTACGACTAACCAGGAGAAATCTTGAATAGTAATCGAAAATTGTTTGATTACTATAAGTTATTGTGGCAAAAAGTTTTGCACTTGAAATTCCGTCCGCGTAAAAAACTCATTATAAAAAATCCAAACTTTAACACATTTTTTAACTGTAAATTAAACTTACTAAAGTTACACAAGTGCATAGCAGTATGCCAAACACTGAACACCACTATCAGTACGCCAGTCAGCTTGTGCAGGTAGATGTGATAGTCCAGCGGCAGTACGGACGCAAACCCTCGCTCTCTTAGTGCAGTGATGCAGCGCCGTAGCATTAGGATTAGCACCCAGGTGCAGTTGAAGTTGAGGCATTGACCTAAAATATGTTTTTTAATAAATAAATAATTAAATATTATAGGACAATTACACACATCGCTAAATAGCCCCAAAGTAAGCGTAAGTAGCTTGTGTTATGGGTACTATGATAACTGATAAATATATATATTTTATAAAACTTGATAAACGAATTTGAAAAACATATGCCTCACACAAACATTTTCCAGATGTGGGAATCGAACCCACATAGGTCACAGAAGCAGGGTCACTGCCCATTGCGCCACACGGCCGAAGTATGCAATTAAATAAGCATTTAAAAGCCTAAAAATAATGAATTTAACACAACAATAAAATTAAGCTTGTTGAAAAGTAAGAAATCAATAAAACTTAAATCACGCATCAAAAAACTGCTTTTTTGGTCCATTAGCTTTGAAGCTACGAGTCTACAGACGCGTCAATTTATTACAAACCTTTTTTTATTTTGGAGGTAAAAAACAAATTTGCAAAACTTAAATTGTGTAATGTAATGATTTTTATGAATCAAATCATATGTGTAAATAGGAAGCTTTTTTCTTAAAATAAGTGAAATTGAAGTATTTATTGTAAACTTACCACACGCTCTAGCAAGCATAACGAAGATATTTGACTCTCGATACTCCACAAGCCTTGCCACAAATAATCCCAAATTCACAATAAAGAAGACGAACAGGTAGCTCAGGTAGACGTAATTATTTTTAAAGTATGGCAAGGAGAGTTGGTAGGGCTTCATTTTTGATAAGCGATACCGAAGAGTGTCGGGTTCTTTTTTCGGATTCGGTGGCACCAACCATCGGTCTATACTGGGGCAGATAAAATTTTATTAGAGCAAAAATACAGCTTGGAAAAGAGAAGACGGCAATATTTTTTAATACGTCCGGTAATATAAACAATGTGCTTAGCCTAATGACCTTTTTGATGTGTTCTATAAATTAACTACATTACCGACATATCGCGCCAGCGTTGCGTCGCCCTCCCGCCCCGTTTGCTGTGTAGCGAAACGTTTACTATGTATACGATAAATTAAATCAACTGGCCCTGGTCGTCTGTTTGAGTATTTCTTTCCTCCAAGAAATTCAGTAAAAAACAAGAGTTGAAAATTTTCGTGGTTCCGTGCCCTGGAGACCATGGTAAGACCACGGTCCGAATAATTAACTATAGCTAACATACATTGGTGTTCACAAGGTTTTTAACTAGGGTAGGCACTAAAATACAATTTGTACGTGCTGGAACACAACTTAGGTTAGGTAGGTTCGTAATGACTAATGAGTCCTCAGAGTAAGCAGTGCGTTTTTAAACGACGAAAAAAAACGGAGGAGATTCTCAATTCGACACGTATATTTTTTTTATTTATGACCACGCATAACTTTTTACAGAGTTGTCCGATTTTGATAATTCTCCATTGTCATCATGTTAGGATCTGATGATGATATTCAGGGAAAATTGAAGGAACTCTTCAAATTTTATAGGCACACTTGCAGCGATTTCGGTTTTTGTGTAAGTATCGGTAGCTTTTTGGCTACAAGTGGCGATAAATCACTAAAAAGTAAGAAATAAAATTTTAACAAAAAATAGAACCGACTGAAAACGAACTAAAAAGTAAAAAATAACTGTGTCATATTTTAGTTTACTTAAGCATATCTAGGAGACATTATTACCTAGAGCCCACAAACTCCTTTACTCCGTTAAATAAATGTTCCTTAAACTTGCTGGCACCGACTTCATAGATATGCTTAAGTAAATTAAAGCAACTAAATGCCGCAGTTTTTTTTACTTTTAGTGCGTTTTGAGTCGGTTCTATTTTTTGTTAAAAAAAATTCCCTCTATGAAGTATACGGCACTGCTAACATGCGATGATTATAAAATCCAATTTATTTTCCAAATGTTTTTATGATCCTGCACTGGAAACACTTTATAGACAAGTTCTTAAGTAAGTTCTGGAGTATTCATTCAGATATTTCAAAGCCTCATAAGTTGTTCGTCGGATTATTCCGTGTCGGCGTCTTCGAACATGGCACTATGCGAGCTAACAGTTATTCTCGTTCACTTTTTTTTTTTATCGACTACAAGTTGGCCCTTGACTGCTATCAGACCTGATGTTAAGTGATGATGCAGTCTAAGATGGAAGCGGGCTAACTTGTTAGGAGTGGGACGAAAATCCACACCCCTTTCGGTTTCTACACGACATCGTACCGGAACGCTAAATCGCTTGGCGATACGTCTTTGTCGGTAGGGTGGCAACTAGCCACGGCGAAAGCCTCCCACCAGCCAGACCAAAACAAATTAAGAAAAATCTCAATCTGCCCCGCCGGGAATCGAACCCAGGACCTCCGTCTTTATAAATCCACCGCACGTACCACTGCGCCACGGAGGTCGTCAAAACCTATTGAAGAATAGTACATACCTTATAGATAAGTTCTCCAAGAGCCCTCCGTGAGTATTCAGCTGGTCCCTCAGAGCTTCGTAAGTGATAGCACCACGTTGTTCCGTGTCGGCGTCTTCAAACATGGCACTGGTGAGGTCTAACAGTTGCTCGTCGGAGAACTGCATGCCGTTCTCTTCCATGCATGCACGCATTACGTGTTGCAACTCGCGGTGTTGGATTAGACCATCCCCTGAAAAGTATTTTTGTCTTGTAATATTAAAGATTTTTCATTTCAGATTTCAATATTAAGGTAAAATACGGCAAAAACCTAATAGGTTTTAAAAAGTAATCCAATAAAACTGGAACTGGGAACTCTAGTGTCTTGTTCCTTCTTCCCCTTTCTACTAAGACGCCGGGAACGCTGGCTCTCTTATTTAATGGCTATCCAGGCAACTTGCACAAAATGTATCAATGGTTCTAATTCTTTCAGCAAAAATGCAGGTACACTTTGTATGGCGGTTCTTGAAAAAATGTGTCGTAAGAGTATCTCGTCGATCAGCCCACCTTTAATTAGACTGTTAATATCATACGAATAAATATCATTGCAGAATTCGGATTTCTGTTACATCCGCTTTGCAACCATGGTACACAATATATAATAGACATACAAGATTTCTGTCACTAGAGTGAATAATAGGATCAGCCTATTAAGGGCGTAAAGGCGTCTACTTATAGAGAGGGGATATGAGCGTACACCCACCACGCTGCTCCAATGTCGGTTGGCGAGCTTAGGGTATATAAATTTTTCAAATTTAAAATTTAACGATCTCTATCGAGTGGTTGAGAGGGGGATTGATAACGGGGTCTCCGAGGCACGGGGGGTAGACCTCAAATTTCCATACTTTGGCTTGGTCTGTACTGAACATTTCAAAGAAGAATGAAAAAGCTCAGAATTATTCCATGACCCGACCCAGGAATCGAACCCGCAACCTCGAGATCGAAGCCACACAGGCTAACCACTAGACCAACGAGGCAGTCTGAGTGAATAATAGGCATCTTAAATAGGGGGTAAGGGCGTTTAACTTAGAATTGATCACTATATCAAGCGTAATATTAGTCGATTGCAAGCATATCTAATATAAAAAGTCTTACCATCTAAATCATACACTTTGAAGAGGAATCTGATTTTGTCCTCCGGTGTTTGTCTCCCGAACCTGTGCACAGCTGCTATGAACTCGTGATGTGATATTGTTCCCGAGTTGTCTTCATCGAAGATTTGAAATACTCGTTCAGTGAAAAATGGCTAGAAAGCGATATAATTTATAAAACCATTAATTTTTAGATGACTAGCTATATTTTAGTAGCATTTTGATACTTAGATTCTTTAATAGTACCTAATTGGAAACCCGTCGCCTATAAAGAGCAAATCAAAGAATGCAAGGAACACATCAAATTCTAAGTATAACTTTCTGCACTGTGTCCAACACGATTGGGCACAGTACTTTGCCTGTAGTTACACTAGCAATCACGCCCTTTATACCGGAATATGGCAATGGTACCTACTTACCGGAGCAGAGTAGGTAGTGGTAGTACTTTCCCAGGTGAGCTTTGTCACAAAAATCTCTATCTATACTAAAGCCAAACTCGATTGAGAACGCTTGTCAACAAACAAATTTAAAATGAAGGTAGAAAACGCAACACATTTTGTACCTAATAAATTTAAAATTATGTTTTGTTATTTTAAAAAAATCTATTAAAAAGATATTAAATATATTATATTAGTTTTAAGATTAATAATTTAATTTATTTCGTGAATTCGTCATTAAAATTTAATTTAAAAAATTAGGTGTAAAATGACTAGTGATTTCTACCTTCATATTTAATTTGTTTGTTGACAAGCATTCTCAATCGAGTTTGGCTTTAGTATAGTACTAAAAATTAGCACTGTACCCTGATTATACCTGAATCCGCATCAATACTATTATACATGTATTAATTGATAATAATTAGAATGCCTAATCCATTTTTTTTTAATCGACGAAAAAAACGGAGGAACACAACGGACGGACGAAACAGAGAACCCACAAACTGTTTTACTACGTTAAATAAATGTTCTTTAAACTTGCTGGCACCGACTTCATAGATACGCTTAAGTAAATTAAAGCAACTAAATGACACAGTTGTTTTTTACATTTTAGTGCGTTTTGAGTCGGTTCTATTTTTTAATATTCATTAAATTATGACATGTATATCTTACATTTTTAGAGACGACGATTTTCTGAAACTGCTCCCTGGTGATCTCCTTTTGATCGCCCACAGTTTGTCTGAAGAGCTGTTCGAGGCGGTCCACGCTGATCTTATCGATGCCCATCGGTGGCCTAAATAAATTTAATGTAATATTACCCAATAGTCTTACTGAATCTGATCTTCTAATTAGATCATATCTGACTCTAAGGTGATTATTAAGGTCCTGAATTTAAATTCTTAGTCGGATCGTGGAATTATTGACGTGACAACGTCTTATAATTCGATAGAGCCGGCTGCACGCACGAAAAAACATGACGTCATGCGTCGTTACCTCGCTTTGAGGCGTTCCATGTAAGGCTTGAAGTGCAAGCGAGAGCGCGGAACGAGCGACAAAGAAGCACAATCGGCCTTTGCGTTCGGCAGCTTTCGACATCCGTCTATTAAATATAATGATTAAATATATTAATTTTAAATTAAAAATTAATATATTTATAAACTAATATATTTATTATAAATTTATAAAATCAAAATCAATTATTTTATTAATTTAAATTAATATTTATAAAAATATAATTAAATTTAAAAATTTTAATAACCAATTAAATGCTACCATTCCATCAGTATTTTCTTAAGACATTGTCACGTTCAACTATCGTCAGTAAACCGACTTTACAGACAACCAATTTTTTTTCTTTCTTGTAAGTTATCAGTATATTCTGAACCCAGAGTCAAGAAGTTGGTGGCATCATTACCGTGCCTCGGAGAATAAGTTAAGCCACTAATTGGTCACTATCATCAACATTTAATAGTTAAAACAACTAGCCCGCCAACCTGCGTTGAAGTAGCGTGGTGGATCTAAGGTCCATATCTACAACCTACAAGGAGCAATGCTGAAGCCTTCGCTGTTACTGGACTGATAATGATGAGATTACAATTTAGTAGTTACTATAGGAAATCATACCTTGTGCTAGAAAGTGTGGATAGGAACTCCATGATTTCATCCGCTGTCGCGTAACCATCACCGTCAGAGTCAACCACTCGCAAAAGTTTGTTGGTAACCTGTAAATTCAATTCATCAATTTAAAATTATTATAAAGCTGCGAATGTCACAAGTTGTTTTGTCTCCGTGAAACTGCCTAAACCAAACCACGTTTAGTCGGCAATATATTTGTATGTTTGTTCTTAGAGGCTACTTTACCATACATTCACTGTCAATTAACCTAACCTAAATCTTTCAATAAAATGCCTATCAAAACCATACCTACTACAATACAAAACAAATACAACCATAGTGTTAACGATAGACGTACTGGGATAAATAGATAATCTTACTAATATTATTAACGAGAAAGTTTGGGACCTATGTATGTTTGTTGCTCTTTTACGCAAAAACGACTGTGTGGATTTGGATTAAAATGAACAATTTTACAGCTGATACATCACAATAACACAAAGTGTATGTGTTATTATGATGTATGTGACATAGGCTATTTTATCCCCAAATTAAGAGAACAGGGACTACGCGCATAAAACGGTGGTCGTCATTCATATCATTTAAGATGATATGTACTTTTTCTAATCTAGTAAACGTTGGCCCTTAACTACTATCACACCTGATGTTAAGTGATGATACAATCTAAGATATAAGCGGGCTAACACGTTAGGAAAATCCACAATCCTATTGGTTTCTGCACGACAACGTACCGGAACGCTGTATCGCTTGGCGGTACGTCTTTGCCGGCAGGGTAGTAACTAGCCACGGCCAAATCCTCCCACCAGCCAGACCAGGACCAACTAAAAAAAATCTCAATCGGCCTCGACGGTAATCGAACCTAGGACCTCCGTCTTATAAATCCACTGCACCATAGCTCTGCGCAAATGGAGGTCGTCAAAAAAAGCAACTAGAAGAAATATCTTTGTCTGCCCAATTTCATATTTCATTCATCATGTTTTTACATGATTAATAAAATAATATAAGTAGCGCATATCACAAAATATACTGCGCTTAGATATAGTTTGAAAAATCCGTTATTTTTCTATTATAATATAAAAAAATAGTTTAATTCGGAAAATGAAGATTGAAGATGAGAAATCTAAAAATAAGATAAGAACAAAAATAAAATAGGTAATCGATAATATTATCAAAGTGTGCCAACAATTACATAAAAAAGCTTTTCATCAGATGATAATTTTAATCAATATAAAAAAAATGCATAAAAGCTATTTAATTGATATTACAAATAAATCAAACAACTGTAAAACAAGACATCTAAGTACCTAATAAAGTGAATTCTCCAAATCGATTTTATTCTACAAAATCGATTCATATACTCCTCATTGCTCTATTTTATCTATGTTCACACTTGACAGTGACAATTAGCTCCCGCAATAAATTTGAATGGAATCGTGTGGTATTAAATATTAATTGCATTTACGTTTTGAGTGTGGTTTCCATTGTATTCATATCAATCCCTTCTTTTTTCTACGGAATTCTGGCCTAACTTGTACGACCTTTGCTATCACACCAGACACGAATCTTATTTACACGTCCGACTTGGCTCGTTATTTTGGATTTATTGAAAGGCTTATCGATTGGATATTGACAACATGGATCAATGTGTGAACTGTGGTATAGCAACTAGTAGTTGTAATACCATAGGTCCACGAGCTTTAGTTGATGAACTGACTTTGTCAGTAATTCGTCGATGGCGTGCACCACAGCCTGTAAGTATTCACGTATTTGTTAGTTAATTACATATTATGATCTACTATGCAGAGCCGTAACCAGGTGAGATTTTAAGTCAAGGACTAAGTTTACTTAGATGAAATTAATTGGAAGTGTTTAGGGGGCTCTTTTGTTACGTATGTAATAATTTTTATGATGCTGATATTTCTTTTTTTGATTTTTTGAAAATTACGCATTTCAAGGGTTACTTCCGTTTTGCAAGATTTTGTTTTCCAAAGTTAGTTTAAACCACTTTTAATCACTTAAATAGCTCACTAATATTATAATAATCACTACACAAAAGAATTAACTTAATTACATAAAAATGCAATAAAAACTTCATTTAATTTGTAATTTTATAACTGTCATTTTGAATAGGTAATTAAATTGGTGGCAGATAATAATCAACTGAAAAAGATAAAAATCTATATTAACAGCCCGAGTCAGAGTACCCCGAATCGGATAGGTTCGGTTAGAAGCTATCCGAGAGAACCTATCCCCTCCCCCCTAATGCTAATCCCTAACTTAAAATTTGTAACCAGCAATTAATGCGCCCTGTGCCAGCGTGCATAACTGCAACCTACAGACTTGTAACTGACTATAAATAAGGTATTGTTTGTATATGGTCTGGTCATTTCTGCGCCCCTCCAGGGTTTGCACTCTGTGCCTGGGCACCGCTGGCACTGCTCTAGTTACGGCACAGCTACTATGCTATCCTTACTATGTTCATCATCAACCTTATATTACTTAAAAGGCAATAACACTTTCTTCAATTATTGTTAAAGTGATAAACAAGTTGTTTTATGTTTCAGGTAAACAACCGTGACCATATTTGCCAAGCTTGTTGGGACTTGGCACAAAGACCAGAAGCTGTAGAACAACCAAGACAAGTTGGTCACCGTAATGTTTGCCTTCGCTGTGGTTGCTCCCTTGCATCACGAGTCAGTCATCTGCTTCACACTGGCTCAACTCGTGAACAGAGAATTTATAATGTTATACAAGAGTGGATCATACCTAAAACTGTAAGTGTAATTAATCTACATTGTTACTTGTACATTCCACATAGATTTTGATATACTTATGTATTTGTGGCTGCCTCATTGGTCCAGTGGTAGCCTATGTGACATCGGATCATTAGGTCCTGGGTTTAAATAATGGGTCAGGCTGTGAAATAATGAGACAAATATCTTAGCATTCCATGGATTCACCGTGCGGGTGCCGAGTCCATTGCGTGACTGAGAGAAAAACTCTGAACAGAGCCCGAGACTTGTGACACGGGTGTAGGTTTAAGGGTACCCTTAGTGACGCGCGTCAACACTCACCTCCTCTGTTCAAGTTATTCTCCCTGCCCAGCCAAATTCGGAAGGACACTAGAGCAGCTTTGGACACTCGTTCTAATATGGAGCTTATTGCACTTCTAGTAAGGCCAAGGTCTTTTAGCAGGTTGTAGAGAGACTTCACTGGTATACCCCTCGCACCCACTTCTACCGCGTATAAACTAACCACATAGCCATTTTTGGTTAGTTCATTAGTAAGGTCATAATAATCATGATTCACAAATAAAACCACGAAGTCCTGGATTCGATATCTAGGTCGAGTTGAGGAATAACTCTGAGGTCTTCAGGTGAAGTTATTGGCCGCAGTTAATTTTTTTATGTATGTTTATTACAGATAGAACAAACAAGCCACATCTGTCATAAATGTTGGATAGCTGCTGACAGAGCTGCAGTCCGTATAATATCAGGTTCATCAACTTCGTCACAAGGAAGCTCCCCTGGAGAACCTACTATTACATTACCAGAGTTTATGAGAGCTGTTGAAACAGAAAGTAGGTGCTTTGTTCAAGGATGCCTGAGAACAGAGAGGTACAGAGTTCCACTTTCAACTAGAAAAATGTTGCTCAATCGATACAAATATTATGTGCCAGAGAATAATCGTCTGTGTGACCATCATTTAGATATTAAATCCTGGAATTTTCTGGACAGCTTAAGCTCTAATTATGTACAGTCTTTTACTGCGAGGCATATCCAAGACATGCTGTCTTTAAAAGATGTTGTTGATTGTGGTTAACATTGAAAAGAGTTTGAATTACCTATCTATATAAAAAAAAACTTGTAGCTTGCATTAATTCAGAAACCTAATGAAACCATTTTCCATGGTATGGATAGATGGATACATAATTGATGTCCTGGACCCCTATCTCGCTAGTACCTCAGGTGCTGAGATCATAAAATAAAAAAGACGTGTGGCACTCGGAGACTGCCGCGGTAAAGCTATTGCATAGCATTTTTTATCAACTTAAAACGTTTACCTACTGACGTCATAACTTTTAATGACTTTTTGAAATATCGCGCTTGAAAAAAAAATTGCGGAACTAACGGGATTCGAACCCGCGTCTCTCTGGCAATCCAGGCACTTAGAGCGCCTTACCGCTAGACCACGTTCCCGATGACGTCGGAGCCGTAATTCTGCTTTTGATATTATGTTTTTGATATTCAGGGGGTGTTAGGTTTTTGCGGCCCGCGATAAAAGATATGCAATAGCTTAAAAAGTATTTTTAAATGAAAGACCATTATGGGAATACTTTCTTCAAGGTGATTCTTTTATATTGAATAGGGACTTCAGTGATTTGTTATCCTTTTTGCAGAAGTGTAGATATAGGAATGAAGTGCCTGCTTCCTTAGAGCAGGGTCAAACACAACTTTCTATTAGTGTAGAAAATATATCGAGAGTAGTCACCGTATGCCCTTGAGTTGTAGTTGTGAATGGCAGACTTAAGAGAGATTTTAAACTATTACAGCAAAATTTAAATTTAGCATGAAAAGTTGCAATGAACAATTTTAACGTGGCTGCTGCTCTTTCAAACAATTGTCCTCCTTTAGTTAATAGTGTAGACGCTGGGGAAATATTACAACAAATTAATATACAGAAAATCAATTAGCAGATATTATTTTGAATTTTGACTTGATTACAGTACAAAATTATAATTTAAATGATTTTCGTCAGCTGAGCAGAGTGAACTTCTTATCTCATTAGGCATTTATCAAAAAAAGCAGGCATAATTGTATTATGGCAAGCATATAAGAGGTAACAATGGTAATAGAAGTGCGCAGGGATGTCAGCAGCAGCCTACTTCAAGAGCTATCGGCTTCAACTAACTCACAGTTACTTAGGGGACACATTCAGTCAGTCAGTCAAGACATATAAGCTTATAAACTTTTTTGTTTATATTTTAGTGGAAAGCTCTCGCGGAGGTAGAGAAGCAATACTCGAATATTATTGTGACTGCATTGTAGACAAACGAAGTAGGCTGCTGCGACATGTGATGTCGATTATATGCTACCTTAGTAAGGCTAGGTACCAAGAAGCACAATTGATGAAAAGAATATGTTCTAATTATAATTGAAGAGGAATAAAAAAATACAGTAAAAAGTTCTTTCATTTTACCACTTTTTACCCTACCCTACTTATGATCTGATCTGTCATCGGCTGAAGCCTTTCACCTGCCAGATCTGGATCAATGAAGAAAATCTCAATCGGCCTAGTTTTTTTTTTTATTGAGTACAAGTTGGCCCTTCACTGCTATCACACCTGATGTAAGTGATAATGCAATCTAAGATGGAAACTGACTTACTTGTTAGGAGTAGGACGGAAATCCACAACCCTTGCAGTTTCTACACGACATCGTACCGGAACGCTAAATCGCTTGGCGGTACGTCTTTGTCGGTAGGGTCGTAACTAGCCACGGCGAAAAACCTCCCACCAGCCAGACCAAGACAAATTAATAAAAATCTCAATCTGCCCCGCCGGAAATCGAACCCGGGACCTCCGTCTTATAAATCCACCGCGCATACCACTGTGCCACGGAGGCCGTCAATCGAACCTAGTAAGGTAAACGCTGGTAAAGTCGACAGTGTCCCAATAGCCGTCATAATATGGAAAAAGGCCTGTTATTTATTTCTTATAATAACTAAGTAATTTTTTTTTATGCTAACGTATTTGTGGTATTATACACGATAATTTTTATGCAAAGTTTTAATCAACACTTTATTGGTGTTTGAGAAACAATAAACGAAAGTTTGCGTTTTTGAATATTTGTATTTTTTTACAAGTTTAGGCACTGAATCGCAGCTCTCCATGCTTGTATACGATGTAACTTTTGTAACATTTGTTGTCAACTTTTGATATATCCAATTCTTTTGTAGAAGAGTCAATTTAATTTTCTATCGAAATAATTAAAAAAACCATGTTATATTTCTTTTTATTTTTATTTTGGGCGTGTGACGTCTACTCGTACTTTGAATTCCCGACTTGACCCAGAACTCGTCAAAATTTTGACGACTACTGGGACATACACAGCAAATGAACGTAAATCTGACACCGTTTCTAGTTTCAGCTTTATTGCGTAGGGATAAGGGTGAAAGTTGCATTAGGCACGGCCTGGTAGTGTTAAGTCTTTAACTTAGCTTTAAATGTAAAGATGATAATATATCCGCTTGATAGTTACAATGCCTTCATTTTTAACATAAGTCAAAATTGAAGTTAAATATGATTTTAGGTTAACGTGTTATATATAAATATCAGCTTTACTAGCTCGTTATGCTGCTTTGTTTAAACATATTGTTAGATACGTATTTTTTTCATCGCTATTAAAGCGGGCAAACCAGCTCACCTGCGGTTCACCTGATGTTGAGTGATTACCACTGCCTATGTACATTTGCAACACCAGAGGTACTGGTAATGCGTTGCCAGCCTTTGAGGAATTGATTTATTTGCCCCTTAAATACCCCTATGATATAGTTGGCAGAAAATACCGCAGCAGGAAGTTGGTTCCAGAGTCTGCATATGCGCGGCAGAAACGATCTAGAAAATCTAGAGGTTGTAGATAGCCAGCCATCCAGATGGTGTAGGTGAAACTGGTTTCTACGCCGCAAGTTCCGCTGAGAGAAGAGGGTAGTATCAACAGCTTCTCAGACCACTCGCCATAATAAAGACGATAGAACACACATAGAGAGCTAACGTCCCTACGGTGTTCTAAGGTCTCCAACTTGCTGGTGAGTTTGGAATTGTCAACAAAGCGAACTGCCCGCCTTTGAATGCGATCAAGTGGAAGAAGTTGGTATTAAGGTGCTCCAGCCCATAGATGTGAGCAGTACTCCATGTGCGGACGTACTTGGGCTTTATACGGCAAGACCCTATGTTGAGGCTGAAAGTAACGATGATTCAGGGAAGTCTCAATTTCAAACACAAGTCTGGACCTACACTCCTCCAGCTGTTTAGGAGAAAGCTGTACGCGACCATTGTAAAGGGCGTCGCCCGTGCTATCATTCGTATAGCAACGCATGTTGTTGCTGGAAAGCATGTCATTTATGTGCAGTATGAATAACGTGGGCGACAGCACTGAATCTTGTGGAACACCAGTGTTAATTGATTTGAGAAGGGAGCACAAACCGTCGACTACGAATTTAATGCTCCGTTTATTTAGAAAGCTGGCGATCCAATCGCAGAAGTGCCTTATGCCATACTCGATCAAACTTCTTCGCAATATCTAAGCTCGCCGCGAGAGCTTCTCTTTTACTCTCTAAGGCTTGTGCCCAACGGTGAGTGAGGTAAACTAGGAGGTCGCCAGCTGATCGGCCATGGCGAAAGCCATATTGAGAATCGCTGAGGAGTTGACGTTCTTCTAGGTACCCAAGAAGTTGCGCGTTGATAATTTGTTCCATCACTTTGGAGTGCAGGGAGTTTATAGAAATAGGCCTATAGTTGGATGGAATCGACTTTTCGCCTTTTTTGGGTACTGGGTGTACCAAGGCAGTCTTCCAAGTAGTCGAAACAGTACTGGAGGAGTAGGATAGTTGAAACAGACGTGTCAGGACTGGGGTCTGTTCTGGTGCACAAGTTCTCAACACAACCGCTGGGATACCATCCGGCCCACTTGCCTTGTTGATGTCTAGGGACAAAAGCGCTTTGTGCACTTCACGCTGGGTGAAAAGTATGTCACGCAAAGAGCTATTACACCGCGGGATGGTAGGCGGTGTATTTCCCCGATCATCAAGCGTAGAATTATTGTCAAAGAGAGTACCAAGAATTTCTGCTTTCTCTTTAGCAGAATAGGCCAGTGTATCGTCTAATTTGCAGAGTGATGGAAAAGAAGAACGGCAGAAGTTGCCTTGAATGGCTTTGGAAAGAGACCAAAAAGCACGAGATCCAGGTGGCATTTTAAACAACCTCTGACCAATTCGTTGATGAACTTGCACTTTGCCCTGGCAATAGTACTTTTGTAGGATTTGGAGGCAGCGTTAAAAGTTTTCTTCGAGTGTCCTGCATTTGGATCTTTTTGTTACATGCAGTGTTCCACGCTTGGTCACACATGTTCACGTTTAGGTTCGAGTCGGTTGCTGATTTTAGTTTAATAACTTTGTTTCGGAGGGCAGTTTCTTATTGTGCGTTATGAACGGATGGGAACTAGACCAACTAATGTTGCCTATAACAAATGCTTCACAAACAAATTAGCATCGACCTCGATGAAACATAACAACTCACAGTCAATCTTATTATGTTTGATTTTGTCTCTTCCCATAACTAGTACGTCACATTGCAAAATCTTTGTAGGATTTGGTTATAGTTCGATCGATTGGCAAGACACGGTGCTCGGAAATTTACCATTAACAAGTACCACCAGATCGACTGCATACTATTCCCCCATTATGACTACAGATTTTCAAAGCTGGAGTGCTAATATCAAAACAATCATATAATATGTATTGAACTAAAAAAATAATTAATAAAATGAACTTTATGTCTAAGTCAATAAAGTTCAAATTCTTTTTGAAAATTGACGAGTTCTGGGACATTTTGACGATAATTAGGACAAACCCGACGGATACTGGTACAAATCGCTCATTTTGAAATTTTTTAAATATTTAGTTACATTATATTAACTAATTAATACCAAAATTATATTTCTAAAAAAATTTATTAAATTTGCTCTCTTGTCATGTAATTAGTTTTTCTCTACTACGACTAGTAGTAATCTGGCAAGGCTGCAAAGGTAGCGAAGTTCAGAAACTGACGACTATTGGGACGTTTACCTTACCTCCGTCTTATAAATCCACCGCGCATACCACTGTGCCACGGAGGCCGTCAATCGAACCTAGTACCTCCGTCTTATAAATCCACCTGCATAACGCTGTGCTACGGACGTCGTCAAAATATTCATCTATGTTTAATAATAAAATACCCAAACATCAAAAATACCTAAATATTGTTCGAAATAACCTCACTTTTACTAAATCTCGTTTATCACTAGGTACTCCTAGATTGACAAAGTAGGTTTTTATTTGCAGTAATAGGTTAATAATATTTAAGCTATTAATTGGCACTACATGTTTTTATAATCGGGCCCAAGAAAAAATAGAAAAAAAAATCAATTTCGGGAGCTTAGAACGGAAACTCAATAATTTTACAAATATCAAAAACTACATTCCGACTCGCACTTGGCCGGTTTTTCTTTTGTGTTTATTCGATTATTTATATTCGACACGTATTTGTATTTGTGACGGCAACCTTCTAGTAAGTATACAAATGCAGTAGTTACTACTGCGGTATTCTATAAAACAACTAGCGTACGCCCGCGTGTTAAATAGTGTATCGTAACCTTCCAAAAATAAAAAAAACCTACACAACCCTCTTTTTCACCCTCAAAAGATACATATTCACCATCGTGGACTTTTTAACCGACGGAAAAAAACGGAGGAGGTTCTCAATTCGACACACATATATATGTATATTTTTTTTATGTATGACCACGCATAACTTTTTAAAGAGTTGTCCGATTTTGATAATTATTTTTTTATTAGAAAGAGCACGGATCCGGATCCGATGATGATATCCTGAGAAAATTGAAGGCACTCTTCAAATTTAATAGGCACACTTGCAGCGATTCCGGTTTTTGTATACTATGACAGTATAGTACGAGTACGATACGTTGCGATTATTCACTAAAAAGAAATAAAATTTTTTAACAAAAAATAGAATCGACTCAAAACGCACTAAGAATTAAAAATAACTGTGTCATTTAGTTGCTTTAATTTACTTAAGCATATTGAGTCGGTGCCAGCCAAGGTTTCTACTTTAAGGACATTACCTAGAACCCATAAACTGCTTTACTACGTTAAATAAATGTTCCTTAAACTTGCTGGCACCGACTTCATAGATATGCTTAAGTAAATTAAGCAACTAAATGACAGTTATTTTTTACTTTTTAGTGCGTTTTAAGTCGGTTCTATTTTTTGTTAAAATTTTTTTTTGTAATCGTAACTCGTAATAGAGAAAATCATTTCGTCCATACATCGTTTCGTCATATCACAAATAGACAAAGCAGCGTTTCGATGAAAGCCCCCAGGCGGCATAAATTTCCCGGACTTTTCCAACAATTATCGTCATATTTACCTACATATTTCTATTTACGTCCATTCAGTAGTCTTTAAGTTAATCGGCGGGAGACTTTGTTTAATATGTAAGGATAAGATTAGAATTATCTTGATAGGTATAGCTTACCACTTTGTTCTTCAGAATATTCTGGAATGTTTCAAGTGTGATCATTCCATCTCCACAGATCACGTAGGCTACGCTTTCCACTTGTTCCACGAAGTCCAACTGTTTATCTTCTCTGGAAACATAAAGTAAAAGTAAGGTTGCCATCCGTCCTAGTTTAGAGGGCATCCGGGAAGGGGGAAGGTTTCATTTGTAGACCGAGTTTTAAAAAATAAATAAATAAAAAAAATTTGGGCCGCCCGCGAGACACGCACTATGCTCGCACCACATCACGATCAACCGATGGACCAAGTATATTCACCGTTCCAAATAAAAAAAGGTGATTTATGACATTTTCAACTATTTTTTATTAATACATTGAAAATGTTTAAAAGATCTTGTTGACATGTCCGGCTTTCGGACTCTAAAATCCAGGGTTTTCACACGTCTTGTCCTGTTTTCCAAATTTTAGAGATGGCAATCCTAAGTAATAGTAACTGAATATTTATGAAAAATATTTAGCTACAATAAACCTGCTCTTTAACTTAGGTAAATAACTGACTTTAATGAAAAGACGTAAAACCAACCTCTTTCGTTAATTTGTTATTTAGTATCAATAATATCTATTAGGCCTTTGCTATTATTTTTTTTTGTTTGCCGTTGTGTTCATGTTATCTTTAAATATATAGGCGACGCATTTTAAACTGAGTCATCGGGCAATAAAACTCACTAACAGTATAGTCGGTATATACCTAGTTAATTCATCGCTCTACGCATACTTTATTTAACAAAATTAAAACGCCTAGTAGTGACTTTTGGATACGATTGACTTGACTAATTGTAAATCCTTGATAAAATTTTAAGCAACGTATTTCATCACTTTGACTGACCGACCCGACTACTCAGTTTAATATGCGTCGCCTATAGTAGCAATCTACTTACTCAGCACTACAATAATACATGCTTACTATATACTAACCTAAGAAGTTTTTTAGCAGAATGAATAATTTGTTTAATATTTAATATAATTATGTAAATCAAAAATAATATTACATATCACAAATTTATGAAAATATTATAAATAACGAGAATTTTATGGAAAATACTTGGTCTTATAATATTTTGACCCATAAGATCAAAGTAGGAAAAGCGTAAGTACTCACGTTAGTCTTTGTTTTAGAAACTCATACCAGTCTTCCTGCACCAGCTGGTCTTGCCTTTCCACGTCGAATAGTCTGAATATCCGTTCCAGTAGATCCTGCACCAAAGAATAGAAAATCACTTAGCAGAATAATTTTATTCACAAACTAATCCACTAATAGTTGTACGACCTTATTTACGCTGACGCAAATTTATTAGTCTTATTTACTACCCTCATTCCCATTATATACTGAGACACTGTCTACTTGATTTTGTAATAATGTTTGATATTAATTTAACTTTAATTTGTAATTGATTTATAATATTTACACGTGATTCCAGTTTTATACCTACCTATAAAGTAGATATGAAAAATGATAATAACACGTTAAATTGATAGAAATTAAAAAAAAAGTGAACGCCATCTAGTGGCATTATAAGTAAAACTTATTTTATGCAGCCTAGAGGGCGCTGATTGTGTCGTGACGACAGAGGCATTTTGTTCTCGCTTAGAAATGAAACAATGTTAATACAATATGTTGTTAGATGTCGCTACATGTTACATACAGGTAACTGCTATGATATTTATAAACGTTTAACCTTAGTATTCCGAGCAGGATGTAATAGAAAGAGAAGCTTTTGGCCATAAAAATGGAATATATCCTTTGTTATGTAAAAAAAAGAACTAAAGAACGATTTCTTATATATTTCTCTTTATGTTTTCTAATACATTTTTAAAGGCCAAGTGTGCACCATGGGTTCCGTACAAACCTGTAGATATATTTTTGATTTTGTTACAGCTTAAAGGTATTAAAGACTTAGTGTTTGATACGAACTTCAATTGAATACGCTTACGCGTTAATGTGGAAAGACGTAGGTAGTAAATTTTCAATTATTAAAAATATTTTTAGTATAATATGATGTAACTAAAAATTTACCATTTTCGCAATTTTTCTTTTATCTGTGCTACAACACGTTGCTTCATACCGAATTTAAAGATTCTGAGTTCACGGGAAGTAGGTACCCTGCAGGTTTTGATTCCCTCGCAAGTCGCGAGCGTCAACAATTTGCGGAAATTGGCGGCGTAGGCATATGGCTGTATCTTTTGATTGCGTTGGTTTAGAAGTTTGATTTTTTCACAGCTTCAAGGGACAGGTAGACCAAAATATTTTATATAAACATTTTGATATATGAATATTTTAAAGCTCGATACCTTTACGTTTTTTAATAATTATTATTTTCCTATAATTGGAAAATAATAATTATATAGGTTTAACGCTGAGACCTATCTCAGATGTTACAGTCTTAATTATAGGTAACTTTTTATAAAGATAGGTATTTCTACAGGAATGAAATCCACGCAGGACTCGGGCTTAATATAGGTTTTATACTAGTAGTTAGTCTGAAATTCCCAACGTTCCTACACATTAGCCGCGCTTCACAACATCATAATGCAGTCAGTACAGAACAATGTCACTTTAATTAAAAAGGACTCGTCACGCGAGGCGTTGGCATGTCACGGAACACGTTGTTCATCGCCACATCAACGTATCGATTACAAATTAAACAGACTATACTAAAGCCAAACTCGATTGAGAATGCTTGTCAACAAACAAATTAAAAATGAAGGTAGAAATCACTAGTCATTTTACACCTATTTTTTTTAAATTAACTAGTTAATGACGAATTCATGACAATAAATTAGATTAGTAAGCTTAAAACTAATTAATATATTCAATATCTTTTAAATAACATTTTTTAAATAACAAAACATAATTTTAAATTTATGAGGCATAAAACGTGTTGCATTTGCTACCTTCATTTTAGATTTGTTTGTTGACAAGCATTCTCAATCAAGTGTGGCTTTAGTATAGTCAGAATTAGTAACAGTCAATACAAAAACTGCTATAAGAACTTCATTTTACACTACATATTATGTAAACACTAGTAGACGTCCGCGGTTTCACCCGCGTAGTTCTCGTTTTTGTGGGAATATAGGGATAAAATGTGGCCTATGTGTTAGTCCAGGGTATCAGCTAACTCCATACCATATTGCTCCTGCCGTTTAGTCGTCTATTAAACATACACACACAAACTTTCGCTTTTATAATAGTAGTATGAAGATAAAATTAATAAAAAATAAAATCGATTTCAAAACGCTCTAAAACGTAAACAAAATAATTGTCTTATTTAGTTACATTAATTTACTTAACCATATTTCTGAAGTGTTTTGAAGTCGGTTTTATTTTTTATTAAAAAAACTTTAATCAAATCCAATCACAATGTAATAACTGTAAACAGTTGAGGAGCTCTCTTAACTATCCTTCGTCTTCATCACCAAAACCCTAATAACAGTCACACCTCATCTAAGTGTAAAGTTCTCATCGAGACAAATTAATCAAGCCCCAACACAAGGTAACTGCACTGAATCGTTGAGGAGTTCCCTCATCTGTAGTTCGACTCCATCAGCAGATCGACTCCAGACCTTTATTTAATCGTAGTGATTTAAAATACTTAATTGATGGAAATATTGACAGACGCACTTGTTGTCCCTACAATTTTTGAAAGTTTCCCTCCATTTTCCCAGGATTCCAATCATCAGATCCTCACATGATGGTATAGGACCACCTTGAAAGTAAACCGTTTTGAACACAATAGTTATTTGTTATGCGAGGCAGCAAAATTGGTTTTTCCTGCGAATGCCGAGCGATGAAATACCGAGCTAGCGAAGTATTCTAAGGTTGAACTTTGAGTTTAAAAAAAGAATACTGAGCGTCGCGAGTAATTCCGTCGGAGTTAAATTACTACTATCATCGCTGGAATCACTCATTTTTAATTTTCATATAGAAAATAGAAAAAAAAATTCTTTTCGACTTCCTGTTCATTATTTATTATTCTAATTCTATTTAATAATGTTCTAATTAACCTAACAAATATTTATTTGTTTTATACAATGGAATATAAAATAATGTTAAAAAATTAAATAAACAGATAATTAACATATTTATAAATACTTAAAGAAGGAACCTCATTTTTAAACGTTCATATTTTTAAAAATAATGGAACATGCAATGGTTAATGATCTTTTGGAGTACCTAATATTATCTTTGTTAAACTTATCAATACTTACTTCAAACAGGAAACTGCCTAGGCAGACAAAATACTTTAGCGAAAACAGTTTTTATGTCCTAATTTGGCTAAGCAAAAACGACTTTTCCGAGCAAGTGAGATGAAAAAAAAGAATTTTTTGAATTTTTTGAAGAATGAAATTATCGAGTAATCTTGTAAACATACAGTCGAATTGAGGACCTCCTTCTTTTTGAAGTCGGTTAAAAATATAATAAAACACCTACTTTCCCCACATCAAGTGTTCCACTTGTCTACTATACTTCATATTGATTACTCAGGATTTGCATATAGACGATGCGGTTATGTCTAATACCGTTATTAAGTAACGTAATCGCTTTAAATTGTAACATGCGTAGGACGTCCTATTGCATGGGACTCACTGCTCTGAGGAAAATACTTAGAGACGGCAGAACTAAGAGCTTTGGAAAAAATAACAATTACTTCACTATTATCATCAAAACAATACTTCAATATAAGCTTTTATAGGGACTTCCAAACACAACCATCCCGCCTGTGGTTAACGGTTCCGTTCGACATGTTTACCTAATATCGTCAGTGCACCATCTACTGAGGGGTTTGTGCACCTTGGAAGCCTATCCTTAGTCCATTAGTCAATCGGCTTTCTAAACTCTTAAATACATAGGTACTTAGTTTATTATTTCACTCCATTTTTTTCATCATCTGAATGACTATGATTGCTATTGTAAACCAAAACCAATAAAACTTACCAAATTCAAGGTTCAGGTATAGAATTTAAATATATAAATGACTGCCTCGTTGGTCTAGTTGTTAGCCTATATGGCTTCGATCACGAGGTCCTGGGTTCGATCCCTGGGTCGGGTCATGGAATAATTCTGAGCTATTTCATTCTTCTATGAAATGTGCAGTGCATTCCAAGCCTGGAGTCTGGAAGTTGGAGGTGTAACACCCCCGTGCCTCGGAGAGCACGTTAAGCCGTCGGGCCCTGTCCCATAGTGATCGGTAATAAATGAAACATTATCACCCTAAGCCCGCCAATCCGCATTGAAGCAGCGTGGTGGGTGTACGCTCTATGTACCCTCTCCTATAAGGAGGGAGGCCTGGCCCTGTAGTGAGCCGTTAATAATAATGATGACGATGAAAATAAATAGTTTGCAATTAATACCTACAAAAATCTCAACGTCAACCAGAGCATCCTGTGTAAATATTGACTAAAGTCAAATTTTAGTGAAAACAGCAAAATTAGTCAATAAAAAAAAATAGAGATTACATTGAAACAGGTTGAAACGTGTAATTAAAGCTTGATTAATAAACCTTTTACTGAAACCAAAGCTAAGCCTAAAAGGTCGTGTGTCTTACAGACATTATTCACAGCTGCACCTATGCCATAGGAATTATAATCCAATAGGCAGATAATTACAGGGCGATACGCAAGCCCCTTCAATAAATTACACTTCGGAAAATATTATTCCATCAAGGCATTTCTAATGAAGTCTTAGCTGTGATCGTTATGCACTTAACACTATAATTAGAGACACTGAAATATAAATACATAAAAAAATTATATCTCTTAGAACATGCGTACCTACAAATAAATATCTACCTACTACGAAATAAAAAATAATATTATACAAAGGACATTGCCAAAAATTTTATGGAAGTGAACCCCAGGCTGCCCAGTAATGATATATATGTCATTAAATAGTGCAGATTTTCTATTTACAGAAAATCAAAGTTGTATGTAGCTATGCAGTCGCAGGAAAAAGTTATGAAGGTTGAAGAAGTTGACTTTACATACTGCGACGACGGTCACGTGATTCAGAACACAAAAAAATCGATTGAAATTTTAATTTTTTTTTGATATATTTTCAAGTGATTGCTATGAAACATGGGTAGTTGTTTAAAATTCATTATGTATTTAAATAAAACAGTAAAATATGAGCATAGGTTTGGACAGCCTGGGGCAAATTTTGGCAATGTCCTTTATAAAATAAAGAATTAGTTTCGAATATTCATTTGCCTTAAACGTTAAATTTAAATACAATTTGACGAAACAGGTTTAAAATTAAAACAAGTTTTTTACAAGTTTAAAGTTCGTCTTAAAATGAATAATAAATTGATAACAAGTTTCTATCAATTAGTGACCAGCGCTATAATTTTAACGACGTTTACAGTGCGATGCCACAGTGGCGCAAAGACAAACTGTCAAATTAATATGCTAATTATTAAGGGCTTGGCTAACACCTCAAAACACTTTTTATGGATGTAAAATTGATTGACAGTTGATAAACGCATATCAATTAACCTAATACATGGGCTCAAATGCGTTTTTCTTTTTATAACGATTATTTTATGATCTGAACTTGTATTTTTTAAATCAATCAAGTATTTTGACGGGTTTCCCACTAAATGGAAGAAAGCCATGGACTAAATGAACGCTGGGTACATCTATACTAATATTATAAAGTGGTAATGTTTGTAAGTTTGTAAATAAAGATCTGTCGGGGCTAATCTTCGGAACTACTGATCCGATTTTAAAAATTCTTTCACCAGTAGAATGCCACGTTATCGGTAAGTGTTATAGACTGTATTTTATATTTGTATTGTATATATTACCCGAGTTATCACAGTTTTTGTCGCGCGAGTCGGACCGTGAAATTTATTAAATTTAGCTTTATGCGCGTACGCTGCCTTAGATATTGGATATAATAGAAAGCATTGTATGAAAACTTTATGCATCTTAAAAAGTTCTACAAAAAAATCTGCGATAGCATATATCTATCTTTTATATTTTGGCAGATATATCTATCTTTAATAACTTTTTGTGTTTCAAAAAATCATTTAATTCATGCTTACGTTTACGTCATTCTTTATAGAACTAAACTTAAATCCTTATAAAAATAAATTATTTGATAATCACAAGGATATTATAGGGATAAGATTTGCCTTTTACAGTATGGTAATTAGTTAAATAGTTTCGGAGATATTACAAAATTTCTAAAAAGTGCGACTCTGTAATAAATCATTTAATTCATATGCTTAAGTTTACGTCATTATTTATACCACTAAACTTAAATCCTTATCAAAATAAATTATTTAATAATCACAAGGAGATTATAGAGATAAGATTTGCCTTTTACATTATGGTAATTAGTTATATAGTTTCGGAGATATTACAAAATTTCTAAAAAACAGGACAATGTCGCTGTAGATATCGTCCAAATTAAGTTGACCTCCTCCGTGTTATGTTATACGTACTGAATAGGGGTCAACATTTTGGTACTTATATTCTTTGAGAATTCGATCTTTGATCTTTTCAATTTATTGGTGGCATGGCAGACCATATTTATATAATATACGAAAAAGTTTGTTCGTTTGTTTAAACGGGCTAATCTCTAGATCTTCATGTCGGATTGTAAATTATTTTGTTTATTATGAAAGCTAGACTCGAAAGTGAAATAGACTATTTAATACAAGCTATACAGCTGCTATGCACATCAGCTTGCCATAAATATTTATTGTTGATTTTAATGTACTGTAATATCGTACAATGTTTTACAAAAATGTACACGGGACGGGACGGAGGATATTGCTTCACAGGAAACTATAAAAAAATTACATTGAGAGGGGTAGCGGGAAAAGAGCACACTTTATATGAAAGTCTGTCTTTAAAATTAAAAGGGTACCTAAGAGGTTTTCACGCCGACGAAGTCGCGGGCGACTGCTAGTGTTCAATAATATCCTAAAACGATATTATTTTTAAATTACTTCAATGGAGTTTCTCAATTCTATCGTATATATTTCTTTTGATATTTGCTCGCGGATGACTTTGTCTTTTATGAACCGATTTTGGTGATTTTTTGTTGGGAAGGAGATAGTCCGTTGGTGGTGCTATGTCAAGGATACCAGGATCTGATGAACAACTAAGTGATCCTATAAGGGTTCCGTTTTTTTCCTTTTTTTGGTACGGAACCCTAAAAACATCTATAATCACATATTATATTAAGAGACCAAGTAACCCATTGAAATTAAAAAAAAACATAGATTGAAATCAGTTCAGAATTTTCTTCGTCTGCTACTAGTATAAACATATCAGCAGCCGTTTTATCTTTTTTCTCTCTGAAGAATTCATACAAGTTGTCGAGTATAAATAAGGTCAGCAGTAATTAAGTCACCTGTACCGATTTATGTAAATGGTAAGTTTAATTATGTAGATACTTATCTGTAGAGTCAACATCACACCTGTTGCACCGGATGTACACTTGATGACAACATCCGGTTTTAGTTTAAACTACCCAAGTATTAAACTAGATTTTTTTAATATAATCGAGCCATTTAAAATATTTTTACCTAAGTAAGAAAGAAATTTCTACATTATTATTAAAAAAATGTTAACCATGTCCTTAAATAAAAGTAACAATTACCCCTTTTTGAGGATTGAGGATTATCCTTATTAATTACCACTTTCGAAAATCCGTCTGTTGGTCCATTAAACAAACAAAAGCTTCTATGATTGAGGTAGAAGCTTCTTATTAAACGCAAACGCAATAGCGAACCGACTCAAAACGCACTAAAAAGTAAAATATAACTGTGTCATTTAGTTGCTTTAATTTACTTAAGCATATCTAGGAGTCGGTGCCAGCCAAGGTTTCTACTTTAAGGACGTTACCTAGAACCCACAAACTGCTTTACTACATAAAATAAAGGTTCCTTAAACTTGGCTGGCACCGACTTCATAGATATGCTTAAGTAAATTAAAGGAACTAAATGACACAGTTATTTTTTACTTTTTAGTGCGTTTTGAGTCGGTTCTATTTTTATTTAAAAATTTTTATTCATCGATCTTTCATCACTTTAGTTTTAATTTATTTTTTACACATGCCTACGATATAAATAAATATGAAATCCTGCACTAAAAATATATATAAATTAGAAATAAAATATATGTAAATTGTAGATAAAAATAGATAAGCTAACATTCAATGGCCTAAGCTTTAATTTAAATCACATTTGTGACGCCTGATCGGTTATAATTCAATTATAGGGATTATTTTGATTATGATCTGATACAGCATTTTACCTGAGTGGTTTTAAGGCTCGCAGATATCAAGTATTATGATAAAACAAAATTAGTAATCCTATTATGAATAAGTACGATCTTGTTCGTTTGTTAGATCGCCAACACATAGAAAAACATGTTGTCAAAATAATCAAAAAGTATGACAGTACTATTTCATACTTAATATAGATTTTTAAGAATAACGCATATCTTTGCATACTATTAGTTAGTTCAAGTTTCTCTAGGGTACTGTGTGTCCATTGTTTACAATGAAGAATTTTAAATAAATAAATAAAATTTTAATCTAATACTTTAATGTAGCTTTCTTTTTTGAGATGTAATGACTTATCCCAGACACTAGTGAGTGTCAACTACCATTAAAATAGTCCGGACACTCACCAATAAGCACGCTAAATTGACGAACACTGTAGACTGTACAGTTATACTAAATTGACGTTCTAATTAAATAAATCTATTTTATAACTAGCAGTGCCCGCGGACTCCGTTCCGCGTTAGAAATATTTTTGTCCCGACCTGTTGTACCGCGTAATACTTCAGGTCGAAAGTTCGGGATAAATAAAAATTATGATAATTATAGCAAGATTAGACTTGCTATCATCATCATCAGATATACTTGTTCTTTTGCTGGCAAGTCGCTGATAACGTTCGGTGCTAGACTCCTTATCACATGTTCGACGTATTATGTTTGTGGTTAGCCAGTCGCTGAGACCTTCTAGTGCTAGACTCTCTCACACGTCCTACAGAGGTAATAGGTCTTTGGCTGAGACCTCCTGTCTGAGATGTATGTCCAGATAGTTGAGATTTTGTTTTAGGCATTCTGACATTATTTCATCAGAACGATGCGATTATTTCAAATAATCAAACGATGGTCCTTGTTAGAAATTTTAATATTAAAGTTGAGTAGGAAATACCTAGATTGAAGAAAATAGTACTTAAATTCAGTAGAACAAAAAAAAACGAAGTTGTTGAGAAAACAAAGAATTAAATGTAACTAATTAATTAAACCACCACGCAACGGCCGGTTCGCACCGCACATTTCTATCTTGTTGATATCTTTGAAGATATTTGTTTAAACTGTATACTGTAACTGTACTGTAGAGTAAAGGGCACAAATATTCTACATTAAATTTTTGTTGTAACAAACATATTTATAAAGATATAGATTAATACCTTATGGGCTAAATGAACTTCACAAAAATTAATGATTTTTTATCCACAATTTTAACTGTAAAAGCAGTTATTGTGAGTTATCTGTAGAAGATAGGCATATGCTATTGCATTTTTTTTTCAAATTTTGATACGTTCTTTTTATGGTAGAACATTGTTATGTTCTATCCTCAATAGTTTTCGCAGCGCGCGCAATTAAAGCAATTTTTTTACAACTTTTATTACATAATTCAAATTTAAGTAAAGATGCGTAATTAATTTTGGATTTTTTATAACCACTAATACT
This sequence comes from Mycalesis mineus, assembly GCA_034621355.1. Taxonomy (NCBI): domain Eukaryota; kingdom Metazoa; phylum Arthropoda; class Insecta; order Lepidoptera; family Nymphalidae; genus Mycalesis; species Mycalesis mineus. Next base: position 11,074,463 of record CM067882.1, read on the forward strand.
CCACAATAATGTAGCTTACTATTGGTCAAATAATTTTGAATATTGATTCACTAAATCCAGAGATTACCCGTCAAAAACTCAAACTTACAACGTCACAAACTCACAAACGCTACCTCTTTATAATATTATTTTTTGAAGTATAGATACGTATCCAGTTGATTTATTTTGACAATTGTTGATCTTCCATTTATGAAATTCCATGAACTTTACGCAATATCAATAAAGCTCAAATTGACTCTACGTTTTAGTTACAAAACGTTTGTATGGGAAAAAGAAAAGGGCTGTTTTTAGGGTCTTTCCGGCATTAATTTGAATTTTTCTCGCCGTAAAAACCATCCTTGAACTTCAACGAACATTTTAAAAAAAGAATTGTCCAAATTGGTCCAGGCGTTGTTGAGTTATGCGCTTACCAACACATTTTGCGATTCATTTTTATATTATAGATTACATAACTTGCGTTCAACCACACGCTATGCTATACAAATAAATATAAAAAGTTAAAGTGTCTGGAAAGTGTTAACAGCTTTATATGTATCATTGAATACATATAAAAGTATACCTATAGGTACGGTTTATAATTAATCAATTAATTTACCAAAAAAAAAATTAAAATTTACGTCTGTCTATGTTTAAATATATATGTCGTTTGATTTGGCTTATCTCTGAAACTACCAGCCGGATTGTATAAATTTATTTTTTGTATGATAACTATATTCATGAGAAGTGACATAGGCTATTTTTCACATATTCCCACGTGAGCGGGAACTACGCGGGTAAAGCCGCGAGCGTCCGCTAGTTACCTCTAAAGACAGACAGCAGTGGCATTTAAGAGGTGTGTCTAGTGAGCTAAACCGTCACTCTGATTAATGTTATTAGGTGCGATGAAAAGGTAAGCCTTCGTGCCGATTGAGCAATCAGCAATGACACTAAACTCGACGAGACAATACAGACGAGTGTTGTAATCGCTTTCATTTTAAGATAAGCGTAGACTTTAGACTATGTGCAAGGAAAACTTAAGGGTTAGTTGAAGTTAAAGAATATTTCCCTTGAAAACTTATTATTATCTTTGCTATGGGCTCTGACTGTGTATGTTGTACCATAAAAGAAAGGTTTATAAAAAATCATTTGCTGTGCGTGCTATAAAGCTATGAAATGCTTTCCCAGTGGGCATACGTGAGTCGGAATCGCTTTACATTTTCAAATAAACAAAATTATTATTATAAAACAAAAACCTGACTGCTTAGAAGTTATGAACTGAAAAGAGAAAAACAAGGATCACTATATCTATATATAATTATAATTTTATTTGAGACTTTTTAGTTTTAGCTTATGATTTAGAAATGAGACTACACTTGGTACACTTTTTGCCATTTTTTGTTAAAACTGCAATATAAACATGATATGATATTTATATTTTTGAAATGGTTTTTTACAACCTTTCATTTGACACCCATATTGCTAAGATAAGAGAAAGAAATGCACACGTCCCCCCTTTTTCCCCCCATTTACAGCCGCCATTTTGAAAATTTATATAGCCTGTGTCACTGCCACAATTTTTACAAATTCAACGACACCTCACATGTCAAAATCCGTTTAGCCGTTTAGGCTGTAGCGCGTGCCGAAGAAATGGACATACATACATACATACGCTCGAAAAACATAACCCTTATTATCCTTCTGACGCAGTCGGGTAAAAAGCAGCTAAAAGTCATTATTTTAAATATTAAAGATGACTATCTGAGTTTATGTTCTTCTTATGACATGTTAATGTAGGTATATATGTTAGTTTATTTTATGACATATTGTATTTATCATAGGTATTATCTGTGTACTCTGGTTTACGTATTAGTATGCAACTATTTGTATGTATGTATATTTTATAAGTACACCACCTGCAGACTTTTCTTTAATAGTTTTCCTGATGCTAAGGTTGCCTGGCAGAGATCGCTGCTAAGCGATAAGTCCGCCTTTTGCGTTCCACATATTTCTTATGTAATTTGTGTCTGTATCTCTGTCTGTATTTTTCTTACGTGTGTGTGTAGAATAATAATAATATTATTCACTCGTATTGAAAAACTAAAAACTTATTCTCATCTAGTTCACAAACAATCAGCTGGATTCCACCATCCACCTTCAAAACTCACGAAGTTCTGTGCGGTGTTCCCACACCGTAAACGTTACTGGTACTTCCGCTGCGAAAAATTAACGTTTTCTTAGCTTATTTTTAAATATGCACAACGAATTTTTCATATTACCGGGTAAATTATTGTAAAGATTTGCGCCTTCGAATTTTATAGTTCTTAGGCCAACTGCTTTGAGTTATTCCTTCTATGTTGTTTAGTTGCCAATAAAACAAATTATTAAACATAGAGCCATTTTTGATTTCTTAAAATATGTTTTTAAATAATCAGCCGATGCACTTCCACAGTTAGTGTAAGATGAAAAGGAAAAAGTATCAAAATACTTGGACCTTGCTCATGAGGTAACCGTCATGTGGAATTTTGATTCAACAATGATTGTTCCTATAGTCGTTTCAGTCAACGGTCTTATAGCGAAAAGCTTTGACGAACATCTTAAAAAGCTTTCGCTTAATTGTTGGATCAAGGGTCGGATACAGAAGGCAGTAATTTTTGAAACGGCGCGTATTGTGAGAAGGTTTCTCACTCTGGAGCCCTGACCACCGGTTGCTTGGACCCCCGGGCCCCGCAGGCGGAATGGATTTTTTTATAAATTTTTAATAGTTTTTTATAATTGTTTTATAAGCATTGTTGAAAATTTAAAAAGAAATGTGAATAAGTAAATATAAATTAATGTCCTGTTTCTGAAATACTTAAGTAATCTGTAATCGACTTTATGATTGACTCGATTATATAGATAATTCTTGAATGATTTATAAAACATGGACAGCGTCTCGTGTCTGCACTGCTTCGAGGTTAATCTGTCGGTCACGCTCGACATATACGATACCTGTACGTATTCATTTAATTCAAGCAAGATAAAATATTACATATAATTATAAAGTTACATTACTCGCTCCTTACATGTTTGTAGTGTATTTAGTCGAGGATTAATTGTCATTTATTGAACACGATTTATCAATAAATTATGTTTTATTGACATCATCTAACGTATTTATGCAATCGTTTTTAAATTTATTAAGTATTTTTTTTACATTATTGTATATTTGTGTACATTTTCTCTGGGTCCGTATTATAAGTCACTCAGTAATCAGGAGGTCTTAGGATTCTCTTCTACTTATCTATTTTAAGTTGGCGTCAGACTTGATTTAACGGATGAAAATCGGACGCATGTCATCATTGATGGTGACAGGGGGGGCATCAGGTACAGGGGGATAAATAGATCTTCACCCTATTGAAAGTTATACACGTGTTCTCGGTACGCTCTAAATGATGTCGAGTGTTGGCTAATTTATTCGTATTTATTTTTAATTGTACAAAATACTTATTCATTTTATAAAGGCAATAGTTTGTAAGTAGGGGTGGATGGATATACGGATGTCTGTTGCTCTTTCACATAAAAACTACTTAATGAATTTTGATGAAACTTCACAGAGATATAGCTTACATATTAGAATAACACGTAGCCCACATTTTATCCTAAAATTCCCACGAGAACGGGAACTAAGCGGGTGAATAAACGGACGTCCTCTAATAGGTATGTAATAATAGAATGTTCCTTAACGACCGTTACGAACTTTAAGTTATAGTAGGTATCTATCGATATGTGAAAGGACGGAAGTCCTAGATTAAGTAGGTAAGTACTACACACAGAATTAGTTTCACACTTTTCACGTTAAAACGATCACAACCTCAAAAATTCATATGCGCTATATATTTCCAATTAAAATACCAGCAAACGTTGTGAAACGTCCATCAATCACAGTTGGCAGTAGTCAGGTACTGACATGAAATATTTACTCCGCTATCACTTGGGCTGATTCATTGTGCTCAAACATAAATCATGATTCATTGTTTAGAATCATAAATCAACAGTTCAATGGGATCTGAATATAAATCAATACGCAAATCGTAAAGAGCGCATAAAACGCATTGCTTGTTTTGTGAATGCATTCCTTTGCTTATCGTAGGCAGCATGCGTCTATACTATCTATCGAAGAATTAATTAATAAATTTCCAGTGTACAAAAGTATTGGGTATTTGAGACTTACGCATGTAGTATGACCATCATTATACCATAACCTTATCTACTGCTGCTCCATGCCAAAGGGGAATGCCCGTTTATGGCCAGCAAACACCTGATAATTTACTCCTTACTTACCTCGATATATTTTTGTTTTATGTGGCAACATCCATTTGACTTTTTTATTACCACTGTTATTTTCAAATGTCAACTTCCAAAAAATATCAACTTTTTTCCTTCTTCGTAAACTTCATAACGTAGTGGTTATATTATCTTTGGTACTTCGTAGCTCATGTGCGTTGTTTAATTGATTATTCTGATTCTGCGATTTAACTGACGACTAAGCTTTTAAAATGGATTCCCGGATGATCTGCCTAAAATATATGACACACTGAATGAGTCTGGGTAAATACAAATGTATTCGCAATATTTTAAAAATAATTTTATTGTGATTGATTAAAATATTTTTTCTTCAAAATCCAATCTTTTTTAACCCAATTCCCTAATCATTTCCATCCCCACATAGTTTTATATGAGTGTAGTTGTGGCCAAAGTTGCTATGACTGATGGGCATTGTCCTTTGTTATACTTACTTAGAATATGTGATTTCTTACTTAGACCCGTTACGTTGTTCCACGCTCTATATCCTCTCTCCTAAGTTTAATACGCTTCTTCTTCTTCTTTCAGTGCCTCTCCGACTAGCGAAGGTTGGCAGTCAGTTTCGCAAATTCCTCTCTATTTTTCGCGATAGGTATATCCTCTCTCCTAAGTTTTATACGCTGATAGGTCACTAATATGCTGATAGTGATGATGTTGATGAAGATGATGTTGATAAAGATGATGATGTTGATGAAGATGATGATATGTATGGACGATGTTATTTTAATTATTCTTAACAGAATTTAAATCTAAGTAGATACTTATTATTTACTTATCACTTGTATCTAACCTTGTCCTTACTACAACAATCGCTTTACCATTGGCCATTTCGCAGTCATTATGACAATTGAGGTCAATAGTAACCAATCCAAACGTTTAATATAATTGACCATAAAGTTTTCAATTATACCACGCCCCTGCCTTGCCTAAGATTGAAAAGGTCCGAAATCGTCAAAGCTCTATAATGACCTATAAGTAAACAGTTCGTTTATTTTGGATAAGTTGAACCTGAGTAATATTCTCGATTAAGTAATAAAACTAAAAAAAAAGTCGAATTTATTATTATGATTTGATCTAACCTCCTTACTACAACAATCGCTTCATTGGCCATTGAGTCATGCCATTGGGTCATAGTAACCTCCTAAGTTGTAATTGACCATAAAATTTTCAAGGTTAAAACGAGATTGTATGTTCAAGAATCAAGCTCTATAATGACCTACAAGTAAACAGTTCGTTTATTTTGCATTTAATTAATTAATATCCAGGTCTGACTGGTGGAAAGTAATCAATTTATAATGATGCTTAGAACCTCTAGAAGTGCTTCGTTTTGCCCTTGAGGGCAATCACATTCTGAGGGTAAGTGATGACGATTAATAATAAACATAATAATAAATTTCTTTTTTCAGGAGTAAGCTCATCATACAAGTTAATAGAAACCTTTCGCTACGAAAGATGTGTTACAAAGAGATTTTCACAAAAAGTGCTAGATAACAAGGAAATTAAATTATCTAAAATATTATTCATTAAATTAGACTATAATGCTTAATGGAGCCCTCTGGTGCAAGCTAGACCAGAGAGAAAGGATTCGCGAACTCGTCTAATATTTCCCAAAAGTGTAACGGTACTGTGGCAGTAGATCCCCGAAAAGGCTGTCCTTCTCCTGCCACCCTTGTAGACACCAATGAGGCAACAATATTTCGCGCTGCGCGCCGGGCATTAAAGTGAATGATTTTATTTAACCTATGCGCATGTAGCTTCGTTTTGTAAACCTTGTCCGAGCTGGAAGTTTTAAGTGGGCAATCTGGTCTGAACAAGGTTACTTTTACGGCTTCCAACAACCGAATTTACCCTCAGATGTGATTGCACTCAAGGGCCAACTAACTCTTTCTTCCATCAATCATAATATTATAATTGACTACCCGGTTCGACATTAATTTACTCATTGAAAATTAATGAGCACAGTACATAAATGATTCTTACATTTTTTTCAATGTTCATATTATGACGACCTCTGTGGCGCAGTGGTATGCGCGGTGAATTTATAAGACGGAGGTCCTGGGTTCGATTCCCGGCGGGGCAGATTGAGATTTTTCTTAATTTGTCTTGGTGTGTAAAAAGTGGAAAACTTTCGCCGTGGCTAGTTACCACCCTACGGACAAAGACGTATCGCCAAGCGATTTAGCGTTCCGGTACGATGTCGTGTAGCAACCGAAAGGGGTGTGGATTTTCGTCCCACTCCTAACAAGTTAGCCCGCTTCCATCTTAGACTGCATCATCATTTAACATCAGGTGTGATAGCAGTCAAGGGCCAACTTGTAGTTGATAAAAAAAAATTAAATTAATTATTATTTATTAACTAATAAGAAAAAGCCTTCACATTTTTAATCCAGAAAAACAGATGTTCTAACGATACGAGCTTAATAAATGATCGTGCAAAGAATTGAAGTCATGTCCTCTAATGAGGCAACATTCTAAAAACATGGCCGGTCAAGAACAAGATTTATTTTTTATTTATTATTGTTTATAAGCTGACTTATAAATCTGAAATACGTGACTCCCATAAGCTATACAAACCAATTAACCGTTGACTTCAGGTACTAAATAGCTTTTAACTAAAATCTAGATAGCGACTGGGTCCATTTATCTGTCAAGACACATGAAACGTATGTGCTCACTACGCCTTCGTGGGTGACTGTAAAATTATTCACTACTATGGTTACTCGTTGCTAAATTAATTGCTTCGAGTTAGTAACTGTAGTTGAGCTATTAAAACAAGAACAAACAAATTAATCATTCTTGAAAATCTTTCATTTTTGGACACGAGAAATGAGGACAAAGATATACTTGTCCGCTTTCGCATAGCAGTCCTTTGTAAAGTTGTTATCTTTTTAATATCTTTCTGCATATTTGGATAAGAATGTTGCCTGAGAGAAACGATCATTATGCTGTCTATTACATCATGATCATCAAGGACGTGCTAGAGATATAAAAATATATGATTATGCACATATGTAAATAGTATATGTCCGTCAGGAATAACTGATCCATGTGTCTAGTGACCAACGTGCTGGTGCTTTTTTAGCCCAAAGAATACGCCTTGCTCTTCAAAGGAGAAATAGCGCCAGTATGTTGTCCTTTTTGTTTGCTTTTTCTGAGTTTTGACCATATTAAAAGTTAACAACTATGTTTTGAACAAGTTTTATAATTGATAGAGTGAACGCCAAAAAACATGACGTCTGCGTCTTACCTCGCTTTCAGGGTTCCATAACTTGAAGTGCAAGCAGAGCGCGGAACGAGTGACAAAGAAGCACAATCGTTTTTTGTCCGTCTATTAAATATTATTTTAATAATAATTAATTATTCATTATAAATCTCAATATCAATTATAAAATCAAAATCAATTACTTTTTAATTTAAATTAATATTTATAAAAATATACTTCAATTAAAAATTTTAATAACCAATTAAATGCTACCATTCCATCAGTATTTACTTAAGACATTGTCACGTTCAAATATCGTCAGTAAACCGACTTTACAGACAACCAATTTTTTTTATATATCGATATCTCCATGAAAACGGAATCTGGTTCTTTTTAAGAAATAGTTATCGATTTGCAACATTTTCTATTTCTAATTTTCAATTCATCACTAAAGTACGTACTTCCTCAAAATTTTACATTAATGTAATATTTAAGCTTTAATTTCATGTTTAACGATGAAACTTAAAATGCTCGGTAATAATTAATACATATATTTAATGTTCGAGTGAATTTACAGATCTATTGCGGAAAGTATTATCTTTTTCACAACGTTTCCTATGGTTGAATAACATACGATTTTTGATTCGCTATAATTGTTTATAATCGTGCACAATGCGTTTAGAAAGAGTGAGATTAAATCGAGAACGCGTAGTACGTTTCGCAAATGTCTCCTGTCGAGTCGAAGGCTTTAAACTCGGTCTTAAATCTGGTGTAAGCACTAATAAGCTGACAACCAGCCAGGTTACATTTCAGTGAACCTATTTTAAGTTACCCGTATTGTATTATTTTATTAAATTTAATTATAACTAATATAATTTAGCGAATGGTAGCAGTATATATTTCAAAATCTTAAATTTAGTTTCAACTGCGTTATAAAATATGTGTGTGCAATAAAACTTTGCAAATTAAATTTGAACCAAAATCACTAGAACTATGAAAATCTGCATTTTTTTTAGCTCTGAATTAAGAATTTGAAAATTTTTGGGAATTTTGAAAATTTTAACTTTATTTTTTTAAATTTTTTTTTTCATCAACTACTAGTTGGCCCTTGACTGTTATCACACCGCGAGTGAAACCTTAAGTGATTTTTAACGATGCAATCTAATTCGACACGTATATTTTTTTTTTTTTTTTATATGTATGAGCAAGCATAACTTTTTAGGAGTCCCATTTTGAAATTCTTTTTTTATAGAAAGGGCACACCCCCATTGTCCGTGTTTCTATACGATATCCTACGGAAATTGAAGGAACTCTTCAAATTTTGGAGGCACGCTTACGCGATTTCGTTTTTGTCTCGGTATCGTAGCTTTTTGGCTACGGCCGAAAAGACTCCGTATAGCACCAGTACGTTACGTGGCGATAAATCACTAAAAAGTAAGAAATAATTTTTTTTAACAAAAAATGAACCGCGCACGAAAAAGTAACAAATAACTTCCTGTAGTTGCTTAAATTCACCGCGCATACCACTGTGCCACGAAGGATTTGTATTTGAATTTTCAAGAACTTACAAACTATTTACTACTAAAATAAATGTTCCTAAACACCGAATTATAATGTATGCTATGCAATGTAACTACCCATATCATCCGCGAGTGAAACCACAGGGCGCTAGTATTTTATAATGATGAATGCAGAGGATAAAGGAAATGGGAGTCTACCTCATGTTAAGTGGTATGTCAATCACTCAGCGAGCGTTGCACGCCACTTCCTGCCCAGTGCTTGTCATCCTGAACCATGAAGGCTGACTTATACAAGTAGAGTAATTTATGTCATAACAGCTAAAGTTTCTTACAAATATCAAAAATTGGTCTATAAACAAACTTTTTAAATTAAAGCTTGTTTTTATTTTTATAGTTTAATTTATATTTTTATAATTTTGAATGAGACGGATATAATTTACTTACCCTTTAGAAATTCCACATAATACTTTTATTAATTTAAGCTTTATTTAATGTACAAAAACCCAGTCGATTGACTAAAGTTATAAAATAGATACTGTAAATCGTGTTAAAAAAGTATCGAAAGTTTATACCGATTTTTAAAAGGACGAATTTTCTAGCGTCTGTCCTTTCGCAATAAAAATCTGATCCGATCACAGAACAAAAAAGCGCAAGCTTGCCAGCTGGGTCGTTCATTGTACTTGAAACACTCAAGAAAGGAGAAAGCCAGATCCTAACCCAGAAAGAACACAAATTGTAAATATACTAAAAATATCCTATTATTATATAAATGTTTTAAAATAATCCATTTTTCCTGTTGGACATCGGAATAAAATTCTGTTAAAAAAGTAATTAAACTATTTCCTTTTTATTTACACTTTTTACGCATTTTTAAATCTTTACTGTTGCACTGGGTTCTAGCCTTTTAAATCGTTTTTATTGTATTTTCATCAAAGTGTGCTCTAAAAACCTAGTATCCAGAGTTGTTGAGCCTGTTTAAAATGTATTTAATGAAGCTTTGCGATTGTCATATTAGTGTGACAGCTGTGTTATGTGGTTGTTTACGGAAATGGACGATAACCAACGTTAGGCTCGTATCGAATACTCCGACTTCTAGAACTTTTAAATGTAATTTATATTAAATAGTAAAAAAAATGCAATAAAATGATGCATAATACATTGTTGTACAATATGTTTTTATTAGTGGGTTAAAGTCCTATACATTGTCTGGCATTCTTTTTTATAGAGCCGGCTGCACGCACGAAAAAACATGACGTCATGCTACCTCGCTTTGAGGCGTTCCATGTACGTGAAGTGCAAGCGAGAGCGCGGAAGAAAGCACAATCGGCCTTTGCGTTCGGCAGCGTTCGACATCCGTCTATTAAATATAATTATTAAATTAATATATTTATTATAAATTTAAAATATAAATTTATAAAATCAAAATCATATACTTAAATTAAAAATTTTAATAACCAATTAAATGCTACCATTCCATCAGTATTTTCTTAAGACATTGTCACGTTCAACTTCAGCCGACGACAACCAATTTTTTATGATATTTTGCAAATTAGCCTATGTCTTTCCTCGTGAGTCTAACTATCACATACAAATAGTATCTGTTAATTTGAAATTACAAACAGACACTTCAACATTATTTACATGTAGAGATACTATGTAAGTTAAGCAGAAGGGATGTTTTTGTGTGCGTCGTGAGAACGCGTGCGCCTCACGGATGTCAGATCGGTATCTGGCGAAACTAACAAGCGCCCAGTTTCCTTACGCAGTGTATAATTAAATATATCGCGTATAGTACTAACAGCTGTTGTAAAGGCGCATTCACACTGTGCATAAAGTCTTTAGATTATATATTTCTTGATTTTCTTAAAAAAAGGAAGAATAGATATCTACTTCCTTAAAAAGTTTGCTTTTGTTTGGAATGAAAAACAGTCCCATTTTTCTAAAATTATCAACTGTCCTCCCGTAAACATAAGCAAACTTTTTAAGTCATATATATTTTTAGCTGACTGCGTCTGATGTTTTTCGAGCGTGTATGTACAATTCATAAAAAAAAGCATTGTGTTGTCCTAAAATGTATTTCTTGATTTTCTTAAAATAAAGGAAGAATATCTACTTCCTTAAAAAGTTTGCTTTTGTTTGGAATGAAAAATAGTCCCATTTTTTTTAAATTATCAACTGTCCTCCCGTAAACAAAAGCAAACTTTTTAAGTCATATATATTTTTAGCCGACTGCGTCTGATATTTTTCGAGCGTGTATGTACAATTCATAAAAAAAAGAATTGTGTTGTCCTAAAATGTATTTCTTGATTTTCTTAATATGAAGGAAGAATATCTACTTCCTTAACAAGTTTGCTTTTGTTTGGAATGAAAAATAGTCCCATTTTTCTAAAATTATCAACTGTCCTCCCGTAAACATAAGCAAACTTTTTAAGTCATATATATTTTTAGCCGACTGCGTGTGATGTTTTTCGAGCGTGTGTACGTATGTGTGTAGATATGTATCGATAAATCTATCAAAATTTCGTGCCCTTGTACCCAAGACAAAAATTGTGTTTGTAGTTGTTATCTTTATAGTAATAGCTTGTTTGAAGTTGATGGTGTTACTCAGAAATCTGTCAAACCTTCGACCCCGGTTATTATCATTAACATCTATAGCGCTATTTTGTAAGGATATTTTTATAACTTGACAGTGTCTGTCTATTTCTCTCCGTCTAACACTGTGTCTACTAAAGACAGAAGAAGATAATAACAGAAACACATTGTCGCGTTTTAAGAACATCATTTTGGTGTAGTTCTACTGATATCGGTAGTTACAACCCTACCCGACCACCCTGGAGAAGCGTGACGGGAATAAATATTTTTACCATAAATTCTTTAAATTAATTATTTATTTTTACTACAAGGGACCGTTCAAATATTACGTAAGCAGATTTACTACAATTATTTACCCCCCAACCCCCCTTGTCAGCAAAAGTAAGGAAAGTTCCTACTCCCTCCCCCTATGCTTACGTAAACATTTTTCAATTATAAATTTCATATTTTTTTTAATAATTGTCATAATTGAAATTTTAAAAATTAGAAAATTATTTTAGTGTAGATTGGATTTTACTGATACAGTATTCAACATAGAGAATTCACGAATTTTTGCTATTCGTGTAAAAAAATAAATAACTATCGATGACGTAATCATCATCTAGACTCCCCCACCCCCCATGTCATCAAAAATAAGCAATACACAGACCCCCCCACCCCTCTATAGTGCTTACGTAATACTTGAACGGTCCCCAAGGAGAGTGGCATGGACCTGTAGGGGGTCGTTAATAAGCTGATAATTATGACTACTTACATACATTCAAAATTATATAATGGTTCTTATGTGGCAACACCCTAATAAAAAATTAAAAAAACTTGAGACTTTCAAGCGACAGATTTGCCGTAGCACTGATACAAATAAGAATAACTGTGATTTATTGAATAAATATCAGTTTGTCTGTTCGCACTAATATTTAACAATATTTAACGGATTTTGTTTTATTGTTTCAATATAAAAACTTATCAAGTCAAATCGCTTTACCTTTTAAACTAAATTGGAAGCTTTAAAAAAATATACATATAAATATAAAATGCTCAAAAGTATTTTCTACACGAAATTTTTCACAAATTTGATTTTTTGTAGTTTTGTACTAAAAATTCTTTTTTATATTAACGAACTTACGAGGTTAGTGCAGTTTTGCTGGAAAAAAACCTTCGTACAACGTATTGAATTCAAATATTAATTCCAGTAAATATGTATGCCGCGTATATTACATAAACATAAACAGTGCGAACTAAATACTATTCGACACCATATAAGTGCAGCAATAACAATTTGTATAAAGCTATATAAAAATTTACGATCTCTGGAATATTTTTTTATACTGCTCGATTGAAATAACTTGGCCTTAATAGCAATTAGGTGCTGTACATAATTATGCTTTAAAAGTAAATGAGTTATCAACGATATTTATTATATTATTGTCCAAAAGAGTTTTTGAGAGGCGAACTTTTTACGTTATTTCCTTACGGTGAGCACTTTTTGGGAGAATAACAATCTTAGGTGGAGGGGAAACGACCACGAGGGAGATCACCTAGCCGCTGGTCAGACCAAGTGAAGTCGCTCATGGGCCTCCCCCTTACGACAGCCGTCAGAAGAGCAGAGGATCGGACTGAGTGGAAGTAGATTGTGAACACCATAACAAGGACACTGCAGTGTGGGCACGACCTTCAGTATTGAAGAAAACGACGAAGAAGAAGAAGAACAATCTTAGAACTCGCGTCATTTTCGATTCATCGGCGGCACAATGGCTTCATGAGAGACGTTTCACAACTTCACACTTTTTATTCGCACAAAATGTATACATGCATACTTTTTGGTTGAATGTGCAACTTAAAGGTATATAGTATGATTTTCGGATGAACAAAAAGCGTGAAACTTGTGGCATTGTCACCGCACGCTTTTATTCTCTACTAGCAGTCGCCCGCGACTTCGTCCGCGTAAAAACTTCTTAGGTATCCTTCTAATTTTAAAAACAGACTTTCATATAAAGTGTGCTCATTTCCCGCTCCCCCTCTCAATTTAATTTCCCGTCAACCAATATCCTTCGTCACGTCCCGTGTACTAAAGACCTCTATTTTTGTTAAACATTGTACGATATTATAGTACATTAATATTATTACGTTGATACAACTCTTAACAAATGCATTAACTTCGACCAAATTTGATTACCATAAAAACGGTTCTAGTGAGTTAATCTTAAAAGATAGACATATACTGTCGTGGACATTGTTTTAGATCATTTCGAGAGAAATTATCCTTTATACATATATTTTTTGTATCTTGAACCGTTTTCGCAGCGCACGCAACGGAAGCCCTCAAGTATGAATAATTTTCCCCCTTTTTTTCACATTTTCCATTATTTCTTCGCTCCTAATAGTTGCAGCGTGATGTTATATAGCCTAAAGCCTTCCTCGATAAATGATCTATTCAACACAAAAAGAATTTTTCAATTCGAACCAGTAGTTCCTGAGATTAGCGCGTTTAAATAAACAAACAAACTCTTCAGCTTTATAATATTAGTATAGATTGGCAGCCCCCAAACACATTTTTAAAATTTTACTTTTTATTTTATTAAAAACTTTAATTTAATAATCATACTTTTAAATTTTTAATTAATCAAAATAGAAAACAGAAATAATATTAGGTATTAAAATAATAAAATGTAATGTAATTTACAACTTAAGCTATATTATTATTACTAAGTAACCTGACTGTTCTTAGTATGGTTAAAACTGCAAAAAAGATTTGAAACTAATAAATAATTAAACATTTAAATAGCCTGTCACTATATGTGGTTACAAAGACCAAATGTGTCTACAAAAAGCGAGGCGGGCTCTCGTGGCAAGATAATTAAAATATCTGAACGCTCCCTGGGGTTTAGAGATCCTCTGACATGGAGCGAAAATAAAAAACCCAGTTGGAAAAAACGTTAAAACTTAGGACACTATTGTAATAAAAAAGAAATAAAATATTTATTACACTGCATAGTACAGTGCTAAGTTTCGTAACTTGTTATAAATACAGTAGCTGTGACTCGCTAGAACCACGCTGATTTATATAAGAATATAAACAAAATATAAGAGTCGTTAAGTGATATTATAATATCACCCTTAGTCAATGAAGAAGTAGAAGAAGAAATATACTTTATTATACACCATAAATACAATAGACAATAACATAATATAATAACGACACTTAGAAGCTAATTGGACAATTGGCGGTCTCATCGCTAAAAAGCGATCTCTGCTAGACAACCAATATAAAAGAGAGAAATACTTACAAAAAACAGACTCGGGTGTACGTACACCCACGTAATGCAAAAAATGTTTAAATCCATTAAGAGTTTTTTGAGTCCGTTTACAAATAATTTCCAATAATAAGCGCGTTCATACTGATTAAATCAGCATACATATAATAAAATTTAAAAAAAATTTTAGTATAGAATTTTTTTTAAATTTTATTATATGTATGCGTCGAATTATAAAACACCGTACACCTCCAGGCAGACCAGACATAAAGCCTATTCGGTTGTTGATTAGGCAAATGTTACATTATACCTTGGTAAAATTAGGTTGAGCTTTTAGAAAGAGGTAAAAACTCGTGTCAGTTATGTTGTGTCGCATTCATACCTGCGATGTTTACTTAATTTAAAGACGAAAAAGATAAATACTTACGACTCTTATTACAAATCTCTAGAGCTTTTTTTTTCAGAAAACTTTAAGTTCATGTAATATTTATCTGCTAAGTTGAGTCTTGAGTAATTGATTGTACTGAACCCAAGTAATTAAAAGCCGCTCAATTGCAAGAAATTGAGTAATAAATTGCAGCAATCATTACCATACCTGGCAATAGTTTTGCATTCAGCTATACCGTGAAAATATTTCAAAGGTAAAAACGGAAATCATTTATAAAATAGATTACCATTTAGCCCTCCGTTATGGTGATAGGGCCTTGTTCCTTTTTCTATGGAACAGATAGCATCTTATGGCACTTAATAGCGCCGCACATTGTGGACTGAGAGCCCGTGTTCGCCACACCTTCGTCATTTTATAAAAAAACTAGCTGACCCGGCAAACGTTGTTTTGCATTGCAAAAATTAAAAAAAAATTTAGATAAAATTAGATAGTAGCCGATTTTCAGACCTGCTGAATACGCATACAAAATTTGGTAAAAATCGGTAAAGGCGTTTCGGAGGAGTACGGTAACTAACATTGTGACAAGGAAATTTTATATATTAGAAGATGGTAACAATGAAGTATGTTTACGTACAATTATTTTACGTGATAACGTCATAAGAAAACAGCTGATAGTGCTTCTCTGTCGCTTGTTCCGCTCTTAAATATCGGAATATGACATTGATTCAAGCGTTTTCGTACGGCGTTCTTTATAAGACGTTATCACGTCAAAATCTGATACTTAATTAGCACATACTTACCATTGCTAAGTAAGGTAGGCAAGCAACTAGAGTTTAGTGTTATACGGTGGTGGTTTTGGAATCTCATTTTAGTGGCATATAAAGTACCTCGGTCAACCAGACCTAGTTTTGGAGATTAAGATTATATATTTTCTAAAAATTATGTCCCCAGATCGATTAATCGTCACCGAAAACCCCTTACAAAATTTCATGAAAATCTTTGGAGCCATTTCGGAGATCCAGATTATATACAAGAATTGATTTTTCAATTAAGATATAAGAAAGATAAATAGGTATGAACAAAGCTCTGGTCAGCTTTTTTAAAGTGACGAAGGTCTAGCGATCACAGACTCTCAGTCTATTGGTGTTCTAAGGAGCCGTTGTACGGTCATTGATTCGTTTATGGTTGTCTTAATGGTTTATGTCCCACTGCATTGCTAATACAACCTATACAATTATACAAGATACGGAGCCAACGAGTATTGCCTCCACCGTTAATAGATGGTTTAGAGTACTTGAAATGCCTGACTCTAGTTGAAAAGATTGATTTATTTTGATAGTGTTTCTAATTTACTAAGGTTGATTTAGTTAAAGGGAACTCCTTGCAGGAGTGATTCTTTTGTGAAATAAATGGAAGAAGGATTAAATAGAATTTCTTTGTCAAATGTCAACTAGTAATCTAGATCATAATAGTAGGTACTTAAGTTTAAATGTAAAATATTAGCGTCGCCCTGACAGGGCCCATGTCACAAAATGTTAAGTTGCATGCTAATACAATTATTAAGAATATTATTATAAGACATGATTTCTAAATCCTAATCCTAAATGATATTATAAATGCGAAAGTAACTCTGTCTGTCTGTCTGTCTTGCTTTCACTCTACAACTACTGAACCAATTTAAATGAAATTTGGTACACAGTAAGTATAAAGCCTGAAAAAGGACATAGGCTACAAAACGGTTTGTACAAAAAGGTTTGTAAGGGGTTAAAGGGGGGATGAAATGTTGTATGAAAGTATCGTCATTTTGAAAGCTTAAGACCTATTTCTTAGGCAGTTGATTAGATATTAATAAATATGACATTTAAAGCTTAGAATAATTAGGCTGCCGTAATAACTAATTTCACGCGGACGAAGTCGCGGGCAAAAGCTAGTAAATAAATAAATGGATAGATATATGACGTTGTATCTCTGTGTTGTTAATATCCACAATTATCGATTTTTGACGACCTCCGTGGCGAAGTGGTATGCGCGGTGGATTTATACGACGGCGGGCCTGGGTTCGATTCCCGGGTAGGCAGATTGAGATCGAGAGATTTTTCTTAATTTGTCTTGGTCGAAAGCCTCCCACTTTCGCCGTGGCTAGTTACCACCCTACCGACAAAGACGTACCGCCAAGCGATTTAGCGTTCCGGTACGATGTCGCGTAGAAACCAAAAGGTGTGTGGATTTCATCCTACTCCTAACAAGTGAGCCCGCTTCCATCTTAGATTGCATCATCACTTAACATCAGGTGTGATAGCAGTCAAGGGCCAACTTGTAGTTGATAAAAAAAAATCTAAATAACATGTAGCAGACAATAAAACTTAATTTTGGGGATAAGGACAACAAGTTAATACTCGTTGCCTCCTATCTTGTATAATTGCATGCAAAATATAAACTAAACCTGCGCGGGCGATGTCATAGGCAAGTAGCTTTTTAGTAGTGTTTTATTTACTTTTACTGGGAACATTTATTGAAAATACTGCCTATACTAAAGCCGAACTCGATTGAGAATGTTTGTCAACAAACAAATTTAAAATGAAGGTAGAAAATGCAACGCTTTTTATGCCTAATATATTTAAAATTACTTTTTGTTATTTTAAAAAATCTTATTTAAAAGATATTGAATATATTAATTACTTTTAAGCTTAGTAATCTAATTTATTGTAATTAATTCGTCAATTAATAGTTAATTAAAAAAAAATAGATGTAAAATGACTATTGATTTCTACCTTCATTTTTAATTTGTTTGTTGACAAGTATTCTCAATCGAGTTTGGCTTTAGTATAAACCATTTGAGATATAACAAAACAATGTATGGAAGGATTATTACTCTTCATAAGGGCCACAAAAAAGTCTACAGTAGCATATATCTATCTTTTAAGAATAGCTTGCTAAGTCCATTTTTTCTCGTCCTCGTCGTCGTTCTCATCTTGGATTCAAGCGGCAGCCGGATGCCACTATCAAGTAGCTACATTTCAGTCAAGCCTGATCCTTGAGTAATCAAATAGATCACTAATACTATAGGTACACTATAGGTATAGATCACTACAGGTACACTAATTCCTCCCTGTCGAAGTGGTGAGCGTCCGCTAGTAAAAATAAATATAGACAATTGTAAAAACTTTTATTTTTACATTCTGTATAGAAACGCTTAGGTACTAGAACGAACATTGCATAAATGAATGTCCCCGGTGGATATCAAAGGATATAAAGATTTATGATACCCAAGCGAGTATCTAGCTAGAACCATTAGGCCATACCATCCGTTTGATTGGTGCTTATCACACGATTAGGCCATGTTTGGTGCCCCGGCCTTCCTTATTAATATCTGCGCTATAATTGAATAGAAAAAGTTTGTTAGTTTGTCTGCTACGATCATTAATGGCGCCATATATGTGAAAGAACTGTGTATAGGTGATACTGTTTTTGTTTGCTTTGAGGCGGTTATGAAAGGAATTTTAATTAGGAGAAATAAATTATGTTTTAATCGTGTTACTGATGGTATTAAGATTTGAGGCTGTTGCCGTATACACCGGAATATGGACAGTATTTTTTTTATTCATTAGCATTAGCCCTTAACTGCAGTTAACACACCTGATAGTTAGTGATGTTTCAATCTAAGATGAGAGCGGGCTAACTTGTTAGGAGTAGGATGAAATGCATACCCTTTTCGGGTTCTACACGACATCATACAGGAACGCTAAATCGCTTAGTAGTTAGTAGGGTGGTATTTAGCTACGGCCAAATCTCTCAGCCAGACTTTGTCCTTAAGAAAATTTCCATTGGCCCAGGAGGATTGTAAAAATATTTTAACAAAAATAGAAATAGCGATCGCGAACAATGTAAAAGAAATATCTATTTTAACTTTTTAACCGACGAAAAAAAACGGAGGAGACTTCATACATATGCTTAAGTAAATTAAAGCAACTAAATGACACAGTTATTTTTTACTTTTTAGTGCGTTTTGAGTCGGTTCTATTTTTTGTTAAAATTTTTTATTTGTTATGAAGTTGCCTAATTAGAATATTAAATTTGGAACAGTGTGATGAGTGGCCCTGTGGCGCAACGGATAACGCGTCTGACTACGGATCAGAAGATTCCAGGTTCGAATCCTGGCAGGGTCGAAATTGGTTTTTTTAATTAATAAATTATTTTTAATATATTTTTCTTGCTTAATTTGCCGTTTTTTATTCAGATTTTTAAAACCCAACCTGACACCAAAATGATTAAAAATATATATTCTGCAATTATGATGCCGATTAATAAAATAACGAAATATATATCGGTATAACACTAGCTCATTTGGTTCTAGTCTTACAGGTGGGAGGCTTTGGCCCTGATTAGCTTCTACCCTGCCAGCAAAGTCTATTAAAAGCCAGCTAAAACATATAACGGTTATTAATGAAATCACATAGTACATCTGTATCATTTATTTACACTTATCCTGTACATCAAATCTGCTTTAACATGACAACATATTTAGACATTATACAATTATACGATACCAATTCCAATACTTATAATCACTTCACTTCTTAACTTTGTTTTTGTAGATTATGATTGCTTGCTCTCTCACTGTTGACTGTGTTAAATGTATTTTTACAACCACTTTTATCAAGTCGGTTAAGTGGGAGATAATGGTGCAATGCAGCATTTTCTGCAGTTCTGCCAACCAATCGCGTAGTGGGGCGCCATCAGTTCAATGTAGCCAACTGTGCGCCCACAGATAACGCACATTTTCCATAGAGGATTTCACGGACGACAACAAGTCTTACCGCCAAGCGATTTAAACAAAACCGAAAAGGCCACACCCTTTTCGGTTTTGGCTTTTCATCGTACCTACTAATAATAAGATAACCGGTTCCATCTTAGCATTAGGTGTGTTTGCAGGCAAGGATTAAGTGTGGTGTAAAAGAAGATGTAGGGACTAAAATTGAGAAAGGGATGCTTAGATGGTGTGGGCATGTAGAGAGAATGGTTGAAAGAAGATTAACAATAGAGATTTTTGAGGCGAGAGTGAATGGAAATGTTGGAAGGGGAAAACTGGACTACATTCAGAACATTTTAAATAATGGCCAGGTCAAGAGTACCCAAAACCGACGATCCTGTATGAAAGGATAAATGAGCGTGGAAGAAGCTAAGGAAGTATGCAAGGACCGTGGCAAATGGAAGGATGTAGTCAGTCAGTAGTCTCTGCCTATTCCTATGGGAACGAGGCGTGATGCTATGTATGTATTAAGTTGACATTGCTGACGCTCCTTTAGTTTTTCACACTATCTATACACGTGTAAGTAGCATCTCAATATAAAGCAAATACTCTTTGAACCTCACCAATTCATTATGAATTCATAGACTTTCATCTTACCTCTTCATTCGTCATCAATCATTTTACAAATTAATTATAATTATTACTATCCCATTGATTGATTGATTAGGGATTTAGTGAGCGGACTGCTTGCTGTCATGCATTGGTAATTATGGTATTTCGTCAACTGTATTTTAGTTGGATACGATTCTTAAAATGGTAGTTTAAGTTTAGTGTAAACTTACATTCTGTCGTCAATATATATCGTCATAAGTAAATTAAAGCAACTAAATGACACAGTTATTTTTTATTTTTTAGTGCGTTTTGAGTCGGTTCTATTTTTTGTTAATTTTTTTTTTAAAATAGTACTATAGTAGATCTCATTGTGATGTCAATTATTTATCCAGGTATCCACTCAAATATGAGTACAAAATGCAAAATTTTTAACAAAAAATAGAACCGACTCAAAACGCACTAAAAAATAAAAAATAACTGTGTCATTTAGTTGCTTTAATTTACTTATGACGATATATATTGACGATATAACTGTAAGCTTACACTAAACTTAAACTTAGGTACACAAAAACCGAAATCGCTGCAAGTGTGCCTACAAAATTTGAAGATTTCCTTCAATTTTCTCAGGATATCATCATCAGATCCTAACATGATGACAAGAACATGAGGGACCACCTTGGACGTGTGCCCTTTCTAATAAAAAAAGAATTATCAAAATCGGACAACTCTGTAAAAAGTTATGCGTGGTCATACATAAAAAATATATATGTGTCGAATTCAGAACCTCCTCCGTTTTTTTTTCGTCGGTTAAAAATAACTAAAAATTACGAGTAGTGGTAGTGGAGATGTAAGAGATTGTATTGACAGTTCAATCCAATTATCTCAATATTCAAATATCTCCAGCGGTTGTCAAAATGTTTAAATATATTCCAGCCTATAAATTAATTAAAAGGGAGAATCTACACAATTTCGCATTGAGCAGAGACAAATATCTTGAGATTTCATCCTGTAAAATGCATCATGGGTCATTAATTATATATTTTATTTACTTAGCATCAATGTACTGACTTTGGCTGTTTGAAAGTGGGCAAGGAAACTATAATTTTCATAATACATTTCTACCATGAACCTCAGACGTGGCTTAAAAAAAGGTTCAAAAGTAACGTGGAAGCCGTCACAGATACGCCGCACATTAATATATAAGGTTAAATAAATTATTTAAAATAATTATGAATATTAACTTTGGTGATATTATATTTTTGACGGGTTCTATTCCTGGCTGGAGGCTTTGGCCGTGACTGGTTACCACCCTGCCGACAAAGATGTACTGCCAGCGATATAGCGTTCCGGCACGATCTCGTGCACTAACCGAAAGGGGTGTGAAGTTCATCATACTCCTAACAAGATAGCTCACTTCCATCTTAGATTGCTTCATCACTTACCATCCGATGTGATTGCAGTCAAGCGCTAACTTGTCATGATAATATTATGTGACGTTTCTTTTTCGATAATTTGTGGCACACTAGACATTGCCCACAACTGTGTTTTAAAAGAGAAAGTGAATCGGCGATCGATATTATAATAATCAATAAACCATTCGGTCGGAGATTATGTAAATGCGGTGCTTTGAAGTGGTTTTAATTAAATTAATTTTTGTACGAGAGTCTCTTGAAGATTCAATCTAGATGTCTGGAACTCAAAATCGGCTCAGGGTTAATATAAAATTGTGATTTCTTAACTTTTATTATTGGCGAGTGTAACTTAGAGCCTTGTTACAACGATGGGTTAGTACATTTAAGATGTACATCATCAAAGACATAACTCTTTACGACTCCACTTTTGACGACCTCCGTGGCGCAGTAGTTTGATTCCCGGTGGAAGCGATTGAGATCCTGGCTGGTGGGAGACTTTAGCCAAGGCTAGTTACCACCCTGCCGGTAAAGACGTACTGACAATATCTTGTTCCGTATCAATACCTAAACGCTATATCTAGTGTTTCGGTATAATTTGGTGCAGAAACCGAAACCTAACCAGTTAGCTCGCTTTCATCCTAGATTGAATTATCATCATCATCATCATTATCAGCCTATTAACGGCCCACTACAGGGCCAGGCCTCCCTCCTTACAGGAGAGGGGATATGGAGCGTACACCCACCACGTTACTCCAATGCGGGTTGGCGGGCTTAGTGTGATAATGTTTCATTTGTTAACGATCACTATCAGATGTTGATGATAGTGACCGGGACCGACGGCTTAACGTGCTCTCCGAGGCACGGGGGTGTAACATCACCAACTTCCAGACTCCGGGCTTGGAATGAACTGAACATTTCATAGAAGAATGAAAAAGCTCAGAATAATTCCATGACCCGAGCCAGGGAACGAACCCAGGACCTCGTGTGGTCGAAGCCACATAGGCCAACCACTAGACCAACGAGGCAGATTGAATTATCACTTACCATCAATTGTGATTGCAGTCTAGGGCTAACTTGTTATGAATAAAAAAATCAAAATATATATAAAATCCGCTACAAAAATAAAAAAAAACCTTATCAAATTGAATAAATTTATTGATACTCATATTTGAATTATCAATATGCATAATAAAAACGAGTATTTAAACAAGACAGGGACGATAATTATAAAACTAAAAGATAACGTAGCGGTTCCAAGAGATAAACAATCAGTCAGCGTCGTTAATCAATGGAGCTTTCTGACACAAGGTACAGCGCCGAAACGGAAGCTTGGAGATAAAACTAGATCTTAGATCTTTCGTGACTCGGGTGTTAGATTTATCACGGTACAACCAAGATCGATCTTTATTGACCTTAATTGAAAATATAAAAAATATGCATTTCATTGTAATAACGAGAAAGAAAACATGCAATTAATAATTGCAATATCATTAATATTGAATATTACAATATTAAATTGCACCCACTCATTTATTAAATTTTTTCGGTAATTAAAACAAGAGCATTAAAAAATAATTAACCACCTTAAGAATTTTTAATTAAAGAATAAACGCCGATGATATTATTGTTGTGTTAATAAAATAGTGTCTGATTTCAAGTCATATTATTTTTTTTGTAATTTAAAGAAATTTTACTATTGCAGAAAATGGGAAGCGCACATTTTTATAACGTTGATATATCGAAAAAGTTACAGTTTACAACACAAAACAAAAGGTTTCTACTTTACTACGTTAAAAAGATGTTCCTTAAACTTGGCTGGCACCGACTTCTAGATATGCTTAAGTAAATTAAAGCAACTAAATAACACAGTCAGTCGGTTCTATTTATTGTTAAAAATTTTAAAACGTCCAATTCGTCTGTTTGTACAATCGACGCATTTTAAACTGAGTCGTTGAGCAATAAATGTCAGTGAGAGTAAGTAATATATATAGCTAATTAAACGCTATTTGCAGCTTTGGATATTATATTTATTATACTTTTGGATACGATTGACTGTAAATCTTTGATAAGTTTTCAAGCAACCTTATCACTACGACCGACCAACCCGATGAATCATTTTAAAATTCATCGACTGTACAGATTTGGAAAGGCACAATCTGCTGAGAGCCGGCAAAACTTAACAGTTGCTTTAATTTAAGCATTTGGTTTGTGGTATGTATGATACTTTATGACAGAAAAAATTAAAAGAACAACAAGCTCGGGACCATGTCTCATTATACCAACAACTAATAAGTCATCTGTCGCTGAATTAATGTCGAAACGAAAAAAGCTCACTTCCGTTCCGATCGGTATCGAAACTGTTAATTATAAGAGGTATTAGTTCGTAAGAAGCCGATATTACGGTCCAGTGGGCAGGAATTTTTCTCATATACATTACACGTCGTGATGGAATCCGTTTACATGTTGAATTTCTAGTTTGGTGAACATTGATAATGGTTTACACTTCGTACTGTCTGATCGAGCTTTTAATAGCATAGTCTAAATACGCAAGCCACAACTAATTATCAATACTATTTTATCTATAGTTTCTAAGCACCTGTAATCTATACTTATAATAAAAGTGTAACAAGCTAAATTCTGTACATTGAAGATATTTTTAAAATTTTTATTGGAAGGCACTAATAATAGTATACGATGCTAAACCCAAAATGTAATTTTTAAATTTTTTGTCTGTCTGTCCGTCTGTCTGTCTGCCTGTCTGTCTGTCTGTCTGTCTGTCTGTCTGTCTGCCTGTCTGTCTCTCTGTCTGTCTGTCTGTCTGTCTGTCTGTCTGTCTGCCTGACTGTCTGTCTGTCTGTCTGCCTGACTGTCTCTCTGCCTGTCTGTCTGCCTGACTGTCTCTCTGTCTGACTGTCTCTCTGTCTGTCTGTCTGTCTATCTGCCTGACTGTCTCTCTGTCTGTCTGTCTGCCTGACTGTCTCTCTGTCTGTCTGTCTGTCTGTCTATCTGCCTGACTGTCTCTCTGTCTGTCTGTCTGTCTGTCTGTCTGTCTGTCTGTCTGTCTGTCTGTCTGTCTGTCTGTCTGTCTGCCTGACTGTCTGTCTGTCTGACTGTCTCTCTGCCTGTCTGTCTGCCTGACTGTCTCTCTGTCTGTCTGTCTGTCTGTCTGTCTATCTGCCTGACTGTCTCTCTGTCTGTCTGTCTGCCTGATTGTCTCTCTGTCTGTCTGTCTGTCTGTCTGTCTATCTGCCTGACTGTCTCTCTGTCTGTCTGTCTGCCTGACTGTCTCTCTGTCTGTCTGTCTGTCTATCTGCCTGACTGTCTCTCTGTCTGTCTGTCTGCCTGACTGTCTCTCTGTCTGTCTGTCTGCCTGACTGTCTGTCTGTCTGTCTGTCTGTCTGTCTGTCTGTCTGTCTGTCTGTCTGTCTGTCTGTCTGTCTGCCTGACTGTCTGTCTGTCTGACTGTCTCTCTGCCTGTCTGTCTGCCTGACTGTCTCTCTGTCTGTCTGTCTGTCTGTCTATCTGCCTGACTGTCTCTCTGTCTGTCTATCTGCCTGACTGTCTCTCTGTCTGTCTGTCTGCCTGACTGTCTGTCTGCCTGTCTGTCTGCCTGACTGTCTCTCTGTCTGTCTGTCTGTCTGTCTGTCTGTCTATCTGCCTGACTGTCTCTCTGTCTATCTGTCTGCCTGACTGTCTCTCTGTCTGTCTGTCTGTCTGTCTGTCTGTCTATCTGCCTGACTGTCTCTCTGTCTGTCTGTCTGCCTGACTGTCTCTCTGTCTGTCTGTCTGTCTGTCTGTCTGTCTGTCTATCTGCCTGACTGTCTCTCTGTCTGTCTGTCTGCCTGACTGTCTCTCTGTCTGTCTGTCTGCCTGACTGTCTCTCTGTCTGTCTGTCTGTCTGTCTGTCTGTCTGTCTGTCTATCTGCCTGACTGTCTCTCTGTCTGTCTGTCTGCCTGACTGTCTCTCTGTCTGTCTGTCTCCCTGACAGATCTCTGTCTGTCTGTCTGTCTGCCTGACAGATCTCTGTCTGTCTATCCGGATTTTTGTCGGCCACGAATCACGCCAAAACTACTGAATGGATTAAAATGAAACTTTGAGGTATTACATACATTTTGTTGCAAAAATTAAGGTAGAATGGGTTGAAAGTTTGTATGAAAAATTCCTTCTAAATGTTCTCAATTTAAATATTCAAATCAAAATATCTTTACAAAAATTATTAATATGAGAGTTTTAATACCAAGTTTTGCATCGAAACATGCTCTACTTTATTGAATATAAAGCTTGCATCTTCCTCGAAAGTGCGGTAACTAGCCGTGGCCGAAGCCTCCCACCTTCCAGACCTGGACCTATTTGAAAATCGAATCCTTGACCTCCATTTTATAAATCTACCGCAAATACCACTTCACTCAGAAAAGTCGACACGAGCTTCCAAACACTTTACTGTTTTTTAGTAAATATTAAATAAGTAAAGACTGCTACGCAAATTAATACAAATTATGAGTTTAATATATTATATGTATATAATTGATATAAGTTTATAAATAAACATCATCTCTACGTGTAGGTATGATAACAGTAGCAGTCGGCGTCAGTTGTAGATGGTCGATCAGTGCGTGTCGATCGAACGTCAATCGTCAATCAACGTTTCTGCTGGCTATATCTGATAAAATCACTATGTTGACATCGATAACAAAGTTGTGTAATTGCATCTCGTATAATTTAACTTGCTTCGAATTGTTTTACGACAAACTAGTTTTAGTCCAAGATTTTGCCTTTTGAAATTGGCTTAAAGCGGGCAAAATCTATGATTTTAAGGTGTTTTTTATCTTGTAGGCTAGCGCTGTCTTCTGTAGTTTATTTGCTTCAATCGATTTATATATTACAAGTTAGCCCTTGACTGCAAGCACACTAAGTGGTAAGTGTTGATGCAATCTAAGATTCATCAGCGGGCTAATTTTTAGGAGTAAGATAATCGACACCCCTTCGGTTTCTACACGACATGGTACCGGAACGTTAAATCGCTTGGCGGTTCTTTTTTGTCAATGGTAACTAGGCACGGCTAAAATCTCCCACCATTTAAACCTGGACCAATTTAAAAAATCTTAACCAGCCCAGCCAGGAATCTGGAACCTGGGACCTCCGTTTTATAAATCCACTGCGAATACTACTGCGCCACGAAGAGCGTCGAACTGCGCCACGGTATGAAAGCTGACTTAAACCAGATATGTCTATGTTTATGTCATGGCTTTAAATTTTAACTTAACCGTTAAGTTATAAAAAGGCACTATACTTATATATACTTCCTATCCTTATGCATTCCCCCATCAGATTTTCCTTACTTATTCTATATCGACATTTAAAAATTTGCCCCTTTCCAATCCGATACATATTTGTAGCTATTCAATAATGATTCAATAACTTAGCTCAAATACAAGCAGACAAACAAAAAGTCGTGTGGCACTCGGAGACTGCCGCGGTAAAGCTAACTTTGAACCTATGACAGATTCTAACGACAGGATTCAAACCCGTCTCTCTGGCAATCCGGGCACTTAGAGCGCCTTACCGCTAAGCCACGTTCGCCGATGACGTCGTTGCCGAAATTGTGCTTTTGATATTATGTTTTTGATACTCAGGGGGTGTTAGGATTTTTCGTTACGGAATTTCTGTATTAGGTCTCCACGCTCAAGGCCCGCGATAAAAGCTATGCAATAGCTTAAAAAACAAAATAAAACAAACACAAAAACTAATTGAATCGAATTAAACACTGTAATTTCAAAACAACATTGACATTATTAAAAGAGTAAGCAAAACAGTTGAAGACAAGATCACCTTCAACCTTCGCTCAACTTAACTGTACGTTTGATTTAAAACTAATTTGTATTAAATCTAATTGCATGTATCGACAGGTGACATGACATGAGGCATTGCTATTGGTCGTTCCACTTACAGATTCAGCCAATCACGACATTTCTATCGTGTCTGACCTAGATTATGATACCTACGTGTACTTTTATGGCACTTGTCTAAGTCTAGGTACAGACAAGACGAAAAATGAAGGTTGATCACGACGAACTAAATATCAAGAACTGCACAGCATATTATATAGCATTTAGACGACATATCTACAATACAGTATTGATAAAAGAAGCATTAAAAGCTACGGGAAAAGGTTTTTAAAACAAATTATTACATTTTAGTTCTTTAATATTTGTACCTTGACAACTACTTCTAAAACTGACCGAGACAAACCGAATTTTTTTTTCATTATACATATATTTAAAGTCAACTCAAATATCAAATAGGTAATGACAACTTGGTACAAGATTTCATAATATAATAATCTTGCAATAAAAACCAATGCTTATTTGTCTAAATCAATCTAAGCAATGACATACGTACATACATAAATACATTACCCTTCGGTGGTCGAGTAAAAATACGCATACTAAAATACAAAATATAACAAAAACAGAAAAATGTACTTATGTATTCGCTATACTACCGCCTGACAATATCTAGTCAACCATAAACGCTATGATCATAACTCCTGGACACCGCGCACGTACATCATCGTTAGATCACTGATCTATAGATCATTGATCGATAGATCATTAGAGTGTGATCGATACGGCGACACGTCGATGTTTTATTCATGCCGTCTCTT
This sequence comes from Mycalesis mineus, assembly GCA_034621355.1. NCBI lineage: Eukaryota > Metazoa > Arthropoda > Insecta > Lepidoptera > Nymphalidae > Mycalesis > Mycalesis mineus. Next base: position 11,103,175 of record CM067882.1, read on the forward strand.
AAAGTGTTTAATATTTCAGTATGTCGGGTAGGGGCACAAGAGTTTTCTGTTCTATTTCTTTGTAATGAAAGTTTACTTTTAGACTACATTGTAAAATAACGGGCTCCAGCGATAGTGCCTTGTAAATTTTAAAGTACGTTTTATAATTTTATACCAAATATTAAGTTTAATATTTGGTTGAAACTGAGCCTAATAACAGTATTACCTAATACGGCGATACCTTCCTAAATATTCCAATTAACCTGCAAAAACAACTCAATTCTGTGCATTCAGTATCACTACAGTTTCATGTTTAATCCAAAGTACTATATAACATATAATATTCCTATCCTTTATTCCTTTAACCTATCATTAAACCCTCTTTAAACGTCCCACAACATGGCTATACTAAAGCCAAACTCGATTGAGAATGCTTGTCAATAAACAAATTTAAAATTAAGGTAGAAATCACTAGTCATTTTACACCTCATTTTTTTAGTTAAGGTGTTTATGATAAATTCATGACAATAAATTAGATTAGTAAGCTTAAAAGTAATTAATATATTCAATATCTATTAAATTAGATTTTATAAAAAACAAAACATGATTTTAAATTTATTAGACACAAAATGTGTTGCATCTTCTACCTTTATTTTAAAATTTGTTTGTTGACAAGCATTCTCAATCGAGTTTGGCTTTAGTATGGTCTGTAGTATGGTCTCCTTACTTTTAGGAGCGGTGGTGCGGAGCTTAAACCCAACACGCTGCAAAGGGTTTACGGTGACAATATTTATATCTGTAACGATCTCTAGTGATAATGATCGGGACTGAAGGCTTTATATACTCCCTGAGGCACGGGGATGTAAAACACTACAAAGTTCCCATTTCAAATATATTAATTATATTTCATAGCAAAGTTTTAGTAAAAATAATCGATTATGGCATAAAATTCAGAGATATTTTCAATTTTAATGAAATATTTTGATATTAATTTGCTTAACCCGGAAACCAGTAAGTCACGATTCAACCACATAGAGTATCCTCTGGTTTTATCAATGAGTTACTAAGGAACCACAGAACAAAAAAGACGTGTGGCACTCGGAGACTTTCGCGGTAAAGCTATTGCACAGAAGTTAAGCAACATCAGGCTCAGTCAGTACTTGGATGGGTGACCGCCTGGGCACACCGCGTGAAGTTGGCTTTTTTAAAAATAAAATAAAAATTAAAAAAAGCCAACATCACCCGGTGTTCCCCGGCGGTCACCCATCCAAGTACTGACCGCGCCCGATGTTGCTTACCTTCGGTGATCGGACGAAAACCAGTGTATTCAACATGGTATGGACGTTGGCAAACAAAGATGCGAATTAGACAATCTGAAAAAACTAAGGGTGAGGGGTGTTAGGTTTTTTCGTTACGGAATTTATAGATTCGGTCTCCACGCTCAAGGCCCGCGATAGAAGCTATGCAATAGCTTAAAAACCACCGCCTAGCTAGGACCTATTTACTGTAAACTTCGCAACACCAACACTACGCTATCAGCCCATATAACCCGTACACGGCCGCGCGTGACAATATTGAGATCGATCGTCACCAACCATGTCACGACTTCAACATTAAACACGGACGGTGTTCGCGCGAGGTTATCCCAATTTATCATGTACCGTTTAAAGCTGAGATAAGCTTTAGATAGGCATTTAAACGTTACCGATTCAAGACCATCGAAACATGTGTGGTGATTACTGCGAAGGTATGCGCAGACTTGATGTATGAATGTATACGCGCATGACAAATCTGTGTACCAATCTAAATAATTATCTTTGTGACCGAGATTTGTTTCGGCTTTTTTATTGCAACGCCATCTCGTAGAAGTTTTAGGGAGCGATAATCTTTCTACGATTTTACCTCTGTTATTAAAGAAATGATTTGGATATAAGTATTTATGTTGAATGTATTAAAAATAGTATTTCTTAAAAGTGACGTGATGGTAGTCAAATGCGAGTATTACCTACGCACTTGGATGGACACCTATAACAGTTGCAGTATCACAAATGCACCCCCTTTAACATTTGATTTAGAATGAATTTTAATTTAGAATTATGTTGCGATGGGCATTACTATGTTATTCAGATAGGTAATCCTAACTAATATTATAAATGCGAAAGTAACTCTGTCTTTCTGTCTTGCTTTCACTCTACAACTACTGAACCGATTTAAATGAAATTTGGTACACAGTAAGTCTAGAGCCTGAAAAAGGACAAAGGCTACTTTTAATTGCGAAAAAAGGGTTGTAAGGGGTTAAAGGGGGGATGAAATGTTGTATGCAAGTATCGTCATTTTGGAAGCTTAAGACCTATTTCTTAGGCAGTTGATTAGATATTAATAAATATGACATTCAAAGCTTAAAAAAATTAGGCTGCCGTAATAACAAATTCCACGCGGAAGAAGTCGCCAGTTATTATATATTTGTCTTTATTATAAAACTCAATTAGGTCGTTCTCGTATTTTCATAACTCTGGTTATGCAACAAATTAATATGTGCCCTATACAGAAACTAACAAGACCTTATGTAACCTGAACTCTATACCGCAGCAAACATTTCTTCAATTTGGATATTTGAATCACACGCTTAACTAGTGCGTTTCGATTCTGTGAGCTACCAAAATAAAGGGCTTGTGACGTCATTATGACAGCAATTGCTTTATACGTCCGTAAAATTAAATTCCAGCAATTTGTCCGACATTAAATAAGGTTTTTAAAATATGGCTTCCTTACCAATTAACATTGCATTGCTTTAAAATGTGATTACCTCAGCATTTTATGATGGCAAATTACACTCGTATAGCCCGAGAACAAATACTAAAAATATCTGTGAATCTTTATATTGGCCATTATCTCTGATAATAATTTTATAAGTGGTCATCAACCAGTCCGCTTTACATATACAATAACCTTAATACTTCGAGATAAGTGATAAAATTAATAACTTGGATAGCTTACAAAAATGAATTCGGATCGAATACCTTTTATGTAATCTGAAAATGCAGCAATAACAACATAATGTTACTAAAGATGATGCTTTTTGATAATGTCATTTAAGTTGTTTTAGTAAATTAAATGGTTTTAATAAAGATCTTAAGCCTGTACATAAGATTGCAGGTACACCTATTTTTTTTATCGACTACAAGTTAGCCCTTGACTGCTATCACACCTGATGGGCTATCAATCTAAGATGGAAGCGGGCTAATTTGTTAAAAGTAGGATGAAATCCACACCCCTTTCGGTTTCTACACGACATCGTACCGGAACGCTAATTCGCTTGGCGGTACGTCTTTGTCGGTAGGGTGGTAACTAGCCACGGCGAAAGCCTCCCACTAGCCAGACCAAGACAAATTAAGAAAAATGTCAATCTGCTCCACCAGGAATCAAACCCAGGACCTCCATTTTATAAATCCACCGCACATACGACTGCGCCACGGAGGTCGTCAAATCGTCATCAAATTAATATTATCGTCGTCGATGATATTAAACAATCCGATTTTTTTCACATAAGTAACTACTACCTAGGGTGTTATGGCTAATCTTAATCACAACACAAATTGAGATTACGAGACGATTATGATATTTGTTTAATTGAGCAACAAGGACGTAAAAAGTTCAAGGTATCATTGCAAATCTATTACACATACATGTAGCAATTAAAACTGTATTTACAATCCATCTATACAAATAAATATTTAAGTGTCTGTTTGTAATTCAAAATTAACAGCTTTTCACTAAATACATCTGAGAGAATTTACGGTTATTACATCAAAAAATCAATCTTGACGACCGAGTGACGCATTGAGTAGAGACCCTGCTTTGCGTCCTAGGCTGTGGGTTCGATGCCCACATCTGGAAATATAATTGGCAGAGATGTTTTCTATACATTATAAGTATTTATGTACAATATATATACAAATATCATAGTACCCATAACAAAAGCTACCTGCGCTTACTTTATGGCTATATAGCGATGTGCGTATTGTCCTATAATATTTATTTATTTACTAAGAAAGAATACAATAAGGTACTTAAGCTAACTTATCCTAACAACTATACAAACTGCAAGAATACTGGCTGCATTTCCGCGTTGGATATTTCGTTTATTAAGGTTAGGTTTAGGTTTAAAGACATTTATTCTCAAAAGAATACAATAATTTACTTAATGAGAAATTAACAAAAACACAATAAGAGTAGTTTTCATTTCATTTCATTTCATAGGTACATTACGTGTGATACAGAGCAATGGAACAAATCTTAGTAGTAGGTAGTTTTTACATTTCATTGGCGTGTTTACCAAACATTTTGACAACGCGTTTTGAGTTTTCTCTTAAATGCTACAAACGATTTCTCACAAAAAATTTCTTTCGGTAGACTGTTATACAGTAGTAGTGTTATACAGTACAGTAGTGTTATACAGTAGTATTTACTAAATCTTTAAAATGTTTTTCTCATTGTCCCGGGTAATCTCTGAAACTACCAGTGGAATTATAAAAATTATTTTTGCATATATGATAGCTAGACTCGTGAGGATAGACATAGGCTAAATTGTATCCCAATTCCCGATATCATATAAGAACAGCGAGTGGCCGAAAGTGTTGAACAATTAACTTACCTCATCTTGAAATGTACGATGCAACGTCTCCTTGCTATACCTCTGGTCGCCTTGTTTCAAGATGGCGGAACATTGCTTCAATAGAGACAATCTCATTCTCTCCTTTACGCTCTCTTCCTCCATAAAGGACATGCGATGACCACTTCTGGGCACACATAGTAGATCTATAGGGTTTTCACTTTTACTATCCGCCATTTTTAATTCAGTTTTTTCACTTTCACTTTCGTTCATTATTTTATTGTCATTATCACTAGTTCCGTTTGGAACAGAGTCTATATTAATTTTGATATTGTCTTTATGTTGGATATCGGTTAACTTTTCAGTGGACATCATGGCTTAATTTAATGTCAGATTAAAACATTGTACTTCTCTGATAACTTAACAATTTAAAAAATTGTTAAAATAAGTTCAAAACATTTCAATAAAATTTTACAAAATCTTGTTCGATATATTAATTCCTGTTATTTTATTTATATTTATTGCATATATTTTATGTTTTCTATAACAATAAAAAAATTCATATTATTTAAATTTAATCATTTATAAGCCATATTTTACATTAATTATAAAATGCGATCCATGTCCGTCATAAAAATATTTACATAACTTGTTTTACCATGATTAGGTTTAATATTTTGGAATATGATTAGCTCTACTATTAGACATGTTTTCAGTTGTACGATTGGCATGGAACGTGTGGTATTTAGAAGAGTTTTTATGGTAAAAAAAAATTGGTTGTCTGTAAAGTCGGTTTACTGACGATAGTTGAACGTGACAACGTCTGAAGAAAATACTGATGGAATGGTAGCATTTAATTGGTTATTAAAATTTTTAATTTAAGTATATTTTTATAAATATTAATTTAAATTAATAAAATAATTGATTTTGATTTTATAAATTTATAATAAATATAGTAATTTATAAATATATTAATTTTTAATTTAAAATTAATATATTTAATAATTATATTTAATAGACGGATGTCGAACGCTGCTGAACGCAAAAGCCGATTGTGCTTCTTTGTCGCTCGTTCCGCGCTCTCGCTTGCACTTCAAGCCTTACATGGAACGCCTCAAAGCGAGGTAACGCCACATGAGTCATGTTCGCGTGTGGGTTTTCTGTGAGTGCAGCCGGCCTATGATGATGATGATGATTACTATCATTGATGTCGAATTATAAGACGTTGTCACGTCAAAAATGATTATACAATTCGGGTCAAATAAATGAGCGAGTTTATAATTTTTTCTATAATTTTTCATAATTTAATAATAATTAATAAAATACGTTCATTTAATTCAATAATAACTATTCCTATAGTCGTTTCAGTCAACGATCTTATAGCGAAAAGCTTTGACGAACATCTTGCTTTCGCTTAATTGTTGGATCAAGGGTCGGATACAGAAGGCAGTAATTCTTGAAACGGCGCGCATTGTGAGGAGGTTCCTCACTCTGGAGCCCTGACCACCGGTTGCTAGGACCCCCGGGCCCCGCAGCAGGCGGAATAATTTTTTTATAAATTTTAAATAGTGTTTTATTTTTTTATAATTTTAGAAGCATTGTTAAAAATTTTTAAAATAATTGTAAATAAATAAATGAGTGTCACAGGAAATCTTAACTAATATTATTAATGCGAAAGTAACTCTGTCTGTCTGTCTCACTTTCACGCTAAAACTAGGTACTGAATTAAATGAAATTTAGTACACCGATAGTCTAGAGCCTGAAAAAGTATATAGGCTAATTTTGATTTCAAAAAAAGGTTTTAAGGAGCTTAAAGGGGGAATGAAATGTATGAAAGTTCCGTCATTTTTTAAGCTACAAGTGTAAAACGTACCTAGTTTTTAGGTAGTTATTTAGATATTAATAAATATGATATTCAAAGTTTATAAAAACTTGACTGACTTTAGAAAAACTAATTCCACACGGATGGTCGCGGGCAAAAGCTGGTAGTATTATAATTGTTACCAAAGATAATATTATTATTTCATTAATGAATTAACCGTTAGCTCTAGGAAATTTATGCTATGTATTGACTTGTCGAGACACTTTCGGCTCAATCCTAATTGACTTACGTCGAGACGTTTTTCAACAAGATACCCAACTAGTTGTCAATAGGTAAAAAATAATCGAGTCAGCTTTAAAGAGAAAGTTTATTTATGAGACAGTTGGAGAGTTACTGAGTGCGAAAAAACACATGAAAGCGCAATGAAATTTGGCTAAAAACCTAAATTATGTGCATGGGATGTGCAATGTTTGCAATATTAATGACCACACATACCACATGCCGGCACTGACCGCGGAATCTGTACCAAATAAAAAGTGAACACCTGCGGCTACAAACCTTAGAGCATTTTGCTCGATATCCACAATGTAAGCTTTAGAGAGAATAAAATCTTTTAAATAAATTTAATTTTGGTATTTCACGGCAGTATAAAGTTTACAACAATTATATGTATGACATTTCTAACATTATAATGACTCATAATGTATGAATATGAATTTTCGACAGATTTATCGATTCGTTGGAAAATATTTGGCTTTTATAAAAGTTAACTTTTTTATACAAGACTGAAATAGATCAAGCTGTTGATCAATTTTAGAAAATTCTTAATAAATATATATATATATATATATATACATATATATATATATATATATATTAATCTAATAAGAATTAATAAAGAAAACTTTTTTGAAGATTACAGATATTTTTCCTTTATTTTTAGAATAGAAAAATCATGAATTATATTGTAAGTTATTTTTTTTTATTTATTGATATTCAAAAAAACCAAAACAAATCTAACTAAAATGTATATTTTATTTGAGGTATGTGCATTTACTAGAAACTTTTATTAAATTTTAGTTAAAACTAAGTAAACTTTTTTAACTCACTGGTGGCTGTTAGGACATAAGTATTTTAAAATTGTCTATTTATAATGAGGTTTATTTTACTAAGAGTCGATTGATATGTTTTTTGCGTTGCATTTTCCTTTATTTATTTTTATATAAATGATTGTTTTTCACGAGTTTGGTTTAGTTTTCTTATTAAATAATGAACTTTGTCACACAGAAGGTCCGCGACTTTCACACCTGGTTCAGACGAGCGAGCGACCCGCGTTTTGATCCGACACTAGAGCAGGGCTCCAACTCCGACTGACAGACCTCTAGACTGGTTCCAAATATAATACACATCTAAATAATTGTCATACTCATATTTAATTAATATAATAATGTTCTAAGATATAATTTCATATATATAAATACATAGTATCTACATACTTATTGATTACACACACAGTGTTGTGTTCTATTCATAATAAAATCAAAAAACCCGACTGCTTAGAAGTAATGAACTTAAAATTATATCTATATTAAATTCTAAATACTTTATGGTGCTGGCTGGCTGGCATAGATACATATGCTCCAAAAACCTTATCTTTCTTTTGACGCAGTCGGGTAAAAAGAAATGTAAGGTTTCAAAGAAAGATTTTAATAAATTATATAATTTAAACTAATTAATTATCCATTATCTATCTGAAGGCGTGAAGATATGAAGATAATTAATTAATTAATTTCAACAGATTCACAAAATCGAAATTTACTTAAGTATTGAACTCAGACCTTGTCTTTCAAAATAAAAAGGGTTCTAAGATTTGCACAAAAACACCTTTAAAAGATAAAAGTACTTATCATACCGTCATCAACTATGTACGAATAAAATATCTTTTAATTAAATTTGTTTTATATTACTACCAGTTGTTAATGAGCAGTTTGATGAGATGAGATGATCAGATGAGCAGCAGCAGCTTGTCGGCACTACCGCCATACTCACCGCCGCCGCCTTCTGACGCCAAGCAGCATTGCAGTGTTCCGGTCAAGAAATAATGGTTTTTTTTTCTTATTTGGTCTACCAACAGTTTTACAGATAATACATTGAAAAAGAATTATTATTATGAAAACAAAAAACCGGACTAAAAATAATGGTTGCGTGTTACTATAAAAAACTAAAGAAATAGGTAAACACAGCATGCGATTAATTAATGGTTGCGTGTAACTATAAAAAACTAAAAACAAATCTAAAACAACAAACGCGATGTGAGTGTTCGTCTGAAATCAGTAGGTACATTTTTAATGGCCCACTGCAAGCCTTATTTAAAGGAGAAGAGTTTGAAGCTAATAACCATTCCGCTCCCCAAATGCCGGGGTTTTCTTTTGTTTTTAATAATATTTGCCACAACTTATGAACATGACAAATATTCTCTTTCCCTTCCACTTAATCGGGAAGACTGTTAGGAGTGGGTACAACAGTCTCAAAGGGTAGGGATTGAAATCATGACCTCTCGGTGTTGAGTCCGGTCCTAACATAATCGATCCTAACATAAAAGATTGGGACTAACATAATATACTATCCGAAGCAAATAATCCTATAAACAAATTTTTTTAATTATCTTTTTGTTATATTTAGTTAATTTAGTTACTTAGGATATTTTTATGTAACTTATAGAATATGTCATAATTTCAATTAAATTATGTTAATGTCATACACCATAAATCAAGTTTAACTCCTAGATATTTCATATAGATAATTATTTTGGTATTAGTCCTGGCCGCTAGTTTATCCGTCTGTCAATCTGTCACACCCAGTTTATGAGATAAATGTTTATTTTTTTAATTATAGCAATTATGTTGTCTCGAGTGATATACAAGAGTATGAATTGAGAATTATTGGGGCAATTAATTGCAATTTTCGTTACATAAATGTTGAATAAGATTAAGATTTTGTGATGAGTTACATACTCGTTATAAAAGAATTCAAATAAATACATTGCGATATACACTGACATTATGTTAAAGTATATTTTCGTTTAAATAGATATTTTTATTCTATACTTATTTTTTGATAAAAAAATATTTACTGTGTAAGTAATCACTAAAAACTAGTGATTTTAGAGATTTATCTGTTTATTTCTTTTTAACCGACGAAAAAAAACGGAGGAGATTCTCAATTTGACACGTATATATTTTTTTTGTGTATGACCACGCATAACTTTTTACAGAGTTGTCCGATTTTTATAATTATTTTTTTATTAGAAAGGGCACACTTCCCATAGTCATCATGCTAGGATCTGATGATGATATCCTGGGAAAATTGAAGGAACTCTTCAAATTTTATAGGCAGCGATTTGGGTTTTTGTGTAATTATCGGTAGCTTTTTGGCTACTAGTGCCGTAAAATACTATGGGAGTATAGTACGAGTAGGTTACGTGTCGATAAATCACTAAAAAGTAAGAAATAAACAATTTTAACAAATAATAGAACGCACTCAAAACGCACTGAGAAGTAAAAAATAACTGCGTCATTTAGTTGCTTTAATTTACTAAAGCAATAAGCACCTCTAGGAGTCGGTGCCAGCCAAGATTTCTCCTTTAAGGACGTTACCTAGAACCCACAAACTGATTTACTACGTTAAATAAATGTTCCGTAAACTTGGCTGGCACTGACTTTATATATATGCTTAAGTAGATTGAAGCAACTAAATGACGCACTTATTTTTTACTTTTTAGTGCGTTTTGAGTCGGTTCTATTTTTTGTTAAAAATTTTTTTTGGTGTACACATACTGTAATCACGATAAATAGCAGGCCGTTAAATCATCATACGTAAATCATCAACAAATTATAGTACGTAATAAGTAGTCTACGTCTAATAAAGTTATTTATAAACAAAGAGATCAAGAACGAATTTTTAGAATAGTAAATTTTTTCTTTTTATTTTAACTCAAAAATAACAAAATTATCGTTCACTAAAGTTATTTATTAGGCTTGCAACGAATAGTATATTCGGCAGTATACTGAATACCAAATATTTGGTAAGCCCCCTGACCGAATAACCGAAAATTGGGCAAAATAATTCGGCCGGATTTTTGATTAGGAAAATAATTTTAAATTCTTTTCTTTTCTAATACAGAAGATGCTTATGTACCTGTATTATGTACCAATGACTACTATGTCGGCGTCGTACAAATGTGTTTGTTTGATATTTGTTTAAATTGAAAATAAATGAATTTTATAAGATGTACAGATCTGTTGGTGGATTCGGATTAATGATTGAAAACCGCAAAAAAGAATATCCATAAATATAAAAATCACGGTACATGTATAATATGTATTTATAATTAGGGCAAGTTTCTTCTAATACTTATAATATAATATATATATAATAAAATAAGTATGTTTATGCGTACACTCAGATAAACAACTAACAACGTATCACATTCAGTATTAGAAAAAATTGATACCATAATTACACCCACGTGCTAGTGTATTGAAAATACAATAAACAACGGAGGTTAGTTTTAAATAACTTGGAAAATAAATACCATTTTTACACCTAAGTTTTAAAAACGAGATGTGATTACTTACTTTTTTTAGAAATTCACTGGAATTAGAATTAAAATAAATTTGACGTTGCTGATCATTTTAATATAACATATATATATTTATCAGTTAATGTCAGAGTCGAGGGTGTTAGGATTGTGACGTTACGAAAATTTACACTAAATTTGGTCTCCAACCCCGATAAAGAACTTTCACTTCAATAAAATAAGTATGTTTTTGCAATAGATAAATAAGTTTTATAACTTTTTTACTTTGTGTCAATGTGTTGTAAATGAAAAATACAAAACTTGTGACTGAGCTCCCCGACACTTATCAGAAGGTAATGGAACTGGCCCTTCGAATTGGAAAACTGCGAGCGAAACGATTTATGCAGAACCGCACATAAATTTTATACACCACAGGCCATGGATCGCTAATTAATTATAATTTGTCATAACTTCTAAAGCTTTCGAAATCCTAAAGCCTCAATATAATCAATAACTCATTAATCGAGTGGTGTTCGAGCTAATAATTCTTACGAGTCATACGTGGATTTCGTAAGAGCCATTAACGAATTAAGGCGAAGATCGAGTGCAGCCGCGGGCTATTACTAGTCATTAAGGCTAAGGTTTGACTATGGACAGAGATCCTGGGTTCGATTAACGGCGGGGCAGAATGAGATTTTTCTTATTTTGTATTGGTCTTGCTGGTGGGAGGCTTTCCTTTTGTTACCACCCTACCGACAAAGACGTACCGCCAAGCGATTTAGCGTTCCTGTACGATGTTGTGTAGAAAGCGAAAGGGGTGTGGATTTTATCCTACTCCTAACAAGTTCCAGCTCGTTTCCACCTTAGATTATCATTTAACATCAGGTATGATAGCATAATCATTTAACATCAGGTGTGATTTCATCCGTAGTCAACTCTTCTGTCTGGCTATTACGTTGTAAGAATTTTTACAATAACAATAAAAATAAAGATTTTCTGTACATAAGTTGAAAAAAACTACATGTATTAATAATCTAGTTTTGATTAGCCAAATCTCTGAATTCACTTTTATTAGGGCGAAATATTATTTATTCTCTCCAAAACTATACAATACTTTACGTATAATCATGGCAGATCTTAAATAAGTTATATTATCTATAGTTTTGACTTTTGCTGTCAGTGTTTATTGACGTATGGTCCATTTGAAATGATGGTTACTGGTTAAGTATAGGTACATAACGGATTACTGAATAACCAGATTAAAATATTGAGTTTTGTTCTTATTACAGCTAAGACGTCTGTGTCTAAAATGTGTTATACTTAGCCAAAAACAAACACGGAAGAATAGACTTGTCAAAAATGACATATTTTGAGTTTGACAAATCAATGTCACCGCATCTTTATCACCTATAAACTAATATTAGAAAGACGCCATCTTTTAATACCTCAAAAACTAGGAATTTCATTTTTAACCAACGTTTTATTTAGTTCGTTTCGTTCACTTATTTTATTTTTGAAAAAATCCTTGTATTTTTTCCATTTTAATGGTCTGTGGTACATGAGTGAAGCTGAAATGGACCATCTCCTTTATTTATGGCGCTGTTCAAAGGATATAAAGCTGTAGATAGTTACAGCTTAGCTCACAAAGTCTGACCGATTTGCAGTCAAATCGGACACGAACTAATCAAGTCTGTTTATAGGTATACACTTAACCTTTAAATTTAAGCAATTATATCATTGGCTAGTATAATAAAGGTGTAATAACACCAAATATTACTTCACCTCGAGCGTGCTCAGCGACCTCCAAATTCATACTATTATGTAAATTTACGAAAAACGCATTCTAATAGCAATAACAATTTTATTTTAAAACAAATTCAATAATTCTGAACTTATATATCTTAATTAAAGAAAATAACGAAGTATTGATTCTCCGCTAGTTAACAATATATATTTTTTGCAATTAATTTGCTCATATTTAATAACAATGGTCAAAAACAAACATATATCATAGTAACCATAACAAAGGCTACCTACGCTTACTTTGAGGCTAAACAGCGATGTGTGTAATTGTTCTATAATATTTATTTATATAAACAGAATAATATAGGTAATTTAAGCAGGTTTAAGGAAATGCAACTTCCTTAAATATTGAAAAGAACCAAAGCCTTCCCTAGGTACTCATTTGGGGCCGTTCAAATATTACGTAAGCAGATTTATTACAATTATTTACCCCCCAACCCCCCTTGTCAGCAAAAGTAAGGAAAGTTCCTACCCCTCCCCCTATGCTTACGTAAACATTTTTCAATTATAAATTTCATATTTTTTTTATAATTGTCATAATTATAATTTTAAAAATTAGAAAATTATTTTAGTGTAGAGATTGGATTTTACTGATACAGTATTCAACATAGAGAATTCACGAATTTTTGCTATTCGTGTAAAAAAATAAATAACTATCGATGACGTAATCATCATCTAGACCCCCCCACCCCCCATGTCATCAAAAATAAGCAATACACAGACCCCTCCACCCCTCTATAGTGCTTACGTAATACTTGAACGGTCCCTTTTATAAACGGAAACCTCATCCAAATTGGTTCATATTGTTACTATAAGATCGCGGATTTACAGGGTTTGAATGGTTATAAATAGGCATATATTTATAACCATGTTTAAACGAAACGATGGATTTATAAATAAATATAAATATTATAGGACAATTACACACATCGCTATATAACCCCGAAGTAAGCGTACTTGTAAGTGGCTTGTGTTATGGGTGCTATGATAACTGATGAATATTTTTATATATATTATACATAAATACTAATAATATATAGATAAACACCCAGACACTGGAAAACATCCATGCTCATCACACAAACATTTTTCCAGATGTGGGAATCAAACCCACAGCCTAGGACGCAGAAGCAGGGTCACTACCCACTGCGCCACTCGGCCGTCGTCGATGGATTTATATAATGCTTTAAAATTAAGTGAAGCGATCCGATCAACTTTTCAAAGATACAAATGGGCGTAGCGTGGCGTACTTTTATCACTACAGGGCCTCTTTCCTTATAGGTGAGGGGATATGGCGCGTAAACCCACCATGCTGCTCCAATACGGGTTGGCAGGCTTAGGGTGACGTTTCCTTTAATAACGATCACTATCAGATTTTGATGATAGTGACCACGGCGGGCTTAACGTGCTATCCGAGGCACAGGGGTGTTTCACCACCAACTTTCCGACTCCGTGCCTGGAATGCCCTGAATATTTCATAGAAGAAAGTCAGAATTATTCCGTGACCCGACCCAAGATTTTGATTTTGACGACCTCCGTGGCGCAGTGGTATGCGCGGTGGATTTATGAGACGGAGGTCCTGGGTTCGATTCCCGGCGGGGCAGATTGAGATTTTTCTTAATTTGTCTTGGTCTGGCTGGTGGGAGGCTTTCGCCTTGGCTAGTTACCACCCTACCGACAAAGACGTACCGCCAAGCGATTAAGCGTTCCGGTACGATGTCGTGTAGAAACCGAAAGGGGTGTGGATTTCCTACTCCTAACAAGTTAGTCCGCTTCCATCTTAGACTGCATCATCACTTAACGTCAGGTGTGATAACAGTCAAGGGCCAACTTGTAGTCGATAAAAAAAAAAAAGATTCGAAGCCACATAGGCTAATTACTAGACCGACGAGTACTTCAGTACGAAAGGTTTTTAATTATTTATTTCTCAGTGCAAACAACTAGCATTTTAAAAGCTGATACTAACCGTACTGTTTAACCTAATCACCTGTCAAGATGAACGATAGGAAAATAATACAGTAATTATATTAGCCGAAAGTTCACGACCTATCCGTCCGAATGTTTTGATAGCAGGCCACGGCTCAGCTGTCAACATCTTAACACACGGTCGCAATACGGCAAATAAAGGTTAAGAAATGCTTTGCATATTTATATTCAAATTCAAAATCGTTTATTTCAAGTAGGCATATTCAAGTTTCAAGTATTATAAGCACTTTTGAAACGTCAAATTGGACTATTTGTAGTGACTACCACCGGCTCGGAAGGCAGGTCATGTTGAGAAGAGCCGGCAAGAAATTCAACAGTTGCTCTTTTTATAATATTATCAATTTTACAATATTCAGTGTGTTGTTACATAAAGTTATTTATTTCACTTCCTGTGTGAAGTTGAAAGACGATCGAATTACCTTTGAACATCTTTGTCATTTAAAAATTCATCAATAGTATAATAATCCTGACACCTGTACTTTTTCTGATTTTTGTACTTTTTGGAGGTGATAGATAAGCTGATATGAGTAACTTATGTCCAGTTATAGAAAGACGATTGTTTAAATCATTTTTCTGTTTATAGATATTTATATTTTGTTTAACAAAGACTAGGTTATTGAATATGCATTGACAGGCTGTAAGAATTCCTATTTCTTTAAATTTGACAAGAAGGGACTCGCTTGGTTTAAGTTTATAAATAGACCGAATTGCTCATTTCTGAAGTATAAAGACAGAATTTATGTCAGCAGCCTTTCCCCACAACAAGACGCCATAAGACATCACACTGTGGATGAAAGAAAAATAAACCAGTCTAGCTGTCTCTACATCGGTAAACTGTCTTATTTTTCTCACTCAAATGCTGCCGTTACTAAGTTTACCTGTCAGTGACTCTATATGAGCGCTCTACTGAAGTTTACAGACCAAAGTCACTCCTAAAAAGAGTATGGAACTCTCCATTTTTAGCGTTTCACCATGTATCATTAGACTTATTTATTTTTTTTACATTCGGTAAAGAAAACTCAACACATTTTGTTTTATTTGCATTTGAGTAAATTATTAGTAGTAAACCAATACGACACATGCGACACATGCGACACAGCACGGTTTACATCATCAAAGTCACTTTCATTTCTATCAGTTTTAAAAATTAAAGATGTGTCATCAGCAAACAGGTACAATTAAAAAAAGTAAAAAAGTAGGTACAATTTCACAAATGTCGCTAACATGTCGTGGTAAATTATTGATATACACCTAAAATAGAAACGGACCCAAAATTGAACCCTGTGGAACGCCCATTTTAGGAGATGAGCCACGTGACTTTATATCATTAATGCATACCGTTTGAGTTCTATCATTAAGATAAGAGGCAGAGGCGATTAAGTGCAACATTTTTAATGCCATAGTGGCATAACTTAAGCAAAAGAGTTTTATGGTCAACACAATCGAAAGCCTTGGACAAGTCACAGAATACGCCAATAGCATTCTTAGACTTTTCCCAGGCATCAAAGATGTACTTTAATAGTTTTGCACTTGCATCAGTTGTATTGCGACCTTTTGTGAAACCATATTGGTCAGGATGAAGTAAGTTATTTAAGTTAAAATTACTAAGCAGTTGATTCAAAATTTTTTTCATTCATTCTCACTACATGACATCTCAAATTATTTAAAGGAAGAATATTTTTCAAATTCTTTAAAGGAAGAAAATTGTAAACTGTAGCCACATAAGCTAACAAGAGAAACAATAGAGCCGTGTGACATTTATAGGTTATGTTATACTATCTAGTTAACAATAACACTTTTGTGTGCCGAACTGTAAATTCATTAGGATTAGCGGCACTGACATCAAATGCCACCACTATACCCGAATTGCTGTAAGAAGGTGCGGCTGGTCACTATGACGTTGACGTCAGAGACTAGGGATGTGACGCTTAGAAATTCTTGTTTATCGCTGACGATACTCGCAGCATACATCTAGCTCTTTTTAATGTTGTAAAAAAATTAGCTTAAAAGGCAAATTATTATTTGATCGTTATTTATGAGGAGACTTTGTTATCGTGGTTATACTAATGCAATATTTCTAGGGATTAAACTTTTATTGACTATAGTCTCTGCGATAATTTGTTTAACAACTACAAGTTGGCAATTGACTGCTATCACACCTGATGTGTGATGCAGTCTAATATGGATGCGGGCTAACTTGGTAGGTGTAGAATGAAACAACATCGTACCGGAACACTAAATCGCTTGGCGGTACGTCTTTGTCGGTTGGGTGGTAACTAGCCACGGCGATAGCCTTCCTCCAGCCAGACCAAGACAAATTAAGAAAATCTCAATCTGCCCCGCTTTACCTTTTGGTACAGGTTAATAAACCCTAAACCAATCCAACCGCAACAGCGAGTTGATGAACTGGAAAACGGAGTAGATATAAAAATGTTAAAGTTGGAGCTTATTGCCTTAGTCCGGCGTCAAAAGGCACCAACTCCTACCTATGCTCTAGAAGAGATGACAATAGGTCTGACCTTGGTCCTTAGATATAATGTTATTGGGCCCAAATAACATGTATGCTTTTAATTTCAATTCCTATTTCTAAGCTTTATAAAATCAGCATTTATAACAGCGTTGCGAATGCAGCATTACCTATAAAATAATTGATTATTTGATTGAATGATTTGATTGATTGAATTTAAATACTTTTTTTCCATATTCCCATTTAATTTTCAGTCACGCCGCAAAAATTAATACCTACTTTACCGCCATTAACGGCAAATAACATGTTGGCACTGTTACAACAGGCCATCAACAAAGATTAACCTGAAGGCTGATCGAAGGTCGTGAATAAAACAAAAAGGGATATTATGTCTGATTGGGATCGTGTCGTCCATATTAACAACATAATTAATTCATCTATACATATAAATAAAATTGCAGTGTCTGTTTGTGCATATATGCATACCGTACATACACCAAAATAACATTTTTTTTCAATTATTGTCTGTCTGTCTGTTTATTTGTTCTGGCTAATCTCTGAAACTACATCAGTCATCAGTCGGATTGTAAAAAAACCTTTGTATATGATAGCTCGACTCATGAGAGGTGACATAAGGTAATTTGTATCCAGATATTACCACGGGACCAGGAACTACGCGGGTGAAATACCGGGAGACCGCTAGTTGTTAATAATATTCGTCATAGATTCAGATGATGAATTTAGTGACAACTCAAATGTTCCTAATTCTGATATAAGTTTAGACGAATAAAATATATTTCTTCTTTGCAACCTTTTGAGTAAACTTTCCCTGATGTTCTGTTGTTGTGTAAAATTATAGACTTTTTAAAAATAAAAATTGTACTACAATATACGTTTATTATTAAAAAAAATATCGACTATTCATCGTAGAAGTACGTCCCATCACTAGACACGTCTATGGCGTTACGTTATACGTTACAACACTTTGCTTCATTTTTCTTTCAATTTGATTTTTTGACTAGAACATTCTGGCTGGGTTTAACGGTTTTAAATTTAAGTTACTACAGCTATTAACGATTTAATATATTACGAATTTGGAACAGCTGAAATACTAAGTCATAGTTTGTAAATCGCTTCAACTTTCAAGAGTGAAACGGAAAGTTAATGACATATGTCACAGGCACCACGTTAGAGCGCAGGCACTATAAGACGTGAGGCTTAATAATATTTGCTAAGGTTTAAATCAGCCACATATGAATTACTAGCTTTTGCCCGCGACTCCGTCCGCGTGGAATTAGTTATTACGGAAGCTTAATTTTTCTAAACTTTGAATGTCATATTTATTGGTATCTTCTAGCTTTAAAAATGACGATACTTTCATACATTTTATCCCCCCTTTTAACCATTTTTCACGCTTTAGACTATTTGTGTACCAAATTTCATTTAAATCGGTTTAGTAGTTTTAGTTTTAAAGGGAGACAGACAGACAGACAGACAGAGTTACTTTCGCATTTATAATATTAGTTAGGATTACAGCACATTATATAATTATTTTACTTCAGCTCGTATATCTATGAAATCGACTACCTCGTTGGTCCAGTGGTTACCATGTGGCTTCGGATCACGAGGCTCTGGGTTCGAGCTGAAAATTCTAAAGCTCGAAGCCTGGAAGTCGGTGGTGTTATAACCTCAATTATAAATTCTAAAGCTCGAAGCCTGGAAGTCGGTGGTGTTATAACCTCAATTATAAATTCTAAAGCTCGAAGCCTGGAAGTCGGTGGTGTTATAACCTCAATTATAAATTCTAAAGCTCGAAGCCTGGAAGTCGGTGGTGTTATAACCTCAATTATAAACTCTAAAGCTCGAAGCCTGGAAGTCGGTGGTGTTATAACCTCAATTATAAATTCTAAAGCTCGAAGCCTGGAAGTCGGTGGTGTTATAACCTCAATTATAAATTCTAAAGCTCGAAGCCTGGAAGTCGGTGGTGTTATAACCTCAATTATAAATTCTAAAGCTCGAAGCCTGGAAGTCGGTGGTGTTATAACCTCAATTATAAATTCTAAAGCTCGAAGCCTGGAAGTCGGTGGTGTTATAACCTCAATTATAAATTCAATAAGCCGCAAGTATCATCTTTTAATCACTATCACGATTATAAGTATAACCCTGAGTGAACGTTAAAGAATAAAAAAAACGTTCCACCGAGCCTAGGTAACGTAGACAGCACTTTACTCTCCCATTGATTTATAAGTTGATATTTTTTCTATCATTTATTTGATATACAGTTTTATTATAAGTATAGATAACAGTTTCACTGACGTTTTAACATAATAATCTTGCCTAGATGTGTTATTCTGATAGGCAATATTACAATATAACTTATATTGTGAATTTTCATCAAAGTCCATTCCGTGTTTTTTCGTGAAAGAGTCACAAACATCCATCCATACATATACAAACTTTTGCATTTATAATAATAATAATAAAAGAAAGAAGAAAAGAAAAATAATAATAAGAATTTTCATCCCAACTGATTTTGGATATTTCATCCATATAACAATTTGCTATAACGTATAGATTGAATTTGTCCAGTTTCTATAAAAGCCAGTGCCGTCTAGTGAGTACTATACAAGATACTGGTATTCGTACGTATTATTGAAACTAAGAATACGAGTCGAGCTGAGATAAACGTGCGTATGTAGGTTGGTAGTTCAGGCATTGCTCAAGAGATGGCGATACTGTTTATTATGTAAAACAAAATAGAAGATGATGCTTCAACAATAAATTATAACTCTCCTATATGGCATAAACAAAATTAGTGTAACGGAGATAATGTATGGGACGAGAAACGTCCTTCGATTTTCTGTTCGCTGCGACTGTTCAGCTCAGCCCACCATTGCACGATAACGTTTAAATAGCCGCAAAGTTATATTATTCAGCAAATTTAATAAAAAGCTAATAATTGCTCAGATATGTCCCTTGTCTGTCACAAATTCCACTCTTGACAAATAATAAAAACGAACACGCTGAAAGGGACAAAAAATAATCTTGTATCACTTTCTAATAAAGGCCGAATGAAATAAGCAACCTACAGCCGCGTTATACTCAATTGAGCGTTTCTCGTTGACATTCATCCATATTGACAGTTCTAGTATTTTTCTAATCTTTGAGATAGGATATAATATACGTGTACGTGAACAAAAAGCTGATTTAGACAATTGGCTGGTGACTAAAACAGCCTAATGACAAGCAATATAAATTTTCCAGTCTTTACTTTATTTATACTTAACTAGTTAACAATTAAATTACACATTATATATAATAAAAGTTATATGATAGCAATAACTGAAAAACTAAAATAAAAGCTTGATAAACATTTGACGATTTAGTTTTTTGAAATATAGCATAATTATTATGTAAAAATAAATAAATTAGACTTTATTGAAATAACTAGCAGCATACCAAAACAATAATATACAATAATTTATACATAATCTTCAAAATGATTATGAATAATTATAATAATAAAAAGCTCGCAATAGTCTAGCTTCTAGTCAAGAATTCATTAGCAATTGCTTTCCAGTTGGTCGGATCGTCGTCAGGGTCAGGTTTGGACTTTCTGATCTTCTTCAGCAGCTCCCATCCGTTGGCCTTTTCTGTAGACGTGACGTAGGTGTTTTTGGGATCCTGTTCTAATGTGTAGGCGCCGAGGATCAAGCTTTGCACCAGGCGCGATGATATCAGTGTCTAGAAATAAATAGAAAACTCAACCATTGGCTGACAGTGCTCCAGGTTAAGGAATCTTTCTGACGACCTCCGTGGCGCAGTGGTTGTTGGAATTATAAGACGGAGGTCCTGGGTACGATTTCCGGCGGGGCAGATTGAGATTTTTCTTAATTTGTCTTGGTCTGGCTGGTGGGAGGCTTTCGCCGAGGCTAGTTACCACTCTACCGACAAAGACGTATCGCCAAGCGATTTGTCTTTGTCGAGCTCGCTTCCATCTTAGACTGCATCATCACTTAACATCAGGTGTGATAGCAGTCAAGGCCCAACTTGTAGTCGATAAAAAAAATCTCCTCAAAAAATCGTATATTTAGGTATGTCTCTAGTTTAAAGTCTATCCACTTTCTTTTGAAACTTAGGCTGATGGTATATTATTATTAATTCGTCGCCTTTTCGTCTAGAATAGCAATATAAATATATAATTCTTTGCTCATATTTTAGGAAGTTTAGCAAAACATCAAAAATTCAAAAGACTGGTATTATCAATTTATTCCAAGAAGACTTTTTACATTGAATATGGTGGTAAGTTAAGGAACATAAAACGGTCATACTTTACACAACAACGCGTCAAATACTTTACTGTACATTAAACAATTCAATGAACGCCAAACAAATTTCCTAGAATATATTAGATTGACTAAATCTCCTAAAAGTTATCATTTCTGATAATTTAGTAATAAATAATTAAAATTAGGAATAGGGGTAAGTGGAGAGAGTAAGAGCACCTGGTTTTTCAAGAGGGCCTAAATTGCTTTCAGTATTATCTTATTTAAGCTGCCTCGTTGCTCTTGTGGTTAGCCTATGTGGCTTCGAACACTAGGTCCTGAGTTCGAACTTGGGTCGGGTCACGGAATAATTCTGACTTTTTCATTATTCTATGAAATTTTCAGGATATTCCAAGCCCGGAGTCAGGAAGTTGGTGTTGATACACCCCCATTCCTCGGATAATATAGATATGCTTAAATAAATTAAAGCAACTAAATGACACAGTTATTTTTTACTTTTTAGTGCGTTTTGAGTCAGTTCTATTTTTATTTATAAATTGTTATGTTATGTAAAGAAGTTTTCACATAAATTCCTGCTCTTATTAATCCTTTCATATAAGTTCGTCGGTTTAGGGTACTCTTGAATTGGCCATAATTTAAAATGCCCTGGATTTGGCTCACGAACATTCGCCTAGGCCTTCCCCCCTCCAATATGTCCATTCAGCCTCGCTTTATAAATCTCTTTTGTTAATTTTCTTTCATCAATTCTCTCTAGATGCCCAAACCATCTAAGCATCCTTTTCTCAATTTTAGTCACTACATCTTCGTTTACACCACCCTGTTCTCTTATCATACTATTGTTAACTCTGTCACTCAGTTTTTATCCGCGCGTACTCTTCAATGCCTCGTTGGTCTAGTGGTTAGCCTATATGACTTCGATCACGAGGTACTGGGTTCGATCCCTGGGTCGGGTCATGGAATAATTCTGAGCTTTTTCATTCTTCTATGAAATGTTCAATACAATCCAAGCCCGAAGTCAGGAAGTTGGTGTTGATACACCCCCATTCCTCGAAGAACACGTTAAGCCTTCGGTCCCGGTCACTATTATCGACACCTGATAGTGATCATTAACAAATGAAAACATTATCACCCTAAGGCCGCTAACCCGCATTGGAGCAGCGTGGTGGGTCTACATTCCATATCCTCTCTCCTATAAGGAGGGAGGCCGCTAATAGGCTGATAATGATGATTATCTTAGAAGCAAAAACTGAACATTCCCTGTTAGCCCCTTCTCTCTAGAGTGCCCTAATTTCAAGATTTATCTAAGTAAAAATTGAGTTCCTCATGCTTACAACTATTTACCTTAAGAAGTCTGTACTCCTCGTCCGGTAGTCTCCTAGTCACAGTATACCCAGCGAGCACGTAACCGCCAGTCCGAGGGTCGCCGGTGAGAAGCATTATATACGTCATGGTGATAGCCAGCTCAAACACGTAGTAGGAGTACTGAATGTCACCAAAGTCAATGATGCCGGCGATGCGGTAGTCGGTTTTGCTGAAAGAGCAAACATGTTGCAATTAGACGTGAAGAAACTTATGTTACTTGTCAACAGTACTCATTATTTCTAATAGCTAAATCAGGATATTTTACACGCTTTCAAATATTTTTATTCAGGTAGGTTTTAAGAACAGTGTTATCTAAAGGATATCCGAGCAGGTATGCAATACTAAGCACGTGCGTAGCTAGGTTTTAATTTTGATTCAACATAAATCCCCTTATGTTTGCGTGCGAGTTAAAATGCTATGAAGAGGGCCTCGATCTTGATAAACACCACTTGGCTCTGCTTATGTATGTAAGTGCGAATGCTAACTTTCAGTGATTCCAATAAATAAAAGCTTGTGAATATAATTTAACTATAGTAGACTAAGCGTGGGTTTTTGCAGTGCACTACTCAAAATAATTAAGGATTTGAAATAGCCAGCCGGCACTGATCCTTCTTCAATTAGATTAACTAAATAAACTAGTTCAAAGGAGCATAGAATCTTTTTCATGGCTCAAGAGTGTAAAAGAAATGGGAAATCCCAGAAGTTGATATTAAGAAAATATGTTTTGTTAAGTATCCATAGTTCCTTCATTGTTGCCCAGCTTTTTATTACCCAAATGTAACATGCAATGCACACTGAACATGTTTAAGTTAGATAAATAATTTTAACCAAAAACACTATATACAGAAAAAGAAATAGAAATTCGGGAGTTCTCCTGTTAATAGAAAAAGTTTATCTTTCGTTAGGTAAGCCCATGTAAGCATAATTTGAAGAACAGGTTTACTTACAACAGGCTTACCTTTGTATAATGCCATTCAGTATCTGCTTGCAAACCCGCAAAACTGATGCCTTTACTGGTCTAATAACAGTAATTTTGGAAAATTTCAATGGTCTAATAACAGTCTTTTTGAAAAATTTCAATTTCAAAGAGTTGTAGAACACAACAGAATTGAGAGCAACGGTAGCAAAACCTATCCTGCCAATTTATAATATACCAAAATATAAAATCGAAAGGAAAAACACTAGGTTCTCCAATGCCTAAACATATTGTCAATTCAGAATATTCCAAAATCTATAATCAAAACAAGAATTTTCGAACAAGGAATTCGACTATTATTTACTCAATCAGCCAAGTTATAGATGTTAAACATAAAATATATATGCTAAAATGAATTTTAAGTTTTTTATTATACCAAACATTCTATTTTAAACATTGAATTTTGCAATATTTTCTTCCGCTTTATTTATATCCCTTCTACAAATTTGAAAAAGGAGGCTTGGCCTTGTAGTGGGCCATTATTTTTTTTTTTAATACCTCCAAGTTGGTCGTCAAAAAAAAAGTCGTCATTAAAGTCTTTAATTAATAATAATGAAGACTCTCCTCTCAACCCACCTGCCACCAGGCTTCAGCTCGACCAGAATGTTCGTCTGATTGACGTCCCCATGAATAACGCCTTTCTCCAACTCATCGAAGCGAGGCAGAACAGCGTATTTGAATTCTTCTATCACCTGTAAACGATGTAACAATATGTATGTATGTATGTTTAAACTAACTTTCTTTGCAACTTTGTAGACTTTGCAAGATTTTTAATCTGCCTTTAGTAGCAGGGATAGTCACTATGAACTGACACATTCAACCTATAAAAGTAGCTGTGTGGTGAGCTTACTTGAATAGACAAATTTTAATATGGATCTGTAATGTTATCCCGTAACATTTTTTTTTATTTTTATATTTTGGCTGAGACATGAGTGAGACTCGCTTCTCTATCTCTCCCTGTTTATCACGATAGAGGGATGAATAATTAGAAAATCACGTTATCAAGTTATTCCCGTAAAGATATCGCTACAGTATAGAACTACAGAGTGTCGAGTGTAAGATTTTACCGCGTCGATATCGAAAACAGTAAAGGCAAATTTTATATGGAATTGAAGCAGCGCCCGCTAGCGGAATCGAGAGAAAACTCAAATGGGTGAGTGTCAGTTATTAGTGTGCCTAGTGTAAGATTTTACCGCGTAGATGGTTAGCTGTCTTTTAAAATTTCATAGTGAGAGTGGATCGAGAATATGTTTAGAAGACTACTCTTATTGATATCACCCATGATGGTGTAATACCACCACCTTGCCAGACTACTACTGGAAATAAAGCAATATTGTTTTGGTGAAAGCTAACACAAGGTTCTCATAGGATCTCGATTTTCGCGAATGTGAAGTTTTCGATCGTTTTGGTAAAAAGTCACACTCGACACTCTGGTCACTATATTGTCCGAGAGGTACTTTAAGTAAGCTGAAAACTTGTCACATAGCTCTACCTAATACCTACTCTAACTGAATGGGGATATATATATATATATATATATATATATATACCTACTCTAACTGGATGAGGATTAGCAGTATATCAATACCTACCCAAATATGTTTAACAGCTCTCCAGCTAGTAGACAATTAGTTGCGTCATAATATTAATTTTATTTTGCATACCTCTTCGGCTAAGTCCAGCTTATCGGCGTCCTTGATGACGTGTTTGAACTTGTCTAGTTCTGGAACCTTGCTCAGCATCCAGATGTGTTCGCGGGAGACCAAACCGGAATGGTTGAAGTTCTGAAGTAAAATAAAATATATTAATATGTTTATCTCATTAAGCTAAGCGTTTTTATGTAATTGGCGGACAAAGCTGATGGACATCGCTTATAATAAGAGCAAAAGTCCGCAAAGCATGTAAAGAACACGTTTTACAAAGAACCGCGCTGAATCCAACAACCTGTGGCGTATGTGGGTACCTCTTCTAACGCTAAGTTTAGTGCTACAAACGTATCTGATCCGGCGGCTAAAACTAGAACTAACGTCGCTGTTGTTACGTCACTTTTTTGGTTTCTGTAGAACACAAGCCGACAACAAACAGCGACCACTAGGTCTCAAGATGCCTGGTAAGATGGTAAAAATTAAGAACAACAATATGATATATTTTTGACGACCTTCGTGGCGCAGTGGTATGCGCGGTGGATTTATAAGTCTTTTTTGTCTTGGTCTGGCTGGTGGGAGGCTTTCGCCGTGGCTAGTTACCACCTTACCGACAAAGACGTACCGCCAAGCGATTTAGCGTTCCGGTACGATGTCGTGTAGAAACCGATAGGGGTGTGGATTTTCGTCCCACTCCTAACAAGTTAGCCCGCTTCCATCTTAGACTGCATCATCACTTAACATCAGGTGTGATAGCAGTCAAAGGCCGACTTGTAGTCGATAAAAAAAAAAAATTCAAATATTTGAATTGTGGAACTAAAATTTTGACTATGCATTGTCAAGAGATTTAGACGAAAGCCACTTCCGGCACATAACTTTAATCTACTCCAAGCAAACGTAAATAAAACTTGTTAGCATAAAAATTAACCACACTCAAACGACTCAAAGCACACTCAAACGACACAAAGCACACTCAAACGACTAAAAGCACGCCTTGGGCCAAACGCTGGTTACATGTAAATTCGCTGATCACGCGTGGTCAACTCGTTGACGACGCGGCCTCCACCTGTCGACAACTAGTGGACGCCTAGCGACGAGGCGGTGCGGGTCGGGTCACGGGTGTATGTAATGAGCGTTCCGGTACGATGTCGTGCAGAACCCGAAGAATATCATCTTATCATCGGGTGTGATTGCATTTGTAATTAATAAATAAAATTATTATTATAAAAACAAAAACCCAAGTGCTTAAAGTAAAAGAAAAAAATATATCTATATAAAATTCTAAATACTTTATGGATTTTTTAAAGACTATTTGTTTTAATTTGTGGTATAGAAATGTGACGGTACACTTGGTACACTTTATGACATTGCTTGTTAAAACAGTTATATAAATATGATATGATATTTATATTTTTGAAATGGTCTTTTTATGAGCTTTCATTTGATACCAATTTAATTTATTTTGAAAATTCATATAGCCTATGTCACTTCCACAATTTAACCGAATTCAACGACACCTCACATGTCAAAATCCATTCAGCCGTTTAGGCTGTAGGACATACATACATACATACATACATACGAAAAACATTACCCTCCTTCTGACGCGTGGGTAAAATGTATATACATACATACAGACATACGCGCGGTGGATTTAAAAACATTACCCCCTCCAAGACGCAAGCGATTTAGCGTTCCGGTACGATGTCGTGTAGAAACCGATAGGGGTATGGATTTTCATCCTACTCCTAACAAATTAGCCTGTTTCCATCTTAGATCATCTTAACAGATAGCATCTTCAAATACAAAGCAACTCATGCACACAACTTCGTTAGAGGTCTAAATCTCTAAACATCGGTATCTGCAAATACGAGTATTTACAGTAGTAGATATCGTATGTATTCTGTAGGAAAATCACAATAGCAAACAACCTTGAATTTGACATAATCACGTGTAGCGAATGTATAACCACTGTACAAGCACTGAAGTACATAGACAGGGCTAGCGTGAATCATTTACTAATATGTATTATAATAACTGATTTTTTTGATATAAATTAAAATAACTGATTTAGGAGCCATTTTTTCAAACGCAGAGTTTGTTAAGAGATGCATGAGAAATACAATAAAAGAGACAATATATTTGATTTTAATGACACATAACTTATTTTCTACTTTACTCTACCTAAAACCCACAATGTGTTTTGCTACTTAGTTAAATAAACGTTTCTTAAACTTTGATTGCACCAACCATTTAATTCTGATTTGAATTAAAGCAACTAAATAACGTATTTATGCTTTACTTGTGTACTGTTGTGTTTACTTTAGATGTCCCAAGACTGTTCCAGGGTGGTTCTATATGAAAGACACCTAGAGACCTAACAAAATAAAATAACTTTATAATTATAATTTTTAAATATATAAATCAAAACGTTGGAACTAGCAGGCTAAAAAAATTAATTATTTTAATTTCCTTTTGAGCGGTTTAACCCGCGCAGATGCCGTTCCTTTGGGTTTTTCCAAACTATTATCTATTTCAATGTCAAAATCTATTCAGATGTGTTTAGCCGTTGAGCCGTGATTGATTAACAAACTTTAATATCAACAATTGCATACAAAATATATGAAGAAATGATTTTTTTTCATAGGATTTTGCTTTCGGTAGTTCAGACAGTACTAAGTATGACATAATAAGACAATTATTTCACTTTGTGTTTGTTAAATTACCAGTAACAATATTTTGTACTAAAATATACCTTTTAGGCAGGTAGGTATTTTAGTAAGATGTTATGGCACTGATTGTGCAATAACCCTTCTATCTAGGGCCATATGTAGTATTTATTATTAAATTAGATAGGATTACCAACTCTAAAGTAAAAGTTTCATTAAACTTTTTTTTGCCAGGGGAAAACAATGTATGATAGGTGGGCCATCTTTTCTTTTTACTCATGATAACGTCCGAACAGCTGAACGGATTTTAATGTGGTTTTCACAAGTAAGTGTAAGCTTAGAAACATTATCAACATTATTAAGCTATTGCAAAGCCCTTAGCGTGGAGACCGAATCCAGAAATTCCGTAACGAAAAAACCTAACACCCCCCACTCCGACCAGCACAGCGGTGATACTTTTTAATTAGATTGTCATATTCGCGTCTTGTGTTGGCGCGCGCCGCGTGATGTTGGCTTTTTAAATTTTTATTTTTATTTTTTTTTAGTTTGTTTTATTTTTTTTCTTATTTTTAATTTAAATTTATAAAAAAATAAATAAAACAAATTAAAAAAAATAATAAAAATCGGTCACCAATCCAAGTACTGACCGCGCCCGATGTTGCTTAACTTCTATGCAATAGCTTTACCGCGGCAATCTCCGAGTGCCACACGTCTTTTTTGTTACTAGTATTACTACTACTAATCCGCTTACTATTACTTACTAATCCGCTATTTAATTAAAAAAAATTCGATCTAAAAATATTGTTTCAGTCAGACACAGCCCTAATATGAAACAAGATATAACGTATGGAAACAAACCAGGTTAACTGATGGTGGTTATCTAACATTCGTATACAGTAGCATAACAGTGACAGATAAATATAAGCTATTCTATAACAATATACATACAGTTTACCTGTATTTTTGCATTTCAGGTTAATTCGTACATGCATCCAATTTCATAATTTCAAAAATCTCTAAATTATAATATCATATTTTGACGACCTCCGCGGCGCAGTGGTATGCGCGGTGACTTCCGAAGCGGGGTTAACCGATTTTTACCAATTTTGTAGCGGGCAGCAGATTGAGATTTTTCTTAATTTGCATCTATGGTTGGCGTGACAAGTCTTTCACCGTAGCTAGTTACACCCACGAAAAAGACGTACCGCCAAGCGATTTAGCGTTCCGGTACGATATCGAGTAGAAACCGATAAGAGTGTGGATTTCAACCTACTCCTAACAAGTTAGCCTGCTTCCATCTCGACTGCATCATCACTTAACATTAGGTGTGATTAATTGTAAAGGGACAATTTGTAGCTATAAAAAAATATATTTATTATAAATTTAAAATATAAAATTTACTATCAAACAATGATTTAATTTACAGTACTCCTCCTGAAACAGCTGTTACGATTTTTACCAAATTTTGTATGCGTATTCAGCAGATCTGAGAATCGGCTACTATCTAATTTTCATCTAAATTTTTTTTTAATTTTTAATGCAAAACAACTTTTGCCGGGTCAGCTAGTAGTCATATAAATACATTCCGGCCTGTGTTAGGTAATACACAGTCCAGTCAAATCGGTTTAAAAATTGCGGCATGCAGGTGTAACAAACATATCTCTCTCTCTCTATCTCTCTTGAATCTAATAAAAGAAATATAAACTCTACAAACATTCTCTGAAAAGCTCTACTACTCTATAATTACATCCTCAGTGAAGGTGCACCGCGCATACAGAATCCGCAACGCACAAGATTCTCTATAGAAAAAGGTCAATGCCCCTACTCGCGCTTAGGACAAATAACTAGACAGATAGATAGTTCTCAGGATATGGACTTTTTGACGTGAAAACGTCTTATAATTCGATAGAGCCGGCTGCACGCACGAAAAACATGACTCATGCGTTACCTCGCTTTGAGGCGTTCCATGTAAGGTTTGAAGTGCAAGCGAGAGCACAGAACGAGCGCACAATCGCTTTCCGTTCTCATCTCTCTATTTATAATTATTAAATATATTAATTTTAAATTAAAAATTAATATATTTATAAATTAATATATTTATTATAAATTTAAAACATAAATTTATAAAATCAAAATCAATTATTTTATTAATTAAAATTAATATTTATAAAAATATACTTAAATTAAAAATTTTAATAACCAATTAAATGCTACCATTCCATCAGTATTTTCTTAAGACGTTGTCACGTTCAACTATCGTCAGTAAACCGACTTTACAGACAACCAATTTTTTTTTATCGACTACAAGTTGGCCTTTGACTGCTAATACACCTGATGTTAAGTGATGATGCAATCTAAGACGGAAGCGGGCTAACTTGTTAGGAGTAAGATGAAATTCTTTTCCCTTTTGGTTTCTACACGACATTGGTAGGTCTTTGTCGGTAGGGTGGTAACTAGCCACGGCGAAAGCCTCCCACCAGCCAGACTAAGACAAATTAAGAAAAATCTCAATCCACCCCGCCAGGAATCGAACCCTGGATCTCCGTGCTATAAATCCACCGCGCATTCCACTGCGCCACGGAAGCCGTCAAAACCGCCGGCACTGACGTTAGAACTTTATACAACAAACCTGCAGCTTGTTATCCAAGTTGGCCACAAACTCGCCGAGCTGATAGAACAGAGACTCGGAGCGCGGCACATCCTGCATCAGCTCTCCTGGCACGTACTCCAACAAACGCACTACATGGTTCTTGCCGCTGATATTCTCCACAGAGTGCAGGTGGCCGAAGATGTTACGGATTGGCTTTGGACAAGTTACTGAACGAGTAACTGGAATTAAACAAAAAATCTTATAACCACAAGACAATAATAAAAATTACATCAATACTAGATTAATTATACGAAATGCATTCATTTCTGAAATTTCATTATGACTGGACCAGACATATTTCTTTTTTCCAAACAAATCAAACGTATAGTACTAGTTGAGCTTACAGTGCCGTGGGAAACAAACATCCCTAAAGACCTTGTATTCAAAGTGAATAAATATTATGACCCCACTAATGAACTAACCAAAAATGGCTATGTGGTCAGTTTATACGCGGTAAAAGTGGGTGCGAGGGGTATACCAGCGAAGTCTCTCTATAACCTGCTAAAAGACCTTGGCCTTACTAGAAGTGCAGTAAGCTCCATATTGGAACGAGTGTCCAAAGCTGCTCTAGTAGGGTCCTTCCGAATTTGTCTGGGCAGGGAGAATAACTTGAACAGAGGAGGTGAGTGTTGACGCGCGTCACTAAGGGTACCCTTAAACCTACACCCGTGTCACAAGTCTCGGGCTCTGTTCGGAGTTTTTCTCTCAGCCAAGCGATGGACCCGGTACCCGCACGGTGAATCCATGGAATGCTAAGATATTCGTCTCTCTTGAAATCTATAATAAACCGAATACCACAAACTGTATGTAAATTAAAAAAAAAATACGTCCTAAAAACATCTTG
Organism: Mycalesis mineus; assembly: GCA_034621355.1. Lineage (NCBI taxonomy): Eukaryota > Metazoa > Arthropoda > Insecta > Lepidoptera > Nymphalidae > Mycalesis > Mycalesis mineus. The sequence continues at coordinate 11,134,853 of CM067882.1, forward strand.
TCGATCATTCCACCTTCGTTCATCCAATATGGCAAAATATCATAAAGGAACACCGACTTCTGTAACATCCGCTTTGCAACCGTTGTACATCGCCGTTAAGGCTGACGTTTTTTCTATAGAATTGTCATGCAGATTGACTCTATAACTATAATTCGATTATCTCAAACATAGTTACACATTTCGCTCACTAAAACGATTTTTTCGATACACTAGAAGTCCCAATATAATCTCGTTGGTGAGAATAACTAACTTACGTATTCGCTTACTGTACACATACGTTACAACACACAAGTAATTATATACTTAGTTAAGTATATATACACATACATACATAGTATAGATTAACTATTTACAAAAATTACGTAGTCACGGGGTTGCAATACTACTAAATTATACTCACTAAGGAAATTCATAATCTCATTCTGCGCTTCAACTACACTTGGGTTCTGTGAGTCCATGGAGTTCATTATCTTTAAGACATATCCATGAGGACTATGGTTAGTTATCAAGGGATTCTTGACGTTGGGGTCTTCGATGATTTTATAATTCTTGTCATCATAGCCATTCAGTTCAATAAGTTCGAGCACCGATATGCCGTATAGCCTTTCGGCTAAAAGTTTGACACCGTCATGGTCTATGAGGGGTCTGATGACCGTTCCTGGTTCTAGCACTACACTCCCTTCTTCCGCCATTGTCTTGAATTTTTTTCTTGCTCTGTGAAAGACGGTTTTAAAAGTTTCAGATATGTTGCTACGAGTTCTAATAGACGTAAACCATACAATTTTTACCGTACCGTACGATTTTAATCTTGAATTTTTTAAAATTTCGTTCGGTAAAAATCGTACCGTACGAAAAGATCTATCCATTTACTAAGCGAAAGGATTACATCTCAAGGATTCGACCTCTATAAATCACTATTAGCCTTAATTTATTTTTGAAAATTCTTAAGCGTTTGGCGAAAATACAAATTCACGTAAAAGGGCTTTGTTCATTACGCCAAAAATATGATATCATGTTAGGAGGTATATTATATAAAGCTCGTATGATAACAAAACAAATGAAACATTTATAAAAATATCTTATATAGGTAATGTTTTCTTAAGTTTTCCACCTAGTTACTATTACTAGTCTGATGTTACAAGGTACACTGTCAAATATTTTCCTATGATAAACTGCGCCTAAGTTATCTTTGATAAATCAATCTTATGTGCAAACTTGCAGTCATGAGCTATTAAATAAATATTCTGTGATATAAGGCTATTACATCAGTAACACCTTACGCCGGTGGATGGCCCTCTGTCGGACGTTTTTGAAACTATCGTCACATGATTCGGTGCCGGCGGTTTAGCTAAATTAATCCTATTGAATGTACGATGTGGTCAATATTGAAAGGTCTCTTACTATTTATAGCTTATGCTATGGTTAGACGTATTTATATTTAAATAACATTAGCGACTATGATGTATTTTTAACTTGATTTTTATTCGTGTAATTCGTTGAATTTTGCATTCATTTATTTGTTACTAGAGGACGGTTTAGATCGCCTGCATAATTATTATTGTTACCGTGCAAATTTCGTGATTAAATGTTGCCTATTTGTTAATCTGATACGTAAGCTATATTATTGTGAAGTTTCATCAAAATACATTAATTGTAAATTGAAATTGTTGAAATAGTGACAAACATCCATCTATAGTACATACAAACATTCGTTTTATAATATTAGTAAGGATTGATAATATTTTTATATTTCAAATGTAATAATTCAATAGTTACGATACTAATTAATAGAAAAATAAAATTGTATTTTTTAGTAAAACTGGAAATGTTAATTAATTCAATATGGTATCTTTGACATACGTATTTAAATTATAATTATTAATTATCTATTGTGTGCTTTAATAGATATACTTAGAATAACTATTGTTACAATATAATTACACTAAACTATAATAATAATATAATAATATGATGTTGTTAAATTATTTACAAAGTAATACACAAATACTAACTTAAAATAAAATACGTACTTACCACCGCGTTCGTATAGTATGGCGTCCAGAGATGAACTACCCATACAGACTAACAACAGTGAAACGTAACGCAAAGATGATAAATGAGAGCACTGATAACGTGTATTGATAACATCTAGGAATAACGAAAGAATATCTAAACAATAAATTGCTATTACCTAGGTTGATGTTGTTTGCATATACTTCATCATTATCAGTCTTTTAAAGACCCACTATAAGAGCAGGCCTCGCCCCTATATCCCCTCTCCTATAAGGAATAGGAGAGGAGATATAGAGCGTAGATTTACCACGTTGCCCCAATGCGGGCTCGTGGGTTTAGGATGATAATGTTCCATTTATTTACGATTACTATTAGATGAAGGAGTGGGAGAGAGAGTGTACAGAACAGGGGAGCAACAACTCCAACTGTAAAATGGCACTCCTGACTGGTTTTAGCAGCCTTCTGTACATCGGACCCTCCACCGGAAAGCGCAGTGTTTCTTCTGCAACGAAGACGATACCCCCGCACCAGCCGGTTGCACAGACCTCAGAGCAGCTGCCGTGGGAACGACGCGGTGAACGCCAGTAATGTTAGCGCTCGCATGCTGTCAACTATTAGATGTTGATAATAGTGACTAGCACAGGGGTGCAATCGACTCCTGACAGTGTTTGAGAAGTCCCTAGTAGCCTTCGGTGTCCCAGCAGTGGACGTCCACCGGTTGGTAATGATGATAATGATGAGTCCGATGTAACATTCTTTCTTCCCCGTGATGATCCATAAGGGCTGAAATAGGTAGGCTTTACCTAAGTAACGAGACTGACTTGTTGGTCCAATGGTTGCTTGTGCAGTTTTTGTGCGGTTTGCAGAAGGATGCTATGAGTGGACAGGAGTTGAGAAGATTTATAACCCGTGCCTCGGTCTGCGGTAATCCAGTAGAACGCCAGCAGCGTGGAGGGCAAGCTCTATATACCCTCTTTCTGATTGAGACGGGGGTAGAGCTCTTTAAGTGGGTTATAATAATGATGAATTGTAAGTATCTATTAAAAGTACGAAAAAGAGTTTCTTCGATGTTACTTATTTTAGCAAAACAGCTAAACCAATCTGAACACACATATTAATGAAATAGGTTGGATCCGAACATAAAAAAAGCTATTTAATTTCTTTAATAAAGAATATACGATAAAATTATTACTTAAAAGTTAGTTACTTTGATGAAAATCGGTCGCTAACGTTAAACGTAATAGCAACATACTCGTATTTTTATAAATTGGTCAAGTATGTGTCCATTGTATCGTGACACGGTTGTTAACGAGTCAGTTGCCGAGTGGTTGCCGACGAACTGCAAGACGTGACGTGATGGATATTTTGGTTGTCAGTATTTTATATTAACAAATATGACATAAGTTTTATCTAAACCTAATTAGCTATTAAACAGTGGCGTGCACAAGGCTTATAACTAGAGTAGGTTTGACGACCTCCGTGGCGCAGTGGTATGCGCGATGGATTTATAAGACGGAGGTCATGGGTTCAATTCCCAGCGGGGCAGATTGAGACTTTTCTTAATTTGTCTCGGTCTGGCTAGTGGGGAGGCTTCCGCCGTGGTTAGTTACCACACTACTGACAAAGACGTACCGCCAAACGATTTAGCATTCCGATACGGTGTCGTGTAGAGTGTAGAAACCGAAAGGTGTGTGGATTTCATCCTACTCCTAACAAGTTAGCCCGCTTCCATCTTAGATTGCATCATTACTTAACATCAGGTGTGATAGCAGTCAAGGGCTAACTTGTAGTCGATAAAAAAAAGGCTCTATAGGTATTAACTACAAGATATGGGAAATTTCTTCTCCCATGCTGGTTCGTAATGTGTCAGGGTAGGCAGTGACTAGGCATTTGTGAAGTGAGTGCACGCCACTGCTATTAAGTGATATGGCCAAATTTTCGTAAATTTCCTTCACTTCGACCCATCTGTGACTAAGTACCTATTGCCGTACCAGCTCCCAGTAGGATACATTCTTCATGAACTTTAGTTGTTTTGAAATGTTGCATAGATACCAACGTAGAACTTCACCATCTTGTCCCTCCTTCCCCTTTCTGCCACACAACAGCAAGTCGCCAGAGACGTTAGCCACCAGTAAGTGGTGTATATCCAGATAGAATCCAAAAAGTTTTTTCATCTTCAGTGAACATTTTACACCTCCTAGGCAAGGCACACTGTCTGGGTAAACGCGCTTTAGTCCTTCATTTTTTAGAGACATTATTTTTAGTTTTTAAGAAAAAAAATAGTCATGTTTTTTAACAAGCTCAGTATTTTTTCTCGTGAGTTATATGCCTATCTAGGAAAAAGTTCAAATCGACTCTATATAGACGTCAAGTTTGTCAAGAGTCAAGCACGTCTGCGCTCTTCACTATTTCCGCAATTAACAGCCATGCGGGTGGTGGCGGGATGTTATAGTAGATTGGGATATTATCAATATAAAGTGAATGTAAATAATGTTGGTAAAATAATGTACGTAAGCTTTGGACTTGTTAAATATCCTCAATTAAAATATACGTTGTCGATATTTCATCGGGACACAGATCATGTTCGGGTTAAAGGTTACTATTAAAGTTGTAATTTTAATTGGTTTAGCAAAGCTCCATTGCATACGAGTATATATAGAATTGTAGATCGTATCAATCAATAGTTACAAATCATAAAACCAACAGTACTGAAATAAGAAAATGACGGATTTTCAAGCGAAATTCATAAACACCCCACAAATACATTGACCATTTGCAAATATTCTTGGAAAAGACCGGTGACTTGATAAGATAGTACTCGATAAGACAGCATTTTATAAGTAAACATTTCGAGATCGATCGAGATTGTTACATTTACAATAAGATACCTATCTACTCGTGTAAAAAATCGTGTCAAAAATACATTTAACCCATCTTTACCCAACGTTGCGCAAACGCAACATTTTATATTGGATTTTTTTTTGTTATAATAACAAGGAAATACATCCACGAAATGTAAGCCAGTTTCAAGAACAAGAACTAAGAGATGAATTAATTTTTTTTAAATGGTTTTTTAAACAAATATACATTTAATTTTTATTTTTCAAAAACTGCTAATTCAGTCACCTAGAGATCGATATAATCATCCAATCATAAAAAATATTAATTGAATGGAAACTAAACTTTTTACACTGTATAAAGCTTTAGTGATATATTATTTATAATATAAATCACTTAGTTGGACCAAACTACTTACACACATTGTTTATCTTAGAGTTCCAGGAAGCGTTGGGACAAACCATAGTAAGTGGTTCTTGTTACACACTTTGCGATTAATGTTAGAAATTTATTACAAACAATCAGTTCTCGTTATTAGCTCTTTTTAAACGACTTCAAAAAAAAAAGGCGTTTCTCAATTCGACCGTATATATATTTTTTTTTTTTTTATGTGTGTTCGCGCATAACTTCGTCGTTTATGAACCGATTTTGATAATTCTTTTTTTGTTGGAAAGAAGATAATCCGGTGGTGGTACCATGACAAGGAAACCAGATCTGATGATGGGATCCTGGAGAAAGGGGAACTTTCAAAAATTGTAGGGACAACAAGTACGTTTGTTAATTTTTCCGGTAAGTATTTAAAAGCACTATAATTTGATGAAGGTCTGGAGTCGATCTGATGATGGAGCCGATCTATATATAAGAGAACTCCGTAACGTTTTACAGTAGCTACCTTGTGTTTGGGCTCGATTAATTTGTCTCAATGAGAACTTTACATTTAGATGGGCTGTGACTGTCATTGAGGGTCTAGTGATGAAGACGACGTACAGTTAAGGGAGCTCCGTAACGTTTTACAGTAGCTACCTTGTGTTTGGGCTCGATTAATTTGTTTCAATGAGAACTTTACATTTAGATGGGCTGTGATTTTAAGGTTTACAGTAGCTACCTTGTGTTTGGGCTCGATTAATTTGTCTCAATGAGAAATTTACATTTAGATGGGCTGTGACTGTCATTGAGGGTCTGGTGATGAAGACACGTACAGTTAAGAGCTCCGTAACGTTTTACAGTAGCTACCTTGTGTTTGGGCTCGATTAATTTGTTTCAATGAGAACTTTACATTTGGATGGGCTGTGACTGTCATTAAGGGGCAGCTGAGGGAGCTCTTTAACGGTTTACAGTAGCTACCTTGTGTTTGGGGTCGATTAATTTGTGTCAATGAGAACTTTATATTTAGATGGGCTGTGACTGTCATTAAGGGTCTGGCGATGAAGACGAGGGACAGCTGAGGGAGCTCTTTAACGGTTTACAGTAGCTACCTTGTGTTTGGGCTCGATTAATTTGTCTCAATGAGAACTTTACATTTAGATGGGCTGTGACTGTCATTGAGGGTCTGGTGATGAAGACGATGTACAGTTAAGGGAGCTCCGTAACGTTTTACAGTAGCTACCTTGTGTTTGGGCTCGATTAATTTGTTTCAATGAGAACTTTACATTTAGATGGGCTGTGACTGTCATTGAGGGTCTGGCGATGAAGAAGAAGGACAGTTGAGGGAGCTATTTAACGGTTTACAGTAGCTACTTTGTGATTGGGCTCGATTAATTTATGTCTCAATAAGAAGTTTGAAAGGTTATAGTTTCCAGTTAGTTTAATGTTTACTAAGTCATGATCCAATGATCTACGAAAACTCGAGGAAACTCTTTAAACTTTATATTCACTTTTGCAGGGGCGTCGGAATGTTATAAGTAGGTAGTGAATATTGGTACTTATGGTTTAGTTCGAGTAGGTTTATTAGTATGTTCGTTGTTGATAAAGCACTAAAAAGTATGAAATAAAAAAATTTTAACAAAAAATAAAAACGCCTTCAAAACGCACTAAAAAGAAAAAAATAACTACGTCATTTACTTACTTTAATTTACTTAATCACGTCTATGAAGTCGGTGCCACCCGAGCTTTATACTTTAAAGTCTTTACCTAAACTTGGATGGCACCGACTTCATAGATGTGGTTAAGTAAATTAAAGTAAGTAAATGACGTAGTTATTTTTTACTTTTTAGTGCGTTTTGAAGGCGTTTTTATTTTTTGTTAAAATTTTTTTATATTAGTTTAGTTAGTCGATCATAGAACGTCAAGCTAACAGTGTCTCATAGTATTTACTAAAAAAACGAAAAGTAAATGTACAAAAATTAGTAAATAAAAAGTGAAAAGTTGAAACTTTATGTCTTGGAAACAAGCACTGTCTTCGCAAGAAATTTTGAGTATATTAGAAGAGGCAGAGGATTTAGAAAATGCCAATCAAATCGATGCCGTGTATACCCCCGACGGTTGACAATGTTACAGACGAGGAAGGCCTAGATGATGATGCGCTAGGTGATTACGACAATATTGTTTCTACTGATATCGCTGGAACGTATAAAATTCACACTGATATACCCGCAGAACCTGAAAATACGCAAGATGAGCCCGGACCTTCAACTTCGAAGAAGCCAAGACTGTTAAAAAAGTCACCAAAATGTGTTCCAGTTTGGAAAAAAGAACGTCCAACTTATACAAATTTTCCATCAAGTGACGAAATAGCAATGACACAAAATATTGAAGAACGTGTAAGTGGAAAAACACCTTTTGAAGTATTTTCCCTATTTTTAGCGATGAAGTTTGGAAACAGATGAAACAGATTTTCGGAAAAGTATGCTCATGACCATAACCGTCACTTATTTACTCTTACGGTGGCAGAACTAAAAAGATTTATTGGTATATTATTAATGTCTGGATATCATTCTTTATCTGCTACGCAATTGTACTGGTAATATAAATCTAGGGAGACCATTCAAAACCGCGTTACCATCCAATATTCGCTTCGATTATATTGGTGATGTCATAGAGGAGCACGAAAATAAACGTCGAAGATGTCGACAATGTAGATGTACAACAATTTATGTGTAAAAAATGTCAAGTGCATCTTCATGCTGATTGTTTCAAAATATTTCATTCGCGCTAATACTCTAGTGTCATTAGACTGTTGGTAAAATTGAAGTTCAGTAATCCTAACGTTGCGTAGACGCAACATTTCACGGAATGTAAACTAATTCATCAATATTTTTTCTGTCTTTATTTTATTCTTTTTTGACGTACTTATAAACGTAATAAACAATAAAACCATTAAATATGCATTTATTTCTCACCTTGGGAAGTAATGGGTTAATCGTTGTACCTACTTGTGTACTACAGGCAAACGGACTGAAACTTACTGAAACTATTGACGCTAACAAACTGTTGGTATGTTATAAATAATTGCAATATTTTGGCAACCGAATAGGAGAGAGGAACGGGACACGTCGCTTTTTCTAAAAGTCAGTTCTCTGTAGTTAGAAATGTAAGGGTTTTCTATGTGGATATGTATCTATATTAAAGCCAAACTCAATTGAGAATGCTTGTCAACAAACAAATTAAAAATGGAGGTAGAAATCACTAGTCATTTTACACCTAATTATTTTAGTAAACTTGTTAATGACGAATTCATGACAATAAATTAGATGAGTAAGCTTAAAACTAATTAATATATTCAATATCTATTAAATAAGATTAAAAAAAACAAAACATAATTTTAAATTTACTAGACATAAAATGTGTTGCATTTATAAATGACGGGGTTCTAGGCCGTGGGTTCGATTCCCACATCTGGAAAATATTTTCTGTGATTCCAGGGTCTGGGTGTTTATCTATATATTATAAGTATTTATGTATAATATATATATTAAAATTTTCATCAGTTATCAAAGTTCCCCTAACACAAGCTACCTAAGCTTATTTTGGGGCTATATAGCGATGTGTGTAATTGTCCTATAATATTTATTTATTTATTTCCTACCTTCATTTTAAATTTATTTGTTGACAAGCATTCTCAATCGAGTTTGGCTTTAGTATAGTTGTGGTGCCAAAGTCAGCTGAAATGCTTGAGTTGGTGTCCGAGGCAAGCTAACCTTAGGTTTAGCTTAGGTTTACCTTATCCGATAACACAGAACGGCAGACCTGACTGGGACGTGTGAGAAGTTTTGTTGATGAGTAGGGTACGAATTTAAACTTGATCGATAATTTAATGTTCCAAGTAGAGCTTCTCTTGAAAATGCTTTAAAGGTTTTTAAACACACTTGCTATTCTGGGTATAAAAAGAAATAACAAGAATAAGGACTAATTTTGACGGCCTCCGTGGCGCAGTGGTATGCGCGGTAGATTTATAAGACGGAGGTCCTGGGTTCAATTCCCGGCGGGGCAGATCGAGATTTTTATTAATTTGTCTTGGTCTGGCTGGTGGAAGGCTTTCCATGTGGCTAGTTACCACCCTATCGACAAAGAAATACCGCCAAGCGATTTAGCGTTCCGGTAGAATGTCGTATATAACAAGTTAGCACGCTTCCATCTAAGATTTCATGCCATCACTTAACATCAGGTGTGATAGCAGTCAAGGGCCAATTTTTAGTCAATAAAAACAAAAAAATATAAGGAGGAACATTTATCGATGTCTCTACGTCACGTATTTAGATACCAAAGGAAATTATTTTATTGGCTTTTCTTTGGCAGTATAAATAAGTACCAGAACTTTAATAATAAGAGGTCATGGATGTCATTCCCACCCGTTGGATTATAGCCGTACTACTCCTAGCACATTCTTTACGTCTAGTTTGAGGGGAATGGAAATATAGGTTATACTAAAAAAATTACCCATATTAAAAAGAGGTAAAGTTTGTAAGTTTGTACATAAAGATCTGTCGGGGCTAATCTTCAGAACTACTGATCCAATTTAAAAAATCTTTTTCCAGTAGAATGCTACGTTATTGGTGAATGTTATAGGCTATATTTTGTATTTGTATTATATATATTAACCGAGATATCACAGATTTTGTCAAAAAAATTAAATTGAGAGGGGGCGGGGAATGAGGGAGCTTTAAAATTGGAAGGGTACTTAAGAGATTTTCACGCTGACGAAGTCGCGAGCGACTGCTAGTACCTACCTAATATAACTAGACTCGAAGTAGATAGGCATATTAACTGAATCGTTCGTAGATATTTAAAAGATAAGTAGGAACAATCATGGTGTCGAGATAGGTCGGTATCGATGAGGTAGGTAGGTATTAGTACTTAGTAGGTATTTACCTGTAAATGTAAACAAGATATTTTTGCCTAAGCTAGAATTTTCTTTCAATTATCTACACAATACATTAAATAAAATGGAAGTGTTTGTTTGTAATTTTAAATTATCTTTTTAATAAATGCATATAAAAGTAGATTGACACTCGTATAAATCGTATACACCTTTGATTTTTGATCTTCATATATTTTCACATTTTTGTCTGTCTGTTTGTTACTGCTATTCTTCGAAACCACTGGACCGATTTTGACAAAACTATAATTCGCAGATAGCTAATGCTATAAGGGATAACTTAGGCAACCATTATTATATTACGGTAGAGTGAATTCCTTCCCGTAGCTCAGTTTATTAGGCGGCGTGAAGGAACACCGTGGAGTCGGTAAGAGCCCGACATAACCCTCTCACTCCCCCAACTTTGCGAGAGGGTATCCATGAGGATTTTCCCACAAAAAAAAGGCAACCATTATTATAGAAATTTTATTTATTTTAATTGTAAGTTCACGCGTACGAAGTCGCGGGCGTCCGCTAGCTAGTCAATACCTGAACAATCTTCATTTTCAAGTGGCTACGTATACAAGTACGACCATAAATAGACTTTCCTAACTTATCTTTGTTTGTGTTTACAATCAACATGGAGGAAAATTCATGACGTGTGATATATCACGAGCGATGAAGAGATAAGAGGGTCGATGAACTCTATACCAACTTGTATGATCTACAAGAAATTAGACCTTACATAACTAATATAATTAATATTAGTAACTAGCTGTGCCCCGCGGTTTCACTTGCGTTTCCTGTGGGAATATTGGGATATGTAGCATAATTATGTGCTCAAACTCTAAACGGGCCCACTACAGGGTTAGGGCTCCCTCCATTATAGGAGAGGTGATACGGAGCGTAGAATCGCCATGCTGCTCCAATGCGGGTTGGTGGGCTTAGGGATTAATATGTCATTAATAACGATTACTATCAGATGTTATCATGTTAATGATATTGACAGGGACCGACTGCTTAAAGTGCTTATTATCTATCTCTAATCCATTTTTTTTCTAAAACTAATCGTTATTGGCCAACAAACGTGTCGAGATCTCAGTAATAGTCATTGCATACAAGATGTATGAAGAAATGAGTTCTCTTAATATTTTTTATATAATTCGTAGGGTTAAATGTTGAAAATGTTTGCAAGTGAAATCACCAAATTTGTTAATGCCATCTGTTGCAGAACGATGACTTAAAATGAGATAATGCCATCTATCGTAAGTAATACGTACTTGATTGACAACATACACTGTGCTCAATTTTATGTAATGTTACAATTATTCATCAATAGATGGCGATGATAAACAAACTTTATAAACACTACTCACCAATAGATGGCGCTAGTATATTTTGATGTGGATCATAATGAAAAAATAATTTAAACTTGCTTCCTGAGGCGTAACCTGAACTACTCGCGGTGGAACCTGCAGATGGACCCACGAGGCTCTGGTGACCAACAAATGGCGATGTACCCGTTCCAATAGACTATAGAATGACAACAGCCCAATATAATACTCTAGCCCTGCGGTGACCAGACCCACATGGCAATCATGCTATTCCGTGCTCTAACAGTAGTTATGGTAACGGTGGTATAAGAAGTGTTGTTCTTCAAATTTGCCGCAGGAAGCTGCTGACCGCTGGCTGCTCAGTATTGTTGTGAAGGCTGAAAAAGGCCAGCAGTAGACGCCTACCGGATGATGTGATGATGATGAAAATAAGGCTTTTTTTACAAGGACCTATAAAAAGAAAAATAGCTTATAGTGACTCTTCCACCGACTAAAAACATGATTTCTCATACTGTCTAACTATCACAGCCTCACACTCTTATTCGCCCCTTCGCTAGTACTTTAATTACTGTTAGTAATTAGTTTACCGACCGAGCTGCGATAATCCTGGGCACGCGTATCCCTTAAGATGAATATAAGGCGTCTATAGACTGAAAACTTTTGAAACGCAGCGTTCACGTAATAAATTGAAGAGGTAGATAAAAATATCTAGGTATTATTTTGTTGTCAATTTATAAAAGCCTTTTAAATTTTACTACGTTTTTTTAAAATATCCGAAAACTGTTACAATTTTACTAAAAAACCATCTGTAAATGAGTTCACACAGAAACCATAAAAAAATCAACTAGTGTAACCACTAGACCTTTTGTATTTGTGGCTTTGATCACGGGGACAAAGCTACATAGGCTAATAAGTGCAAGTTAAGTTAAGAATTCGGGGTCGGTCACGGAATAATTCTAAATTTTTCGTGTTCATGTGAAATTTTCAGTACATTTCAAGTGGGGAAGTTGGTGGTGTTACACCCTCGTGCCTCAGAGAGCATGTTAAGTCGTCGGTTCTGGTCACTATTTATTACCATCTGATAATGATCGTTTATAAATGAAACACTATCACCCTAATTCGCAATGAAGCAGCCTAGTGGGTCTATGCTCTATATGCCCTCTCCTATAAGGAGAAAAGCCCGGCTATAGTGGTCCATTAATAGACTGAGTAAGGATGAATAACCACTTAACTACCTTAGACGTAGGTAAAAACAACAAGACGGATTAATAACATTCTCAAAACGATAGCATTTCAAAATAATAATTGTAAACTTCCTACATTACATTAGCTTCCTCGTTTTAAAATTATTAGGCTTATTTATTAGCTATTATTTTAAGGTATAATAAACAACACTACATTAATTGTTAAAAATTAACAAAATATAAGAAGAAGAAGAAGAAGATAATCTTTATGTCACACATAATACATAGACATACACACAGTAAACAAAAAATAAAATAAAACAACAAACATGAATGTATGCAAAGGCGGCCTTATTGCTTGGAGCAATCTCTTACAGGCAACCCCTGATGATAGGAACTGTGAAGTGAAAGTGGAAATGGTGCAAGACGGAATAAATATATTTTGATAAATAATATATAATCTCACAAACATAAATACATAATTATATATATATATACACACATAAATATACACATATACATAAACACTCCATGCACATATATAAAATATATATATATATATATGTATATACATATACTTCTTGAGACGATGCTTAAATATGGGCAGCGAACTACTTTGTCGAATCTCTGACGGCAAATTGAAAAAAATTATAAATTTTGCTTTAAAAACCAGCACAACAGGTAAGTAATAAGTAAGTATATATTTATGAAATTCAACAACAAACAACAAATAAATAAGTAAGTATTAATCGCTACGTTGGTAAGAATTCAGTCTGAAGCAACCTTACACCCGTGTTGAAAACGCGTGGGGTGAAAAACGATTTTTAATTTGTTTTTAGCGTCGAGAGGTGTGCTCGTGACAGAGGGATATTATTGACCCCTTGCTTTATAAAGTAACTGAATAAAATAAGGGGTTCGATTTCTGACCAGAAAACGGGTAATCAATTATATGTGAACTTGAACTAGCTGGGCATCATTCAATGGGCATTTACACCCCCAATACCATAAAATAAAGGGTGATTTTATGCCTTTTACTCAAGAAGAATTTCTTGAAGGTGAGAGACGTTTACTCTGTATCAAATAAGAACATATAAGAATCAGACCTTTGTAATTTATAAAAGTAGAAAGTTTTCCTGATCGTGCATTTAACATACGTAAAAGACAAGCAACTATAGAGTTGGATCATGAATGATTACTTAACAAATCTGGACCATTGTATCTTGCTACTTCCCAAATGTAAGATTTGGGAGGTAGCAGGACACAAAATGTATAAAATATTTTATACATTTTCTTCGGTATAGATTGGAAAATGATGTCATATCTTTATGTCGCTGATCGTCTAGGTACGTTTATTTAACTATTCTAAAATAGTTTTATAGTAAAGCCTGCCTCCTTGATATAAATGAATTTGACTCCCATGGCAACCCTTTAAAAAACAAAAAAAAAGACGTGTGGCACTCGGAGACTGGCGCGGTAAAGCTATTGCATAGCATTTTTTATCAACTATGTTTACCTACCGACGTCATCGGGACCGTGGCCTAGCGGTAAGGCGCTCTAAGTGCCCGGATTGCCAGAGAGATGCGGGTTCGAATCCCGTCGGTTCCGCAATTATTTTTTTTAAGTGTGATATTGCAAAAAGTCATTAATTAAAATGACTTTTAAATTTTACGCTTGAAAAACAAAACAGAAAATTGCGGAACCGACGGGATTCGAACGCAGGTCTCTCTTGCAATCCAGGCACTTAGAGCGCCTTACCGCTAAGCCACGTTCCCCGATGACGTCGTTGCCGAAATTGTGCTTTTGATATTATGTTTTTGATACTCAGAGGGTGTTAGGTTTTTTCGTTACGGAATTTCTGTATTCGGTCTCCACGCTCAAGGCCCGCGATAAAAGCTATACAATAGCTTAACAAGATAAAAATTTAAAAGCTCCTGGTGAAGGATTGCTGCGAAGGTTAGTGACTACCTAAAGAATACCTATGAACAAAAAGCAATTATTTTTAGTTAGGAAGGAAAGAAAGTTTAGGAAGTTAAGAAAGTCTGTATAGGACTAGTATGGGATGCGATTTGCGTTGATACTCTAGCTGCATCCCATATTGAGGCTACCTCTTCTATGGCGGGTGCTGCGGCGAAGAACGCTGAACAGGCCAAGACGCGCAAATATAAAAAATTAAAAGGTAATTTCGTGTTTGTGCCTTTTGGTGTAGAGACTTTGGGGCCATGGGGACCAGACGCTCGTGCTCTTTTTGAAGATATCTCAAAAAGAGTTATCGAGTCTACGGGTGACCAAAGAGCTGGCAGCTACCTTGGCCAACGGATTAGTTTGGCCATCCAAAGGGGAAATGCTGCCAGTATCCTGGGCACTGTGTCTCATTGCAGTGGAGTCGAGGAGGTTTTAGATTTAATTTAATTTAATTTTACCATACATATAGCCATACAGTATACGCTTTTCATGTACTATAAACGCGAAAGTTTCTGTGTGTGGATGGATGGATGCTTGTTACTCTTTCAGGCAAAAACTACTGCATGGATTGTTATGAAACTTCACAAGAAATAACACTGCTTATTACATACATTACATACATCTGAATGACACGTGGCTACTTTTTACCCCGTAATCGGAAACGGGAACAACCTTTAGCCAAGAATATAGATAAGGTATATTAGTATATATGTAGATGGATATGCTCTTTTCTTTATTAGCCCACTTGTACTAGTTATACTAATAAGATTACTTAGTCATTTTACTTTGCTTTGATCAACACTCGTCTAACTTGACATCAAATACGTTTTACTAAAAACCAGATCACAGATCTAATTTTATTACACACGCTCGTCGTAGCGGAGGTCAACTTTAACTGGACCTTAATTATACTTTGACAAACCTTGTTTTACGCTTCGCATACGTTCACAAAGTCTCTTCCACTTTGCAAAATTAACTTTGCGCACCAAATCAAATGGCACCGTTACATTTTGAGCTTTATTTTTAACACGTTAAGGTTAATCTATAAGTTAAATGGGTAAAGTATTAAGTTTGTATATAAGTCCTGAGGCAAAACACTTGGAGATAGAAATCTTGTTAAAGGAAACGTCTTTTTCAGCTTCCATTGTCTACAATTACTTGCTTTGTACTTGGAAACATACTCCCCTCTCTTTCTTGCGTAGGCAACGCTGATAATTGCGTCTCCTTTCGGATACGGCTTGCGGATCCAATTTAAGATTTCCGCCGACGACTGTTATTTCGAGGTTTTCTTTTTTAATTATTCTTTTATTTGTGAATGGAAGCTGTAGAAGTGAGAGATAATAAAACCAAACAGATAATATATAAGGTATTTTAACAGATTGGTATTACTTTTTTATCTACCTACATCAATAAATGCACTAAGGTACATTATTCTTACTGACAGATAAGCACTAAGCAAATCATAGTCAGCCTATTTGATTGATAACTAAAGGACCTTCTTAAAGGATACGGAACTTAAAACCACCACCATTTTGACGACCTCCGTGGCGCAGTGGTATGCGCGGTGGATTTATAAGACGGAGGTCCTGGGTTCGATTCCCGGTGGGGCAGATTGAGATTTTTCTTAATTTGTCTTGGTCTGGCTGGTAGGAGGCTTTCGCCGTGGCTAGTTACCACCCTACCGACAAAGACGTACCGCCAAGCGATTTAGCGTTCCGGTACGATGTCGTGTAGAGACCGAAAGGCGTGTGGATTTCATCCTACTCCTAACAAATTAGCCCGCTTCCATCTTAGATTGCATCATCACTTAACATCAGGTGTGATAGCAGTCAAGGGCTAACTTGTAGTCGATAAAAAAAACCATTCTGGTACAAACCGGAATCTCTTTTGTAATAATGTTCGACTTTTTAACTTTTTAGAGTTAGAGGTGTCCTTTGAGGCACAGAGTTGCAACAGCACAAACATTCTGCTGTCTACTATATGTGAATGACATTGAAGATAAAAGGTCAATATTTCATACCCTAACCCGCCCGCCCAGGACTTTCTACCCCAAAATATCACAAATATTAATTATTCAAATACAAATTAATAAATGACGAGCCTCATTTCAAAGTCTAATAAAACTTAGTCGAAAATACTAAGTAAACATTTGACTAGTCAAAGAAGACTCAAGAAACCGACGGTTACGACTGCCTCGCTTATTATTAGACCCTTGATTTAAAATACAAGCGAAAGCTTCTTGGTATTGGTTCAAGTTGTTTGCTATTTACGGTTGCCTAAACCTTCCAATAAGTCTATTTTGTTACATTTTCCTTATTGGCTTTAACCAGATTATAATGGAAGTTATATTTTATTTGTACTTTTTAATTTATTTCGAACGTGTCACTGAATTAAGTATCGGTTAGTTGGAATGCGAATATAACAGATATTCCGAATCCCCCGCGATGCCAGTGACAAATGCTTACAATTTGTGCACTAGGGTTGAATCTGCGGTGGAAAGTTCATCCATCGGATCAATTTTGATAAAGTTTATTATACTTAACACAAGAATACATCAGAGTTTTAGTCAGGAAATTTGACCAATCAAATAGTTTAGAAGCTTTAGGGTGCGAATTCGTAGCGGACAGCATCACAGTGATATAACTGATTTTTACCTACATATTTGTATGGGGAATACGAGTCATAAGCCAGTTAGTAGATAGTGTCGCAGTAACTTGTTGCCAGGAGTCGGCTCCGAAAGTGCACCCTTAGGGTGAAAGTTCGCAGCCGACCGCAGGTGACAACTGCAGGTAACGTGTCGCTGCGGATCTGCTGCAGTATGTATTTCTATGAAATAACTGTTGTAGCGAGCGGCACGTTTAGAGTCTGCAATATTGACTTTTTCTTAATAAAGAGAGAGCCAGAATTTATTAATTTAAAAAAAAGTCTATGTTTGTCGGCCTGGGATCTACATGACCATAGAGCATGGACCGTCGACTAGATATTATATAGTTTTAGCAACACCATCAGAAAGGGTCAAAAGGCACAAGCAGCAAAAGAACATTACTCAAAACATCAACACATATTTATTAAATTTAAACTTCCTTAAATCAAATCAAAATGAAACAATCAAAATGAAATAATAGTTACAGTTACAGTAATTAGGCCACAAAACTGCCTATGCTCGAACTGGTATTGATAATGTCCGCACTTCAATAAATCATTGCTCATATAGGCCAAAACGCTGCAGAGTAGTATTCTTTTTTATGATTTCCGTCTTTGGATTCTAAGCTTTTTGAGCGCTATGTTCAGTGCTGCTAACAATAGTTAATATCGTGTAAACAAAAATCCCTCTATCCAATCCCTATGTCCAGCAATGGACGACCATCAGCTGAAGTGATGATGAACAAAAATCATGAATCACAAAACAATTTAATTTTTTGGAAAAATACTTGTACCGACTAATAACTTTTGTGACTAGGTACTTGCATCTGATTTGCATAGAGGTTATCAGTACCTACTTAGCACCAGTCCAAGTAACTAAAAAAATACTGACACAAAAAATCTACAAGTTGCAAATGAAATAGTCCCGTTAACACCCCTACTCGTATATCAATAACTGACCCCAGGGGCTGTTAAAAAGAAATAAAAAAGTAATAAAACGCAAGGCACAATAAAAACCACAAGAAGGGTTCTACCCCCATCTAACCTCTTCACTGTAAGAATATTTTGAGAAAACGATACTATTTGCATAATTGGCTTTTTACAATTTTATTTTTTACAGCATTATTTTTACACTATCTTACTTTGTAAGACCGAGGTTCTGGGTTCGATTCCCGGCAGGGCCGATTGAGATTTTCTAAATTGGTCCGGGTCTGGCTGATTGGAGACTTCGGCCTCGCGGCTAAAAATAATAATAATAATAATAATAAAATTTTTATTATTTTTAAGCTATATACTGTACAACAACTACTTTCAGCTAAATAAAATATTTTATATTAATGCCGTGTGGCACTAATATAAAATATTTTATTTAGCTGAAAGTAGTTGTTGTACAGTATATAGCTTAAAAATAAACTTAGAACTAAAGATACAACTAAAAATCTTGAAAGAAAAGCTAAATTAAATAACTAATACAAATCATCTCAGCTAAAAAGGTTACTGCCTCAGCAAGTTGCTGCAATGTTCGCCACTACAGCGCTGGTTTTCAGGCATAACCTTAAGTGGCATCGCAGGACACGATAGGGACAGTTTAGAATAAGCAATTAAAGAGTACTGGGACAAAAAAAATAAAAGAAAAAGGAATGCATAACTAATTATATAAACTTCAAAACATAAAACATATAGAAAACATCAATAACTACGTAATAAGGTTACTTAATTTTGTTATTATACTCGTATAAAAACTCGTTTTCGGCCTATTGAAAAATTTTCTGTTGTTCTAAGAAGTGTTTTTTTAAGTGTTTCTTGAATGAAAACACAGACTTTAGACTACGAAGCGGGGGGGGAAGGTCGTTCCATATTTTACAGGCCGAAAACTTAAAGGAACCCCGAAACGATGCACTTCTGTGTTGTGGCATTGATATACGGGAGGCTCCTCTAGCCTTGTATTTTTTACTCTCATAGGCCCATTGTATCTTTAAATGCAAATAGGCTGGCTTTTCTGTGGCTAATACTCCAAATAGCAGTGTGGCTAAATGGAGTTTGCGGCGTGAATCCATGTTGAGCATATTTGCATTATTAATAAATGGACTGACATGAGAGCGAGGTGGTATGACGAAACAAAATCTGGCACACGCATTTTGAACCCTCTGAATCAGCTTTACTGACCTTGCTAGGAGGCATGGCCCGTAAACCGTATCCGCGTAGTTTAATTTAGAGAGTATCAACGCTTCACATAGTCGAATCCTAACATCGGTGCTGAGGTAAGGACGCATTTTATATAAATTTTTTAACCTGTAAAAGCAATTTCGGACAACGTTTCTAATATGTGTTTCAAAATTTAAATTTGAGTCGAAAATTACCCCTAAATTTCGTGCTTCATAAACTCGGTCTACTGCCTCGTTTCCAATTTTAATTACCGGTTTAAAAGATTCTATTTTGCTTACTGTACTTTTAGTTCCTAGTATTAGTAATTTAGTTTTGTGGGGATCCAAATGCAGTGAATTTAAATCCGACCACTTGGCAATACATTCAACATCCTCCGAAATTTTCTTAACCGCTTCCAGCGTGTCCGTTGAGCGAAATGAGTAGTACAGCTGCACGTCATCAGCATATAGGTGGTATTTGCAGTGCGTGATAGAGCGCGATATGTCTGCCGTGTACAGCGCAAATAATAAAGGACTTAAGATGGAACCTTGCGGTACCCCTCTAAGGACTGGTGAGACTGAGGAGTTCCATTGGTTACCATTCGTCTCTATTATTTTTACGAATTGTTCTCGTTTTTCAAAATAGCTATCAAACCATCTTATTGTGTTGTTGGCAAAGCCGTAATAAGTCAGTTTAGAGAGGAGCAGATGGATATTTATAGAGTCGAATGCCCTTGAGAAGTCTAACAGGAGGAGCATTGTGCCCATACCTTGAACCTGTGCCGTAAGGATATTGTCCACTACATCTACTGTTGCAGTAGCTGTGCTGTGGTTTTTCCTAAAATCATATTGATAGATAGGTAATATATTATTTTCTTCGATATAACTGGCCATTTGCTTATATATTACCTTTTCTACAATTTTTGCCATGCATGGAAGGATACTAATTGGTCTTAGATCTTTAAAGACGGTAGGGTTGCTTACTTTCGGTAGAGGCGTAACTACGGCTGTTTTCCACGCGCTTGGAAATGTTGAAGTCTGGATTGACCGATTTACTATTGCTGTTATAGCGCCAAGGCTTTGTGAAACTGTAAGTAGCAACATTTCTAAAGAAATCTGGTCAGAACCTATAGCGTTCGACTTTAGACCTCTAATAATTTTTAGCACTTCCTCTTCGCTGGCTGTTTTAAGGCTAAAGCAGTTTGCGCCATATCTATGGAATTCGTAATAGGTGTAACAAGATAAGCTATAGGGAACATCCAAAAAATGTTTGTTTATCAATTCAGGATCTCTTAGAGTACTAGGGATTTCTATGTCATTTTTCTTATTAATGTCTAAAATGTTCTTAAAGTTATTCCATAGTATAGCGGGCTTCTTGATGTGTGTATTTATATAGAATTTATAGTAGGCACATTTTTCTGCTTCCGTCGCTTGGTAAACTATTTTCTTCATTTCCTTATATAGGTTTTGTGTGAGTCCTTCTTGGTCGCCTTATATCTCGAAAGACCATAATTCCTTAGTTTCATCATTGATCTAATTGTATAAGTTATCCATGGGTATAAACACCTTGCCGACAAAGACCTTTCCGGTACGAGGTCATGTAGTAACCGAAAGGGGTGTGGATATTATCCTACTCCTAACAAGTACTAACATCTGATATTGCATCATCACTTACCGTCCGCTGTGATTGATGTCAGTGGCTAATTTGTAATGAATATAAAAAACACTAGAGTAAGATTTGCTGTATCTATCGGCAGAAATAAACTAATCGGTAGTACCGCACTAACTAGTTAGCGACGCCCTAACAGGGCCTCATGTGTATGTATATGTACATGAATGCTACAATGAATGAATAAATAAATAAATAACTCTATCACAACCAAGTACCTGCCTTACTGCTATGTACCTTCCAGGAAAACTAATAACTGGGACCGATAGCTTAACGTGCTCTCCGCGGCAAAGTATTGTATCACCAAGAATAAAATCCTAATTTTTCCGAAAAAGATCCTACTCCTAGGTATGAATAGTAACTCGAACTTAGTGATCCGTAGCCAAACAGGTTGAACACTAGACCAAAGAAACCAGTAAAGTACTAAAATACCCGTTTCTAGATATACTATATTATCGTGTACTCAGATGAATCGGTATAATCATACCAGAAAGCTTAAAGCACTGTCAAGTTACGAGTAAAAGAAAGCTAAAACAGTGGTCGGTGCGATCACAGGCGCGGAGAGCAGAGCGCTTGAGCGGACAGGGACGGACTCGCCAACATCCGTATACAAAAACACGAAAAATAACACTAGTTTACAAAAAAAGATATGTCCTGTCAATAAATATGAACTTTTTCTTAGCATTTTTTCAGGTTAAAAAATCCAATACGTCACGTTTCCAAAATATTTATGCCATAGGCAACTGAACGTTTTTCCTTCTGGGTTTTATAATTTTATTACGTTTACGTGTTGGATTTTTAATTATTTTTTCTTCAACTCTATGCACCTTAATTAAGAAAAAATACTTTTCATTTCAGGGACAAAACCCATGTAAACTTACGTAATCAAACCAATTTTCGCATTACATATATAAATTTAATTTCGAGAGTTTCTTGTGTTTTAACTATGTAGCTATACTGATATAGAACGTTCCTCATAAAAGCCTTAATTGAGAATTATCTTCATTCTTAATCTAAGCATATGAATTTTAAGTATACAAAAAATACAAAAAACATCAGGTAAAAATCATATCAGGCTAACATTTTAAAGTAGAAACTTCTTCCACTTCCATCCTTACCAAGATGGAATTAATGCTAGGTACATAGTGTTATATAATATATTATATATAAGATTGAAACTCTAATTCACCCAGACGAAATCGCTGACACTAGTATGACATAAAAAATCTAGATTAATAATGCGAGAATTTAACTCTCGTCAGTAGCTCGCACACCTACATTCAAATTTCTTCTGACTCCGTCCCTGTATTGCCACCATGATAGTATTTTGTTAGTCGGCAGCTTTGTCTTCGACTAGCGCACTCCAGCACCATCGCCCATCCCTCTCACTCACTATGCGACCGAGCGAGACAGCATCCTACCACTTGTCTTGCTTAGAACAATATTTAGTCACTTATTGGTTACAATAGAACGGGCTGAGTGGTCAAAAACTATTTGTACTCTTGAATTTGTGATATTTTTACTTTATTGACTGTCCCACATTTTTTAGCTTAGAAGTTTTTTAAAAGCTACATCGGTCGTTTCATGTTACGGACTCCAAAGTTCACCGTAACATTACGCTTTCAAAATATTATAAAGAAGTTATTTAGTCTTGAACAAGTAACCTATACAAAAGCCAAACTCGATTGAGAACGCTTGTCAACAAACGAATTTAAAATGGTGGTAGAAAACGCAACACATTTTATACCTAATAAATTTAAAATTATGTTTTGTTATTTTAAAAATCCTATTTAAAAGACTTTGAATATATTAATTACTTTTAAGCTTACTAATCTAATTTAATATCATGAATTCGTCATTAACTAGTAAATTAAAAAAATAGATGTGAAATGACTAGTGATTTCTACCTTCATTTTTAACTTGTTTGTTGACAAGCATTCTCAATCGAATTTGGCTTTAGTATAGAGAACCCAAGCAGAATTACCGCACCTTGGCCCTAATATATAAAATATATATTAGTCACCAGTGAAAATCCTGATAACTATGATGAGGTATGACGACCTTCGTGGCGCAGTGGATTTGTAAAACAGAGGTCTTGGGTTCGGATCCCGGCAGGGCCGATTAAGAATTTGAGGTTGGTCTGGCTGCTAAGAAGCTTCGGCCGTGGCTAGTTACCACCCTACGGACAAACAGTCAAGCAATTTAGCCATCCGGTACGATGTAGTGTAGAAACCGAAGGGGTGTGGATTTCATCCTACTCCTAACAAGTTAGCCCGCTTCCATCTTAGATTGCATCATCACTTACCATGAGATGTGATTGCAGTCAAGGGCTAACTTGTAAACTTGTTCAGGCCACACCTCCCTCCTTGTAGGAGAGGGGACGTTTCATAGACCCATCGCGTCACTCTAATGCGGGTTGGTGGGTTAGGGTGATAATGTTTAATTCATTGACGATCACAGTTCGGTGTTGATGATAATGACGGCTTAGCGTGCTCTACCATCGATTTCCAGACTAAAATTCGTGGAAGAAAGAAGAACTCATCTATTTAACGACCCGACCCAGGATTCAAACTCAGGACCTCGTGATCAAAGTCATATAGACAAAAACACTAGACCAACGAATCAGTCAAGGTGA
The DNA here is from genome assembly GCA_034621355.1 of Mycalesis mineus. Lineage (NCBI taxonomy): Eukaryota > Metazoa > Arthropoda > Insecta > Lepidoptera > Nymphalidae > Mycalesis > Mycalesis mineus. The sequence continues at coordinate 11,158,568 of CM067882.1, forward strand.
AAACGTAGCTTGTATGCACTGCGAAGTGTTAGTCTATTAGAAAAGATCAGTTTCCACTTAACACCAGGTGGCCAATTGCATCCCAAGAAGGTGTAATATCTATTACTAAATATTTTTTTTTTAAGATAAAGCGTTAGCTAGAAGGGCTTAAAGGTACCTTAAATATATTATATGTTTAATTATATAGTGTGCATCGTGCCACGCATGATCACCTAAATTAGTTAGGAAAATGTTTCACAGTAAGCTTGGTTTTCCCGATAAGAACCTCATCATAAAAGGGTCTCAACGTGGAAGAAACGCTCATTACAGTGTATTTTTACCCGACTGCGTCAGAAGGAGGGTTATGTTTTTCGAGCGTATGTATGCATGTATGTATGTATGTATGTATGTCCATTTCTTCGGCACGCGCTACAGCCTTAACGACTGAACGGATTTTGACATGTGAGGTGTCGTTGAATTTTTAAAAATAGTGGTAGTGACATAGGCTATATAAATTTTCAAAACGGCGGCTGTAAATGGGGGAAAAAAGGGGGGATGTGTGTTTATCTTTCTTCTATCTTAGCAATATGGATATCAAATGAAAGGTTGTAAAAAAAACCATTTCAAAAATATAAATATCATATCATGTTTATATTGCCATTTTAACAAAAAATGGCATAAAGTGTACCGAGTCATTTCTATACCATAAACTAAAACAAAAAAGTCTCAAATAAAATTAATATTATAAAAACAAAAAACACGACTGCATAGAATTTTATATAGATATAGTGATCCTTGTTTTTATCTTTTCAGTTCATAACTTCTATGCAGTCGGGTTTTTTGTTTTTATAATAATAATTTTATTTTGAAAAATGTTTTTCTGCAACTTTGTACAGATGCGTGATTTTCTCAATAGGGTTGTAATTAACCTTGGCCTTCGCCTAACAATACCCAAACGTTCACGTACGCACGTAACGTAACGTACCTGTCTGCGTGAATATAAGTACATATTGTATGCTACTACCTGTATAATTATATATTATCATAGCCTTGAATTTTGTTAATTCTTAGTAGGAACTTCATATATAACAATTAGGCCATAATACGAGATAATTAGCTAAGTTAGTAATAAAGATTTGTTCATGTTGAGATAGTTTCACTAAATATGCTGTCAAGTTTCCGAACAACTTTTCAAACATTGAATTTGTCTTTAGACTTTTTGAGCCTTAACATTTTACTTTCATTATTAAGATTTTCACATTAATTGAAATTATAATACATAGTTAGTAGGAAATATTGAATTTCCATTTTCTTAATTTTTAACCGACGAAAAAAAACGGAAGAGGTTCTCAATTCGACACGTATATTTTTTTTTATGTATGACCACGCATAACTTTTTACAGAGTTGTCTGATTTTGATAATTCTTTTTTTATTAAAAAGGGCATACTTCCAAGGTGGTCCCATTGTCATCATGTTAGGGTCTGATCATGATATCATGAGGAAATTAAAGGAACTCTTCAAATTTTGGAGGCACGCTTACAGCGATTTCGGTTTTTGTCTCGGTATCGGTAGCTTTTTGGCTACTACTGTCGTATAATATACTATAGTACGAGTATGTTAAGTGTCGATAAATCACTCAAAAGTATGAAATGAAATTTTTTAACAAAAAATAGAACCGACTCAAAACGCACTAAAAAGTAAAAAATAACTGTGTTATTTAGTTGCTTTAATTTACTTAAGCATATCTAGGAGTCGGTGCCAGCCAAGGTTTCTACTTTAAATCCGTTACCCAGAACCCACAAACTGCTTTACTACGTAAAATAAATGTTCCTTAAACTTGGCTGGCACCGACTTCATACATATGCTTAAGTAAATTAAAGGAACTATATGACACAGTTCTATTTTTTCACAGTCGGTTCTATTTTTTGTTAAAAATTTTTATTTACCACCAGAGAACAGAAGCCGGCAGTAATGTTTTGACCACTGTCCATACTATGTATTTAAAATAAAGTATTATCACTCTACTACAACTACACTTATTTAGGTATAGTTATTTTTCTAATCGTGTGCGGGATGATGTAGAAAAGAATTTCTAATGATATGCTAGACATCCAAGTATTTTATTTTAAAGATTAATATATATATAATTAATTAGAACTCATCATTGTCATCATTATCAGCCTATTTACGGCCCACTACAGGGCCAGGCCTCCCTCCTTATAGGAAAGACGATATGGAGCGTAGACCCACCACGCTGCTCCAATGTGGGTTGGCGGGCTTAGGTTGATAATGTTTCATTTATTAACGATCACTATCAGATGTTGTTGACAGTGACCGGGACCGACGGCTTAACGTGCTCTCCGAGGTACTGGGGTATAACACCACCGAATTCCTGACTCCGGGCATGGAATATAGGAATAGAGAATTGAATTGGATTTTCATTATTTTATGAAATTCTCCTACTAAGAATTTCATAATAAAAAACTCAGATTTATTCCGTGACCCGACCCAGGATCTCGTGATCGAATCCATGTATCTAGGTTAACGAGTCAGTCAGATTCATTAATTACAACTAATAGTGGAATACTAAAATTCACATATTCTCTTAGGTGCATGAAACTTAAAAAAAGCTTGTGATATGTGAAACTTAGCAAGATTTAATTTCTAAACATTCAGTCCCGTCGTGACCACAATCCGTGCAACTAGATTAAAATGTCGACAAAATAAAAAACCGTCTTTTATCGTGGTACGTACCCGTTAAAATATATTATTATGTCGAACAACCACTAAATATCTAAGTCTAAAATCATTAGGTGTTATATATACAGTTAAATATTTATAGTTAAATAGAAAAAATACTTAACCATTACAATAACCTAAACTAAATATAACATGAAACAATTTAAAAGAAAACAGTAAAAAACTTAGGTGTCATAGTATCCATCCCTCCGGATCGGTGTCGAACGGTAAAGTACCCAGAAGAATGGCAGCTTGCCACGTTGTATGGCAATGCTGATCCTCTGACCTAAAATAAGCTAACCTTCCGGTCACGGGAGATGTCGATTTCTCTGTAAAAAAGCGAGTACTTGGACCCCACGGTTCCAGCGTTTCAATTAGCTTAAATTAACTATCCGCGCTACTAGAGCGGCGACGCTAATTTAAACACGTCTTTATATAAATTCAGTTGTTCAGTGTGATTAGTAGAACAATGAAGGCTTTCAATTAATTAAACAATAGCTTACGAATATATGAAATCGCTCTTAAAGGTTGGGCAACTGTTTGACGAACGCTACGCGCGGTACGGTCAGCAACCAGCTCCTTAGTAATATTAATATATTTACTTTTCTTAATATACCTAATCAAAATATTTTATTTTACGTCAAGTGTAATATTCCTGCTATCAGTTAAAATTTTAGTAATACATCTTTACGCTCAACAACTATCTATCAGAAATACATTTCCTTATTTAGTTACATATTTTAACGCTTTCTTGAACTAGATACGTTTGCAAGATATATATAAAATTATAATACTAACAAGAGTATAATAATAGAAAATTATAAGAATATAAAATTAAACGATCATAGAATTGAACGTGTTTTTTCTTTTGTAGCTGTAAATTATTAGTAGCAGTATGTTTACGATGCACTTGCACAGATACACAATACATCTTGGTATTGTTTCAACCTAGGAGTTTGGAATTGAAAGAACAACCACAACATTATTTTATTAATCCATAGAAGAATCACAGCAGCACGTGCATTCTGTACTTCAGTGCTGAAGGAACCCATCAACTGCGATGATGATGTGCATGGGCATCTCTTAGCCATCCCATCCGAACAACAGTGGGAGACGAGCTCAATTTCACCGTCCACAAAACCGTGTGGTGGCTGCGTATACACACACACACCAACGTTTATAATGAAATGTCGACTAAGCATTATGTGTAGAGACGGCGGGCGGATTTGCCCGCAGTATAGTCAGTCGTTAACGGGTAGCCAGTAAGACACAACGCGTAATAAATAATAGTGAACAGTTTGTGTGGCTACTCATTTACTAACCTGACCCTAGCAGAGAACATTACTTCAGTCAAATTATAACATTCAATCTACCCCTAAAACCGCATTAACTCTTAGGGAACATCTCCCTACGTTCATTCAGCCGTCTTCATTGTTCGACGGCTCGTTTTGAACTCCATAGAATGTTCCAATATTTTTTCTAACTACTTAAATTTTTTTGCTGACCTTACGGAACTTACAAAAACATTAGCCAGTCGAAAAACTAGAAAACGCATTACGGAGATAATGTGTCGCGTACGACACACACGTGTAATTGTTATTCTAGCTAGTGACGCAACTATAATCTGGGCTTTGCTTAATTTGGACATTTTTGGAGACACCAATTTTGAACAGTTGTGTAGAAAATGCGTTTTATAACCAGAGATTCTGATAGGTATAATGAAATATTATTATCAAGATGGATTTTCTCCGCCCATTGCCACTTCAAGTTTACGACTCGTCGAAGTATGTTGGTAACCTTGGTTCTTCAGTGGATCTCTTCTTTTCTGATTTGATCACGCAGAAATACACACAATCTAGGTGTGACTGAACTTTATATTTTTCAGTATACCTCGTTGCATGCATTACACAATCTAGACGTGATTGAACTTTCATGTTTTTCATTTTAACAAAATCTTTTATCACTTTGTGTTATTGAAAATTTTCCCAGAGAATTTTCTCTATTTAAAATTTTAAAACGAAAAATGGATTTTGTCATTCTTTTAAAAGATATTCGATTAACTTACTAAAAACAGAAAAGCTTGAAGTTCGTCTAATTTTTGTCTGTCCGTCGTTTAAATGATATTCGCCTTTTCGTCCACAAATTTCATTAAATTATACATCAATTGTCTTAACTCAACTTTTAAGTGTAATTAAATTGTGTGATTTATATTAGTTGGGAAATCGCGCAGTGTTGGCTTCGGAGTCGTTTTATTCAAAGATGTGTCAGGGTGATAATGTCACCAGCTACGTTCCTTTTTCGGCCCTTTATTGGCATAAGTAAATATGAATTACAATATCTATCGTTTGCGTCGCGTACAATATTTAAATTTAAACTATCACGAGTTATTTCCTTATTATTAAAAAAGAAATGGCTGAAACTCACGTCATTGTTGTCGGAGTATGCCCGACTAATTTTAAACCCATACGGGGTCCTTAGTCATGAGCTCGCTTGTTCATGCTTGGGCGGCGCCCATCACGAGCGGCTGCGCGCCTCGCCCGCAGGACCCCGTATGGGTGAAACCCGTTTATACTTTGTGATTTCGTTGGTTTTTTTTTAATTTACCAGAAATAACACAAGTGTTGTCGTCCATGAAATCCTCTATGGAAAATGTGCGTTATCTGTGGGCGCACAGTTGGCTACATTGAACTGATGACGCCCCACTACGCGATTGGTTGGCAGAACTGCAGAAAATGCTGCAGTGCACCATTTTCCCATTACCGACTTCATAAAAGTGATTGTAAAAATACATTTAACACAGTCAACAGTGAGAGAGCAAGCGATCATAATCTACAAAAACAAAGTTAAGAAGTGAAGTGATTATAAGTATTGGAATTGGTATCGTATAATTGCATAATGTCTAAATATGTTGTCATGTTTGTGTAATATATAAAGGCAGATTTGATGTACAGGATAAGTGTAAGTAAATGATATATATGTACTATGTGATTTCATTAATATACGTTATATGTTTTAGCTGGCTTTTAATACAAGGAATCTATATTATATTAGAATACCAAAAATAAAACCACAATATGTATAAAATACTTTACTGTTCAAAGTTTGTGATCACTTATACTGTAATGTAACACGATCACCTCTCTGGTTGATCACCTTTAATATTTGTCTCTTGTGTTTGTTCACCAGCCACCAGCGGCCGGACACCGATATACACAATATTTGATCATTTTAGAAACTTGAATTTCCATTTTGTACGTACCTTCACATTCCTGCAATAACCACAATACTTTTTGTGTATCCGAAAACACCGAATCAAACTACATTCGACTTTATGTCTATTGCAATACGGTCTCAATGTTAATGCGCAGGTGTTAAGGAAAAAAATATGTCAATTTTTAAATAGACAAATAAAAAAATTACAAACGGATTATGATCTTTAAGATTTAGTTATAAGAGTGATTATTCAGAAGTCAAGTTGATTGTTTGTTTTTATATTTCAACATTTAGCTTTTTATGAAGTACATATAAAACAGTTAACGATGACTGTTTTAAATGGAAACTGGAATTGGGATGATTAAGAATATCTAAATGGATATTCCGTATTATATTTTCTTAGTAGTCAGTAGAGGACAAATACTTTACTTTGGCTTTATTCTTATTTCTACAAAAGTAAAAAGTCGTCTAGTATTAAACATAGAGTTACCTACATTAAATATCTACCTACCATTAGTATTGAGATCATTAGAGCACAGAAGTCATACCTACTGAATACCCAAATCTTAATTTTAAATAAACATCATCATCATCATTGTCAGCCTATTAGCGGTCCACTACAGGGCCAGGCCTCCCTCCTTATGGTAGAGGGGATATCGACCATAGACTAACCAAGGTGTTTTATGTTATAATGATAATGTTTCATTTAACGATTATTATCAGATATTGACGATAGCAACAGAAACCGACGGCTTAAAATGCTCTCCGAGGCACGGTAAAGGGTGTGACATCACCATGTTCTCGACTCCGTATGGAATGTATCTACTGAAAATGTTATAGACGAATGAAAAAATGAAAAAAAATGAAAAAAATATTATTCCGCTGACTCATGAATTGAACCCCGAACCAGAAGACCAACGAGGCAGGTTTAAAATAAACTTAGCTTAACGAAAAAAACAATTACGTCAAAATTATCTTTTAAATCAAAAAATCCAATGGGAAATTATGTCACCCTACGTGAAAATACTGTAAAACGTAACCGATGAGACTATCTAAGAAAATCAGTTTACTTTATTAAAATTACTATTTTAAAGTTGCTAATTAATTATTAATTTTTCTTTTTAATTACAGGCAAAGAGTTATGACACAGAAATGAAAGCATTAGCTTTCTATGCCATTATTAGTTTAATGGCAAAGAAAGTTACGCGATTTTTTAATCGAGTACGATTTTTTTTGTTTCTGTCATTCAAGCAATTATTTAGATGCGCACTTTTTGCTGTACTTTGAATCTTTGAAACTCAAAGATTCAAAGTTCGAAAGCAGTAGCAAGAAACCAAATACCCTTAAATAGGAAACTGATACTATTATATTCAAAATGCTCTTAAAGTTGTTTAGTAAATGCGATATCACGCAAATGAAGCGTGCTCGTTTATTCGGAGGTGTTTCTTTTAATAGTGTTGTGTGAATATTGTGTTATAGGTATTCCAAGGTATACCCGATAGTAAAAAAAATTATTGTGTTTTTTCTCTTAAAAATTCATTGTACAAACTAGAACATTTTCGAAAATCGCTTTACTTACATTTACCTATGCGTTTGTAAAGCTGAAATATTAATTAGGCCTCCTCTAACTCTTTCCACTTTATTCCGTGTTTAACAAGTATCGTTCTTTGGCAGAATGTAGTTTGCGTTGCTCAGCACCTCTTTGGGACGTCAGACCATCTTATGACGGCCGAGTGGCGCAGTGGGTAGTGATCCTGCTTCTGCGTCCTAGGCTGTGGGTTCGATTCCCACATCTGGAAAAATGTTTGTGTGATGAGCATGGATGCTTTTCAGTGCTTATCTATATATTATAAGTATTTATGTATAATATTGTTGGCAGCATTGTATACTCTGTTTGAAAATACTATAGACAATATAGTGGCCTTATTTGCTGTATTGTGGTACCGCGCTTATTTAAGTATAGATATATATAAAATATGCCCCTATGGATAATTGTGGTCATCAAGTTAGTCATGTGCAGCATCCTGCTTAACCTATTGTAAGAATCTGTGCGCGTAATGTTTAATTAAGTAACTACTGTAAGAATGCTTCATTTTGATCATATTTGATGTCATTGTAAATAAATTGTTATTAAGTTTGTCTTTTGGTGTTTTAAGTTTTATTCCCTTCTGGCTGTTTATTAGCAGTATATATAAAAATATTCATCAGTTATCATAGCACCCATAACACAAGCTACTTACGAGTACGCTTACTTTGGGGCTATATAGCAATGTTTGTAATTATCCTATATTATTTATTATTATGATTCTGGATAATTTTTCCGAGCTCTTATTTTAGCTTAGCTCTCGTAGCTTGTGGCCTGTCCAAAAAATCTCTACTACTAATTAATTTTACTTAACTTGAGGTGATACACCTGGTTGTTTAAATGGATACCTATAATTTAAAAAAAATGTATCAATTAGCTTCCACAGGTAGCTTAAATAGATATTTTGTTTATGAAAGCGTAAATTTTTACAATAATACCAACCCAATAACCAAGTATCTGTAAAGTAACAAAAAAAAGCCAATTGTAACATTAAATCGAGTCGCACTGCCCGACGGCGCGTGAAATCGCAAATTGTGCAAACACCCTCATTGTTGCCTTAAATATCAAGTGTTCGGATTACTGGATTTGAGACTTTTTCACAAAAAATCCATTATGAATGGAGCAACAGTTCCGCGAAATCGAATTACGCAAAATATTATGACGTAAATGTGAAGCACCAAAACGTGGAAAATACGATGCGGAAATTATACATTATCATCGTTAAACGTCCACTGCTGGATTTTGAACCTGACTGAAAGCTTTAAAGACTCTTATGCGCGGTGGACTTATAATACGGAAGTCCTTGTTTCGATTTATGGCTAGGCTGATTAAAATATTACTTTGTTGGTGTAGATCTCGCTGGTCAGAGGCTTTCACCGTGAATAGTTACCACCTTGCCGATAAAGGCGTACCGCCAAACGATTAAGCGTTCCGGTACGATGTCGTGTAGAAACAGAAATGGGTGTGATTTTAATTCTACTCCTAACAAGTTTATCCGCTTCCATCTTATATTTCATCGTCCCTTACCATCAGGGCTGCTTGTATGCATGGGCTAAGGGTTATTGTAGTCAATAGAAAAAAGCTTTCTTAAGGTAAAGTCATCAGGACACAAGTAGAACATGGTGATGCAAGTCCAACATTACCTCTCCTCTTCTAATAGCGAAAAAGTGTTCCTGAAGATTTCCCCTTGAATAAAAAAAATGACGATGAAATTGTAAGATATGTTCTCAGTTTCAGTGCCTTGCGATGTCAATTGATATAGGTAATCTGGGCAATTGCTTTGAGACGTATGGTTATTCTTACTTTCAGGAAAATGTACCTATGACGACCTCCGTGGCGTAGTGGCATGCGCGGTGGATTTATAAGACCGAGGTCCTGGGTTCGATTCCCGGCGGGGCAGATTGAGATTTTTCTTAATTTGTCTTGGTCTGGCTGGTGGGAGGTTTTTCGTCGTGGCTAGTTACCACCCTACCGACAAAGACGTACCGCCAAGCGATTTAGCGTTCCGGTACGATGTCGTGTAGAAACCGAAAGGGGTGTGGATTTTCATCCTACTCCTAACAAGTTAGCCAGCTTCCATCTTAGATTGCATCATCACTTAACATCAAGTGTGATAGCAGTCAAAGGCCAGCTTGTAGTCAATAAAAAAACCTATTCCTGAAAATATAATATGGCATGGTATATAATTAATTTAATTTACTTTGTATTACAAAATGGAAGGTTACAACTCAGGTAGGTATATATTTATTACAAGCCCCTTGTTGTACAGTAGGCACTTAAATAAAATTACCCTATTCTAATATAACGAACACAAAACAAATAGTCTATTCAAATCAAATCAAAACACTAAATTGCTAGTCACATGTCAAACCTTTTAACATTTCAATGGTATACAAAAAATAAAATAAAAAAACCCAAATTTTAATAACAAACAAAATGCTTTTCAAGTTTCAACCGTCAACTATCTCCCACGCAAACGAAATCGAAATGCATTAAAAATACAAGAAAATAAACTCTATTACTTCACAATAAACATTATTGTAAAAGCAAAACTTACATTTGTACAGTAAATATAATGTTTGATACGGGACAAAGGTTATAATAAAAATGATTCCGCCCGATTCCGCGATTATTCCTATACAATAAGTAATTGATATGTCTTCGGTGGTTTCGAATAACAACCAACCAGCGCTGGTTGACACCCGCAGGGCTTGTTCTGTTAGGGTACGTTCATATAAGCGGCGTGAATAAAAAAATACATTAAATATAATAAAAATATTCCTATCAATCGTATAGTTATTTCTAGACCTAGTTAGTCCTGGTGCCACTTTAGTAATCCCAACAATGGTTATGAAAATTATATCTATAATTTTTTTACAAATAACTTATATAATAGTTAAGTACTATCTATGTAATGTTATGTAAATGACAAAACAAGAAATACCTAAAGTGCATGACAGGGTACGTTTAGTCTCTACAGATGTGTCCGGTCAGTCAGTCGGTTGCAACTAACAAAAACAAATTTAATGATGATAATTTGATAAGAATCTCTGTAAGTACTAAGTCTAATGTAAATGGGATCTTCACAAATGATTTATTCCGTTCGATACGAAAAAAACGATTTCCACTTAAAAGAAGTCACGAACGTCTGAAAGTCTGACTTTCGAAATTTATTTTTAATGCTTAATTATCAATTAATAAAAATAGTTTTCAATATTGTATTTCTATAAATCGAAAATTACACAAATGAACCTAAAGCACAGAACAGTGTGTACGAACCCTAATAAAATTAAGTATACGCAATTCGTAGGATCTCTTTAAACTGGGCAATGAAAAAAGAATTTACCTGCTATTATGTTGAAATTTTCATTGAGTTTTGAAGTGTTTTTTTTTCTTCTTCTGTGGTACAATTAATATATTGCGGTACGAACAAACCACAGCTGAGGCATTTAGAGTATTGAATGACAGTATCTTTGTTTGTAGATATTCAACCCGTTTCAAGATTTTTGGATTGTTTGAAAGATAAAATTGTAGGCTTTATTTTAGTTTGCAGTCTCTAAGCAGCGGAAGAGAAGTTTTAAATAAATGAAAGTTTGGAAGGAAGGAAATGTTATCGATCTGTCATTTTTACTTCACTTTCTTATCAGGTTGAGCTTGACAATTGATTTATTTGGCAAACGTTTTTAGTTATACTTCAGTGTTTAGTGTATGTGTTTGTCACATAAAGTTCCGTTAAAGATACACCTTGCTAATTTAAGCACCCAGGCAACAACGCTCTGTTTTGTACAAAATGAATTTAAGGCTATACACTCAGGGTACGTTTACTTAAGGACATTTTGTGCTCCTATAATTATTAGACCACTGAAATGATCTTTAATAGATGCCTCTATATTAAAGCCAAACTCGATTGAGAATGCTTTTCAACAAACAAATTTAAAATGAAGGTAGAAAATACAACACATTTTATGCCTAATAAATTTAAAATTATGTTTTGTTGTTTTATAAAATCTTATTTAAAAGATATTGAATATATTAATTACTTTTAAGCTTACTAATCTAATTTATGGTCATGAATTTGTCATTAACAAGTTAACTAAAAAAAATATGTGTAAATTGACAAGTGATTTCTACCTTCATTTTTAATTTGTTTGTTGACAAGCATTCTCAATCGAGTTTGGCTTTAGTATAGGACGTTGATCTTGCAACCTTCCTATAATTGTTTATTCAACAAGTCCTGACTTAACAAGCCAGACTACACTGAGGCATCAAGGGTTCCATCACAGCCCGTTAGATAGTTGTCATACACGCTCCTAATACAATATTTACGACTAATTGAAAGATTTAATTGGAAAAGGAGAATATTGGTCATATATTTTATGAACCTGAAAATATTATTAAAAAATAATTACGTAATCCATATTCTTTATTAAATCACATACGTATAAGCTGATTGTGCCGCCCTCCAATTATATCAAACGGTAACGGTAGCCACGCCCAAAACAAAAGAGAACAATGAACTCATTGCTTAAATATTTTTAACACAAGTTTTTGTTCACATTACCCTTACAATTTTATAGTACTAAGGTAACCAGGGCACTGGGATTTCCAGGACTATTTGGAGAATGAAAAGGTGCTACCTTACATAATGTTTATATTGTTTATACACCTATCGCCGTTAACTTTTTCACTAAGCATGATCACCCTTTCTTAATCAGATATATCGATCAAATGGATCGTCATCTTAGATGTGCACTACAAAGATCGATGAACGCTTCCTGAGAAATGGTTTACAATTCTCAACTAACACTTTTGTTTAGCGATTTCTTCACCATCGACAAATGCTATATTGTGTATAATTTATATTAGAAAATATCATGTATTTAGGCACATAATATCTTAGAACCAAGAGTTGATATTCACTTTTGCAAACGACAGACATCCAAGAATCGGGGTGGCAGCTTAATCTTATCAGTTTTTAGCCCAGCCCCGTAACTTTAGAGCTTTTAAGGCTTTTTATTAATTATGAGATCTTCAAACAAGTAACTCCATTAACTAATTACCTAACTAAATTACCAATTTCCCTCATCATATGTTATATGTAAAATTTTCTTTTTCAATCTTGGAAGTGCCTAAATATATATTTTCACAGATTTTATTTCAATCACTTTCAACTGTCCGGAAAAATGTTAACTGTCTGGAAATCCTAACAATTACCCCAAAATGAAGTACCACAGCTCGTAAGGTTATTAAATAAAGGTTATGAGATATAGAGGGTTATTGAATAACAATTATCAAGGGGTGGGTATTATAATAGTTTTAATAAAAGAATAATGCAGCGAATGGGAGGAAAAAGCAATTGCGCTTTCGAGTCAATGGCGTCGTGTGGCGTTATTGTTTTCTTTGTAATATCATTGTTCGCGGTCGCTAAACGATTACTTGTAATTGAACTGTTTTGTTCATATTGTTCGATAATTGTTCGTTATATTCCAAGTGTTTAACGTTATATTAGTATATCCACTGTAAGTGCTCGTTCCGAAGTTAATAGAACGAGACTTGGGGAAAAAGCTTGCTGAGCAACTAACACACTTTGTTTAATAAATCATTTAAAAAAGTATGTCATATTTAAAGCAGCTGATATCGTATAGGTAAAAAAAATGTAGGTTATTTTTATACTAACTAGGTGCAAAGCTGGTACTAAAGTTTGTCCCTGCATTTTGAATATTATATATCATGGAAAATATTCATTTAAATTACATGCTGAAAAGGGCAATAGTGATCTATATTGAATGCACAAAGTATTTAAGATACTTAATTGGATAAGGATTAATGCAGTTTTGCTTAAAATCGCTTCGTATATAAGCCATTAGTTTTGGTTGAAAGTAAAAGATAAAAAATGGTTATTGAGGGTTACCACTAAGAGATAGACATATACCATTGCGCACTTATTTGTAGACCTTTTTAATTTTGATTTATGACATTATTTTGATATATCTCGTAGAGTTTAGCGTTTGCAATGAAAGCGCAAAGATGTGTTAATTTACGACATCACACCCGAAACATCTAAAATTGTCAATGTTTCTCTACTATATTATGCATGTAATAAACATAAACTTTCGTCTTGAAGAAAAAAACCGCATGAAAACCGGTTGCGTAATTTTAAAGATTTAAAGAGCATACATAGGGACAAACAGAAGAAACCGTCTTTGTTTACTACTACGTAGTGACTCCGAAACTATAGAACATATTAAAATAGGTCATCCCGATGGCCGGGCAGCAATGCCTATTTATTATATATAGTTATGTTACTTGTTAGTCACAAAAGTACAGACGGATTTTTATGACATTAATGACAGATGTAGCCGTCTGAACATATACCTTTTTTCATTTCGAAGTCTAAAATTCTAAAAATACGCGGACGAAGTCGAACGTAGGTATCACTAGTAATTCATGAAAGTTAACCACCGTATTACTCAGTATACCACTATAAAATCTGAACTTTAGGTTAAAAAATATCTTTTAACCAGCATAATTATAGTTTTAAACCATAACAAAACAAAACTCAATTGTGCGAAAAGGAGTTGTCAACAACCACCAAAAACTACAAAAAAGAAATCAAGATAACAAACAGACTGTATCCCTACTTCCCTTTTCATCCCAATACCAGCAAAAGAGACAGAAATAATTTTGTTATATTTTTTCGAAAAGCCATATCAGAAACATCTCTTCCACGCAAGTAACAAAAGCACAAGTGCTTTTACAAGTGTTTTTGTAACAATTGTTATAGCTATTGATCGCTCTGATAAGATCTATTCGGTTTTGATACCAAATACAATAGGACTACCCGCGATCTGGTGTAATACGTCCAACAATAACGTATCGACTATCGGTTACCTATGTTTTGTATTCCCAAAGGATTAAGATGAAAGGATGAATTGAATTTGTAACCTAACTCTAGGAACATTTGTAGCATTAATTCTGGGTAATTTTGTAGAAAGGAACTTGTAATGAATCCAAAAATTACATATGACACCATATTGAAAATATTAGCTACAGGAACCCATATACCTACTAGTAAGTCCAGTTCAGAATAAGTTAAGTAAAACATAGACTTTGGATTGAGTACATTTTATTGTCAAAAGAAAATGTGTCGCAATATGAAATATTGAGATTTTCATTTTAACAAAATATTCTTGGTAGCAGCCTGGAGGTGAAAAGCTAATAATGTTACGCCGATGTTCCTCGGAGACGTCAATAAAATTCAGACATATTTAGAGTCAAGCCTATATAGAGTCAAGCCCGCCTTCCCGGGTTAAAGTTGCGAGGTCGATCTAAGTTCCCAGATACCCTCTCGCAAAATGCAATGATTTGACCTAATTTATATGACCTGATTTATTTAAATACTTAATTATGATAGTATACTGAAATAAAAAAGTTAAAAACAATAGAATATTTATTAAGATTTCGTTCAATGCTTAAGGTCATAGACAATCGTACAACTGCCACGTTGCATTCACTGCAGCTGAGCTAAGTCACATGTCTATAATCACCCCCATGTGTAGAGGGATGCTCTATTGTCTCTATGATATTATCAATTTGCCGTCTCGTCTCTGCCGAGGCATTTGATAGAGATGATTCGAGGCCGTGCCACACACAGATTATATTGATCTAGACCTTACTAACCATCAAATGCAACCTCATATTGCTGATTAATTGCAGGTATTTACGAGCACATAAATTAAGCTTGTTCAATACATAAACAATTTTAATTTTTCATCTGTTGCCAAATGTCAATAGTTCTTTTGTCTACGATCTGTTGTACCACAATTAGTTGTATATGACCATGTAACTCAAGATGGCGCATTAAACATTTTAATAATGAAAAGTTATTTCATTAACACATAATATCAAAGTTGTTGAAGTTGAAAGAAAAGACAAGTTAAGTTGACTTGCCAAGTATATAAAGTTTCTACAGTGAAACACAATATAAAGTTGACCTTCTATAAGGTATCAACAAAGCTACAGTTCTGAGTTGCGACATAGAAAATCCTTATTAATATAAAGGCAAAAATTTGTAGGTATGTATATGATAATGTTTTTTCTTTAGTCTGAATGGATGGATGTTTTTTACTCTTTCAATTTGTAGGTATGTATGAATGGATGGATGTTTTTTACTCTTTCAGTTTGTAGGTATGTATGAACTTGTACTCTGTAACTTGTAAAATAAGAGAATATTTTTTTCGACACGACCACTACTTGGTTTTAACAACTTAGGTATGTATGAATGGATGATGTTTTTTAAACTCAATTTGGAATATGTATGAATGAATATAAAGTTTTTAACTTTTCTGTTTGTAAGTATAGTAAGAGTATAAATTTTTACTCTTTCAGTTTTATGTAGGACTATTGGGATATATTCTTTCAGTTTGTAGGTATGTATGACTGGATAGATGTTTTTTACTCTTTCAGTTTGTAGGTATGTATGACTGGATAGATGTTTTTTACTCTTTCAGTTTGTAGGTATGTATGCATGGATGGATTTTACTCTTTCACGCAAAAACTACAGAATGGATTGTGATGAAACTTCACAATAACAAAGCTTACATATGAGAATTAAATATAAGTCAAGTTTTTATCTAAAAATTCCCACAGGAACGAGAACTACGCGGGTGAAATCGCGAGTGTCCTCTAGTAGAAATCAAAATCTTTTAATTGATATTTTTTTATTTCTTAAAAGCTATGAAAAAGTTTATTCATCTAAATATATTTATATAAGTATAGACTCTATAGAGAAAAAAGGCTATATAATATTCTGAGATTCTTAAGTTGGCAATAATAAATTGTTAGTAATGCAAATATTAAAATTTGTATAATATTTGACAGTAAACAAATTGAAGCAAAATTTTTTTTGTAAGTATTTTCATCCTCTAAATTTTTCGGCTAAATTGATCCCTTTAGGAATGTCTTTGATTTTTCCATTTTCCTTTCTCGTTTATATTTTTGTTGTGTCTTTGTCAGTCAGAAAATTTTTACAGTAACATAAAATAGTGGGCTGGCAATATATGCCCTTTGATCTCATCAGTGCAAATGACAACAATGAAATAACTCATTCGATAGTTATTTGGTCAACCGAAACGTATGTCGGGTGGAATTATAAAATTGTATACAACACTATTATAAACAACCAGTAAAGTTATGCTTTACGAAATTGAACTGTAAGGTTTAGACCATAACAAATAATGTCGAATGACAGTTACGGATTAAAATTTTGCATACTGTACCATAGCTCAATCAAGTAAAATTAAAATCTAACAATAAGATACAAGGTAAAATAGTATTTATTACACACTTAATAAGTTCTGTAATTCTGTGTATAAAATAAAATAGACTTCAACCACACATGGACAATTTAAAAAAGAATTTAATTCAGTTAATCGCTGGATTCGAATTTGGAACACGCGGCTGACACGTGACTCTAACAAGATGGCGTTCGTCCTTTATTTAAATTTGACCGCTTTAATTGTTTGTTGGTTTTCAAATAACCTTAACAGTGATTTAAAAATTGGGACTAAGTTGGGATTTAGATTTTAGGAGTGTGTGAGAAAATGAATTGTTTTGTATTTAAAATTTAATTCTATTTGAATTTATTAGCATCGCCTGATTGAATAGTGAAATGGAAAAAGTTTGATTGTTTGCTGACTAGAAGTAGACTAATCTGTTTGCGGAATCTATTATATTTGTTTTTGTTTTGTTTTGTTTACTATAAAACCATTTGGACGGGAATAAATAAAATCTTTGAAGACGCTTTGGACTACCTCATCGTAGTTGAATTTTGTCTCTTGTAAGAAGTTGCAACGCCCAGGGAGTACTGTGGATGTCTTTGATATTCGAATTGAAGCTCCTCCAATTTGGTAGCTGTCTGTTGTCTATTGTACAGTGGTCTAGCTTTATCCTGAAGCAACAGTTGACCTTATAACATTCTTGAGAAGAAGAAGAAGAAGAATCACTTTATTGCTCATAAAGTAGATATAACAGATACATGAATAAAAATGTTTAAAATAAACATTCAAAGGCGGCCTTATTGCTAGATAAAATGTAGGTCAATTATAATAATTTCTGCAGTGGAGTAGAAATTCACAGCCTGGATAAAATGTAGGTCAATTATAATAATTTCTACAGTGGAGTAGAAATTCATAGTCTGGATAAAATGTAGGTCAATTATAATAATTTCTACAGTGGAGTAGAAATTCATAGTCTGGATAAAATGTAGGTCAATTATAATAATTTCTACAGTGGAGTAGAAATTCATAGTCTGGATAAAATGTAGGTCAATTATAATAATTTCTACAGTGGAGTAGAAATTCATAGCCTGGATAAAATGTAGGTCAATTATAATAATTTCTGCAGTGGAGTAGAAATTCATAGCCTGAATAAAATGTAGGTCAATTGTAATAATTTCTACAGTGAAGTAGAAATTCATAGCCTGGATAAAATGTAGGTCAATTATAATAATTTCTACAGTGGAGTAGAAATAATTTAGTGGTATTTATTCGATTTAGAGGTAGAGTGCGGCAGAGTTCGTGCAGCTATACTTGTTTATGTCACTAAAAAGCGCTGCTGTGCTCTAGTATAAAGGGTTACTGGTAAAATAAACCCCTGAGACTATGGTGGGCGCAGGGTGACACATAACCTGCGCGTGTTGCTTAGTTGAAGAGAGAATAGACAAAAAGAGAATTACGAAAGAAGACCAAGGCGAACTTCTGATTAAAGGCCAGGTCAAAAGTACCCTAACCGATGTGCTTGTTAGAAAGGTTTTATGAAATTGGAAGAAGTAAGAGAGATATGCAAGGACGGGAAAAGTCTAGATAGGTACTGCCAGTTTAACTTTCCATCGTCCGCTGAATGACTACGAGCCTTCCTATGAAGCCCGCAGTTAGCGCCCATGTCATGATCCTATTGATGATAATTTCAATTAATACTTATACTAAAGCCAAACTAGATTGAGAATGCTTGTCAACAAACAAATTAAAAATGAAGGTAGACATCTCTAGTCATTTTACATCTTTTTTTTATAACTAGTTAATGACGAATTCATGACAATAAATTAGATAAGTAAGCCTATAACTAATTAATATATTCAATATCTTTTAAATAAGATTTTGTAAAATAACAAAACGTAATTATAAATTTATTATAGGCATAAAATGTGTTGCATTGTCTACCTTCATTTTTAAATTGTTTGTTGACAAGCATTCTCAATCGAATTTGGCTTTAGTACAGTTTAAATTCCATGATGCTGATGAATTTAGGTCAAAATCATTGACCGGTATGTAAAAATGAAGCAAACATTAAACTCAATGGTTATTTAGATAGATTTATAACGTGTGTTCGTTCACGGCGGTGCACAGTATAAATTTTTAGTATAAAGGGAGGGAACAAAAGGCGAGTGCGGGTTATTGGGCAACTTTATATATAATTCAAACACTCGCCAACGTATTTTACATTCTATGCCCGGCTCGCGCGCTCTGTGGATGGTTTTATGCGTAAATTGCTTGAAATAAATTTTTTTAAAAGGCAACATTGTGTAGGATATTTTTTTAAGTAATAACTTCTTATGGGGGTAATCCGCTCCGTTACGTAACTATGTAAGGCGCTAGTATGTCTGGCTTTCAGTTCGCTCACGTATACGGCAGCAGAAGGCAGGCTCCTCCTCTCTTTTTTTTATCGACTACAGTGTAGCCCTTGACTGGTATCACATCTGATGTTAAGTTATGATGCAATCTAAGATGGAAGCGGGCTAACTTGTTTGGAGTAGGATGGAATCAACACCCCTTTCGGTTTCTACACGACATCGTACCGGAATGCTAAATCGCTTGGCGGAAGGATGTCTTTTCTTTGTCAGTAGGATGGTAACTAGCCCCGGCGAATGCCTCCTACCACCCAGTCCAAGACAAATTAAGAAAAAATCTTAATCTGCCCCGCTGGGAATCGAACCTAAATAAAAATACCTAATGGGTTGATCTTAGTAGTGAAAATTTTTTTTTATTGTATTCTAGCTGAAAATAGTTATTGCCTTATTTCAGACCTACGACATGAATAACAAATGAATCGAATTATTGTAATATTATTATAAATATTAATCCTTAAAAAATATCCTTTTGCATAAGACCATCCTCAATGCTATAATTCAATACTTTCTTCTAACTTAGCTACCACTATTACAATAAGTTTCCTGGAGCGGGACGGCTGTACAACTTGAGCGCAGTGCGAGAGAGAGGGAAGTTCGCTTTGTGCAAGTTTCAGCTTTCAGATCGCAAATTGTAAAATTTCTCTGAAGTCCCCGCTAATAGCTAGAAACTTGGAATAAAAATAAATTTAACAGCCACTGCTCTAGAAGTTTCTATTGAGTAGTGCTTTTAATATTAAAATATATGCAAACATCCATTTCCTTGCTTTTTCTTTACGATATAAATAAGTACCAACTTTTCTATTCTACGAGAAGTATCAGTAAAGCTGTTCTGTAACAAAATCCGTCGCCATCTATCTTTATCTAGAGTACCGTGCGAGACAGAGAGAGATAGAGACGAAGTCGACACATTGTTACAAAATAGCGCTATAGAGTAGAATTAATTATCATTACTTTTTAACCGACGAAAAAAAAACGGAGGAGGTTCTTAATTTGACACGTATATATATATATATATATATATATATATATATATATATATATATATATATATATATATATATATATATATATATATAATTGTTTAAGTATTCTTTTATTAGAAAGGACACACTTCCAAGATGGTCCCATTGTCATCATGTTAGGATCTGATGATGGAAATGGAAAGAACTCTTTAAATTTTGGAGGCACGCTTACATCGATTTCGGTTTTTATCTCGGTATCGGTAGCTTTTTGGCAACTAGTGTCGTATAATATACTATGACAGTATAGTACGAGTACGTTATAAGGCGATAAATCACTAAAAAGTAAGAAATGAATTTTTTTAACAAAAAATAGAACCGACTCAAAACGCACTAAAAAGTAAAAAAATAACTCTAAATAAAAGTATCTAGGAGTCGGTGCCAGCTAAGATTTCTACTTGAAGAACGTTACCTAGAACCCACAAACTGCTTTACAACGTAAAATAAATGTTCCTTAAACTTGGCTGGCACGGACTTCATTGATATGACACAGTTATTTTTTACTTTTTAATGTGTTTTGAGTCGGTTCTATTTTTTGTTAAAAAAATTTGTTAATGTATCTACACACACTCACAGCTAGGATACTATACTAACGTAGGTACTACTCGTAGCTAACAACTGACATCGAAGATCCGAAATGGTAATTTTTAGTTAAATGTATGTATTAATAATTGTGACGTTTAGTATCAGCAATAAAAGCATGTATAAACTAGGTACCTTTTAAGAACAATGCTAAAGTATAATAAAAAATATAAAATACTCAAATATAGGTACTATTAATATAAACGCCAATAAAATTAGTTAACTCTCCAACACGCACTGTGTAAAAATAATTAACCCGTCGCTCTGTCGCTGAATAAAACGCAGCAAAACAAAAATGAAAAGCAAAATATACAAACTGCGAGCTTAGCGGCGCTCAATAATAAAAATAATTACTGAGAGTGTCTGTGACAGCTTTGCGGCAAGCTCACTGTGAAGAAGGCTTTTTCGTGGTAAGCTAATATAACCCCAGTATCAGTTCAAATAACATTTTTTGGTATGAAATATTTTACACAACAGACGGGCTTGTTTGTCAAATCACGTTGATACGCTTTATTTTTAACCGACAAAAAAAAACAATCGACACGTATTCTCAATTCGACACGTATATATTTTTTTTTGTGTATGACCACGCATAACTTTTTACAGAGTTGTCCGATTTTGATAATTCATTTTTTATTAGAAAGGGCATACTTCCAAGGTAGTCCCATTATCATCATGATAGGATCTGATGATGATATCCTGGGGAAATTGACGGAACTCTTCAAATTTTGGAGGCACGCTGACAGCGATTTCGGTTTTTGTCTTGGTATCGGTAGCTTTTGGGCTACTAGTGCTGTATAATATACTATGACAGGCTGTACAGGCTTGGAATGCACTGAAAATTTTATAGAAGAATGAAAAACTCGAGAATTATTCCGCGACCCTACCCAGGATTCGAACCCAGGGCCTCGTGATTAAAGCCACATAGGCAAGCTATTAAACCAACGAGGGGGTCTACTTATAATAAACTAATTTAATTTGATTGGATACAAAGCAGAAATTTGCAAAAGCTAAAATGCTGAAATGTGCATTTCCAAGAAGTGGACAAATATACAAGTGAATTTTTTTTTTATCGACTACAAGTTGGCCCTTGACTGCTATCACACCTGATGTTAAGTGTTGATGCAGAAAGCTAAAATGCTGAAATGTGCTTTGTCGGTAGGGTGGTAACAAGAAATGGACAAATATACCCCCGCGCATACCACTGCGCCACGGAGGTCGTCAAAATTGAATGAATTCAAAAAGAAGCCTGTTCCGTAGCAACAAGCCAATAAATATAAAATATCGTCACGGCACAAGTATAGCGAATTAATCGAAACACAATCGTCCAGTGTTCGATCGTGGACGGGTGACAAAGTGGGTCAAATCTACCCCCGCTTGAAGCGAGGGGTTCTTTCACTAGGGCTTAGTATTCTGTTGTATATACAGCACTTTACACATAATAAATATATGGTATAAAGGCAATCTACCTATTATTTTGAGAAGTTTTTTTCTGATGCGTGTTTTAAGCTGTTAGTTCTGTGAGGAAAGTGCGAGTTTTCACCCAGCGATTGCGTAAAAACTTAACCACTCGATTATATAGGAAAAAAGCGTTTACTCTCGTTATAACTAGATGGCGCTGCTTCAATTCGATATAAATTTGCACTGAAACATTACGTTTTTACACAGTTGATCGGTAACAAACTCATACTAGGCACACTGGTCATTAAAATGTGTTCGTATCTATTATCCACTATCTCAACATATTTTGATAGGAATAGCTACTGAATCTAACGTTTAACCTACTAAAAAGTTTGCAAACACGCATTTAAGTAACATGGTGTCCTGGCTGCAAACTTATCTTAAAAATATATTGATAGCAACATTGAATACTGCGCTTTAAACAGCTAGAGTCTACGACGACGATTATCATTCATCATTAAAAAAAAAAGAATGTCCTCTGTGGCATTTTTGGCTTATACTTTTTTACGGTTTATTAAATTGCAGACATTATCAATTCCAGTTCTAGCACAGGCAGTTATGCTGCCAGTTAATTTTGTTAAAAATTTAATGTGTAATAAAATGTAAATGCTCGTTAAGTAAATTCTGTGATTACCGTCTAATTGTTTTATTTTGATTTGATTTTAGAAAGTTTGTAATTAAAATGTGTTGATATTTTGATTAATGTTGTTTTCCTGTTCGTGCCTTTTAACGCCTTCTAATGATGTTTCTAATAATATAATAAATGGTGTTGAAGATACTTATAATATTATATTCTCTCTCACTTATGTGTCTCATGTATAGAACCTTAACCGTCTTTAGTAAGAGTGGGTACTCTCTGCCATGAACATTGACAATCTTCGCAAATCCTGACCACTTGACCAGTCATGACTGTGACGTTCGAGTGACAGTTCATTGTGAACTTTGACGTGGAGCCGTCATGTCGATTTGGAAATCTGTTAGATCGGGAAAACAGTATGCTCCAACATATATAATACTAGGGGACGCCCGTGGTTCACCCGTGTAGTTCTCGTTTCCGTTTCGGTATAAAATATGACCTATATATTATTCTAATATGTAAGCTATATTATTGTGAAGTTTCATCAAAATCCATTTAGTAGTTTTTGCGTGAAAGAGTAACAAACATACATACATACATACAAACTTTCGATTTTATAATATATTAATAAGGATTAACTTTACTTTTACTATTATTACATTATATTAAACTTTTTATTATTATGTCGGTTTTCCTTTTAGTTACGGAGACACTTTTTAACCGACGAAAAAAAACGGAGAAGGTTCTCAATTCGACACGTATATATTTTTTTCTATGTATGACCACGCAGAACTTTTTACAGAGTTGTCCGATTTTGATAATTCTTTTTTTTATTAGAAAGGGCACACTTCCAAAGTGGTCCCATTGTCATAATATTAGGATCTGATGATGATATCCTGGGAAAATTGAAGGAACTCTTAAAATTTTGGAGGCACGCTTACAGGTTCGGTTTTTGTCTCTGTATCGGTAGCTTTTTGGCTACTACTATAATATCTAGGAGTCAGTGCCAGGTGCCAGACTTCATAGATATGCTTAAGTAAATGAAAGCAACTAAATGACACAGTTTTTTTTTACTTTTTAGTGCGTTTTGAGTCGGTTCTATTTTTAGTTATTACTTAAAATTATCCGCCTTACCTGTAAATTGCAACTTTGTTCTGTTTAAACTAGCCATATTTATAAGGAGAGAACTGTCGCCTCAAACACAGGTCTATACCTAACTTAGGGACAGTCGATTTCACCTCGAATAAGAATAATATTGTATACTTATATATTGTGGTAAATTTAATTACTTTCAAATTACGTAAAAAAAATAACCTGGCATTGTAACTTTATCATCACATCTTGCCACCATTCGTATAGGCATAATTTGTATTGTTATTAGAATAAGTATTGTATTATTTCTTTCAATAAATTATTCTACTTTCCTCCTGAATAACCTGCTTATTGTTATTTATATTAAGTAAATTAGAGACATTCGAGGTGGCGAATTAGTGTGATAGAAATTCGCGTGATGCTGTTTGGAGTAGGTATATTCACCACAGGTACACACTACACGCATATTTACAAACAAAGTAAGGAAGTATGCCGAATTTTTATTTCAGTTATTTCCAATTTTTTTTAATCGTATCTTTACATAAAAGCAAATAAAAACAATTTTTTGAGTTAAAGCAAGATTTACAACCGTGAGTTTGAACCCGTTAGATAATATGGAAAATAACAATAAATAGAATATAGAGTATAAAAATAATAAATTAATATTAGAGGACAATTACACACATCGCTATATAGCACCAAATTAAGCGTACTCGTAAGTAGCTTGTGTTATGGGTGCTATGCACATGAATAAACACCCAGACACTGGAAAACATCATACAAACATTTTCCAGATGTGGGAATCGAACCCACTGCTACGCAGAAGTAGGGTCACTACCCACTGCGCCACTTGGCCGTCTAAATACTCGTAATTGTTTTAATTGCATTAAATCTTGGTTTCTAATATAGATAGGTATTAATTTACAGCTTACATATTTCCAATTTAAACCGATAGCCATAGGCAAGTTTAGGCTGCACGCCGGTGTATAGCCTATCGACATATTCGACGTCAAGTGACAATCCATTGTCGACAACGACAGTGCATGAAATCGACTCGATGTCAGCTAGACTGGACGGATGTTTTGTTTTCTTTTTATTATGGTTATTGTTGCTCTACTCAACACAAACACCTCAGCAATGACATTCATGACGCGATCGGTGACCTGCAAAGCTGGGTAGAGTAACCCTGAAGGATTACATTCCAAAAGAGGAAAAGTTTCAACACGAAGAAAAACTACTTAAGAGATGAGCATGAATTTAATACTGCATCTACTGTCGGGACGATAGTTATTTGATCTGACAAGCTTCTTAAGAGAGCATGGCTGGTTAGAGTAAGCAAGAGAAATTAAGGACGAAATTCCAAGTGCGGAAAGGGCCAGGACAAAAAAAAAGACGTGTGGCACTCGGAGACTGCCGCGGTTAAGCTATTGCATATAAGTTAAACAACATCGGGCGCGGTCAGTACTTGGATGGGTGACCGCCTGAGAACACTGCGTGATATTGGCATTTTAGAATTATTCTTTTTTTGGTTTGTTTTATTTTATTTTTTATTTATTTATTTTTTAAAATAAATAAAAAAAATGTTTTTTTTAAATAAATAATAAAAAAATAAAATAAAAATTTAAAAAAGCTAAAATCACGCGGTGTTTCCCAGGCGGTCACCGATCCAAGTACTGACCCGGTGTATTCAACATGGTATGGACGTTGGCGAACAAAGACACGAATAAGACAATCTAAAAAAACTAAAAAGGGTGAAGAGTGTTTGGTTTTTTCGTTACGGAATTTCTCGATTCGGCCTCCACGCTCAAGGCCCGCGATAAAAGCTATGCAATAGCTTAAAAAACTACCTAAGATATGTGTGAAAAGCGTCCATTATAAAGCTCAAGCCTCCTAATAGTCCAGTTATTTTAGCTATTTTAAACCACAATCTGCGGAAAAAGTCCTAGTGAGCTGAATTTTTGTTTGAAAAAAACTGATTTTCGTGACCTTTTGACCTTTATAACTTTTTTAGCCGGC
This sequence comes from Mycalesis mineus, assembly GCA_034621355.1. Lineage (NCBI taxonomy): Eukaryota > Metazoa > Arthropoda > Insecta > Lepidoptera > Nymphalidae > Mycalesis > Mycalesis mineus. The sequence continues at coordinate 11,184,518 of CM067882.1, forward strand.
ACGATATCAATATCGGTTTTTTCACATCTTCATTACAATGCCGTAATAAAGGTGTATACAAAAATTCAGCCCACTAGGAATTTTTCCGCAGATAAAACCTAAAATGACTGGACTATAATACAGGTAGAGGTTAGCTTAGAGCTTTCGCTGCTATATTCTAGCCCTGTTTAGGACTATAGAATATGTATTGGCTTTTTCTGTTTCCATTAAACTTGTAGCAGTCCGATGCCTTAATAACGATGCCGTCGGACACGATCGCGAATATTAACATCTGGAGGGAGACCTACCATAATAATCAAATATTATCCTAAGCCCTTTTTCCTCTTCGTCGCCACACCCTTGACAGAGTGGTCGTGGCCGTCACATTAGGAGTGGTGGCAAGCTCCACAACCCGTCGCCATTGCTCACCTACTGCTGCGCTTCTAGTGCATTCGTGGACCGTGGACCTAAGCCCTAAAGTCTACCAATACTGACAATTGTGACTTTATCCACGTGGAAGACAATATTGAACTATTAGTATAAACATTCTTACATCCTCTATAATATCACGATAACACGTTAAACCTTCGGTCCCAGTTAAAATCATTAAGATCTGATAGTGCCCGTTACAAATATCAAACATTCGAACCCGCATTCAAGTACCATGGTGGGCCTATTCTCCATATCCCCTTTCTCATAGGAACGAAGGCTTATTCGCTATCTATAGCGTATTTATAGACATACTAATTAGCTTTTGTTAGCAATTCTTAAATCACATGGTTTCGTGTCACGTTTTCGCTAACAAAACGGGCTTTACAAACTACGCAAAATGCAGTTGTCATTGATTTTTAAACGACGAAAAAAAACGGAGGAGGTTCTCAATTCGACACGTATATATATATTTTTTTATATATGACCACGCATAACTTTTTACAGAGTAGTTCGATTTTGATAATTCTTTTTTATTAGAAAGAGCACACTTCCAAGGTGGTCCCATTGTCATCATGTTAAGATCTGATGATGATATTCTGGGGAAATTGAAGAAACTCTTCAAATTTTGGAGGCATGCTTACAGCGATTTTGGTTTTTGTCCGGTATCGGTATCTTTTTGGCTACTACTGTCGTATAATATACTATGACAGTATAGTATATTATATATATAGACATGTACGTTAAGTGGCGACAAATCACTAAAAAGTAAGAAATAAAAATTGTTAACAAAAAATAAAACCGACTCAAAACGCACTAAAAAAAATAACTGTGTGATTTAGTTGCTTTAATTTACTTAAGCATATCTAGGAGTCGGTGCCAGCCAAGGTTTCTACTTTAAGCACATTACCTAGAACCCACAAACTGCTTTACTACATTAAATAATTAATGTTCCTTAAACTTGCTGGCACCGACTTCATAGATATGCTTAAGTAAATTAAAGCAACTAAATGACACAATTATTTTTTACTTTTTAGTGCGTTTTGTGTCGGTTCTATTTTTTGTTAAAAATTTTTTGTTACCAATATTAGGTCGCTAAGTTAAAGAAGGGGTGTAAGAGGGAGGATAGTACCAAGCCTTCGTCTAGCGTCAGCCTTCCCAAATGTCAACTTCAACTCACCATCGAGGCTCTGGCGACCGAAGAATGATGTTATAACCATTCCGAATAGAGTAGACTCCAAAATGAGGCCAGTGTCAGGCAGCGTGACTCTATTTCGAATAGTCTAGCCCTACGGTGACGAACCGGCCTGCCCAGCGTATTCACCATAAGGTATTTTCTTTTAATGGGAGACGGTCCAGAATTGCTTTGTTTCGAAGTCTATCGGCTGTAAATGATGAAGTTAGAGAATAAGTATAAAGAATAACAAGAGGCATGTGTCCTGCAGTGTCCAAGACGCTGACGATATTAGTATTTTATGAGTAGTATTAGTTACTTAATGAATGAATGCTCTTTTTGATAAAAAATAAATAAAGTAAATCCGCTTCATTATTTGCGCCAAATGCGCTTTTCTTTATAAGATTTGCTGGAATAATGAGTTAGGTACTTACCACTAATTAATTATTTTTTCTACCATGTACAAACAACTGAGGATTCCTTCTTTGGGTTTGTATGTCTAGATAAAATATTATCACCCTAAGACGACTAGCACTGAAACAGCGTGGTGGGTCTACGCTCTATATACCCTCTCCTATAAGGAGGGAGGCCAGACCTGTAGTCTAATGATTATTAGTTAATACATTACTTATATCAATGGGTTTTAACAAATGAAAAGCAAATAAAATAACTGTTTTAAGTGTATTGAGTTGTTTATTGTACGGTACATTTACAATCTTCTCTATGTACTAACCGACTAAACATTTCCATTCTAATATTTACAATTGCAATAGGTAATTAAGTAATAATAATTATTATTTCATAAAATATTAATATTACGGCTAATATATAAACTATTGAACACTAATTTTTAACGAGTATTTAAAACACATAAGGAATTAGTTATATTATAGAAATATTTTTAATAAAATAGTACCTATAATAATATCATTGAAATATTATTTGCATACCTAATACAGATAATAGATATCTTATTATATCTAGTGCATATTATTTTATTGATCCAATCAGTAGTTTGGTTATGTAAAAGGGAAAATCTTAACCAGTATTGTTAAGTTAAATATTTTTATAAAAATTTTGATAGAATATCGAATTGCGCAATTTTTTTAAAACTGTTTCGAAACTGTATGTTTCAGTACAATAACTTTTTAAGCTATTTCGTAGCTTCTATCGTGGGCCTTGAGCGTGGAGACCGAATACAGAAATTCCGTAACGAAAAGCCTAACACCCCCTGAATATCAAAAACATAATATCAAAAGCACAATTTCGGCAACGACGTCATCGGGGAACATGGCCTAGCGGTAAGGCGCTCTAAGTGCCCGGGTTGCCAGAGAGACGCGAGTTCAAATCCCGTCGGTTCCGCAATTTTTTTTTTCAAGCGTGATATTTCAAAAAGTCATTTTTTTTACAAGCGTGATATTTCAAAAAGTCATTAAATGGTCACGTTCCAATACGATGAACTTTTAATGACTTTGAAATATCAAAAATATCACGGTAGGTAAACATAAATTGATTAAAAATGCTATGCAATAGCTTTACCGCGGCAGTCTTCGAGTGCCACACGTCTTTTATTTATAAGGTTTTTATAGACCAGTATGTTGATTCTTGAACGTTACATACGCACAAAAACGTTAGTTTTGAAGCCGATATACAGCGATTGCAAAGTGGATGTAACAGAAATTGGTATTATTAAATGAAAATTTGACATACTAGAATGACAGTCGAACTGAAGGTGGGATGATCGACGAGATGCTCGTACGATGTATTTTTTTTCAAGAATCAGCGTACAGTTTTTGTATTATTGCGTCTACTATCATAGAAGACAAAATTTTACTTGGGACAAGTTAGATTGGGCAAAACCATAAAAAATATAACCACAGATTGATTCTACTGTGTTACTCCTCTTTTGGTATAATATAATTTAATTGAACAATTAATGTGAATTTCTAATCATGTGTTTAAGTCGCTCACACACTCAGTAAATGGGTGTCAATCATCTTTGTCAATGTATTTATTTAATAGCCAAGCCATATTTGACATTAACTTTATGTGGCTTGGACTTCAAATTATCTATATTAATAAGTATCTACCAAGATAAGTATAAACAATGACTTAATTAAGGAATGTGTATTAAGTATTTTTACGTATTTAATAGGTACTCGATTTTATATATTTACAAAAATGGCGTCTAACGCCTTTATTCCTTAATTTATTTATAAATTAGCTACAGTAAATTATTTCAAGTAAAGGAATGTTTTTTACATCAGTTGAAATTTCCTAACTTATTATGTTTATTTTACATTGTGAAATTTAACTAAGCTTGAAGACGCCGTTAACCTTTCCTAAGGTCCTAGTTTTCCTGCAAAATTATTAATCAATATTATTGACAATTTATGTAGGTACAATAAGGTTGCTTAAATTTTAGACACGGTCGTATCCCGTGAATATAACATACTCGTACTTAACACTATTATATCCTTAGGAGCAACCTTACTTCATATATTGCCATTAATATAAATAACTGTCACGTCAAACATAGAGTATCATAACTGTCATATTAATTGCAACAATCACCCATCACAGTATAATGACAGTATAGTCTTTTCCAAAACTTTTTAAATATGAGAATCAGAAATGGAATCGAATAATCTAATATTTAATCTACTATTTATTGTTTCTACTTACCCGCTATTGTTTCATCGTATTCATTATAATACAAATACTAGATATTGCTAATTAAATATTTACATTACAAACCCACGAAACATTTTAAATTCTAAAATATGAAAGTCCCGAAAAAGTTCTCTCTTATTAAATACCTAATTGTCCTAAATTACTATCAACTTTCTTCTGTAAATATACTCATAGTTAAAATGCGCAAAGTTTTTACAAAAAATGTAAATTTTAAATGAACAACAAAATGTTAATAAAATGTCATGAACACATTTTGTAATTAAGAATCTAGCCAAAAATTGTAATTCAGGTATGTTTTAAAAGCTAACTTTATCGGAATAAAATTTTATTTTTTTTAAATTAACCTAAAATTTTTTTATAATATTCGATTTACATTTAAGAATTCGTATTTACAGTACTAAAGTCTTTACTAATACATTATCCTGACAACCATAATTAATGTTTTCAAGTTCTTTAATTAAGTATGAAAAACAGTTATTATTGAATAATTTGGACAGTGGGAAGCCTTAAAGTACTGTCCAATATTTCAGGTACCCCTAATCGGAAAATCCTTCGTTATTTGTATTGTCAGAAGTGGGAGAAGTGCCAGGCGACGGAACTTGTAGCTGCCGCCCGTACATCAGTTCAGATGGGGGTAGAAAGGTAGACAGATATTCTGGAGGAGGACGAATAACTGTTGGCAGGTACCCTGTTCCACTGTATGGTGGGGTAAGAAATCTTCTTGATGGAGAGAACTTAAAACTTTGATTGGATAGCGGAGAAAAGGCAGATTTAGATTGATAATTCTGCAGATAGGGCGAATCGGGGGTCAAGTTATAGGACTGCTCAGGTCCGTTTATCATCATTTCCATAGCTGCAACTACGTCTCCTTTGCATCTTGCGAGAATAGCCTCAATCTCTTGACGACTACGTCGAGGAAACACTTTTATGAGGACATCAACTGGCGATTTTTGGAAAGGAGCCGGATCCTCCATCGGTTCGGGAATTTGTTCTTCCGGTTTTCCACGACGATATTTGAAATTCGGGTTTTCCCATTTCTCTTCTTCCTCCTTTTTCACTTCGTCTTGTCGCTCTTTCATGGAAAGGTTCTCTGGTGTGAGGGATGGTTCAGAATGATCTAATTCCTCTTCGACGTTCAATTCGTGGTCGGAAGGTGAACGCGGTGGTGGGGTCGAGAGGGGGGGTGTCTGTACTGGTGTTTTGGATTCTGAGGGTGCTTCGGGTGGTGACGGACTTGAGCAGACTTCCGTGATGCGCGCGCGTTTGTGCACTGTTGACAAAGAGAAATATTAAATATTAATACTTAAACGGATAAATTGAAAATTTTAGAAGTAAACAGTGAATATCCCAGTAATAAGGCTGTTATTGACAGGTCTTGCACTAAATTCATAAATAATAGTACAAATATCTAGAGCTTTTTGTGGCAGAGTTTGTGAGGAAAGTAGGTACCTTCACTATGCTTATAATACTGTTAAAAAGCATTTCTGTGTTCAAATACGTAAAATATTGCTGGCAAACTAAATTCTACGTAATACCCATGTCTAAGATAAAAGGCAGATTTAATTTTTAGGATGGTTTGTGCATTATTTTCCACTTAAAACTAGAGGACAGCAATAATTTTTATACAGTTATTAATATGATAACTATACAAAAATAATAATTTGAATCAACTGATGAATCACGTAGTGTTTCAATAAGTATGTCATTTATTATATAAAAATTCAAATGTAACAAAACAAACACAAATCTCTTTAAAAACCTAAAAATTCATAACACGAAAATACATCAAAAGTTCGTTCTTTAAGCACACAAAGTGATGGAAACAAATAAAATACAGTCACGAGCAAAAGCGCAAAAGAATGTACCTACGACAAAGATTTACAATCACACAACTTGAGAGGGTAAACAAGAAAAATATGAATCATTAAAGCAAATCCAGCTTTTTGTTGAATGAGTCGGTATTTACATTTATGTCTATCTTTAAATGTTTTGCGATATTTCTACAATTGTAACGAAATTATATTTTAATGTCCTATGAGAATTCTCATATTTGTCACTCCAATAAATAATTTTTTTTGTAACTTTCGATTAATATTAAAGAATTATTATTCGATAATGTACAATTAAAAATATTATTACACAATACACACAACAACACACATTTCCAATTATAATATATTTGTTGTAAATGTACAATTAAAAATCTTTCATTTATTTCTTTACATTTATTTTAAATTTTTAACTATGTTTATAATAATTATAAAAAACATTATTAAAAATTTATTTTAAAATATCCAGGCGGACTGGACTGGCTGCGGGGCTTGGGGGCCCAAACAACCGGTAGTCAAGGCTCCAGAGTGAGGAACCTCCACACAATATGCGCTGTCACCAGAATTACAGCCTTCTGTATCCGACCCTTCAACCAACAACTAAACGAAAGCTTCTTGATGCTCGAAGCTTTTCTCTATAAGACTATTTCTAGTGGATTAACTATTAACCCAGTAGGTACGGGAATAGGGCCTGATATATTGCAAATCAGTCAGTGCAAGCTCCAGACCCATATTATTATATTGTCTAATTATTATTATATTATTATTTGTTATTATATACTGTCTAATTATAAGCCTAACACATTTGTATTTTCTGGCTTTACAATACAATGAAGAATGGATGCGCCAACAGATATTTCTCTTGTGGAGAAAAAGACATAATGTTGTCGAACAATAAAAACGAGCAAATATCGCTCTCTTTTTACCATCCACATGAAAATCAAAGAGGGACATATTTTTGATTTCACCGCTATTGAGCGACACAATGTATTTTTTTCTAAACGAGCCCAGGTCCTAGATCTACATGTATTTAATACAACCGAAAATCTAAAATCTAGTTACGTAGTATAAGTTTTATTTGAAAATAAAATTCGTAAAACAAACATGAGAACGTAGCCTTTGTCGTTACAAAGACCCAGTATATTCAACATTAACAAAGCGATTTAAAAAACACTAAAACAATGTTGACACAAAACGACCTACGCACCACTGCAATGGGCACAACAAGAGCGTACAATACGTCCACAGTGAAAATCTACGCAGAGCAGAAACGGTCTTATGTATCAATAATTACAGGATATATTTCCGTGAGGTATTTTTAAAGTGTAAACTAAGTACAGTCGCTCGAACAAGTCATTGTGAACGTGCAATTAGAGTAGGAGGCGTTTTCAGTGATGTGTGCGAATTTAATGGTCTATGTTATTGTTTTTTTAAACGCGAGAGTATGGGGATGGAGGGGGTTTCATTCGATTACAATTTGATCGCGCCAAGCAAGTTTTACATAAGTACGGGATATTAATTTGTGTGGAAGCGTGGCGCCACTTTATTGTTTTTTTTTTCATATTTCGACGTGAGAAATTTAACTCCTCAGTTTTTATATTTGCTTATTACAGTCTAGCAAACGCCAACAACTCAGTCCGTGAAATACGGATTTTATTGGATAATGAACTAACTAAAAATGGCTCTATGATTAGTTTATACGCGGTAGAAGTGGGTGCGAGAGGTATACCGGCAAAATCACTTTATAACCTGCTAAAAGAGCTTGGCCTTACTAGAAATGCAGCAAGCTTCTTATTAGAACCAATGTCCAAAGCTGCTTTAGTAGAATCTTTCCAAATTTGGCTAGGCAGGGAAAATAACAGGTGGTGAGTATCGACGCGTGTCACTATGGGATCCATTTTAAACCTACACTCGTGTCACAAGACTTGGGCTCCGTTCGGAGTTTTTATTTTTGTTTAACAGTAAATCGGTATTAGATTTATGGATCATCTTCTAAAAATCCATCTAATCCAATTAAAAAAAACAATTAACAAAACAATTGTTATAATTATAATAACGCAACCTCGCAATGCAACTCTCTAAATAAAGAAATGAATAAACACAACTATTATAGTATATCTATCCCACTCTTTAATAAAACAAAATTCAAAATGGCTAGTAGGAACACAATAATACCCATAATTCTATAGAATAATAATGGCGTATTATTTTAATGAAATACTTTAGTGCGAGGGCGTTTTTTGTCCGAGATCCGTGTTTTATTCAAACTGCGTTTTCATCGGGTTTTATGTTTCATTGATGCTTTATTCGATTTTCTGTTTCGTTGAATACGTGTGGAGTTTTACATAATTTTGTTTTGTGTATTCAGTTTGTTTTATTTTGAGTTTTGTGAAGTACAATTATGCTTGAAATACAAACACAATAACTAAGCTTTCGTGATTTGCACACTTTTTAGTTACGTAACCTGTAACTAAAAAGTAGTATGGATTTATGGACTTCTTTTTCTTATATAAATACTTTATATATTTTATTAACAGAGGCTTGCGACTTCATTTGAATAGAAATCAAATTTTTTTTTAGTTTAGGTTACGGTAGCGTTAAGTATTTCCTTTTTTATTTAGTTCTAAATTATTTTATTTATCTGTACATATATTTAAGTTATTACTCACTCAATTATATAAATAAAAGTATTATTATAAAAAAAATTTGCTGATTGAACCGCATTAAAATCCGTTACGTAATTAAAAGTTCTAAACGTATAAACAGTAGTACGTAGAGAATTTATATTGTTTTATAACATCTATTATGTTAAGATTTATACCCAGATTAGAAAAATAAAATACCTCGCTACTTTGCACGTAAAAAGGTACTCAATACTTATACTAACATTCTATGCACATACTGGTAAAAAGTTTCTGTGGCGCTCCCACCATCTACGTTCTTATTTTCTTAGTCAAACTATCCTTTCTTTTATAAAGAGTCCATAGTTTCACCGTGCGAATGCGAGTTCCATCGTGTGGCAGAGAGAAAAACGCCGAAAAGAATCCGGGACTTGGGGCACGGATGTAGGCCTAAGAGTACACTTTGTAGCCGGTCAGAGCTTGCTTTCTCTACTATGGAATTCTCCATGCCTAACAAAATCTCTCTTTCTCTCTCTCGAATGGAGCTTTCTGCAATTGTGGTCAGACCAAGGTCTTTGAGCATATAAACTAACCAAATAGCCATTATTATATTGTCGTACTATTTTATGTAAACATAGCATTATATGTAACAATAAAAATTCGTATTTTATCATCAAAATAAAAAATGTCACCGTTAAATTTCATCGTTCGCTTATTTCATTTTCGCGCATCAATGTACGTTAATACCCATCACAATGGCTTTTATGACAATAAAGTGTCAATACATGGAAAATTTACTGGCTCGTCGGTTGTTCCAAAAACCTCGACGAGCCAGACTTACACATATTTTAAAATTCTCGAATTCTTTTTAAAAATATTAAAATTTACTTGTGTATAATTGATACTTGATACTATTACACAAATAGATAAAATACCTACTTAAGTACATCAGGCTTGAGCTTTTTTAAAATAACTCAACCAAAAAAGTGCTAGCTGGCGCTTATTTCTTATATCCGTGGTGTAAAATCTACATCATTATATCTATAGCATTAAAAAAATGTTCAGCACAAAATTATTGAAAAATAATCACTAATACTCTTTTACACAATAGCGTATCTAATTCTTTACGGATATGGGTAGCGCAAAAAATGGAAAAGAATTTAAAAGAAGACTTCAAATTTTTTTTTCTTCTTTTTACGCCCATTCATCCTCTACAGAAGATAAAAAAATCGTACAAACGATTTGGGAATGTAAAACCATTATTTAGGTGACAACATCGCCGCGAAACAACAATTATTAAGACATAAGTCAGCTTCCGCACAACATTATTGCTCGGCGTAAAGCCAAACGCAATGTAAACTCGCGACGCAGTACAGATATGTCGAGACACAGCAATGCTGGGCAATAAATAACGGAACAAAGCCACATGAGACAATAACGTTGGCGGAACGCCACCGCGCATTGTCCGCCGCCAGCGCCGCGCCTGGGCCCGACACGCATTCACGCGTGTGTTCCTGCTCACCCTTACTCTGCGTATTATGACACTTTAACAGTTCATTTTACCAGTTAAAGTAAGATTAACACTCTTTCACATAGTAAAGATAGACTAAATGCCTATACAGAAATTTTCGATCCTATTTGAGAAGATCATTTCCTGTAAGCTTTTAATAGTAAAAGCTTTAACGTTACAATAATACGAATAGAATAGCGTTACTATTCGATAACGATGTATATAACTCAAAAAAGTGCGTTATTCATATCTACCACCTCCATATAACACCTCTCTATTGTAGTATCGTATTCGACATCGACAGTGGTAAATTTTAAACATTGGTATTTGAAGATTATCTTGACATACTGTAAATATTACAGAGTCGTCCCTCTGAATGCATAGGACCTTTAAGCTAAACAACAGATTGAAATGCAATTTGCATCCATAGACAAAATAAATCAAGCAGAAAATTTAGACAGTTTAGTTTAATAAAAAATGTCATGGGTCAGAGTTTAGACGCAGGCGCAGATAAAGTCTATTGAGAGATAGTAAGTAAGTTTTTTAATTAAATCGTTTGGAAGTACTGTCATTACAATAGATTTTTGAAAAATTAGTCGTGAACACGCACAAAGTACAAACCACAAGCTAATTTTGAAAAATGGTATCTATCTGTTTTTTTGTTTTCATACCACATAAAATTAATGTTAGGTACTACATTAGTTTGGAGTAGAATAATTTAATAAATTTTCGCTGGTACATCAATAAAATTATTAGACTAGATTAGGCAAACTCCCTAATAGAGCCTACTTTGAATTAATACAGAGTATTAACAAAAGTTTTCAAACCACATTGCACGCGACGGTACTCGACAATTTGATACGAGCAAAAAGTAAAGAAAAACAAAAAGTATATGTACGAGAACAGGGGAAACTGAAAACTGGCTCTTAATTAAGTTATAATTGCTGAATGGACTTCGTCCCGACTAATTAGTGGGCAGTCAGTGGTTACAAACGACGTTTTGTTCAAAGGAGATTTTTGTATGGGTTTTTTTGTTTTGAAAATATAATAAACTAGAAAAGAAAACTAGGAATTCGCTAAACATTTTTGATTTTTATAATTCAAAATAATTTTATTTCATAATATTACAAGGCTTTCTTCAGTTATAAACAATGTACCTAATTAATTCTGAAACTAGTTATGTATGTAAATACGCCATAGCTCTTTGATACGAGAAAACAGCAAATGAAAATACAAAAATATATATGTACGAGAACAGGAGAAATTTAAAACTTGCTCTTATTTAAGTAATAATTGCTGAATTGACTTGGTTCTGAATAATTAGTGAGTAGTCAGTAGTTAATGTACCTATGGTTAATCTGAAGATACCTGATATTACCTATTTCTACGATAACTAAGTTCGAGTATACCTTCCTTAACTAATTAAAACTACTAAACCTCGACATTATCCTCTCAAACTTGTTTATATTCCCCACCGCGAACTCAAAATAACTTAGGTGCCCAAAAACAGCACACAAAAAATATCTAAAACGAAATAGTTCGTATCCAAGAGGTCAACTAATAAAGCATTTGGAAAGCAAACACACACGGCACAGAGCAAAGGGGCCGAGCAGAAACTAAAAGGACAAAAATCTGAGCGCATGCAGCGGGCAACTTTGAGTGAAAGCATTTTTTGTTTATTGTTCCACTGGACGGTAGGAGCGTCTTTTTTGTAGTTTTTTGGGAAAGGTTGAGAGGCAGCGCCGAAATTTCATCAGTTCGCTTCACAATAGGTATGTGCTTCAAAGAAATACGTCAAATTTAGCCTGCACATATTATAACGGATATAGGGCTTAGGGTGCTAATGATTTTACACTAGTAACAATGACTTCATGATAATGATTATTACTAATGACTTAACGAATTTTTCGATGCATGAGAGCTTCATCACAATATCACCAACTTCTCATCTCCATGCTGAGGAAAATACTGAGAATGTATTGAAAAAAAAGAAGCTCCAACACATAATGCCTCATGAAGTCACATAGGATAAACACAACGAGACAAAAATAATACAAAAAAATATTGAAAATTGGAAGAAAAAGCACCGTTTTCAAGTAAAATTGTTTTTTAAACAAAGAATTTTAAACAAAGAATTTTAAACAAAGTTTCTTTAAAACCTTTAGGTTACTGATCTATCGCTGAACTACTAGAGTTAATAATAATATTAATTTACGGCAATTATTTTGGCATTTTCCAGTTGCTCCTTAGGGTTTTCTATACAACTTATTTACTTTTGTGTAAATATTTTTTGTAGTCAACAGTATAATATTAATTTCTGACTGATTTTAAGTAACTATTTGCTTCAAATTAAACATTTCATTCATAGGCTGTTTTATACATCTATGTACAATTTCATAGATATATTTTTGTAATTTAAATATAGAAAGTTGGTATTCCATTCTCTATATCTCACATTCCACTCGTAATCCTGTCAGACAATTAATTAATAAGTTTCAATAGAGTAGGTATATTAAAATAACTCTTGCTCAGACCCATTGTTAACTCCTGGTGTGTCGGGTTGGATCCTCCTATATTAAATACAGTCGCCTAATTTAATTTACTGCTGTCAAATTTACAGGGTTGTCAAAAACCGGCATTTTTTTTAAGTCGATGTGATAAAACAGAAATGCTACAAAGCCATACCTAATTTTGTATCTGTCAGTGGCATCCTTTTGAAACTGATTAACTTAGGGAATAGATTTTTTATTTTTATGAGTGTAAATATTGTTGTTATAAATCAATACAAAGTTCTTTAGGCTTATAGTCAAGTACGTCAAAGGCGTAGTAAAAAATTATTCTCATTTACGAATAAATATATTTTTCTTTCTTTCTTTTTGTAGCTAAATAAATGACTGGATGATTTTTTATGACAAGAACTTGAGTTGACTGGCGTCAATTTGGCGGAATATACAAAGATATATAGAGTACATATGCGATTTTTTTTAAAAAATTTACAACTTGAATAACAATATAAAAATATTTTTTTAGGTATGAAAAATAAAATATTTATTTTCTTAGTGATAGTACTTTCTCCAGCTATTAACTTCGACTCTTAGTTTGTTGTATAAAAGGTTAAAAGTAATGAAGTTAATCAGGAGGTACTTCATTGAAGTAAAACGTAAAACTTTCAGTGACAGCCCTACGCTCAGCCACCGTATGATTGCATTGCAATAGAATACTAATTCCACAATCGAATGCAATTACCTTTATATATGAACTTGAGTTGTAATCCCTTTACAATAAGATTGAAAGTCGTTCATCAAGTCGAATAATAGAAGCACCCAACAATTGGTTTTATTGTTACCACCCGCTGATTCAAAGTTTCGAACTACCTTCAAACAGTTAATCCAATTTAAACTTTAAAGCGAATATTTTAGAGCATAAAACTGTTTTTACACTGGAACTGTAAACGCTTCGTTTTAGCAAGGGGCTGGCGTTCCAATTTAAACTCAAGCTATTGGGTTTAAGGATTAAAATTGTTTGAGAATTACAGTAGTAAATAATAGGTGTCGCGAACAATTGCACGACAGAAGCAGGGTGGTATTGTCAGTATCGCTAATCACTTGAGAATGGACGGGGGCACGATTAAGGGTTAGGTCGAATTCGTAATTTGTATGGTTTATTGAATTTTTCTATGGCAATAAACATGGCATCAGAGGATTAATAACCAAATTAAATTGAGGGCAAGTGTTTAATTTTCACCAAAGTGCAATCGTGGTTTAAAAGTAAGAAAATTAAAACAAAAACTCGACTGCTTAGAAGTAATGAACTGAAAAGAAATAAACAAGGATCGAAATAAAATTCTAAATACTTTATGGTGCTGCAGGCGGGGACAAAGAATACTTTGCTACCTTCGGGCAAGGTAAAATCTTCAAAAAACAGGTTTGTCCCCACCTGTACATACGCTCGAAGAACATTACCTTCCTTCTGACGCAGTCGGGTATAAATGTCTCCGAACTTTATCTGACTACAATGTGCTACGTCAGTGCTACGCCGTAGCAGGCAAAAGTACAGGTTGATAAACTGACAAAATTCTGTTTGCGAGAGATAAGGACAGAGATAAAACTCGAGCATATTATAGCGTATCTTTGTTAACGTTTATTCTGTTGATGCCTGGTCCGCGCTATAGTTCTAAGCATTTTTTAACTCCTAAGAACCTATACATGAAACTTAAACTTGACCAATATTCTGAAAAAATAGAAAAATGTTATTTCAATAAACTGGATCTATTCAATTATTGAGTACTGAAAAATAATACGAAACTTACCCTAACAACGTAACACGTATAAAAATTATGCCTCGTTGGTGGTAGGAATACTGGCTGGATAAATACGCTGAATTATATTATACTAGAGGACGCTCGCGGTTTCACCCGCGCAGTTATCGTTCCCGTGGTATTTTCGGGTTTTTGATAAAGCTATATTATTGTGAAGTTTCGTTAAAATCCATTCAGTAGCTTTGACGTATCAAACGTCCATCAATACATACAAATTTTCACCTTCATAATATTAGTAAGAATAAGATAATATTAAAATTTATTTATAAGTGAAATTCCTTACATAATATTGAAAAATTTTTTAACAAAAAGCAGAACCGACTCAAAAAACACTTTAAAGTAAAAAATAACTGTGTCATTTAGTTGCTTTAATTTACTTAAGCATATCTATGAAGTAGGTGCCAGCAAGTTTAAAGAACATTTATTTAACGTATAGTAAAGCAGTTTGTGGGTTCTAGATAATGGCCTTAAAGTAGAGTTAACTTAAAGTAAACCTTGGCTGGCACCGACTCCTAGGTATGCTTAAGTAAATTAAAGCAACTAAATGACACAGTTATTTTTTACTCTTTAGTGCTTTTTGAGTCGGTTCTTTTTTTTATTTCTTACTTTTTAGTGATTTACCGCCACGTAACGTATTTGTACTATACTGTCATAGTATATTCTGCACTTGTAGCCGAAAAACTACTGATACTTACACAAAAACTGAAATCGCTGCAAGTGTGCCTATAAAATTTGAAGAGTTCCTTCACTTTTCTCAGGATATCATCATCAGATCCTAACATGATGATAATGAGACAATTTTGGAAGTGTGCCCTTTCTAATAAAAAAAGAATTATCAAAATCGGACAACTCTGTAAAAAGCAATGCGTGGTCATACATAAAAAAAATGTACGTGTCGAGTTGAGAACCTCCTCCGTTTTCTTTCGTCGGTTTAAAAATGGCGTCATTCATTGAAGCTTAGATTATGGTTCACAAAACACTAAAACAATTTAATAATTAATAACAGAATTAATATGATATAATGACACCCTACGGACTGCCATAACTTAAAATATTATACTAGAATCTAATAGATTTATTTAATAAAATGTCTGCAACACAGTTGGCACTTACAACCCTTGTAATCAAAAAGTAAAATGTACTCATACCCAATACAAAAGGATAATGCAATCTCTCCAGTTGATAAACAATATCAAACATCCCTGATATATCAACAACCCCATGCTTATTATTTAAAATGATAGTAATTAGTTTGTTTATTTTGAACAGAAAGGGGTGATTTGTAAATATTTAAATTAATTCTTTCATCGTTCTATTTAAAACCAATATAATGTAAAAATATATTTTATTACTACTACTATACTAGAATAGTGCCATTATACGGCAAAGATTTCGTCTTTTTTTATCGAATACATGTTAGCCCTTGACTGCTATCACACCTAATGATAAGTGATGATGCAATATAATATGGAAGCGTGCTAACTTGATAGGAGCAGGATGAAATTCACATCCCTTTCGGTTTCAACACGACATCATACCGCCTTTGTCAGTAGGGTGGTAACCTCCCACCAGCCAGACCAAGACAAATTAAGGAAAATATCAATATGCCCCGCCGGGAATCGAACCCAGGACCTCCGTCTTATAAATCCACCGCGCATACCACTGCGCCACGGAGGTCGTCCTATAAATATGAAGAGATCCTTGGAGTTTCCTAGGATCACATCATCAGATCCTAACATGATGACTATGAGACTATGATGACAAATTCAGACAACTCATCATCATCTAAAATAATCATGTTTTTGAGTTTGTTAAATTTATTAAAAAAAATAAATATAGGTCCAATATTTGAAAGCGGGCGAGTATACCTCTGTCCTTATTTCTGGTAAGATAAAATACGATGTCAGATTATCAATATGAAATTAATTTGTTTTGGTCGTTTCGATGGCTTAACTTCAGATTATTTTACTGTTTAAATCTATTTTTTAGATTCATATTACATAGTGATGTATAGATACTCATACAGTAGCGTATAAAATAGTAGACCCCTTAGTCCAAAAATAAAAAATATAAAAATATTGTTGTTTCTTAGAAGGGTGTATGATTACATACAACATTCGTTGTAACAATACAGAAACCCGATAGCTACAGCAGTTTAATCAAATCAGACAAAAAAGTAAACGCCCGGAAAATTTAATAAAAACTTAAGAAGCCCGCGAAAGCGCGGCGTCCTGTTACCCGACACACCGTATAAATCAATTTCGTGTATCACTTTCACTCGCGGATAAAAAAGAGAAAAACATTGCAGAAATAGAGTTCGTGGAAGTGGTATGCCGTACTAATAAAAAAATGTATAGTTTATTCTATTTTTGAACGACTTAGAAAAAAGAGTTTCTCAATATATATTATTTTTAATTTTGTTCGATCACTTCGTCACACCACAAAGTGCTTTGCTACTTTGATAAATAAATTTTCTTAAACTTGGAAAACGCCATCTTTATAGATAGGAAAAAGTAAATTAAAGTAACTGAATGACGCAATTATTTTTAGTTAGTAGTACGTTTTGAAGTCGGTTATATTATATTATGTATGACCGTGCACTACTTTTTACAGAGTTGCCCGATTTGATAATTATTTTTTTATTAGAAACCTCCATTGTCATCATATTAGGATCTGATGATGATATCCTGGGAAAATTCAAGGAACTCTTCAAATTTTATAGGCATACTTGCAGCGATTTCGGTTTTAGTGCAAGTATCGGTGTGTATCGGTACAAGTGCTGTATACTATATTATGACAGTATAGTACAAGTACGTTACGTGGCAATAAATCACTAAAAAGTAAGAAATAAATTTTTTTAACAAAAAATAGAACCGACTCAAAACGCACTAATAAGTAAAAAATAACTGTGTCATTTAGGTTCTTTAATGTACTTAAGCATATCTAGGAGTCGGTGCCAGCCACGGTTTCTACTTTAAGAACATTACCTAGAACCCACAAATTAAATGAATGTTCCTTAAACTTGCTGGCACTGACTTCGTAGATATGCTAAAGTAAATTAAAGCAACTAAATGACACTGTTATTTTTTACTTTTTAGTGCGTTTTGAGTCGGTTCTATTTTTTGTTAAAAAATTTTATTAAGACAAGGCAATCCCTACTACCTGTAGGTCACATATAATAATAATGTAGCAGTCTGTCTTGCATACTTTCACATCATGCTTTTTATTTCAATTCAATCTTTTATAAGGTTATTGGAAGTGGTATTCAGCGTACTTATAAACATACAGTATTCTATTTTGGATATACTTGGCTTTTAGGTTGTTAGGTATAGGCAGCTTGAGAGATAGGTGCGTTTGTGTGCTAAGCTGAAGGAGTGTTAGCAAAGAAAAAACATGTTTTAAATTATCATCTGTATTTGTAAGAGTTTGCTTAATCAAAATATGTAATCACATCTTTATAGTAAAAAGTTTGAAATATTTTCTTTATTCTCGAATAGGTAAAAATAGGTTGGATAGACTCGAAGTCTATAATGGAAAAGTAAGAAGAAACGAGTATTTTTAAAACGAGTTTACTGAGTAATATGTATTATAAATAACGTGTTTTGCTCTTATTCAATACAGCTAATAAAACAGTTGTTATTTATACATTACAAGTTGAAATTGAATCCTAAACACAATACATTATATCGCAATCAACAACCAATATCAGTTCTAGAGACGGAGATTCAATGTCAAACATATCAAACACATCCTGCGGGCCCTTCGGCCCTCTGTCGATTACTCAACCATTAACCTTACCCCGAAATTGGAGTGCAACCAAAGAGCCCTCAATCCAAATAGACAAGCAACATCTGACAAACAATAATTCACCTTAATGTCTTATCCAGTAAGTTCATTATCAATTATAACTCACCCTTTTAAAAGATCATCCACATCATTAAGAGCAAAATTGAATCATGTTTAAATAATAATAAAGTTTATATTTGAATGGTAAACGTTAAAGATGGTAGCGATATAATTCCTTGGGACACCAATTGAGTTTTTTAGCAAAAAGGTTTCAATAATCGTTGGTCAGCGGTATAATGGTGCTGCTTTAGAAAAGAACAAGTTGTTATACGAAGGGCTCATTATTTGGAGTTCTTGAGCCCAATTCAATACATTCGTTGTTGAATATCGAGTGGCCTTACATACCTTTCATACTTTTTCTCCTTGTATCAAATCTTTATACGCAGGTTGTTTTTTCTAATAATCCATTCAACATTGATTTAACAAGAAAAAGTTTGTAGGGAATTTATAAGTAATCAATGTGATTTATCTACTCAAAGACGAATATCTTAGCATTCTATGATTTCAGCGTGCAGGTGCCGGGTCCATCACGTGGCTGAGAGAAAAACTCAAAAAAGAAGCCAAGACTTGTGACACGAGTGTAGGTTTAAAAGAGATCTTTTAGTGACTCACCTCCTCTGTTCCTACTAGAGTACTACTATAGAAAGATCCTACTAGAGCAGGTAGATAAGTAGGTCGGAATATTAAACACCACATATTTTTTACTTTCTAGTCTTTTATCCCTGTGTAAATATCATCATAATTATAATTATCAATCTATTAACGGCCCACTACAGAGCCAGCCTCCCTCCTTATAGGAAAGGGGATATGGAGCGTAGAACCATCACGCTGTTCCAATGCAGCTTGGTGCGCTTAGAGTGATAATGTTTCATTTATTAACGATCATTATCATTATGGACGGCGTAACGTGCTTTCCAAGAATGTACCGGGTGTAACAACACCAACTTCCCGACTCCGGCCGTGGAATGCTGAAAATTTCATAGAAGAATGAAAAGCTCAGAATTATTACCCGACCAAACCCTGGACGATTCGAACACTAGACCAACAAGCCAGTCTAGAGTATCCACAGTAAAATATTTAGTTTAAAAAATATGATAGCCAGAAACAGAAAATAAAGCCACGATACGAGTGAAAAAAAGATGAAAAATATTGCTCCTTTTAAAGTAATGGAGAACCCTAAAGCGTTTTAAAACGCAATCAACTGCTACGTATACAAAGCAACATAAATAGAAATAAAAATATTATTTCACATTCTAAAAATGGGAAAAAAAACGCTTGCAAAAGTTTATCAAAAGCAAACCAACCCTTCGCAAACCCGTTCGAATTGAAAGCGGTTTATTATAGCATTTTATACAATGAAAATTCAGGTTGCATCCCACGACTGACCTGAAGTGGACGCGAGACGGAAGATAGGGCGCGGTGGAGGTGCGAGCGGGATGAATATACACCACGAGTGGTACTTGAAATATAAATGGTATCGAAATCATCTGGAGTGAGAAGCAAATAGGATCGCGATATGTGTAAGTGAGATGGGTAAAGTTGGAGAGGTTGTTTGGATGGACAAAGCAATATTTCAAAGATATGCGACAAGACTAGAGCATCTTACCTTAGTGAAAAACTATCTTTACCGTCGAAAGTAAAATACTCATATCAAATTGCGAAAAGTACCTACTATATTATCATATTTTTTCTATGATAAAAATACAAGAATTGATACAGATACTAACTATATCTTATCAAGTCGTAATAGGTCCGAAAGGACTAGAACCTAAAGCTGTAACGACACTTTAAATCTAAAACAAATAAATCTTCATCTGTGTCACTTTCTACTATTATTAAATTAAAGGTAGAACTTTATTTCCCTAAGATTCAAATTTATTAAAAAAAAACTACTTTACGTCAAAGTTATTTTCTCTTATATATCCTAACTTATCCTAACTAATATTATAAATGAGAAAGTAACTCTGTCTGTCTGTCTTGCTTTCACTCTATAACTACTGAACCGATTTAAATGAAATTTAGTACACAGTAAGTCTAGAGCCTGAAAAAGGATATAGGCTACTTTTAATTGCGAAAAAAAGGTTGTAAGGGGTTAAAGGGGGGATGAAATGTTGTATGAAAGTATCGTCATTTTGAAAGCTTAAGACCTATTTCTTAGGCAGTTGATTAGATATTGATAAATATGACATTCAAAGCTTAGAAAAAATAGGCTGCCGTAATAACTAATTCCATTCCATCGGACGAAGTCGCGGGCAAAAGCTAGTATTTCTATAAAGCCGGAAGTTTAGGTGTAAGAAGTACCTATAAGAAGAGAGCCCTGGCCCTGTAGAAGGCCATTAACAGGCTGATAATGATGTTGACGTATATTATATTTGTCCTTCACGCCACATACTGAACCTAAGCTACAATATAAATTATAAAAAAATACCCGTAAGTCTTCACCTGTGTCACTTTCTACTATTTTATATTAAAAGGATTTACACTAAAAAATAAAACTATTTTTTTATCACGGAAAACTAAAAAGTTTCTACAGGATAACCAAAATTTCTAAACTAACGCAGTCGGAGTCGCGGACACCAACTAATTTGTATCGAGAGGGCAGCGATCAATGCCGATGTACAAGTAATTAATTAATCGAAACGCAATGAACTTTAAATGACCCCACTTAACAGCTACTCTATACTCTACCTATAATTAATAGTATAGAACAGTTACAGTATAAAATCAAGCTCGAGGTAGAGTACGGCTTTCAAACTCCTGCCTTTCCGCCCGATATTGAACCCAATGTTATAGGTACTTTACTTGGTTTTTTCTTCTTTCGGTTTGAAAATTTGAACCGGAAGTGCAAATTCTAAACAATTTCATGTCTAGATACATTTTTGTTTCAAGAATACCATCAATAAAAGGAATTGTTAGGGTTTTTTCACTATTTACTACCACTTCCGGTAGACCTAATTCAACCGGAAGTAGTAGTAGTTCGTCAGACTTTTTCCTATTAACATATGTGATCATATCTGGGATCGGCCATGCCATGTGCGAGTTGTAAGGGAACATATAGTGCTGAAAGACAGACAACAAGAATTTAAAGCATTCCGTAGAAATTCAATAAGATTAATTGATCATCTGCCTATTTTAATGGGGTCACTACAAGGCTTGGCTTTTTTCTTCATAGGATTGGAGATCTGCCAGAACCCAAACCTATCACTCTGCTCTAGTACGGGTTAGCGAGCTTAGCTTTTTGACTCTACGATCATCATTAGATCTATTATCATTATTAGAGCTGTTAATCAGGTGTTAATAGTAGTGACAATGACGGAGATACGGCGGTGTAACACTATCGACTTATATCGAATATTCTATTTCATTTAGTTAAAACAAATCTCTGTGAGCGTGCCCGATAATTTACTAACTACTAAACAGTGTGATTTATAAACACAAAATTAAACCAAGGCTTTACAAGTGAGGTCCTATATACATACATATACATATTAAGTATTTAATATCTGTATCGCGTATAACAAAAGACATTAACTTTCATAAAGAGTGAACACTGTGGAATGCCATAGGGGAGTGTACAGTGAGCAATACTGTAGCCGCAATAAAAGCGACGCGTGAAGGAACTCGCTCTATCACTACACTCCAAGACATAAACTGAAGCGATCATATAAATGTAAAGTTTCATATAGAATGAGCACTGAGGAACGCCATAGGGGAGCGTACAGTGACCAATACTGTAGCTGCAATAAAAGCGACGCGTGAAGGAACGCACTCTATTACTACACTCCAAGACATAAACTGAAGCGATCATATAAATGTAAAGTTTCATATAGAATGAGCACTGAGGAACACCATAGGGGAGCGTACAGTGACCAATACTGTAGCCGCAATAAAAGCGACGCGTGAAGGAACGCGCTCTATTACTACACTCTAAGACATGAGCCGAAGCGATCGTATAAATGTAAAGTTTCATATAGAATGAGCACTGAGGAACGCCATAGGGGAGCGTACAGTGACCAATACTGTAGCCGCAATAAAAGCGACGCGTGAAGGAACGCGCTCTATCACTACACTCCAAGACATAAACTGAAGCGATCATATAAATGTAAAGTTTCATATAGAATGAGCACTGAGGAACGCCATAGGGGAGCGTACAGTGACCAATACTGTAGCTGCAATAAAAGCGACGCGTGAAGGAACGCGCTCTATTACTACACTCTAAGACATGAGCCGAAGCGATCGTATAAATGTATGTATAAATTCTTAATAGTCCAGCACGAGCCTAGCCCCTTTGCTAGTTCTATAGTTCGTTTGCGGTTAATACAGTGACTTGTCATTGTTCGCCAGCCTAACCCCGACGCCTAACCAATCAAATATTTTCAGATTACTAGGTCAAGTTCACAGTGACCAGTTGAAATGCAACGCGCGTTGTTAGGGGGCAACGTTCAACCGGGGAATAATGATATGTCACTGCATTTAACGCGAACGAACTATAATTTACGCCGTCAAGTGTAGAGTCACTGACAGCTAAACTTAGCTCAGCAGCATTTGCAGTGAGAAAAATAAGACAGTTTACCGATGTAAAAACAGCTAGACTGGTTTATTTTGCTTACTTCCACAGTGTGATGTCTTATGGCATCTTGTTGTGGGGAAAGGCTGCTGACATAAATTCTGTCTTTATACTTCAGAAACGAGCAATTCGGTCGATTTATAAACTTAAACCACGTGAATCCCTTCGTGTCAAATTAAAAAAAATAGGAATTCTTACAGTAGCCTGTCAATACATATTCAATAACCTAGTCTTTGTTAAACAAAATATAAATATGTATAAACAGAAAAAGGAGTTCAACGATAGTCTTCCTAGAAATGGACACAAGTTAGTCATATCAGCTTATCGCCTTCGAAAAGTACAAAAATCACGTAGGATTGGGTATACTCTTCTACAACAAGATGCCCAATTCATTTTTAGATCTGCCATTGCATAAGTTTAAACAATGTATTAAAACTCACTTACGGAGTCAGGGTTATTATACTATCGATGAATTTTTAAATGACAAAGATGTTCAAAGGCAATTGGATCGGCCTTTAACTTCACACAGGAAGTAAAATAAATAACTTTATGTAACAACACACTTAATATTGTAAAATTGATAATATTATAAAAAGAGCAACTGTTGAGTTTCTTGCCGGCTCTTCTCAACAGGGCCTGCCTTCCGAGCCGGTGGTAGAGTCACTACAAATAGTCCAATTTGACGTTTCAAAAGTGCTTGTAATAAGCCTACTTGAAATAAACGATTTTGAATTTGAATTTGAATAAGCTTCCAACAAACACTGTCCTCAAAGACAATTTTCTAGTCTTTTTATTTTGAACTCTATTTGTTAGTTAGTACTAATTAATTGCAAGTCAAGTAAAGCTTTCAGTTATATTTCAAGTTTTATTTTGTTCCGCTATCAAATTGCACCATACACTAAATACGGGTGTATCGAGGTATGCGATGTAAGGAATTCGCTCGACGTATAATATCTTTTAATACTCGCCATTAACTTGCCACCATCATTGTAGCTGCTAAATGGATTCAGATATGAGAATCATAAGTGAGTTTTAAAGAGCGTATCCATTAGTATATCTTCCGATTTCCGATATCAACCGAAGATTATATCTCCCTAGGCAAATATAATCGTTGGTTAGAACATTCTGTTTCTCAATTCTGGTGCAAAGATTATGGTAATTGGTGTCAACGATTTTCTTTTTAAGTATTTTGCTAATCCAAGAGTAGTGTTCTTGTATATATATATACATACTACAGGATAGGTCCATTGTTCCAAGACACTTTACTATTTACAGTTGCTGTGGTTACTAGAGATTTACCAAAATCTTCTCGACACTTTTTGAATAAAACTGAAAATAGTAAAATTAATATTTCTTTAGAAGCTATATAATAGGTAATTTCAAAATTTACAACTAAAGAAAATCTTACTTTTCCAATGCACGTGAAACAAAACAGTATTTTTCACACATATAAAGGCGTCATTCACAACACCCGCAAGCGAACCCATGAAATTAGTCTAGCGAATTAATTTCTATAAACGGGAATAACCCCAAACACACTTAAGATTTTACACATTCGACTCAGAACCTACTTGCAAGAAAACTACGTTCAAAATCGCTTGTAAGTAGAGTAAAAACTCTTTTGATGTTTCAGAAATGAATTAAAAAGTTAAAAACATTTGTATAAATGGCGACGGCGCAATTAACTAAATGGTACGATGTTTTAGAAACTGTTTTAAACCCAGACTTCTTGCTTTTGAGGCGAAACACGCGGTAGGACGCGGGCACTTGGTATATACATATTTGATTAACGCCTGCTAAGTGACTGCTTAAAGAGGGTGAATTGCTTTATTCATGTTGCATAGCGAGAGTACGGTATACTAGTTTTTGTGAGAAAACGTAAAAATGTTTGCTTGGTGAAACTTTTCAACCAACTAACAAAGGATTGGTTTAATATAACCTCCTCTAAACGTAGCTACTTTTAAAGCTATGTGTAGATACCATTTTTGACATTAATGCATTTCAGAACCTTAGTTTAATAATTGACACACGTGCATTTTCGAATAATATTAATCGATAATAGGATGAAATATATTTCATAACAAATTTACGTATATTGAAAATATGTGGGTGAAAATAGGTTGAAAAAACTCCTAACAGAATATGTTTTATTATTTTTTAAAAATAATTTTTATACTCCAGTAAACAGTGAGCGTTATTTCCCTGCCGACAACTTATGTCGTGATTTAAAAAAAATAATAAATTCAATTGTCAATATAAATATATATATAAATTTTGATAAATATTTATTAATTTAGCTTATTTTATATTGTGTCATATTTATTTAATATATATGATTTATATTTATTAAATTTATTATTTTTTTACAACTCAGAAATAAGTTGTATTAACGCTCTCCTGATTTACTATGATTTTAAAATTTATTTTTTAAAAGTCCTGATAATAAAACAATAGTCTGTCGATTTTTTTAGGAACTATTTTCAATATATTTTCTAATATACTAAATTTGTCATGAAATATATTTCATCCTATTATCAGTTCGGTGAAGGTCGATCTTAGTTCGGATCTTAGACTATTAGTTTAATAATTGACACACGTGCATTTTCGAATAATATTAATCGTGAATTGCTGTGTTTATGTTTTATAGCGAGACGTAAACGTGAAAATATGTGCTCAGTGAAACTCAGTGAAACCCAACTACTAACAAGGAATAGGTTTCATATTATTAAATACAGAAAACAAATCAGACGGCGGGAATTATTTAGCTGGTTACCACCCTGCCGACAAAGACATACCGCCAAGCGGTTTATCGTTGCAGAACAATGTTAGATAGAAACCGAAAGTAGTTACTCAGGATTTCAACAACTAGATACCAAGTGAACCCGCTTCCATCTTAGATTACGCCATCACTTACCAACTGGTGTGTACAGTTAAAGTCTTTTGGTGCCTTATGGATTGCATATAATTTCTTAAAATTTATTATTTTAGTACATAGCTCCTACCTGATATAAACTGATTTAAAAATGTAAAAATGTCGAAACCAACAACTTAATTATTACTCAGGGAACAATTGCTCATTCCAATTGGTTTGTATTCTATGAAGAAATTAGACCTTGTTAAAAGTTACCTATTGAAATCGATCCGAGGCTGGCGACACTAACAAGGTGCTAAACTTTAGTTTCAAAAGGCTCAGGCGTTCGCCACCCAATTCCCCGCCTCTCGATATTGCTGAGAAGATTGAAATTACACAATAACATCCTCACTCTACAAAAACTTGAACCGTGGTTCACTGTTACAAAATTGAGATCGATTGTTTTGCTAGCAATTTCGTCCGTGTGGAAACCGAAGTATATGTCTTTTATTTCATCAAACGAAGTATATCATTATGTATATTTTTAGAAACATCAGTAGTAGTCAAAATATCAAACCATTTTTATTACAAAACTTCTTTAAATCAAATCAAAATGAAACAATCTTTCCTTGAACACTAATCTAATTACTTTTACAATATTATTGAGGCAGCATAACTGTCTATGCTACAACTGGAATTGATAATGTCCGCAATTTAATAAGCCGTCCTTTTATATAAGCCAAAAATGCCACAGAGTACATTCTTTTTTTTATGATTTTCGTCTAGACTCTAGCTATTTCAAGCGCAGTATTCAATGTTGCTAACAATATATATATTCTCATATAACATTTTTCAAAGTTTTTTCTCCAAATAAATTACATTTCATTCAGTCTTTCAATCTATTGATGAAAGACACATTAAAATCCGTCGTGTAGTTTAAATGATTAAGACGTATGGACGGCGAATACGGAAGTACCCCGCGGTGTTACCTGTGGATTTGCCGTTTATGTAAGAGTATTCGGAAAAAACTGCCTAGGTCTTAGCTACATCAGACGATAATCCATCTCTGTGCCTTGGTTGAATAACCAATATCAATAATATAGTCGGTAAGTTTTCATAAATTTTCTAAGTTTCCACGCAATTTTCTAGATATTTTTCTTACATATATTAGCGAAATCGGTTCAGCTGTTCCTCAGATTTGTGCTTACCAACATATTAAGTGATTCATTTTTAATTCAGATACGCTTACCCGTTAAGTTTTGGTTGAATAACCAATACCAATAATATAGTCGTTAAGTTTTCATAAATTTTCTAAGTTTCCACGCAATTTTCTTGATATTTTTCTTACGTAAATAACTTTATCCTAACAATAGCAAACTTAACAAAACAAGAATTAGCGAAATCGGTTCTGCTGTTCTCCAGATATGTGCTTACCAACACATTGAGTGATTAATTTTTATATTTTAATAATTTTAAGCTTACCCCCTTTACTTACTCTCATAAACGCGTAAAGGTATTAAATTGAATTTCATATCAAATACTTGGCACTATAATACCTTTAAGCTGTAACAAAATAAAACTTCTAAGACAACACAGTCAAAGGATATAGCAATATAAGCTGCATATTTAACTCACAATTAGACACAACTAAATCAAAACCTAACGGGTAGTTCCAGTAAACTTAGAATCTCGAAATTTGGTACGAAACAACGTCAT
Source organism: Mycalesis mineus (assembly GCA_034621355.1). NCBI lineage: Eukaryota > Metazoa > Arthropoda > Insecta > Lepidoptera > Nymphalidae > Mycalesis > Mycalesis mineus. The sequence continues at coordinate 11,212,052 of CM067882.1, forward strand.
ATAGCACAAATAATGGAAAAATTACGAAATCTGAATATTTTTAGTTGCATCGTATAATAATAATAATGCTTTTATTAATTTTAAGTTTACCCCCTTTTCTCATGAACGCGTAAAGGTATTAAATTGAATTTCCTATAGAATACTTGGCTCTATAATACCTTTAAGCTGTTACAAAATAAAACTTCTAAGTCAACACAGTCAAAGGATATAGCAATATAAGCGGCATATTTAACTCTAACATCTAATCTTAAAATTTCTTCCTTAAAATATATTTATTAACTTCTAATAACTTTCTAAAGATGAAGATACTTTTATAAAACATTTGATCCCCCCGTTTTACCAACTCGTGACAACCCTTTTTTCGTAATTAAAAGTAGTCTATGTAGGTAAATGACATCGCTTCAGACACTTCAGACAGACCAAAACAAAGCAGGACATGCTAAGAACACATTATATGCGTTGGTCGGTGCCCGCCAATCATAAGCACAGGTAACACCCGTATGAGTATGCTGATAGATTAAAGATTAGTCTCACTTTAGCTGAGTGGAACCAATGTTTAATCTAAGTCTACGATGTTACTAAAGTCTCAAGTTACTTAAGTTACAGGGCAACACTTTGTAGAGAATGTTCTTAGCGTTGCAAGAAGGTTCTCAGTTTCCTGTCCTTGTTGGTGTAGGAAATAATACTTCTACTTACTCTCTGTCACAAAAAGCTCTAGTACATCTCTGTACGTAAGGTTTATTTACGTAAGGTTCTATAGGAGTATTGTTGTTAAGATCAGATAAAAATCCCTACTATTTTTATAATTTAATTATTAAAAACAACTGACTTGGTTGATCCTCTGGCATATCAGGGAAGTGCGACGCTGCGGATGGCTGTCCGGCGTATAGCAGGTTCAATTCCCGGGCTTCGTTCTCTTCCTGAGCTTGTTGACGCCGTAACGCCACCTGTATGAAAGAAAGTATGAAGTAAAAAATATAATATTCGCCTCGTTTAAGATAATTTACACGATATCTTTAAAATATATGTCTATGTGATATTTTGATTTACCGCCAAAGATTTAAAAAATATTTATATTTGTGTTTTCTATAATTTAATAACGACCTACCTTGATTTTTTTTTTAATTTATAGGCGGTGTGATATTCTAATGTAATATAGGATATTTTTAAAAGCTTGCTTTTATATTAATAGACAAATAATTACAGTAAAGATTTAGATATATTTTCTACACCGTTGTAAACAAAATAAGCGCTAATAAAAATCTGTTTAATTTCCGAAACTTTTAATCGAGTTTTCTTAATGGCCTTTGATGTCCAGAAATCCTAATGTAAATTAAATACTAATTTTAAAAAAATATACCGAATAAACACTCGTCGTCGCATGGCTACACTAATTAGATAAAAGGACAAGACACATTTAAATCAATTTACAAATCTTTAGGTGCAGGTAAGTGCAAAAGTATTTTAAATTACTCCATACATTTTGTCTACATCGATGTCATACATTTTTATGACAGCAAAACTTCAAAACTTATCAAAGGACATGGCCGGATTCTGCCCCCAAATTGAATAGAATTTGCAATATTTATTAATATGTTAAAAAAAATAAAGTAATATTTAAGGCAAAAATTATATTTCTCTATAACAATCGAGAAATACGCATTTTTTTGTTTTTTTTGGATATTTCTTTGACTCGCATTAGCGTATGAGTTTGGATACACATATCTATAATATATATTCTATCTGTATTTAGGACTTCAGGTTCAATTTGTAATTAAATATAAAAAATACGACTAACAAAACACTGTAGAGTAAAGTAAATATTATAAACATAAATATAATAATAAAATAAAGATTTACGCCTTTTTTTATTCTATAAATATGTTACGATTGTTGATGCGGCCGCACACAACCACAAGACATGCAAAAGAGTGTACAAGTATCCGATCGAATTTTGACAGATTTGAAATGTTTTTGAAATGGTTTTGTTATATATAGAACAGTTATATATTATGTAATAATAATGACCGGGATTAATTAATTCGCTTTGATAAACTAGAATAAATGTTTAGTACCAACTCAATCTCCTTATCTACCAATGATCTTAACCCATATAGCCTAACTATTGGACCAGTGAGGTATTATTTGCTACTAACTATATAAAACTTTGGTAAACGACAATAAAATCATTGCTATTTAAAATAATTAGACGCCTTTTTGGAACATGTTATTGAAGGCTCTCGAAAGTTCTTTGACCACAAAACTTAAATAGGTGTACATATTCTAATACTCGTAAGCTTTAAAATAAGGTACTCTATGTCACTGTAAACGAATTTTTTTTTCGGGGCACAGCTCCATACTAATTCCGGCCATGTCCTTAGTTTAAGATATAGGTTGAAACATACAGTCAAAATGAAGTATTTAAATTAGCTAAAGCGATAACTCTGATGAAACCAATGTCTAATCTGTGTCCACCTTCCTCTTTTCTCGTTTTATGGGTAAGTTCTTACACGAGTACAATATTAACTCGCTAACTGCGTGCTTCATAAGAAGGCTCAATGTCACTCTGCGGGCGATGGAAAGAGTAATACTCGGAGTATCTCTGTGTAATTGTATCAGAAATGTGTAGACCCGCAGAAGCACTAAAGTAACTGACATAGGTCAGCGAGCTGGTGGATGTTGGGGGTCCAAGGTGCTAGAATGGCGTCCCCACACCTGAAAGCGCAGTAGGGAGCCGCTGGTTACAGGCGGCTCGGGATCGTTGTGTTTGGAAGTCCCTTAGGAGCCTATGGATGTCTGTCTATGTCTGTTGATGATGACGATGATGGTGATATAATATTAATTACCTTTCTTGTATCAATAAAGTTGCAATGTAGGTTAAAGAGACAAAATTGATTTTATCCGCTGATAGATACTGAAGTGGTAGGTATATACATATAACCCTAACCATCGTAAAAGAAACGCAAACTTTGTATAAACAGCCCCTTTAAAATTTGCATTATTCAGAAATCTCTGCAACATGTCAATTCAAAGTGGAAAGATGACAAATAAACAGTATCTAACATAAGCTTAAAATTTATTTACTTTGAATGCAACTACTTTATCATGATCTAAGATCCAGCAGCTTGATTCTGTAGCTATTAGTATTTTTTTATTAAACTAATTTTAAATAAAATATTGAGCGAGTAGGCAATACATTAGTTTATTAGGTTGCCTATCAGAAGTCGTGACTATCTATAATAAATTTTTGGTTTATTTGCTGATATTTATTGCAATTACATGTTTTTTTTTTAATTAATATTATGTAATTTTAAAGGAAATTGACATAATATTAATTATGGTGAATTGACTTGAAAAAATGGTTGCCAACTATAAATCAGCCGATTAATCACCTGGCAACCAATTATTTCCTTTTTTTTTATTTCTTTACATCTTTTAAAATGACGTAAAAATGATTAAAATATCATTTAAAGTCCTTAAAATCACTAAATCAATAATATAATAATTTAACAAAATGCCAACAGCCAAGCTTTCTACTTTAAGGACGTTACCTAGAACCCCTGAACTGCTTTGGTACTTCGTTAAATAAACGTTCCTTAAACTTGACTTGGCACCGACTTAGGTATTAGACATGTTGAAGTAAATCAAAGCAACTAAGTGACGCAGTTATTTTTTACTCTTTATTGTGTTTAAAAGTCGGTTCAATTTTTTTAAAATTTTCATTATTCATTACAAGATAGCCCTTGACTGCAATCACACCTGGTGGTGGGTGATAATGCAGTCTAAGATGGAAACGGGCTAACTTCTTAGAAGTCGGATTAAAATCTACACCTCTTCGGTATATACACGATACCGGTATGGTACATTAAACAAAACAACAGATAATTGATTACTAGAGCCATCTACTTAACTGTCATCCTTATTTTATAGACCAGTGCAGATAGCTTTAAAAATAATAAAAAGTAAAAAAAATCGCAATAGGATGAAAGCCATTGGAAAGGAATATTACAAAAATGAAAGGAAAAATAAATTACGTGCGATCTTAGGTCGAGAAGGAGTAGGGGGTAAGGTTTTAGGAGTAAAAAACGGATTTTATCGATTTTCGGCAAAAATAAAAGAGTTATATAGCAAAGTTGTAGGTAATAAAAAGATCTAAAACTTTTTTATTTACACTTTTTTCACATAACATCAAAATTTATGTAAAAATTCAACAAACCTACTTTCATGTTTTTTATTTTTATCTTTTACAAATTAAATTTTATTTTCACGAAATTTGGTGAAAACTTACCTTTTTATGTTTAGGTTACTTTTTCCATATTCATTCAAAATAGGGTGAAAAAATTAATATTTCAAATCAAACAAATTATAGCGTACTTGGGACATAAAAAGGTAAGTTTTCACAAAATTTCGTGAAAATGAAATTTTATTTGTAAAAGATGAATTTTGAATTTTTTACATACATTTTGAGGTTATTTGAAAAAAGTGTGAGATCTTTTTACCGACGAAAAAAAACGGAGGAGGTTCTCAATTCGACACGTATATATTTTTTTTATATGTATGACCACGCATAACTTTTTACAGAGTTGTCCGATTTTGATAATTCTTTTTTTATTAGAAAGGGCATACTTCCAAGATAGTTCCATTGTCATCATGTTATTATCTGATAATGATATCCTGGGAAATTGAAGGAACTCGTCAAATTTTGGAGGCACGCTTATAGCGATTTCGGTCTTTATCTCGCTATAGGTAGCTTTTTGGCTACTAGTGGCGTATAATATACTATGACAGTATATTTTGAGCATGTTGCGTGGCGATAAATCACTAAAAAGAAAGAAATAAAATTTTTTAACAAAAAATAGAACCGACTCAAAACGCACTAAAAAGTAAAAAATAACAGTGTCATTTAGTTGCTTTAATTTACTTAAGCATATCTAGGAGTCGGTGCCAGCCAAGGTTTCTACTTTAAGGACGTTACCTAGAACCCACAAACTGCTTTACTACGTAAAATAAATGTTCCTTAAACTCGGCCGGCACCGACTTCATAGATATGCTTAAGTAAATTAAAGCAACTAAATGACACAGTTATTTTTTACTTTTTAGTGCGTTTTGAGTAGGTTCTATTTTTTGTTCAAAAATTTTTTAGAACCTACAATTTTGCCATATAACTCTTTTCCATAGGACTTTTAGTTTTGCCGGAAATTGAGAAAATCCGTTTTTTGCCCCTAAAACCTTACCCTTTCACGACCTCAGATCGCCCTAATTTATTTTTCCTTTCATTTTTATAATATTCTCCTCCTTTTTCAATGGATTTCATCCCACTGCGATTTTTTTGTTTCAAAAATTAAATGCACTGGTCTTTTATGCCTAGCAGAAGCTAGAATTAGTATATAAAGCTAACCTGAAAAACTAGATAAGTTTATAATCAAGTTTTTCAGGAATATTCCTATGATACGATGTTTTGGTATACCTGGGTTTAAACAAAGTTTTGGATAAAAGCTCATCGGTGGCTCGAGTCTTTCCGCAACTACCAGTAATTATCGTCTTATTTCAGGTAACTTTCACAAAACCTAGGCAAATTATATATTTAAGCCTTTATAATAAAATAATCTGTCTATTAGGGAAAACTGCATGAAAATTAATTCAGTAGTTTTGAGTTTATCGCGAACTTTCCTCGTGGATGGAACCTCCTTATTTATGCATGATATGAGCACATGAAAATCCGTTCAGCACCTGCTTACACGTAGATTCTAATTTTATCACGAACAAACAAACGAAACATACGCGGTGGACGACTTTGTTTCATAATATTTACCTATTGATAACGGTTAATACATTTATTCAGTTGGTCTAATATGCGCACATAGAGATAAATCGTGTAGACAAACAAACATACAGCTATAAACAGACATACCCATTAGAATAAATCACTATCTCTTTCGTGGAATTGGGTTAAAAGAGGGAGCAATACTTGATACTTCCGATTTCGCCACTGTTGTCGATGACTTATTCTACTACAGATATGTTTTCGTGCGCCTACTATGCCTTCTTTTAAGATGAAGTGATGAGATACAAACCTGTGCAGGCATAACGCGTTGTCTCTCAGCTATGAGTGTGCACTTTGCACAGACATAGTCCCCCCAGTGATAACCTCTTGTGCGCTTTGAATTGCGACGCTAATTATACCTTTTCTTTACACGAGATATGTATTCGTGCGCATCCTTGGCCTACTAAGAATTAAGATGAATATGTGGTACCAACCTGTGCAGCCATAACGCGTTGTCTCTCGGCTATGAGTGTGCACTTTGCACAGACACAGTCCCGCCAGTGACAGTACCTCTTGTGCGGTTTGAATTGCGACGCTAATTATACCTTTTCTTTACACGAGATATGTATTCGTGCGCATCCTTGGCCTACTATTAAGATGAATATGTGGTACCAACCTGAGCAGCCATAACGCGTTGTCTCTCGGCTATGAGCGTGCACTTTGCACAGACACAGTCCCGCCAGCGGCAGTACCTCTTGTGCCCTTTGAGTGCTGATACGACGCCGTGGTTGCGGCACCGGGCGCATTTTGGTGTTCTCTGTGCAAACAGAAAACTTCATTATTAAAAGTCACGTTACTATTGTCGGAGTTTGCCCGACTAACTTTGACGGCCTCCGTGGCGTAGTGGTATGCGTGGCGGATTTATTAGACGGAGGTTCTGGTTTCAATTCCCATTGATATTTTCTAGATTGCTCCAGGTCTGGCTACGCTCCTGGCCAGCCACCACCCTGCCATCAAAGACGTATTGCCAATCTATTTAGCGTTTCGGTATGATATCGCGTAGAAACAGAAGAAGTGTTGTTTTCATACTACCTACTTCTAACAATTAGCCCGCTTCCATCTTAGACTGCATCATCACGTACCATCAGGTGTCATTGCAGTCAAGGGCTAACTTGTGGAAAAAAGATTAATTAATGTCGAATCCGTACGGAGATCTTAATCATGAGCTTGTTCATGCAAAGCAGACGTTTGCTAAGTTCGAATAGAAAATATTACTTTAAATTGCTATCTACCTTAAGCTAATTGATTTTTTTGGCGAAATGTATTAAATATAACATATGCCTAGGGTACGAAGTTACAAAAGTAGACCTTCATATTATATAATCTCAAACTATATTTATCTATAATACTCCCTGGAAACGTAACACAAACTTATATTGCAAATACCTACATGGTTTATAACAAGCATTAAAAGAAATTGTCTATTAATAAAAAATTAGATAATACCGGTATGGAAGGAAAATTCTTGCAGCTTGCAAAAAACACATAAAATAACTTTTGTAACTTGTAATTTTTTATAATTATCATATTACAGTTCCGGTTGTAGAAAAAGTGGAGTCAAATGCTTTCATAAGTCTTTAAAAAATCCGTGTTCAAATCCAGTTGTCAGTGGAGGGAGGCTAAAATACAATAAACAAAGTCAGCGCTTTATTATTTGTATAAGTGCCTTATACTTGACGGAACAAGCAGATAGCCCATCATTTTGTCAAGTGGAAAACTATCGTCAATTGAGTGACAAGATGTTCAGCTGGCGCTTAATTAAGAAAGAGGTGTTGAATAGTTCTTCCCCGGACGAGCTACATCACAAAACGCCCTGATTTTAGCCCTAACTCTAATAAGGCAGTAAATCAATAGCAGGATAATCATTAAGGTACAGAAGTCAGAAACTACTTAATTTAAACTGGCTCTCAATAATTGTCGTTTAAGATTCGCCACTTGACAATAATTAAAGGAATACAGACGATTAAAAAACAATGTACATCCAAAAGATGCACAGCAAAAACGCGTTTGTGCTATTTCTTCTTTTACATTCAAAACCCACCTTTCTTCCCGATATAGAATACCAATTTCTAATTTACTAATGATATTGACGTTTAAATCAGTTACTTCAATTCTTTTTTAGTTTATTTTCATTTTTTTATTTGTCTCATAATTCTACAGCGATGAAAAACAAGAGATCCTTAGAGTATCACTTTTCTAAGCTAAAATTTTGATGATGGACCCTTAACTACGAATAACATTTTCAAAATTTAATAAATCATAATTTTAAACTTAAACTATAATTATACACTCTGTCGGTATGTCTACTTGAAAGACTGGTTGGATTGATTATTAGGAACATGTCCCGAAAATGCTACGTATTTACGTCAAAATGAGGCTAAAAGATTAAGCCAGTAAAGGCTAAATGTTACCAGCCACAAATACCAACGCTTTAATCCAGAACACAGCAATGCTACATGGTGTCCGTACTTCCCCGGACGGACTTTAATACATCAACGAGCTTCACAACACCCTTAAAAAGCTACAGATGTTCCATTCAAAGGTTGATATTAAAATTCCATCATAAAATACTATAATTATAATATTCTGTAACACATTAACATAATTCAATACAACACAATTGTTACAGTTAATTCAATAACAAATGTAACAAAAGTGTAATGTTACACCTTTTCATGTTACAAATATTATGTTACCTACATGCGTGTTATAAGCGACACCGTAATGAATGTATGAATTACACGATTTGTAACATAATTACAGTGGTAATTTTGTAATATTTTTAGAATAATGTTTTGCCGGGATGTGACATTTGAAACTTGTATAATTTGAGCTGCGTAATTTGTAAGGGATAGCTTTTGTTAATAGCAGGCATTTCAGTTAATATTTTTATTATTTTATTTAATTCTACGATTAACAATGTCTCTACTATTGCCAAAAAAGTAATAATGCATTAAAAAAATATTTTGTAATAGTGCACAAAAAAATAAATATTCGATCGGACCAAGATGAGACGCGGTGGCGGCAGAACGGAATGTGCACAAATTAGACCAGAAACATCGCTGTCGTCGGACGATGGAACCCCGCCAACATCTGCGGGGGACATGACGCCTCCTCCAGCTCGGAGGATACACTGGAGCGACCAACCAACACCAAAACAACCACAGGACAGCTTGGAACAATAGGAGCCGAAGGTCTCCGCGAATGCTCTCGCTGCCGGTGGTATAGTGCGCCGCATGAGATGGTCTCGTAGTAATAATTGTAATAGTATTTTTGTAATTAAATTTATTAAACTGTACATATCGTAATAATTTTATTTAACACAATTTAACTTTTACTTGGATTATTCCACGTATTCGGAATAAAATAAATTTTAAGACCTATTACATTTGAATAATGCCTATACCTATTTGTTGAATCAATAAAATATATTTTTATTAAATAAAAAACATAGTCGAAATAGAAAAATATTTTTACATTTTTATTTAAAACAAATTCTAATCATGCCAATTATAGTCAAATAAGTAATAACAAAAATCAATTAAAAAAGTAATATTTCAAATTAGAGCATTAGGAGAGCATTTTTACTGAATATTTTTAGTTCTCCGATTTTTCAGCCGATGCCGACGGGCTTTTCACGAAAGCTCTCGGAGCGAAAGTATGTACTTTACAGTAAATACAGTTGCCTAGTAAAGCGTGTATTAATAGTATGTATATTATTATTATTAAAAAGCCTTTAATGTCTTTAAAAATTAGACAATCGTGGTAATTTTATATATTTAAATTAATAAATTGAATTCACAACTCTTAATAAAATAAAAGCTCGTTATGTATTTGTTAAACCACTAAAATAGTAGCTACATTTTTTATCTAGCGTAAAAACGGGGCATTATATATTTTCTTATTAAGTTCTAATTAAGTTTAAACTAACTTACCTGATATCTTTCGGAAGCTCTGAGGAAAAACGGCGGCAAAGCAGCCAAAACCGGGTGCTGCACCAGTTGAGATACATCGACACCGTTTGGTAAAGACATTTTGGAATTTTCAAAATATTGACCGTAATCCATAAAATTCATACACACGCTAAAACAAATTCATTTTGAATTCGTTACACTCAAAGTCACTAATAACAAAATATTTTTATTTGAATAATTATTTAAAAACAATATTCAGTCGTCACTCGGTGAACCGAAACGTATCAGTTACTAGTAGGCGACGTTCCGTTACGCGTTGGCTTTCAACACTGTTGCTTCAATTTTGGCAGAAAGCTGACAGTTGCTGAGATCGCGCGAGGGAGATAGAAAGAGTGCGAAACGACACACTGTATAAAAGACATCGCTCTCTCTTTCACACTGTAGTGATAACTGTATATGTTGTATCATCCGGTTATATAAAATGTTGTCAGATGAGAGGCAGGAATCCGCCAATGGGAACAGTTCCCAACCCCGCCTCCGGCCGTCGATTGGAGGGTACACAGTGAAACTTAAATTATAAAGGTGACTTTTTTGAGAACCAGTTTAGAGTTTTGTATTGAATGAGGCACAAAAAACACAATATAATGTTTGTTATTCGCGTTCGTTCTTTTAATATTTTATTGTTAAAAGGTTTTTGTTTAATTGTGTGGTTTTAATGGTTGAATGTAGTCAATATGGTGTTTGGAGAGCTTTATTTGGCATTAATGAGATCGGTCGCGATACGGCCCCGTTGGCCATATTTAGTTCTATCTTTTTGATTCATCTTGACACGGTGCACATGCACTGATGATTTCTTTTTTATTTTATTAAATTCACATTGATAAATATCTTATTTTCTGTATATTACATCTTAATAGAATAATAATAAATATCGTTTTCGTGTAAGCATACATGTCTTAAGTCAGTTAAAGAAACTCATAATTTAAATAATGAATGGCAAAAGCTTTGTACGTTGTTAATTAATAAATAAATTAATAATGTATTAATTTATTTATATAATAACATGAAAGGAAATTTTATAAAAATTATAATTTATAATATGTAAAACTTTTCAAAAAATTGTAATCTGTTTGCGAAGCTTTTGATTTAAAACTCAGGGTCAGTCTGGAACCTCCTCCTAATACTTACGCGCCGTCAGAAAATCTATCTACTGGATCTGAGACTTCCTCCAATCAAAAGCTTCAAAAACCAATCGAAAGCTTCTTAAGATATTGGTCGAAGTTTTTAGCTATAAGACTATTGATTCCACAATATGGCAGTAATTTCATAACAAGTATTTTAAGACCCTCTAATTAACACATGATTATCATTATATTAAAATTTTTGGGAATCTACAGTCACTGAATAATATGTTCAATATTATTGACAATTGGTTAGGTCAAGACAATAAATAAATAAGGTAATTTTGTGTGAAACCAAGTGTTTGAAGGTTGTTTGTACCAAGATGTAAGTCGTACCCCGGCAATAATATTACACTAAGAGAGCATTTCCTTAACAGCAACCTTATCCTACTACATATTGTCAATAATATTGACAATTTTATTGCACACGCAAACTTCCTATGTCATCAATTGAATACATTAATTGTCAATGATAACTTAATATATTCAATTTCAATATCATATGACACATTTATTGTCAGTAATATTGACAATATTGGCGAATGCGAACTACCTTTGTGGCAGTAACATCCTTCTTAACGTGATCGGTTAATTCTTTAATCAATTTCAATATCATGTGACAGGAGGGCGGAAGGTGCGAATTGAAATATTTCAATTTGCTTGTCGAAGGGAATTCCATTTAAATTACAATGAGTCGAGGGCGGGGTGTCGGGCGGAGGGAGACCGGCGGGCGGAGGGAGGTGTAATTATTAATGTATAACTGAATATCTGAGCGTATTGTGTATGGGACAGGGATGCTTGTTATTGGGAATCAATTTGTATGTAATTGGGTGCGTATTGATTCATGTTGCTTTTTGTTTGCGTCTATATCTACACACATATTTTATTTTTGTATATCATTGTCAGTATTTTAACGGACTACTACAGGCTAGATCTGTGTAGGAGAGGAGATGTAGAGCTTAGACCCGCCACGCTGCTCGAATGCGGGCTTAGTGTGATACGGTTTTTTATTTTGTAATGATCACTATTACATACTAATGATTAGGACTGGTTTTGGGCATGGCAAGGCATGGGTGGAACACCAACAATTTTCCGACTCCGGACTTTTGACGTGACAACGTCTTATAATTCGATAGAGCCGGCTGCACGCACGAAAAACCTCGCTTTCAGGCGTTCCATGTAAGGCTTGAAGTGCAAGCGGGAGGAACCATCGGCCTTTGCGTTCGGCAGCGTTCGACATCCGTCTATTAAATATAATTATTAAATATATTAATTTTAAATTAAAAATTAATATATTTATTATAAATTTAAAATATAAATTTATAAAATCAAAATCAATTATTTTATTAATTTAAATTAATATTTATAAAAATATACTTAAATTAAAAATTTTAATAACCAATTAAATGCTACCATTCCATCAGTATTTTCATAAGTTGTCACGTTCAACTATCGTCAGTAAACCGACTTTACAGACAACCAATTTTTTTACTGAAAATTTCATGGAAATAAGAAAAGCTTCACAGTGACTCAGGACTCGGAGCCAGCACCTCGTGATCCAAACCACATGGACTAACCACTGGACCAACAGGGTATTAACATCTGATAGGGATCATAATAAAGTCTAACATCACCTAAGCCCACCAACTCGTATTAACCACCTTTGTGGGTCTTCGACGACCTCCGTGGCGCAGTGGTATGCGCGCTGGATTTATAAGACGGAGGTCCTGGGTTCGATTCCCGGCGGGGCAGATTGAGATTTTTCTTAATTTGTCTTGGTCTGGCTGGTGGGAGGCTTTTGCCGTGGCTAATTACCACACTACCGACAAAAACGTACCGCCAAGCGATTTAGCGTTCCGGTACGATGTCGTGTGGAAACCGAAAGGGGTGTGGATTTTCGTCCCACTCCTAACAAGTTAGCCCGCTTCCATCTTAGACTGCATCATCACTTAACATCAGGTGTGATAGCAGTCAAGAGCCAACCTGTAGTCGATAAAAAAATACTTCCATTACCCCCTCTCCTATAAGGAGACCAGGGACATGACATTACATCATTCATCATCATTATCAGCCTATTAACAGCCAACTACAGAACCAGGCCCTCCTCCTTGTAGGAGAGGAGATATGGAGCGTACACCCACCACGCTGCTCCAATGCGGGTTGGCGGGTTTAGGGTGATAATGTTTCAATTATTAACGACCATTAAAAGATGTTGATAATTGACTTAACTTAATATTGACCTGATCTTTATTGACTTGAATATGTGCTGATATTTATAGAAGATAACACCAATGTTAAGCTACTTGTTACAATGTAAGTCATAGATAAGCTATTTGTAAGCGTTAAATGGTTTTATCAGCTTTAAGCTTAAAGCAGCCCTGTGTAAACAGATACAGGTGCGGCGCAGCGCGGGGGCGCGCGGGGTGGGAGGGGGGCGCGGGGGGAAGCGCAAATGAGAATTCCGCCGCCGCGACCAATTCGCGAAATGTTCACATTTCGCAAACGTCTCAACTTCGCTTTAGTGAGGGGACGTTGTTATCGATAGAATTTAAATAAAATTTAATTTTTATGTCCAGTGAGTCTTCGAGTCTTCAGATAACGGGACAATGTTTTTATAGTCAATGGATATTATACAAATATTACATACAGGTAAATTCAAATTGAAATTCAAAATCGTTTATTCCAAGTAGGCTTATTATAAGCACTTTTGAAACGTCAAATTGAACTATTTGTAGTGACTCGGAAGGCAGGTTCTTTTGAGAAGAGCCGGCAAGAAACAGTTGCTCTTTTTATAATATTATCAATTTTACAATATCAGCTGTGTTGTTACATGATATTATTTATTTCCCTTCCTGTGTGAAGTTGAATCCGATCTGAGCCGATCCAATTGCCTCTCAACATCTTTGTCATTTAAAAATTCAATTTTCAATTTTCAAATTCAATTACAATTATTATCAACTTATTAAAGGTCCTCTACAGGACATAGCCTCCCTCCTTACAGGAGAGAGGATATGAAGCATAGACCCATCACGCTGTTCCAATGCGGGTTGGCGGGCTATCGTTAAAATCTGATAATAATTATGATTTCATGTTAACATTTATCCATTATAAAAAATAACCAATTAATTTCCGCAAAGACATTCAGACGTGTATATAAATATTATTTAGTCTCATAAAAATAAACACATTTTTTTTGAATCAGCAATATGCAACCTTTTTTACCATAAATAATACCTATCGATAATATAAACGAGCACAACAGCTTGGGAGCGAGCCAATATCTTGATATATTGATAAAATGAAACGTTTGCAATTCGAATATGGTCCGTGTCTTCACCCCGCCCATCCAAGCAGTTTAAGTTCCGTATTGCTTTCTTTTGACGTGAAAACGTCTTATAATTCGATAAAGCCGGTTGCACGCACGAAAAAACATGACTCATGCCGCGTTACCTCGCTTTGAGGCATTCCATGTGAGGCTTGAAGTGCAAGCGAGAGCGCGAAACGAGCGACAAAGAAGCACAATCGGCCTTTGCGTTCGGCAGCGTTTGACATCCGTCTATTAAATATAATTATTAAATATATTAATTTAAAATTAAAAATTAATATATTTATAAATTAATATATTTATTATAAATTTAAAATATAAATTTATAAAATCAAAATCAATTATTTTATTAATTTAAATTATTAGGTATTTATAAAATATTAATTTAAATTATATAAAATATACTTAAATTAAAAATTTTAATAACCAATTAAATGCTACCATTCCATCAGTATTTTCTTGAGACGTTGTCACGTTCAACTATCGTCAGTAAACCGACTTTACAGACAACCAATTTTTTTTCAACAAAAAAAATTAGCACATTTATAGTGCCTATCGATAAAAGTGACGCGCACAACTCTACGCAGCGTGGGAGCGAGCGAATATCTTGGTAAAGCGGTAAAATGAAATGTTCGCAATTTGAATATCGTCCGTGTCTTCCCCCCGCCCGCACCCCGCGCCCCGCGCCCCGCACCCCGCGCGCCGTCATGTGGAAACGTCTTGGGAACATTTTTAATTGACTTTCCGATTTTCATCGACAATTTATATTTCGCCTAGTTTTATATTTTGTTAGAAGATATTTATTATAAAATGTTAATAAAGATTTATAAAATATTGTTTTAATTTTACCACCTGCCTTTATCAATGATAGAGTCACTACGAAGAAATGAAAGTGCTTGCAAACTAAACGAATTTTCAATTCGAAATTTTATTTAACTCTCCCTTTTTAGGGTTTCGTAGCCAAATGTCAAAAAACGGAACCCTTATGGATTTGTCAGTTCTGCCTGTTTGTCTGTCCATTCGT
Source organism: Mycalesis mineus (assembly GCA_034621355.1). NCBI lineage: Eukaryota > Metazoa > Arthropoda > Insecta > Lepidoptera > Nymphalidae > Mycalesis > Mycalesis mineus. The sequence goes on from CM067882.1 coordinate 11,227,320, forward strand.
ATTTGACAGCCTCTTTTTTTGTTATTATATTTTTAGGAACATCAGCAGAAGGGGTCAAAAGGCACAAGCAGCAAAAGAACATTAATCAAAATATCAACACATTTTTATTACAAATCTTCTTTTAATCAAATCAAAATGAAACAATCTTTCCTTGAACACTAATCTAATTATTTTTACAATATTATTGAGGCAGCATAACTGCCTATGCTAGACTGGAATTGATAATGTCCGCAATTTAATAAACCGTCCTTTTTTTACCGACGAAAAAAAACGGAGGAGGTTCTCAATTCGACTCGTATATTTTTTTTTATGTATGACCACGCATAACTTTTTACAGAGTTGTCCGATTTTGATAATTCTTTTTTTATTAGAAAGGCCATACTTCCAAAGTGGTCCCATTGTCATCATGTTAGGATCTGATGAGGACGTCCTGGGGAAATTGAAGGAACTCTTCAAATTTTGGAGGCACGCTTACAGCGATTTCGATTTTTGTCTTTTCGGTAGCTTTTTGGCTACTAGTGCCATGTAATATACTATGACAGTATAGTACGAGTACATACGTGGCGATAAATCACCTAAAGTAAGAAATAAATTTTTTTAAAGTAAAAATAAACCGACTAAAACGCACTAAAAAGTAAAAAATAACTGTCATTTAGGTGCTTTAATTTACTTAAGCATATCTGGAGTCGGTGCCAGCCAAGGTCTCTACTTTAAGGACGTTACCTAGAACCCACAACTGCTTTACTACGTAAAATTTAGGTTCTTAAACTTGCTGGCACCGACTTCATAGATATGCTTAAGTAAATTAAAGCAACTAAATGACACAGTTATTTTTTACTTTTTAGTGCGTTTTGAGTCGGTTCTATTTTTATTTAATAATTTTTATTATAAGCCAAAAATGCCGCAGAGTACATTCTTTTTTTTTATGATTTTCGTCTAATCGTCGTCGTAGACTCTAGCTATTTGAAGCGCAGTATTCAATATTGCTAACAATATATATAGTAACTATTACAAGTAAATATTAACGATATCTACTGATTAATTTATTTTTTAGCGTTCTAAGGTTGATCGCACACATCCAATATTATTGACACTTAGTAACAAAGCTGGTAGGTCAGCTTGTTTAAAGTCCTGTTATGGCGTAAGTTGGAGTTTGGACCGGCATTGTAACAGTTTTATGTTCTTAGAGGTTTGCTTACCCTACATATCTACCTAATTATTGTCAATAATGTTGAAAATATTATTAAATGTACCAGCTCTTCCAGTTGGCATTAGTATCCCTGAGATTTGTAAAGTGCTACGTATCTCTACGAATATTAGATTGTTCGTAGTAACGTGGATATATTGTTTTATAATATGAGAGTCTTGAGTCGAGACGACCCTCTTTCCTTATTGTGCTTTGTTGAGTCCTCGTATGTTGAACTCAATTGAATTTAAATAACGATTTTGTTGTAAGTAGGGGAACCTTTTTGGCAGCGGATTTATAAGATCGAGGTCCTGGATTCGAATCCCGGCTGGGCCGATTGAGGATTTTTAATTGACACAAGTCTTACTGATAGAGGCAACACCCTGCTGACAAAGATGTACTCGTATCTCCAAGCAGTTAATCGTACGATGTCGTGTAGAAACCGAAAGGGGTGTGGACTTCCTGCTCCTATCAAATTACTTCGTATCCATCTTAAATTGGGTCCTCACTTACCATTAAGTGTGTATAATAGAGGTAATTTGTAGTCAATAAAAATTGTTGTAAGTAGCGGAATCTTTTTGTTCTATTTGGTTCGTAGCAAAGTGCTACGAGATTTCATCATGCGCTACGATTTTCATGGATATACTAGAGGACGCCCGCGGTTTTACCCACGTAGTTCTCGTTACAGTGGGAATTTTGGGATATAATGTGATCTATGTATTATTCTGATATATAAGCTAATTTCTTGTGAAGTTTCATCAAAATGCATTCAGTACTTTTTGCGTGAAAGAGTAACAAATATCCATCCATTCATTTTTTTATCGACTACAAGTTGGCCCTTGATTGCTATCACACCTGATGTTAAGTGATGATGCAGTCTAAGATGGAAGCGGGCTAACTAGTTAGGAGTGGGACGAAAATCCACACCCCTTTCGGTTACTACACGACATCGTACCGGAACGCTAAATCGTTAGGCAATATGTCTTTGTAGGTAGGGTGATAACTAGCCACAGCGAAAGCCTCCCAACAGCCAAACCAAGGCAAATTAAGAAAAATCTCAATCTGCCCCGCCGGGAACCCAGGACCTCCGTCTTGTAAATCCACCGCGCGTACCACTGCACCGTGGAGGTCATCAAACTTTCGCGTTTATAATTAGTAAGGATTAAGAAAGTTCTGATGATTTTTATTGTAATTTTATAGCGTTAATTTTTATTACAATGAATTTACAACGATCCAAAAATAATTGACTATTCAAAATAAATTTTCACTATTTAATAAATAAAATTAATTTGAATGTATTTCCAGTTTCTATGATTTAAATGTACGAATATAGCAAACGACTGTAAAGGCATTTTCTAGGTGAGCGCGTTCATCCAAAATCCCATCGAATACTTTTCATCAGGCATGTTAAAACAGTCAAAATTTATTCAGTGAAATCTAGATGATTATTTTGAATCGTCAATAATTAATTAATTGCCTCAACTGGTGACTAATGGGCTGGCTTGTTTTTTGCGCAAAGGATTAGCCTGGCTATCCAACGCGGAAATACAGCCAGTATTCTTGCCATCATTCCATATGGGCGTGATATGTATAGTTATAACGAAAAGTTAGCTTAAGTTCCTGTGTGGCTAGTGTAAACGCGTAAGTTAGTGTAGTTTACCGCGTCGATATCGAGAACGGTAAACGCAAATTTTATATGACACTGACACTCACCTATTTGAGTTTTCTCTCGATACTGCCAGGGGCGCTCCTTCAATTCCATATAAAAATTGCCTTTACGCGAATGTGAAGTTTTCGATTTGTTTTGGTGAAAGCTCACACTAGGCACTCTGTACTCTTTCACAACTTTATAAAAAAAACTGTCAATATATATCTAATTTTTATATAACAGTAATTGTAATAATTATTTAAAGGCAGAAACTATTTCTATTTATATATTTCTATGTATATATTTTTATGTTAAAAATTATATTATCAATAATTATTAATAATTGAAAAAAATAAAAATATAAATAAATGAGAGTGAATAATCTTTTTCTTTACACTTTATAATGGACCTACTCTTGCCCTTACATGACCTTAAACCTTTTCAAAGTTTTTCAGCGAGTAAAGGCTGAACTGCGCAAGTCAAAGTAACAGTAACAGTAATGAAGTGGCCCCGCCCGGCTCGGAGCCACCAATGGCGCCCGTCGCAACTGTAGCCAACTTGCTATTGGGCTACCACACTGTAACTCTGCTCACAAATACCTACAAGAAGTACTATCAGTGGCGTGCACAAGGTTTTTAATTAGGGTAGGCACTTGATGCCTGCCTTGTTGGTTTAGTGGTTTGCCTATGGCTTCGATCACAAGTTCCTATTTACAAATCCTAGCTCAGAATTCTGAGGTTCCTTCTAAGTAATTGCAATTTCGCGGAATTCTTTAAATTCTTGTTGTTTGTCTGTCTGCCACACTATTTTTTTTTTATCAACTACAAGTTGGCCCTTGACTGTTATCACACCTGATGTTCAGTGATGATGCAATCTAAGATGGAAGCGGGCTAACTTGTTAGGAGTGGGACGAAAATCCACACCCCTTTCGGTTCGGTTTCTACACGACATCGTACCGGAACGCTAAATCGCTTGGAGATAAGTATTGTCGGTAGGGTGGTAACTAGCCACGGCGAAAGCCTCCCACCAGCCAGACCAAGACAAATTAAGAAAAACTCAATCTGCCCCGCCGGGAATCGAACCCAGGACCTCCGTCTTATAAATCCACCGCGCATACCACTGCGCTACGGAGGTCGTCAAAACTTATTCCTTTTTTAACTTGCATTTACTTTTAATCCAAATGAGGTTTCCAACTATAAACTCTTTTACTTCGTAATTCCTCCGAGGGGTCATCTGTAACAATATGTAGCCCCGTCACTTTCCAGGACAAGACTTTTTGATGGCCTCCGTAACGTAGTGGTTTGCTCAGTGGATTTATAAGACGGAGGTCCTGGGTTCGATTCTCGGCTGGACCGATTAAGAATTTCTAAATTGATCCAGGTCTGGCTGTTTGGAGGCTTTAGCCGTGGCTAGTTACCACCCCACCGACATAGTCGTACCCCCAAGCGATTTTGCGTTCCGGTGCGACGATGTGTAGAAGGGGTGTGGATATTATCCTAGTCCTAACTAGTTAGCCCGCTTCCATATTGGATCGCATCAACACTTACCATCAGGCGTGATAGCAGTCAAGGGCTAACTTGTAATGGTTAAAAAAAATGTTCCTCATTTCAAAAACTTAGTTTACCCTCATACAAACTTCTTTTGACGTGACAACGTCTTATAATTCGATAGAGCCGGCTGCACGCACGAAAAAACATGACTCATGCGGCGGTACCTCGCTTTGAGGCGTTCCATGTAATGCTTGAAGTGCAAGCGAAAGCGCGGAACGAGCGACAAAGAAGCACAATCGGCCTTTGCGTTCGGCAGCGTTCGACATCCATCTATTAAATATAATTATTAAATATATTAATTTTAAATTAATAATTAATATATTTATAAATTAATATATTTATTATAAATTTAAAATATAAATTTATAAAATCAAAATCAATTATTTTATTAATTTAAATTAATATTTGTAAAAATATACTTGAATTAAAAATTTTAATAACCAATTAAATGCTACCATTCCATCAGTATTTTCTTAAGACATTGTCACGTTCAACTATCTTCAGTAAACCGACTTTACAGACAACCAATTTTTTTTACTTTCAAGAAGGTTTTGAGATCCTGCCTGGCAAAATGGAAGATAAAATAAATATTTAAATTCAAATATTCGAATCGTCGAACTGGAATATTTTAGCAGTGGACATTATTAATGTTATTATATTTATTATTTTATTGCCTTGACATCCTTTCTGACAGAGATGATAGGACCGCTATTGCACTATTTAAGTACCTGAATAAATTAAGCATCTTTATTTTATTTCTTTACTAGCTTTTGCCCGCGACTTCGTCCGCGTGGAATTAATTATTACGGCAGTCTAATTTTTCTAAGCTTTGAATGTCATTTTTATTAATATCTAATTAACTGCCTAAGAATTAGGTCTTAAGCTTTCAAAATGACGATACTTTCATACAACATTTCATCCACCCTTTAACCCGTTACAACCCTTTTTTCGCAATTAAAAGTAGCCTATGTCCTTTTTCAGGCTCTAGACTTACTGTGTACCAAATTTCATTTAAATCGGTTTAGTAGTTGTAGAGTGAAAGCAAGACAGACAGACAGACAGAGTTACTTTCGCATTTATGATATTAGTTAGGATTAGGATTAGGATTTTATTTCACTGCCTTGTTGGTCTAGTGGTTAGCCTATGTGACTTCGATCACAAGGTCCTAGGTTCGATTCCTGGGTCGGGTCACGGAGTATTTCTGAGCTTTTTCATTATTCTATGAAATGTTTAGTACATTCCAAACTCGGAGTCTGGAAGTTGGTGTGGGTCCCGGTCACTATCATCAACATCTGATAGTGATCGTTAATAAATGAAACATTATCAACCTAAGCCCGTCAACCCGCATTGGAGCAGCGTGGTGGGTGTACGCTCTATATTCCAATAAGGAGGAAGGCCTGGCCCTGTAGTAGTCCGTTAATAAGCTGATAATATTTATTTATATTTTTTATTTTTACTCGGTATTTTTATAGGCGTGTGCAATATAAAATTTCAAATAAAACATAAACAAAAACCTACGATCTCGAGCAGGTAGGCATATCATTTGACTAGTTCTGAATTCCATGATGCTTGCGATTAGTGTTCGGGATAGTTTTGTTGTGTAGTGTGTACTAATACACAGTACCTGAGGCTTTACGGGCTATTACCGAGTGTACAAATAGAGCATGTGGACAGATGAAATGGCCGCCGTACGTCACGGCTCACGACCGACGCGGAAAGAATAGAGGAGCTGCGAACTGTCAAGCTTTCTACTTACTAGAGGACGCCCGCGGTTTCACCCGCAAAGGAGAATGCCAGATCGTAACCCAGGAAGAACACAAATTGTAAATATACTAAAAATATTCTATTATTATATATATGTTTTACAATAAGTCATTTTTACTGTTGAACATTGGAATAAAATCATGTTAAAAAAAGTAATTATAACTATTTCCTTTTAATTTACACTCTTTACGAATTTTTAAATCTTTATTGTTGCACTGGGTTCTAGCCTTTCAAATCTAGGCTAGTATCCTGAGTCGTTAAACCTGTTTAAAAATGTATTTAATGAAGCTTTGCGACTGTCATGTCAGTGTGACAATTATACGGAACAACAATACGGAAATGGACGATAACCAACTTTAGGCTCGTGACGAATACTTCGAGTTCTAGAGCTTTAAATTGTAATTTATATTAAATAGTAAACAAAATGCAATAAAATGATGCATAATACATTGTTGTACAATATGTTTTTATTAGTGGGTTAAAGTCCTATACATTGTCTGGCATTCTCCTTTCTCCTTCCCATAGGAATTTCATGATAAAATGTGGCCTGTGTGATAATCCAGGGTGACAACTAACTCTATGCCAAATCTTTATAAAATCACCCCACCATTTGATGTATAAGCTGTATTATTGAAAGGTTACATTAAAATCCTTTTAGTAGATTTTGCACAAGGGTCAATACATATCCATATTAGTACGGAAAAAGAAACTTCCTTCTTAACTACCTTGTTGGTCTCGTAGTTAGTCTTGCGTCTTAGCATCACAAGATTCTGGGTTGAGTAGTCAAAATAAATAAATAGGACAATTACACACATTTATAATTACATTATTGGACAATTACACACATCGCTATATAGCCCCAAAGTAAGCTTACTCGTAAGTAGCTTGTGTGCTGGTACTATGATAAATGATGAATATTTTTATGTAAATATTACACATAAATACTTATAATATATAGATTATATAGATAAATACCCATACTGGAAAACATCCATGCTCATTACACAAATATTTTCCAGATGTGGGAATCGAATCCATAGCCTAGGACGCAGGGTAGTGACCCTGCGTCCTACCCACTACCCACTGCACCAATCGGCCGGCAATTGAATACTCAGCTATTCTTTTTCAAAATTTGTAATATGCCGGGATGTTGCACCCTGTCCCCGGATATCTCCTATATTCATTTTCAAAGCTCATCCCCGGACATGAAGGTCAGCCTTAGTCGAAGCTAGCATACCACTAAACCAACGAGTGTCTAAATCACTGTGAACGAATAAATGAGTGTATAAATGAAATATTATTTATTGAACACCAAATCAATAAAAACTTAAAAATCAATGTACAATTGGCGATCTTATCGATAATGAGCCATCTCTTTTAGACGAGATATTTAAGAGAAATGAAGTGTACATATATTACATTGGAATACATTCGGGTATACCTACGTACACAGAAATAAAGGAAGTACACAAGTACTTCCAATCTAATTATCTAATATGATATAATGCTCAATAGGCACCTCAAGATAATGGGAATGTTCCTTCGTGTTATCATTTCACAGCTGAGTGTCCCATGTACGCGCTAATAAGATGGGAGATGTAAGGATAGAATTAATGAAGCAGACCTGACGAACCTCACCATAGGGGGAATTGATAGGCTTACGAAGGCTAAAGTTAGGTTTGAGGGGGGGGGGGGGGGGGGGGGCACTGTCGAGACACCAGTAAACACGTGTCTCATATCACGGGATTTGGGTGGAATGGATCTGATGAGGACTGATCACCCGTCCCTCTGGCCTTGACAGACGTCCTCTAGAAATAATGATATCTAATATAAAATAATTAAGGTGTATTTTTAATATTTTTTTTATTCTTAAAGTAAAACTTGTCCATATAATTCTGTCGCATGCAGTCCGGCTGACCAACAAAAACAAAGCTTAGTCCGGCGCTTTGTCGTTTTTCGCACTCTGCGCCTGACAGAGGGCGCCTTATGACGGCCATTTTTCCTTCCACTGTACGATGCTGGAGTAAATTGCGATCCTGAAAATCGCTTGCTCTAAATTCACTGCCTACATTTATCCTTTAGGCACGACTGTTGAGTGTATTTGACGTAATAAGTGTAATCTGATATAGTAACTTTTACTTAATTTTCGAAGTACGTTTTTAGAAGTATTGAGTAGATTAAAATAAATGACGGTCAAATGTAAATTTATTTTTGTACCCATGTTTTTGCAGTAAATTACATTTACAGAATCTACGTGTTTTTAAGATAATTTAACGAAAATTTTTTGATAAAAACTGCATAAAATGTTGTACTTACTTTTTAGCTTATTAAAGTAAATAGATAGATTTCTCTTTTATAAATACTAAAAAAATTATGAAATAAATCGTATCTAGCTACCTATTTACTATCTTTAATTTTATCTGTGACTTAGTTACGTATGAATATCTGAGAGCTTCAAGCTACGGAAAATCGTAACATTATTTGAACAATTGTATTTAGTGCCTAAATCAAACTATTTATTTACTGATTCGGAGTACGTGAAATATATCACTACGTTGATATAAATGTACCAGTAGCGCCATCTTTTATCGAGTAGCATAAACATATGACTACATTTCTAAAAAGTAATTTGTAATGTGTTCGCTAGATGGGTCTTCGTTCATTTTTCAGCAATAATTTTAATTATTGATTTTCATTATTATTTTACCTACCACATTTTTATTAAAAACTACAATAATATGTATATTAATGGAAAATTAACTAAATTTCGCCCTTTTAGTATGGCTACGATGGTGATGTGCTCTCATCTTAGAGGTCAATGCCCTATCGTTATCACCAAAACTCGTTTACTCTCAGGGTTATCTAAAACAAAATGCTAAATTGACATAAAAGTTACCTGTTTTCATATTTTTAGGTAAAACTTCTGTTAACCAATCTATTTTATTTTTCACTATCATGACACTGACTTAAAATTGGCGATGCCTCTATGCTAATTTATAAATTCAGTGATTTGTTCATTGTAATTATATGTTGGGTATTGGGTGAGTATTTTCATCGTACTTGTACCAAGTTAGCCCGCTTTCATCTTAAATTGCATCATCACTTACCGTCTGATGTGATTGTATTGAATAAAAAGTCACAAGTCTATTAATGTTTCAGATATTTTTTTAGCGATTACAAGTTGGTCCTTGACTGCTATCACACCTGATGTTAAGTGATGATGCAATCTAACATGGAAGCGGGCTAACTTGTTAGGGGCAGGATGAAATCCACAACCATTTCAGTTTCTGGACAACATCGTTTCGGTACGCTAAATCGCTTGGCGTCTTTGTCGGCAGGGTGGTAACTAGCCACGGCGAAAGCCTCCCACGTGCCAGACCAAGACAAATTAAGAAAAATCTCAATATATCCCGCCGGGGATCGAACCCAGGACCTCCGTCTTATAAATCCAACCAATAAAATGGGCTTGCCCATTTTGCCAATTACAGTGGATCTGCGCTTGGCATAATCGATAGCGTACTAAAAGAAAATAATCGATACACCGTTAGTGTAATATAGTCACGTGGGAAAGTATCAAACAAGCTAGTCGGTTTACAAACAAAAGCAGTGTTATTGCTAGAGACAGAGCGTGTAGTTTTCCAACAACTTGAATGGTCTAACAGTTCCTACTACCTATGGCCAGTAAATCAATTTAGGTTGCTCAAAGCGGTAAGAATTTCAATTATCAATAGTTAAAGTTAGATAATTCATTTTTCTTGATCAATAAAAAAATCTTTAAAGTCATAAGTATAGTGTTAAAACTGTTTATTAAATTATAGTTGATAAACACAATTTATTTATTCACTTATTGCGAAATTTGATTTTACAATTGAAAATTGATTAACTATTATAAGTTCTTATACCCATATTTTGTTACTTTTCCTAGCAAGTTCATGAACTTCCATAGCCTGTGATAAATTATACTTTTTCATACAAATAATATACCATATTAATCATTACTGAGATGAGGTCACATTAGATATAAAAATACTAACGTTGGTAAATTCCTGATTTGCTACAGACCTAGTTACCTGTTGCAAATATAACATGCATTTGAATTGTAATAATCATGAACGTAATAAAGGCCTTAAATTTTAGCAAAATTTTAAGGCTTTATGTTACGCTACGTATTATTCCGTAATTTAAACCAGACATTTAAACATAAACATCATTTCAGACTACGAGTAAGTTACAAAATGATGGAACAACACAAAATTATCACCTTTATTATATTGCTATCAGCGAGTCACGCTAAGATGATGCGAAACAACGCACTCATAACAAAAATGGTATCAAAATTTCACCAAAACAATGAACTGCCCGATCCAGTTGAAGATAAAGATTCAATTTTAATCAGAATGCAGACCGTACTTTGCAAAAACTTTCCATCAATACCCTGCGAATTGATCACACAAGACAAAACTTTAAAGAAACTCATACAAAAATCGATACAACAAATCAATGACAAGAAACTCTCTTTGAATAATAAAACGCCACAGCCTCCAGCATACCCCAATCTCTTTCCTACCCTAAATAACGACGATTTATCAAAATTCATTCAAGTGAGCGACGTTATTAAGAATCCAAATAACCAAAAGCACGACAAAAAGAAAAAAGTAACCAAAGAAGGTAATAGAAAATTAGACACCAGAGCGATGGCGAAGAAAAGTCACGATAGACGCAAGAAAATAATAAAAACCAAATCGAAACATACTGCCGTGTACAACCGAAAGAAATTACGCAAGTTCTACCCCCATATGGTGAAATACGGGAGCAACAATAATGGAAATTTTAAAGAGGACGTCGGTATTAACGCTGAGAAATTCTCAATGTCAATAGAGTCTCCGGACATGCCTTTGACGAAACAACATCAACATTTCTCCTACAAAATGGAGCCTGAAAACTCCCCCGTTTGGAGAATAGATTACAGTAAACATGGAGAACCAAGCATACATACTTTTGACTATGATGGAGCCACTTTAAATAGAAAGATCGCCAAAACTGGACCGAATTTGGATGGTGAAACAAGAAAGAACGTTGTAAATCCAGATTTATTTATTAAGAATAATTTTGTTAAGACTAACTCTGCCTACTCTGATGGTGTTGATTAAATTTCGTTTCGTTTTCTACATGTTTAGTATCACTATACAATTCAACAGACGGTGTTAAAGCATATTCATTAACTTACATTTTTCAGCTTAAAACGATTAGGGAGGTCTGTGTTTAAAAATAGATATACCTACTTCGATGATTTGCAGGTCACTCACCAACCTTGTCTGTTTCTTGCATCCATAGTTTAAATTTTTATTATTTGCAGAGATTCAAACGTACTAAAAAAATTATCTTAATACGAATATACCGATGCAACCATTCAAAAAGAACTAAAATTGAGAAACGAGTGCTTAGATAGTTTGGGCACTGAGGGAGAATCGACGAAGGAAGATTAACAATAGTTTATGAGGCGAGGGTGAATGGAAAGGGAAGGTGGAATGGTTGAAAGGGGAAGGCCTAGGCGGCTGCTCCTGAAACAAATTCAGGAAATTTAAAGTGAGGTCAGGTCAAGAGTACCCCAAACCGATGGACTTGTATGAAAGGATTGATGAGAGTGGAAGAAGCTAAGAAAGCATGCAAGGACCGTGGCAAATGGAAAATGTTGTCTCTAGCCTACCTCTATGGGAAAGAAGCGTGATTGATATGTGTCTATGTATGTTTGTTTGTATTAAGTAATTAAACACTCAACGTTATACATAAAGGCCCATATTTATTACGTATATTAGTAAAAGTATTGCACCTATAATACAATGTACCTACTTGTACCTATTGATGTTTACAAATAATTCTTTTTTCGCTTATAAAATGTTCTCACACGATAACATTATCAGAGTTATCATTGCACCAACCAATATATATGGGTTTTATAAATACAGTTAGGCTGAGGACACAACTGCAACAAAATAAATATCTAAAACTCGAGGTTTTAATATTATACTTAGCTGTATGATTCGTCTCACAAATCTAGCGAAAGAGATTACGAATTTATTGAAACTGTCATAACTATTATACAGAAATCCTTCAATATTTGGGATGCAGCGTGTGGAATAATGAGATATATATTACACCTCTCACAGTCGAGTAAAAGTAGCTGTACGATTGGTCTCCTGCCTTATTGAAATTTTATCTTAATGCCTTTCAACTGACTCTCCCAGATCAGAGTAACCTAGTAAGATGGGGAAAAGCCTCGGAAAAATCTTGCTATACCTGTGGTGAGGCAGTGGGCACTGCAAGGCACTTATTGGTAGGATGCAAGGTGCTCCTGGACAGGGGTCTCTACTCACGCCGCCACGACAGAGTACTAGAAATCATACGTGAAGCTATAAGCCTTTCAGTAGCTAGGGCTCAAAAAGGGTTGACGACGAATAAAAGACAAACTAACTTCGTTAAAGCAGGCTCAAGTACAAATTCCACCAGCAAGCCTTATTCAATTCTGGGCTCTGCTCCTGATTGGACTATATTAATGGACACGTATGAAAAGCACTATAAAATCCCGGAAGACTTAGCTATTACGACATCTAGACCGGACATATTTCTTTTTTCCAAACAAATCAAACGTATAGTACTTGTTGAGCTTACAGTGCCGTGGGAAACAAACATCCCTAAAGACCATGTATTCAAAGTGAATAAATACTATGACCTTACTAATGAACTAACCAAAAATGGCTATGTGGTTAGTTTATACGCGGTAGAAGTGGGTGCGAGGGGTATACCAGCGAAGTCTCTCTACAACCTGCTAAAAGACCTTGGCCTTACTAGAAGTGCAGTAAGCTCCATATTAGAACGAGTGTCCAAAGCTGCACTAGTAGGGTCCTTCCGAATATGGTTGGGCAGGGAGAATAACTTGAACAGAGGAGGTGAGTGTTGACGGCCGTCACTAAGGGTACCCTTAAACCTACACCCGTGTCACAAGTCTCGGGCTCTGTTCGGAGTTTTTCTCTCAGCCACGCGATGGACCCGGCACCCGCACGGTGAATCCATGGAATGCTAAGATATTCGTCTCTCTCGTATTGTACTTGATTCTTTTTTATAAAAATAGCTAGAACACAAGAATGCAGGTAACCTTGCGTCAAGATTTTACTGCCTTCCATGAACATTACGACACCAGAGAAGTTACTGATTGATACTTCTTGGCAAAATAACGTGGGCTTTTATTATCAGAATTCAGGCTATTTTGACGGATGTAACGATCACTTCGATAATAATCTAGACCGAATTGACGTGGTCTCTAAAGCCGGGGTTTACCACTAACTCGCGACTAAAAATTTTTACTGAGAAAGGAACAAAAGCTTAATATTAATTAATAGTAGGTATACCCCTAACCAGTCAAAGGTAGTATGACTACCTTATCGGCTATTCCCTACCTTGCCTACGGTGGCTTTGGATACACGTGTTATTGGCATTGTATTAAGGTAAAATAATATCCTTATCCTTTATTAAGTATAAAATAAAGTCAGGCCGCGTCTGCCTGTTCGTGACTAACGTCAAAGGCTACTGTGGGACAAGTGTGAGTTTTTCACCGAGCGACTGCGTAAAAACGTAGTCACTCATAGCGTCAAATTATAAAGCAAAAAAAGCGTTTACTCTCGCTATAACTAGATGGCGCTACTAAAATTCCATACAAGTTTGCGTTACGTTTTTACGCAGTCGCTCGGTAACAAACTCACACTCGGCACTCTGAATAGACAGTCATGCTATTTTCACCAATAGATAGAGAATGTTTTCTGAGGAAGATTTTAGTAATTAATTACTCAAGTGATTAAATATGACTATAATTGTTGAAAAATTGTTGAAAAATCGGAGAAATTTGACTTTCATCGAAAACGCTGATTTATCTATTTGGGATATAACGAATGATAGACTTATTTTTCCTATACCCATTATTAGTAAAAAAAAAGTTACGTACATTTTTTATTTTTAGTGTCTTTGGAAAGTGCAACACACTATTTACTACGCGGACCAAGTTGCGTGCACCTGCTAGTATTCAATAAGCTAGGTATACCTAAACAAGGTTCTTAATTTTACATATTGTTTAATGTCTAGCCAAGACTTGTTTCGTACGTAGGTGGGTAACTCATAAATGAATCATAATATTTAGTTATGTATGTACCTAAGGCTATGTCCATAAATAAATAAATAATTACTTATCATTTTACCATGGTCCTTTTAGTTAATTACTAATAAAATAATAAAAAATTAATTAAGAATATCATTAACAGTTAATTAGGTAGGTACATTATTATAATTACCAGTGTATCCCCACCTTAAAACCACTATTATTTAATAATTGACCTCCTGACACATGGAACGTTTCGTATCATTTGTTACTAGCAACTCAGTGAATAGCACACGTTTTCCAATATATTTAAATAATGTCTCGACCAGTTTTATCGACTCACGTGCTCGATATATCCACAGGGAGGCCAGTTGCAGGCATTTATGTGGAATTATACAAGAAACGAGACGCATTCTGGACGCAATGGCATAGTACAGTGACATCTAGCGACGGCAGGATACAATTCCCGTTTTTGCAAGAATCCATGGCGGCTGGAACGTACAAGCTAAAATTCAATGTGGAGGATTATTATACAAGAGACCATAAGGAAACACTGTACCCCTTTGTAGAGGTAAGATTGATATTGCCTAGTTATTTATTTATATAATAATTCAAGCTCTGTCCATTGCTAATCTATTAGTAGTTAAATTATAAATATCGACCTTTTAAAAAAAACAAGAATCCGAACCAGACCCAAGAAATCAAACTTGGTGATCTTTGCCAAAAAATGTTGCTGTGAGAGCAGAATAAAATTATTGATCGTTAGGAATTTTTGTTATAGCGCCATCTAGTTTTTACTAAATTATATGCATAAATAAGGCAAAAATTGCTAAGAGATAGATCTTAGTTTGTATCTTTACTAAAATATTATAAATACTAGTAAATAAAAAATTCTAAATGCCCTATCTACTTAGCTCATCTTAGCTACAACCTTCGCGAGATACCATCCCAGACAGCGCCATCACTGTCATCGAACTTAACGGTACCTAACTATAAGAGCATGATAAGAGCATAGATTAATGATAACTCTTGCATCGTTAGACAGCGAAACCAATGTTTAATCTATGCATAAGATGCGATTATCAATTTATTAAATTTTTCTTTAATATGCGATTAGGGGCCGTTCAAATATTACGTAAGCAGATTTATTACAATTATTTACCCCCCAACCCCCCTTGTCAGCAAAAGTAAGGAAAGTTCCTACCCCCTCCCCCTATGCTTACGTAAACATTTTTCAATTATAAATTTCATATATTTTTTTAATAATTGTCATAATTATAATTTTAAAAATTAGAAAATTATTTTAGTGTAGAGATTGGATTTTACTGATACAGTATTCAACATAGAAAATTCACGAATTTTTGCTATTCGTGTAAAAAAATAAATAACTATCGATGACGTAATCATCATCTAGACCCCCCCACCCCCCATCTCATCAAAAATAAGCAATACACAGACCCCCCCACCCCTCTATAGTGCTTACGTAATACTTGAACGGTCCCTTACCGATTTATTTAATTTTGAATATTTTATATTACAGATAGTGTTCAACACTAAGGGAGGAGAACATTACCACATCCCACTGCTGATCAGCCCGTACGGTTACTCCACTTACAGAGGAAGTTGATATGAACCAGAACACAGAACTGCGAAAAACTTTGACTGTGCTACATGTCCTTTGTCAATAAATAATCAAAATTATTCACATTTTTCCCTAACTTCCCTACCCAAACATTACGAAGATTGCAGATTAATTAGTATCTGTATCACCTCAAGTCAACTAACGCCGCATAGCTCCTCCAACCTTATAATTCAGTCCACAACCTATAGTTTTTAGATATTTAATTGATCGTAAGGCCATTGTGCAATATGGTCCAGTAGCAAGACAGTGCAGAATTAGATATTGTAGTCCCGAATTAGAATTCTATGAAGTAGTAGGAAATCTTTTAGGCTTCAGATTTAAGTTGGAAATTTGAACTCAACACCTACACTAACCCGAACATCATCGACCAAGAGCCACCAGAATACATTTTTTTAATGTATGAAGTACACTAATGCTGGTTGGTGGTTAGTTTACTCAGCTTCGGATCGTCCTGGTACTTTTTTTCAAAAAATTATCAGTAAAATTCTTAGCCTAGTGTTAGCATCACCCTCGTTACGCAGTCGATCCCGGTCATTATCATCTTACAGAAATCGTTAAAGAATCATTATTACACTAAATCCGCTCACCCGCTTCGGAGCACCATGGTGGGCCAAATCTCCATATCCTTCTCGTATAAGGATGAAAGACTGACCCCCTGTTAATAGTAATGATACTCTCAATTGAAAAATAAAACAAATGGTAACAATATACAGTAGTAAGATTTATTTGGAAGAACTATATACACTATATATACAAAAACCCGCCTAGGTGAAGGCACAAAGACTCTACAGGACCTAATATTTTGTAACAATATTACCTACTTGGACAAGACATTTTGTATTAAAATTATGTATTTCGAAATTACTTGCAAATCTTCCTAACAGCTTTCTAAGGCATATTTTATTGCAAAATATAATAATTATGTACTTAAAACTATAACAATAGTTATATTGTAAACAATAAGTATTATAATTTATATGTGAAAAATCAATAAATCTATTATTACAGCTAGTACTTCTTCTAGGAAATTTTCATCTTAATTGTATTGTTTAGAAACAATTTTTAATAAAAGATGTGAATATGGTTTTTAATAATTAACAAAAAAAATATATAAAAATAGGGTAACATGGAATTTTAAAACAAAAAAGTGGCGATAAATTCCCACCCATTTATGACAACATGATAGCTATTTATGTACTTACATAAATTTTTAATTATCTTTTAATTGACAACACCATTTCCTTTGCATTATGTAAGTACATATCTAACATTAACCTATTTTGTTCGCATTTGTTTATATTTAGGTACCTAATTCATCAAAAATAAAATAAACAATTACAAAATCAACAGCTATAAGTCACTATTGTGTAATAATTCATTCACTTATTATTCTGAACAACCCTATTCGATAATAAAAATTAATTACTACTTTGCCTATTATATATTTTTACCTGGGAATTAAATTGTAGACTATATATACTAATTACTATAAACGTAATTGTAATCCATGAACAATTAACTAATATATACATGTAAATGAATAATCTTAGAGGTATATTTAATATTTTAACTTTGTTTTGGCACGGAGTCTCGCAGCCGACTGGTTCTGTAATATAAATAGTCACAAACATCAGTAATGCTGAATTAACTTAATAGTTCACATTCACCGTTTCTTCACAAGTCACAGTATATCACAGGTGTATCACAGTTCGATATTTTTCAGTCTCTAAATGTCCTTATAATGATGCTGCATTTCTTGATGAGCTAAATTTAGAGTCGAGAAGACTAAGTTTTAGAAGCGAGTTGTTACTCAGCTTAAGCCAATAAAGATTATTAACATTAGATTTTTAATAAATCTTTATAGAGAAAATAAAATATTCTTCCATAAAATGAGCTTTGATTTGACATACTAACTAAACTTCATTTTATTTGAAGAATATGTTATTATAGCTTTTTAATAAGTATCAATAAAATGATATATATGAAGTTGATATTAATTCATTAATAAAAATTAATTAGATTGTAAAAGTATTTATGGAAAGTAAATTTTGTAACCAATCTACCAAGTTGTAACCTTGACATTTGTAAACTGAACTTCTACCTATAGATTGGTAACAAAATGGACAAAATAAGGGTGCCTTAATTATCAAGAGGATTGTCTTTATAAAATAATTTTGAAAACGGTTCGAAGCATGTCTCACTCTGAAAAAAATAGTTATTATAATAAAATGAAAATAAATCTGGAATCCACCTGAGTCCTGCTGCCGGAAGAGATTGTTTTACCTTTTATTTGGTTTGTACTCACCTGAATAAGCTGTAGGAAAGATATGATAATAATTATGAATATAAAAGATAACTCCTGAAGAAAACTTACCAAATGCGAGACAGGCACATCAATAGCGCAGGCTGTATGTTGCTTTGTGGCACCACATCTAGCATTGTAACACAGAATCAGACCATTAGATAATGTCTAATGCATTCAATTGACCAATCAAACCATTTTCCCATAGACCACTAGGACCTCCATCATATCCAGATAATTGTTTCTTCATGAAAATCATACATTTGATTTCACACAGATACATATAGTAGATCAAATATCCTTATTGTGTTTTAAATTCAATCATTGTTATTTATCAACAGATCTAGATAAACCTACTCATACTAAACTAGAATAGTACCACTTGCACCCAAAAAGCTACAGAAAATACTGAAATCATTCATGTGCCTAAAGTTCCTTACATTTTCCCAAGATCTCATCATCATATCCTAACATAATGACTATAGGACCATTTTGAAATTATACCTGCTATAATAAAAAAAAATATCAAAATCGGACTACACCGTAAAAAGATATGCACAATCATGCATAAAAAAATAAATGCATCAAATTGAGAACCTCCTCCTTTTATTGTTGGTTAAAAATAGTAAACAATAAACTGCTATGAATGAATTAAAATCAGACACAATTATAACAAAAATTGCCATCGCAAATGTATTTTTGCTAAATTATGTATTTGTATACTGACCGATAACCTCTGACCCTGCAACAAACAACAGTTAGCGGAAGATATACAAGTCAGTACCCACCTCTAAAATCAGTCTTCTTGTCCAACCACCTCCTTATATCTTGCAATCATGAGCTTCTTCACTGTATCTCTATATGTCAACCCGGGTGTAGGGGTGTAGATGCCCCTTTTCTGTCCCAAGCCAGCCAAGCTCGGCCTCTGTTCAGCTTCGATAGGAGCAATTCTACCTTGTTCTTCTTTCCCTAGCCCTCTGCCTTGTGACCAACCCATTTTTTGCAACATTTTCCCCCCTATAGTATCTACAACTGACGGGGGTGGAGCTGACACAACTGGTGCATGCACCTCTGGTGGATCGTAACGCTTTCTAATTGGTGGTGGATCATCCTCACCAAACTTCATTCGTCTCTCAGCTGCCCTATCCCTGTAGCCATTTGTCGGTGGCAACAATTCATTCTTTTTCCTGAACTCTGCAAGATTTTGCTTATGCAAAT
The DNA here is from genome assembly GCA_034621355.1 of Mycalesis mineus. Classification (NCBI taxonomy): domain Eukaryota; kingdom Metazoa; phylum Arthropoda; class Insecta; order Lepidoptera; family Nymphalidae; genus Mycalesis; species Mycalesis mineus. The sequence goes on from CM067882.1 coordinate 11,246,776, forward strand.
CTGACATTGTCTTGTGCTTAGATAATACATCGATTGAGGGGAATTTACGCTTACAAATTAAACAAGTGAGTTTTGACCAATCTATAATACCTTCATCATTGTCAAACACAGCTGTATCTGTCTTTTTCATGAGGAAGTCATCAGTTGGCACAGTTGGTGGAGGTGACAGTTCTCTTACCATTGTCAAGGAAGGCCCAGCACCGAGCACAGAGAAACCAATATCTGCCGAACCCTTGCTCGGCCCAGTATCTGTGGGTTGTTCCATTACAATGTTACTTCTGGCATTTTCTTTCTTTTGATTTAATGTACGAGCCCATCTTTCCATATCTTTGGCAATTTTTTTAGCAACTTTTACTTTCTCATCTTTATCTTTCTTTTTCTTTTCTTCTGGTTCTTTGGCGATTGTATTATCAGCACTCGGCTGTGGAGGGTTCTGTAGTTTAGGCTGATCTGTATTGGTTTGAGTTTGTGACGCAGCAATGTATGTACAACTGCTGGCATCCCAGTACATGTACTGGTTAGTTTGATTGTTGAAAAAGTATTGCGTGTTGCCATCATAATATAAGCCTGTTCCTGGGTCATAATAGTAACCTGATGTCTCATCGTACATAAATGTTCTTACATCTGGAGCTGGGTATACTGTCTTACTATCACCAGTAGGAACATTGGATACAGTAGAAACCTGTGATGATGATGATGGAACAAAAACAGGTACTGACACTGGTGTCCAAGACATGCTCCGTGCTTGGGCAGCGGATATCGCAGACTGAGCAACAGCAGCAGCTGCATTCACTCTATCAGCCTCTGATAATGTTTGAGATGAACTATAGTTAGCCATTGGAGAATAATATGCAGTATAGTCTGAAGAATTTGAGTTTATAGGCTTTTGCATTTTCTGTGGGTTATTATAAAATGAAATAAGAACTTCTCTAGAATCTATGGTTAACGGTGGTTTAAGGGCTATCAACTCAGCATGTGCAGCTGTAGAGTCAGCGATAGAATTAAAGTTAATATAAGCCAAACATTTCGAGGCACCCGTGAAAGTCTCTCGACCAATAGTTATACCAGCAATAGAGTGTAAGACTGATTTTGAACACCTATCTTTAATTACTTCCAAGATCTTCTCTTCAGTAGTCAGAGCATCAAGCCTCCTAAATAATAGCCGTTTTGTAATTCCTGTGTCAGGCCCACCTCGTTCTGAATCACCCCCATACACTACTCCGTCAGTTCTTTTACCCTGGCAGTTGCGCCTGTAACAAATCTGCCGTCTCTTAAAGTTATATGATCCACACTTACAAAACCAATCACCTGGAGATGCATTCACCACTTGGCCATCATCATTCTTTTCCCTGTCGTATTTGCTATCGAAGCTGTCCGTATCGTGTCGTTCGCGGCTATTGGAGCGACTGCTGGATCGAGATCTCCTAGTAGTATCAACGCTTATTTTAGGTGGAGAAGGCGGTGCAGGAACCTCGACGTCATCGAAACGACGCGGTGAGCGCCGCCTGTCGCGGTCTCGGTCGCGGGGCTTGTCATATCGATCGCGGCGACTCTGCCGGTCCGAGTCACGGTCCCGGTCCCTATCGCGGTGCTCCCTATCACGATCGTAACGGTCTTGTCGTTCGCGACGATCACGATCCCTCCGATCGCGCGGCGATGCTGGCATGCTCCGCGCGGGGCTGCCGCTGCGACGATCTTCCCAAACGGGCGAACGCGCCCGGTTTTCACCCCAGCGGGTACGTTCTTCCCTTCCTCTCCAAGACATCGTAATAGCCTGCGAACATCGTACACAATGAAACGAGAGTACTTACAATCCGTTGGCGATGATCCCGTGATTCGACGAGCCCCATTGTTTAATAGGTTACTACTTAACGGAAGAACCCTACAAGAGTCGTTAATGGTAACGATGACCTTTCTCTTCACGTTATGTTTACCTGTAGAATCTATTCTGCACAATAGTAAATCCTTATGTCACCTAATTGTAACTTATTTATGAAAATAAAACCGAATTTACAGAACTATCAAATTTTTAGAAGAATGGACTACGAAAACGAAACGCCAATCGCGGTCGCCATATTTTTTTTCCTTTCTTTATTTTATAGGGATGTCTGTTTTTGTCGATGAAATATATCAATGTATTTTTCTTCTTCTTCTTTTATTTATGGCTTTTAGTAGTGCCAAATTAACACTATATATTTCGCCAATGTCGAGTTTTTTAAGAAGAGGCACGATGGAGTTTGACCGGTCAAAAGAATTATAAAAAATTTTAAAGAATAAAAACCCGGTTTCAAAGTTTTCTTTACCTGCAATAGAAAAATTAGTATACACAAAGTTGTTAGTATGAGGATAAACTAAATATCTTGTACACAACACAGAGACGGACACAATATTATACATTTTACATATATACTAATATTATAGTTTTAATTTATTAGCTTTAAAAAATTTACATAAATATTTAACATATGGGCTAAACACCAATTTTAATACACATTCAACATTTAGTGGGCGGGGAATTTTGGGGGGTAGGATATCATAGAGGCTGAGAGAAAGTTTGGGGCAGGAAAAAAGAATGTGTGCAATTGATCCCTCATCCAGGCCACATTCACATAAAGAACTGTCTCGTATTCTCATTTTCCTCAAGTGAACTGGAGTACAAGCATGGCCAATCCGTAGTCGAGTAATTGTAGAAATGATACATCGATTAGGTTTTTTGTGCGAGAAGAACCAAGGTCTCCTTGGAATATCAGGTTGAATTGAAGCATAGTGTTTGCCTTTAACCTCTTTTGATTCCATCCATATTGAGTTCCAAGAGCCCTCTAGATCTATTTTTGCTTTGGAACGAAGGTCTTGGGGTTGGTTTATCATATGGGTCAAGGTCCCAGATTCAACTGCTATTTTAGCCCAATTGTCAGCTGTCTCATTACCGCGAATGCCAGAGTGACCTGGAACCCATGCCAGTACTATGTTCAATCCTCTCTCTTGACAAGTGAATAATGCTTCCCGGATTCTGAATAAGGTAGAAATTCTAAATTTACTGCGAAACGGGTACTCCCTAAGGGCCTGTAAACAACTTAAGGAGTCTGAAAGTACAATTGCTTGTTTAATATTATGAGCATCTACAAATTTAATAGCTTCCAGGATTCCCACAGATTCTCCAGTAAATACTGATGTTTCTGGGGGGCATTTAAACTGAAGGCTAATATTATGTTTGGGAATCCAGCAGGCCACACCAACAGAGCCAGTCTGAGATTTTGAGGCATCAGTAAAAATTGTTAGGAAATCAGACCAGTGACTTTGAATTTCCTCATTAAATTTGCAGTTAGCTTCAATTGTGTCCTTATGGATATTTAAATTAATAATAGTTGGGGAATAGGTTAGACTTTTAAATGGAGTAGAAAATAGGGGGAGTCTTAATGATGAACAGATTGGGTCAGGAAGGGATGTGAATTTGCGAAAACTATTTAAAAGAAAAGAGGCAGGTTGATTTGGATTAATTGCATTGGATAATTGTTGAAGACTGTCTAATAGTGGATGGGAAGAGAGTTGTAAAACCTTGCAGATGAAGCGATCACATAGATATTGACTTCTTAAATAGATTGGAGGGTCAGCGCATTCCACTTGTAAAGTATTTGTAGGAGATGACCTCATAGCACCAAGTATTATTCTCAGACTGCTGTATTGTGTTTTATTTAACTTTTCTAAGGCTGATTTGTTTATTGGATTTAGGACAAATAAACCATAATCTATGTGACTACGAATTATTGCATTATATAGTAGCTTCTGTGAGTAGGGGTGAGCACCCCACCAAACACCTGATAGTGCTCGTAGGATGTTAACACCACTTTCACATTTTTTAGTAATATATTGAGCATGAGCTGCACCATTGAGTCTAGAGTCAAGCACTACACCTAGAAATTTTGCTTTATTTACTATTGAAATTTGTTGGTTATCATAGCTAAGGTAAAGGTCTGGAATGATCCTTTTTCGGGAAAAGGTTACAGCCTTGCACTTTGCGACAGAGAGGGACATACCGTGCTCTGATAACCATTGGCCTAGATAGTACAAAGCAGAGTTAAGCCTACTACTGATTATTTCCATGGAATTAGACCTAATATAAAGTGAGATATCGTCTGCATACTGTAAGATGCTACAAAAATTTACGACAGACAATTCGAGATCGTAGGTGTAAATGCTATAAAGCAGCGGACTTAGGACTGAGCCCTGTGGGAGACCTCTCCAGATTGTTCTTGGAGGAAGAGAAGAAGATGGAGTTTTCACTAGGATATTTCTGACAGATAGTAGGTTGCAGATGACCTGTATTAATCTCGGCGAAATACTCAGCTGATGCAATTTATGCCTGAGTATGGGGAGAAGAACACTATCATAAGCTGATGCTATGTCAAGGAATACACCTACAAGATACTCTCCTTTAACAAGGGCTGTTCGTATGTCCGTCGTAATAATTCCAAGGCTATCCATTGTGCCAAGTCCCTTCCTAAAGCCAAATTGGGACTTAGCCAATATATCCCTACTTTCTACTATCCATTCCAATCGGTTTTTAATAAGGTGCTCCATAATTTTGGAAAGAGTGGAAGATAGAGCAATAGGTCGGTAAGAATTTGGATCCATCGGGTCTTTATCAGGCTTCTTTATTGGGATTATGACCTGAGTCCTCCAAGATTCTGGGATGAATCCTATTTCGAAAAACCTGTTAATCATATTAAGATAGCAATATTTCGCTTTATCATTAAGGTTTACAATAAAGGAATAAGGAATGCCATCGCCTCCAGGGGTTGTGTCCTTCAGGCCGGAGAGAACTCCCTGAAGTTCTGTGAAGGAGAATGGGGCATCCATGTCATCGAGAGAGGGAGGAGGTGTGATAGTGGTAGCTACATTACTATTACATGGGACATAGGGAGGAGCTAATTTGTCTGCAAAATCTTCTATCCAAACCTTTGTGTCATTTGATGTTGGATCACTAGTTGAAACTGCATTACGAAATCTTTTAATTTTATTCCAAACTAATGATGAAGGAGAGCGAGGGTCCAGAGATTCACAGTAGTTCACCCATCCAGTTTTTTTCTTTACGGACATGGTCCTTCTGGATTTGGCATCAAGACGCTGGTATTGGATAAAATTATAATGGGACATATTGTGAGAATAAGTTAGTTCTGCTTCTTTACGATTGTTAATTATGGTAGTACATTCCTCATCCCACCAAGGAGGTGAGGAGTAGAAATCGCGTTCAGTCTGTTTTTTTTGAAAATGTAAATTAGCAGATGAAATTAAAATTTGGACAAATTCATTGTAATACCGTTGATCATCCCTACCATTTTCAGAATCCGGAAGACTGTCAATTAAGTTATCTACCGTTTCTGCATATGCAGGCCATTTTTTTTTAATTATCCTATATTTAGAGAGAGGGATTTGGATTCTAAATGGAATAGATCTCTGTGCTAAGGTTAGAAGGATGGGGTAATGGTCACTGCCATGAGAGCTTGAAAGGGTTTGCCAAGACAGACGGGAGGCTAAAGTGGGAGAACAGAGAGATAGGTCTACGGCAGATTTTGGGTTTTGATCGGGATAGACCCGTCTCGTTGGGGATCCATTGTTTAGGATACATATATTGAGTTCCTCAAAGAGTTCTAATAAAAGGATAGCAAACCCATCACATGAATGGGAACCCCAAGTTGTATGATGGGCATTGAAATCACCCATCACGAGAACGGGGGGGGTAAGAGATTGAAGAATAGATTTTAGATCAGGAATAAGAGATGAATGAGGATGGGGAATATATAAAGAAAGAAAGGAAATATCTAGGGTTCTTAAAGCAACAGCATTAATCTGTTGACTAAAGGGAGGGAGGGGAATAGAGGAATATACTAGAGAGCGTCGGATCAGGATAGCGCTCCCTGCATATCCATCATCCCTGTCATCTCTGAGACAAGCATAACCTGAGATCCTAAAGTAAGAGTCAGGTTTAAGCCAGGTCTCAGAGATGGCAAGTAGTGAGGGTTTAAGTTCATTAATTAATAAGGACAAATCAGGTTTTCTGCTACGAAGACTTTTACAGTTCCATTGAATTATTGGAACTGGGTCCATTATGGAGGAGGGAGATTATATTGGAAAAAATTTGGGCAACGTTGGACGGTAATGATTGAGGATTAATTTGTTTCAATAGGGTAACGAGGAGGTCAATAAGGATGGAAGAGTCAACATTTTTGGAGTGTGAAGTATGTTCAGAGCCAAAGTTAAAGGCACAACCATTGCCTAGGGAAGATGAACAGTTACTAGTAATATTTTGGTGTGCTTGTTTATCATAACCCTTTCCTAGGGCAGTTCTGGGTTTTGGGGAACGGGTAATGGTTTCTCTATAGGATTTAGAAGTGGGTTTAGGTTGAGAGGTTGGGGTGTTGTGGGTAGTTGGGATGTGGAAGGAAGTTGTTTTAGTGGTAAAAGCTTTTTCAGCATATGAGGGGCGGCTAGGGGGGAAACGGGATGATGCTTCGATGAAAGAGATGTTTTCTTGTGACATAGCTTGTTTTATGGATTGTTGTCTCCCATGTTCTGGGCAATCTTTATCAGTAGCAAAATGATGGCCTGAGCAGAGAACACATGAGACTTTATTTAATGTTACGTCACAAGAATCACCAGTATGATGGTTTGAGCATTTGTAGCATCTAGGTTTTGATCTACATTGGGATTTTACATGCCCAAAACGGCAGCAGTTATTACATTGAATAATGGGGAAAAAGTAGGTTTCCACAGGGAGGGATGTATGGAAGGAGAAAATTTTAGAAGGAAGGGTTTGACCCCTAAAAGTTATTACCACAGATTGGGTTGGGATCCAGGTCACCTCACCGTCTGATATTTGTTTCCGATTTAGTCTTCGGATTTTAAGGATCTCTCCACAGTTATGTGGTAAGACTAAGGATTCCACAAACTCATCTAGGTGCCACTCTACTGGCACACCCCTTACTAATCCCATTCTAGTTACATTGAAGGTCGGGATGTATGAATTGAGTTTAGCTGTCTCCAGAATTGGGTTTGTTAAGAAATTGTTGGCAGCTTCCCTATTCGTGAATTCTACAGAGATCTTGTTCCGTCCGACATTTTTAATACCGTCTCTAACGATAGATTGAATTTTATTTTTGAATAAAAATTGGCCAAACTTGATTGCTCTGATAGTAGTGCCGGCTGAGGGATCTGATACTTCGCGGGAAATATAGACAACGAATGGTCCAGGGTCTGATTCGAGGTATTCTTTTGAAATATTAGACAGAGATGGGTGGGTATATATATTTTGAGCAGACGGGTGTCCTGTTGATGGATCAGAAGTTTTTTTAGAGGGAGGGGGTCTCACCTTCTCCTCTGCAGGTCGTTTACGGCTAGATTGTGGGGTTGGAGGGGAATGTGGAATTTCCACAAATTCCCCCGGGTCAGGAGGGTCTCCTAACTCGATATCCATGATTTATTAAATACGGACAATAACAGACAGACACAATAATATAACACTTACCAACACCAACTATTGCACGTAAAAAATATAAAAAAATTTCACCAAAACTCTCACAGACACGTGCGTCAACCGAGTTCTCGAGACGAAAAAAAACCAATGTATTTTTACGCCATTTTAAAAAATCGATACATCGATGTTACGATATAGCGCATCATAGATTAAAGACTACTAGATGGAGTCATAACGCGGCTGTAGGTTCAAGAGCGTGACAGACTTATTTCATTCGGCCTTTATTAGAAAGTGATACAAGATTATTTTTGTCCCTTTCAGCGTGTTCGTTTTTATTATTTGTCAAGAGTGGAATTTGTGACAGACAAGGGACATATCTGAGCAATTATTAGCTTTTTATTAAATTTGCTGATAAATAATATAACTTTGCGGTTACTATATTAATTTAAACGTTATCGTGCTATGGTGGGTTGTAATATTTTCGGCTGCAACAGTCGCAGCGAACAGAAAATCGAAGGAATTACGTTTCATACGTAAGTAGGCATAAACTTCATTGATTGATGATTTAAAGCTTAGATATGTTATTTTTTAGCATATTTCATGTATTATGCGTTTACTAAACTATATTATATAAAGTAATATTTCGTATTTTACGATATTTTAAAACATAAAAACATTTTAAAAAATACTTTTCTGTGTTTCCCTCATCGGTCCACAGTTAAGGGTAGAAACTCGCCGATCCCGAGGCTGTGTAAGCTATTGAATAAGCTAAGTGCTGCAGATGTTTTTATTGGTTCATTCTCGAAATTTATTAAATTTGTTAAGTTGGAATTAAAAGCACTTAATAGTATTTAGTTAAAATATTTTCTGTTAAAAATTATTGTAAATTAATCGCATGCTGTGTTTACCTTTAATTAGTTTTACATTTTAACATGTTACTCGTATATTTTGTTTTATTTTCTATTCAATGTATTATCTGTAAAACTGTTGGTAGACCAAATAAAGAGAAAAAAAAAAAACATAACGTTTTATGATGTACTTTAAATGTTGACATGTCATGTCAATAAGGCTGATTTGCTGTCTCACGAGTGGACACGCTATGGGCCCTATCTAGTAGTCTTTAATCTATGTAGCGCATAGATATCGAATATCAATATAGACAATATCGAAACATCGATGTTTGCGTCGAATCGACTTATAATCGGACCAGAAAAATACAAATAAAAACATCGCGAAATGTTTAGTAAAATTGAACTAATTTTCTACTAGTAAACTTAATAAAACAGACTGCAAAAATCGACATGTGACGCCCTCAAATCAAGGTTTTTAATTTCTCTAGCCCTATAATTAAAGTTAATTCAGTAAAAACTCCGTAATAACTCAGTAAATTAATCATCGTTAGCACCTCTCCCTTTAGGAATTATGTGTACACTTAAAGCTGACGTACCCTTATATATACTTATTATACACAATTTATAAGTGATGTGAACAAGAACTAATACGTCTAATAAAGTAACGTTTAACAGTTACTTTATCACGGACCATACTCGGACATAATACATTACTTTTTCTTGACTCAGATCGGACGTAAAATAATCAGGAATCAGTACGGGAATTATACGTGATGAAATATCTTTATTTGAGAGTACTATGATGTTATGGAATTAAAAAAGCCGGTTTTTCGTATTTGTTGTTTTATTTACTAAATTTTACAATAATGTAATTGTTAAGATAAATAGTAGTAATAGCATTTCTCGAATTTTTGTATTATTTCTAGAAGAGATTTTTATAGTGCTGAAACAACTGAAATCACTTTCTCCTACTTACTATCAGGTAAAACGTACATGCGATCATACAAACAGGACCTTAATAATTAAATAGTCATATGTATAAACTCAAATAGTTAAATTCCTTATAATAATCACAATTTAACATTAGATAAAATCTTAACTATTCTAGCAACCGCAAATCAAAATATCATATTTAAAAAGGTATTTTTATTAATCAACTATCTATCAATATTTTATTTAGCCTTTATTTTTCCTTCTACCTTCAGTCAATATTGAAATGTTCCAAACAAATTGCTTGTTTACAAGTATTTCGTTAATCTAAAAAAAATACTGGATACAAAATTAATCAACACAAAATAAATACAAAATAATCAATAAAAAGTATCAATATGAAATAATAATTTTAATAGTCTTTATTTCTAATTCAAATATATTCTAGCGTAATGTAAGCAACAAAGTAATCCTTGGTATACCTAATTAATGTCGAATTATTATTACAATAATATATATATATATATAATACAAATAAGCGCAATGGAATGTCGAATATATTATTCATGTAATTATAATAAAACATAATTTGTCGAATCACTAAATAAGAACAAGAATGATGATCTTTCTTGTGTTCTAATTACAATATAGGTAAACATTTCTCTTTTATATTGTTGTATGATATTGACTTTATATTATTTTACGAAAATTGTAATGTTATCGACTTTTCCTTTACAAATACTTAAAGATTCTCATAAGGTATTTGTTTTAAAAGTTGGAATTTTCGTCGCAATGGCCACGATTCCAAAAAAAAATTTAAATAAAAATAGAACCGACTCAAAACGCACTAAAAAGTAAAAAATAACTGTGTCATTAAGTTGCTTTAATTTACTTAAGCATATCTATGAAGTCGGTGCAAGCCAAGTTTAAGGAACATTATTTTACGTACCTAGTAAAGCAGTTTGTGGGTTCTAGGTAACGTCCTTAAAGTAGAAACCTTGGCTGGCACCAACTCCTAGATCATCATCATCATCATTATCAGCCTGTAGACGTCCACTGTTGGACATAGGCCTTTTTTAGGGACTTCCAAACACAACGATCCCGAGCCGCCTGTTGCCAGCGGCTCCCTGCGACACGTTTGATGTCGTCAGTCCACCTGGTTGGGGGTCGACCAACGCTGCGCTTTCCGGTGCGGGGTCGCCAATCTACCACCTTGGGCCCCCAACGTTCATCAGCTGTTCGAACTACGTGCCCCGCCCATTGCCACTTCAGTTCTGCGACTCGCTGAGCTATGTCGGTTACTTTGGTTCTTCTGCGGATCTCCTCATTTCTGATTCGATCACGCAGAGATACTCCGAGCATTGCTCTTTCCATCGCCCGCTGAGTGACTCTGAGCCTTCTTATGAAGCCCGCAGTCAGCGACCAAGATTCGGATCCGTAGGTCATCACTGGCAACACGCACTGTTCGAAGACTCTCGTCTTCAGGCACTGAGGAATTTTGGACAAAAAGATGTCACGGAGTTTCCCGAACGCTGCCCAGCCGAGTTGGATTCGGCGGTTCACCTCTTTCTCGAAATTGGACCTACCTAACTGGACCATATGCCCTAGGTATATATACTCGTCTACAATTTCGAGTGCAGAATTTTCAACAATTACTGGGTGGAGCGGAACGTGAGCATTACACATGATCTTTGTCTTGCTCATGTTCATTTTAAGGCCCACCTGTTGAGAAACTCTGCTGAGGTCATTGAGCATAATGTTAAGGTCATTTAGAGATTCTGCCATGATCACTACATCGTCGGCAAACCGCAGTTGAGTGAGGTACTCGCCATTGATGTTGATGCCAAGTCCGTTCCAGTCCAAGAGCTTAAAGACGTCTTCCAATGCGGCGGTAAATAGCTTCGGGGAGATAACATCTCCCTGTCGCACTCCTCGCTGCAATTGGATTGGCCTCGTAGTCTCATCCTGTATACGGACTGACATGGTGGCGTTTTCGTACAGGCACTGCAACGCTTGGATGTACCGGTAGTCGATTCGGCACCTCTGCAATGACCTTAACACAGCCCAGGTTTCCACCGAATCAAAGGCTTTCTCATAGTCCACAAACGCCAAGCAAAGTGGCCGGTTATACTCTTCGGTCTTTTGTATAACCTGCCGCAGCGTATGGATGTGGTCTATGGTACTAAAGCCTTGTCGGAAGCCGGCTTGTTCGGGAGGCTGGAAGTCATCAAACCTACGAGCGAGACGATTCGTGATGACTCTGGAGAACAACTTGTAGACATGACTCAGCAGCGAGATTGGTCTGTAATTCTTCAGCAAGGTATTGTCACCCTTTTTGAAGAACAGAACAACCACGCTCCTGTGCCACGCCTCAGGCGTCTTGCCCTCGTGAATGACGGAATTGAACAATCGCTGAAGGACTTCAAGTATCGGTTTACCACCCGCTTTCAGGAGTTCTGCTGTGATTCCGTCATCACCTGGCGCCTTGTTGTTCTTTAGGTGTTCGAGAGCCATACTAATCTCGTCTAGGCTGACGTCCGGGATATCTTCGGTATAATGTCGGGTCAATTTGGCTCTGGGGTCTTCAGCCAAATTGTCAACAGGCTTTTGAGTTGACGTGTATAACTGTCCATAGAACTTCTCGACCTCACCCAAGATCTCGGGCTTGGAAGAAATGAGATTACCGTCATCGGTCTTCAGACGCGTCAACTGACTGCGTCCAATAGACAGATCTTTCGCGAACACTTTCGAGCCACGGTTGTGTTTTATTGTATCTATGATACGCTCGGTGTTGTAGCGGCGTAAGTCACATTTCTGCGACTTAGAGATCTGTCTATTGATACGTCGGTAGTTCAGAGCGTCCCCTGAAGACTGTAATCGCATTCCTTGTCTTTCCTCCATGAGCTTAAGTGTTTGGTCAGAGAATTTCTTGTTGGTTTTTGGGCGGTGGGTCTTATAGAACTTAGACCCAACCGAATGGACAGTTTCCACTAGCCTGTTGTTCAGATCGTCCACATCAACACAATGTGCTAGGCAATCGAAACGGTTCTGGAGTTCCAGTTGAAAGCTTTCGGGGTTTTGGATGTGAGCACGAGTAGGTCGGAGCGTTGACTTCACCAGTCGGTACCGTTCGAGCTGTACATTGATATTCAACGTGCCTCTTACCAGTCGGTGATCACTACCGGTTTTGACCCTATTGATCACAGAGACATCGTTGAATATATGCCGTCTGGTCGACAAGATGAAGTCAATCTCATTTCTCGTAGAACCATCGGGGCTCAACCAGGTCCATTTCCTGTGTGGTGGCTTCTTGAAGAAGGAGTTCATCATAAAGAGGCCCTCCTTCTCCATGAAGTCAGCCAACATTTGGCCCCTCTGGTTCCGTTGCCCATAACCAAATTGCCCCACTCTCAACTCTGAACCACTCCTCTCGCCCAGCTTTGCATTGAAATCCCCCATAACAATGCTGTAGTAGGAGTTCGAAGTATGCAGGGCTCTTGAAATATCCTCATACAATACCTCTACCTCCTCGTCGGGTTGTGCCGAAGTCGGTGCGTAAACCTGTATAACCTTCAACGAATACCTTTTGGTAATTCGGAGGACAAGGAACGCTACCCTGCTAGACACACTCTCGACTCGTACAACATTGTTAACAAGGGACTTGTGAACGATAAACCCAACACCACCTTGGGACAGATGTTCGCCCTCCCGGTAGTATAGTAAATTGCCGGATTTCAGGATTATCGAGTCCTCGCCCTCTCGTCGGACTTCAGACAATCCTATAATGCTCCAGCGCAACTTACTTAATACTTCTTCCAGTTCGACTAACTTTTCGTCGGTCCTCAAAGTGCGTGCGTTAAATGTCGCCAGGTCCAGTCGTCGGGGTTGGCAGCGGAATCTCTGCCGGAGATTCTTGACACCCCTTGCCCCGCCGTTACCATGACCGCTGCCAGAGCCAGGAATAGCGGAGCTGCCGGGGACTAGGGGCTGTTGCTTTTTACTTTCTCCCATAAAAAGTATTGCCCTATAGTGACCACGCTGGGCAGGCGGGTTGGTCACCGCAGGGCTGGACTATTCGAACCAGTGTCACTGCTGCCTGACACTGGCCTCATTTTGTAGTCCAGCCTATTTGGAATGGTTATACCGCCATTCATCGGTCGCCAGAGCCTCGTCGGTCCATCTGCAGGGTGCACCGCGAGCAGGTGAGGTTGACATTTGGAGAGGCTGACTGGTACTAGCCTCCCCCTTACACCCCTACTCCTAGATATGCTTAAGTAAATTAAAGCAACTAAATGACATAGTTATTTTTTACTTTATAGTGCGTTTTGAGTCGGTTCTATTTTTTGTTAAAAATTTTAATTTCTTACTTTTTAGTGATTTATCGCCACGTAACGTACTCGTACTATACTGTCATAATATATTATACGACACTAGCAGCCAAAAAGCTACCGATACCGAGACAAAAACTGAAATCGCTGTAAGCGTGCCTCCAAAATTTGAAGAGTTCCTTCGATTTCCCCAGGGTATCATCATCGGATCCTAACATGGTGATAATGAGACCACCTTGGAAGTATGCCCTTTCTAATAAAAAAAGAATTATCAAAAACGAACAACTCTGTGAAAAGTTATGCGTGGTCATACATAAAAAAATATATATATACGTGTCGATTTGAGAAGCTCCTCCGTTGTTTTTCGTCGGTTGAAAAAGAAATAACACGCGTTATTTATAGGTATCATATAAACAATCTCTTACACGATTTAGCGAACAATAGATGTAGTTGTAGTAAGTAGTAGATTTAACCAACGCACGCACAATCCACCATTTTCTTGTAAGTTACGAATGCCCTTAACGAGTGTCACTCTATATTTTGAGTCCAACTGCAAAAAGCTAACAGCAATTCACTCGAAATCATAAGTTTGCGACCTATGTTATTCATGAGGTCCACTCAGTAGATGTTCTCGCAGGGTGCATATCTCACGCTCGATGTTCTCCCTTGCAATAGCTTCAAAACACTCGAACTCTGGTGTATGGTACAGTTTTGGAATTTGGGCTAGCTGATTAAGAACCTAAAAATAAAAACAATACTTTAATTTACTATAGTATGGCAATATATGAATATTATATAGGGCCAAACTCCGCGCTCCAAACATTCTCAAATTGCTAATAAAGTCGTCAGAATATATTATAAACAAATAAGTTCTCTTGTCTTCAAAATTCTCCGAAAAAACTCATAACCCTGTTGTAGGGTGGCGGTTTTGTAGCCACGTTAAGTCGTAGATCTTTATCAATATCATTAATGTCTGATAGTGGTAGTAGCCGAGAAAGTCGTATTGGATTAAGTGATGGGTCTCCTTTAAGGTGGGAGATCTGGCCTTGTAATGAGCCATATGCGGATAATGTTGATGCATATGCCAGTAAAGCCAATAAAGAAAAAATATTTAAAATTGTAATTTAATACAATTAATTCAACAAATCTTAATGGTGTTACAATAAAAGCTATTGCTGTATTGTGTATTAGATATCTTTGATAAAATTTACCTTGATCCGCAGTTCCACATAGTTATCGTGTGTAAGATTATTGTATTCAGCGCGTACAAGTTTGGCGTGCGCATCGTACTCCTCACGTGAAGAAGCGAGCACAGCCAGTTCACAGTCGCCAAACAGTTGCAAATCTCGGAGAGGTGCGCCACCACCCATACCCCCCGCTACACCTACATTCGTAAAATTAATAAACACCTTAATCTGAATGTACATCCGAGAACTGATTGGAATTTCTGATAGACTAGCGATACTCAACATTGAATTACCAGGATACAAGAAGCAATGGTCGATCATGCAAGCATACGCACCAACCGAACAATCTGATGTAATAATATTGGAGTCTTTTTATGACGAGATGTCACGAGCAATAAGGAACAATGCTGACAAACACATCATACTCATGGGCGATTTCAATGCTCAGGTAGGGGCTAGACAAAATAATGAAGAATATGTGCTTGGCAAGTTTGGACATGGAAAAAGAAGTCGTAATGGCCAAAAACTAGTTGAATTCCTCATGGAACATAATCTCACAGTGCTTAACTCAACATTCAAGAAAAACATACGGAACAAGTGGACCTGGATCTCACCTGATGGCTCTTATAAAAATGAAATCGATTATGTTATTAGCAACCACCCTAAAGCATTCACTGACACAACAGTCATAAGCAATCTAAATTTCAACACAAACCATAGAATGGTGCGCTGCTCTCTAAGGAAGGTTCAGATCAAAACACCGAGACATCATATAAAAAATCACAGCATTCATCAGAAAATGCTTCCAACCGTTGTAAATAAAAATCACTTGGAAGATATTAATAAAATAATTTCAAGTGAAGGATTCGACCCAATAAAAAAATATGAACTATTAGAAAAACGACTTAAAACAATTAAATGTAACAAACACCTACAAAGCAATAAATATCAACTAAGCGATTACACCCTACATTTGTTAAAGGACCGTAAAGATCTAATATCAAGCAAACTGCGAAAGGAAACAATTAAAAAGATAGCAGATCTAAGTAAAAAAATCAGAGTAAATATACGTAAGGACAGAAAAAGACTAAGACTAAGGACTCTGGAACGCCACATATTAAGGACGGGAGGAGTGAAAAAAGCACTGAAAGAACTAAGAGAATCTGGGAAGGAATGGATACCAAGGCTCAAAAGGAAAATATCAACCACTTCAAAAAGGAAAAATATTAAGGACCTAGCCAGGCTTTTCTACACTCAGTTATATGCCACACAAACTCCCAATGTAAAGACCAAACATATAGATGCACTTTCCCATCAGACGCAAGTAAACTCAGAGGAAACAATACCTGAAATTTTACAATGCGAAGTTGAAAAGTCAATAAAAAGCCAAAAAGCGGAAAGATCACCAGGGCCAGATAAAATCGCAAATGAGGTGATAAAGGGCACAATAGATGAACTGGCTCCTTTACTCACAAAACTTTTTAATGAAATCATAGTAAAATGCAAAATTCCGGAGCAGTGGACTAAATCGCACATTATTCTGATTCACAAAAAGGGAGACAAAGAGGACTTAGAAAACTATAGGCCAATCAGTCTGATGTCAAATATTTACAAAATATTTGCAAAGATAATACTAGATAGAATAACTAAAACGCTGGACGAACAACAACCAAACGAACAAGCAGGCTTCAGAAAAGGGTTCTCAACAATCGACCACATCCACACTGTAAAACAAATATTCGAAAAATATACAGAGTATAACAAAAAAATCTATGTAGCATTTATTGATTACGCCAAAGCGTTCGACAGTATAAGCCACGAATACCTCTTGGATAGTCTAAAGCAACAAGGAGTACCTGCAGGATATATTGACATCATACAGATGATATACAACAACAGTAAAGCTAGAATTCAACTTGAAAGCCTAGGAAGTGAGTTCAAAATTGGAAGAGGGGTACGTCAAGGAGACCCATTATCCCCCAAATTGTTTTCAGCCGTTTTGGAAAGCATATTCCGCAACTTAGACTGGGAAGAATTTGGAATTAATGTCAATGGAAAAAATCATCTCAGATTTGCAGATGACCTAGTGCTATTTGAAGAAGACCCAATCAAATTGGGGCACATGGTTTCGAGCCTAAATAAAGAAAGCCTAAAAATTGGATTAAGAATGAACACAAAGAAAACGAAACTAATGACGAACAGCACTGAGGTCGACATTGGCATTGGCAACGACCTATTAAAGTATGTGCCAGAATATACTTACCTTGGACAAGTTGTTTCCTTTAGAGACCAAATGGCTAAAGAAATTAGCGTGAGAATCGCCATTGCCTGGAAAAGATATTGATCCCTGAAGGAGATAATGAAATCCAGGGACCTGAGTATGGCAATTAAGAGGAAGGCTTTTAACATATGCATCTTGCCATGCTTAACGTATGGCTGCGAAACTTGGGCGCTCACTATGGCTCAAAGGGCTAAACTCGCCAGGTGCCAAAGGGCCATGGAGAGGAGCATGACTGGTCATAGGAAAAAGGATAGGGTAAGAAATAATGACCTTCGAAACAAAACGGGAGTCAGTGACGTTTTAAACCGTGTTGATCAGCAGAAATGGCGATGGACAGGTCACATGCTAAGAAACTCAATAGAGAAATGGAGCAAACAGGTCACAGTCTGGTACCCAAGAGATGGGAGAAGGAATCGGGGCAAGCAGTTCCTCAGATGGGAGGATGAGCTGAAGCTTGCTGCCGGACCAAATTGGAGAAGGGTCGCGGGCGATAGAGAGCAGTGGAAGTCGCTGGAGGAGGCCTATGCCGAAAGGCACACTGTGTTAAGAGACATATTATAATAAAAATAATGTAAAAATTGAAATCTCTTAACACAGAATAAAGGGCTTATTATTATTATTATTATTTTATACATAAATTATACGCTCACGCCCGGACACACAATAAATACATAAAGACAAAAACCGAAACTGTTATGATAAACGTACTTAGATACTTGATATAAATAAACTTAAATATAGGCTACATATTATACATATATGCTCCGGGCGGAGGATTCACCCCGGCAGGGAGACCAAACGGCCGGGGGTCAGGGCGACAGGTGAAGAAACCGGCGGACTATCCTAGCCGAGTCGAGCAAGACCGCTTTTTGCATCTTGCCTGCGAGCGAACCGCCACGGAACCCCAGCCGCCTCAGATGGTGAGCGAGGCTGACTGGGACTAACCCATTGGCAGATATAACGATCGGGATGATTTCAGTGGACTCCACATGCCACATGGCGGTAACCTCGTGAGCCAGATCAAGGTACTTACGTTTTTTCTCCGTCTCAGCTCTCACAAGGTTCTCGTCATATGGAATTGTGATGTCCACCAAAAACACCCTCGACTGTGCCCGGTCTAACACCACGATATCAGGCTTATTCGCTAGAATAGTCCTGTCCGTGATGATATACCGGTCCCAATAGAGCCGGATTCCGTCGCGTTCTAGCACTGGCACCGGTGTATACTGGTAATAAGGCAGCCGCTGATCCAAGAGACCGTACATTAGAGCAAGCTCTTGGTGAAGGATTTTGGCTGCTTGGTTGTGTCTGTGCAAATACTCAGTGTTGGCAAGAGCCGAACAGCCCGAAAGCACATGTCTG
The DNA here is from genome assembly GCA_034621355.1 of Mycalesis mineus. Lineage (NCBI taxonomy): Eukaryota > Metazoa > Arthropoda > Insecta > Lepidoptera > Nymphalidae > Mycalesis > Mycalesis mineus. Next base: position 11,265,186 of record CM067882.1, read on the forward strand.
AGTGACTCTCCGGGATGGCGACAGGCTCGACAAATGTCGTGAGTGCCATCCTTCAGAATGTACTTTCGGTAGTTCCGCGTCTTAACCACCTGATCCTGTATCGCACAGACAAACCCCTCGGTTTCCCCAAAGAGGTCTCCGAAGCGCAACCACTGCACGGACGCTTTTCTATCAATATGGGGCTCATGAAGAGCCTTAAAAAAGCGTCCGTGCAGCTCCCTCCCCTTCCATACGGTCTCTCGGTCAGAGGTGCTCAGCACCACCGGCCTCTGCCAATCGCTCTTGGCCAAGGATAGGGGGGTGAGTCCTTTATCACATTCTATGACCTCCACATGCATCGGAGACTCCCTTTTCGTCTCGAAGTAGGTCCTGAGGCTGCATATCTCCCGATTGTGCATGGTTTTGGCGCTGAGTAGGCCTCTGCCACCGCACTTTCGGGGGATATACAACCTCATGACAGACGATTTTGGGTGATGCATACGGTGGAGAGTCATAGTCGTGCGGACTCTTGTATCCAGGGCGTCAAGTTCGGTCTGAGTCCATCTGAGCACGCCAAAGGAGTACATGAGAACGGGCATGACCCAGCCGTTATAAGCTCGGATCTTATTGGCGCCTGACAAGTAACTTTTACAGATCTTTGTCAGACGTCGATAAAAGTCCTCGCAAACTGACTGTTTCATGTCCGCCTCCTTTACCCCTACGGATTGTGACATGCCCAGATACCGGTATGTTTCAGTTTCAGAGAGGGTCTTGATGTTAGTTGGCTCGGGGTTGATCCCGGCCGTATGAGTAACCTTTCCCTTCTCAACATGCAAGACCGCACACTTGTCTAGCCCAAGCTCCATTCTGATGGAACTACTAAACCCCGTGGTGAGGTTCAGTAATTCCCTCAGACGAGTAGCATTGGGTGCCAGCAGTTTGAGGTCATCCATGTAGAGAAGGTGAGGCACTTTTGTCCCTCCTCTCCGAAACTGAAAGCCTGTCCCCGAATTCTCTAGTAATGTACTAAGAGGATTCAAGGCCAAGCAGAACCATAGTGGACTCAGACAGTCGCCCTGGAAGACACCCCTCCGTATCCCTATCCGGTCATCGGCAGCCGCCAGCCGCTTGCCTTGGAGACAAAGGATCGTGCTCCATTGCCCCATACACGACCGGAGGAAGTCTTGAACTGTACTATCAACTTTGTACAGCTCAAGGACCCTCAAGAGCCATGAATGAGGCACCGAGTCGAATGCCTTTTTATAGTCAATCCAGGCTGCGGCGAAGTTCCGGCGGTTGCGTTTGACCAGCTGGCCCGCAACGGAATCGATGAGAAGGAGCTCCTTAGTGCCGCGGCTACCACCCCGGCATCCGTTCTGAGCTCCAGATATGATGTTATTTTCGTCAACGTGACGGGTTATCTTGGAGCTCAGAACGGATGTCAGTGTCTTGTAGATGGTAGTAAGACACGTAATGGGGCGGTATTTAGATGGGTCCGCGGTATCGGTGGTCTTTGGAGCTAGGTGAGTGATCCCGGTGGTGAAAAGGTTCGGGAGCGTCCTTTGCTCGAGAGCCTCTTGAAATTGGCGAGCCAAGGTGACATGGCAAGCCGAGAACGCCTTCAGCCAGTAGTGGTGCAGTCCGTCGGGCCCCGGACTTTTCCAGTTCGCAGCCCGCCTTACTGCACCAACTACATCCTCCGAAGAGATGGCGACCGGGTTCATCGGCTTAATTGCGGCACATGCCTCCTCTATCGCCGCAATCCAAGGGCCCTCATCGTGCTCTACCTCTCCTGACCAGATACTTCGCCAGAAGGCGATGAGGTCGGCCGGACTCGGCTGTGGAGAGGCAGTTATTATTATTATTATTATTATTTATATATTAAATATACTCTCACGCCCGGATACACAATAAATACATATATATGCCAAAACGATTATAATAAACTTACTTAGATACTTAAAATAAATGAACTTAAATATACGCTACATAAATACATATATGCTCCGGGCGGAGGATTCACCCCGGCAGGGAGACCAAACGGCCGGGGGTCAGGGCGACAGGTGAAGAAACCGGCGGACTATTCTAGCCGAGTCGAGCCGATATTATTATTAATCTGAATGTATTCCATCATAATATTTTAAACAAATTCAGCTATACTTTAGCAATGCTTATCAGAGTCCCTGATTGATTATTGCATTGTCATTATCGTCCTCGGCAATACTTAAATCAATCTATTTCATACCTGGTATACCAGCGCTTGCTCCACAACTTCCACACCATGCTTCATCATCGGTTAGTAAAGCTAAAACGTAAGCTGTTAAATCTTGCTGAAAAAAAATTTAAAGGGTTTTATATTTGTAATAGATTTAAACACATCAAAAGTGCACAAAAAATACTAATATACTAACAGATTGTGGATGTAAATGCAACATATCTGCCAGTAGTCCCACAGTAAGCTCAGATGGTGTGTGCCGCAGAACTATTGCAAGCTTGAAAGCAGCAGAATGCATCACATCTGGAATTCCCTTTATAAGAAGGTTTTGCCATACCCCTGCCTGTAAATATGCATAAAACAAAAAACTAGGTACAATTTGCAAGATGAAATTTTTTTCTTTCTGTTTTACTAGAAAAGAACAACGTTGTTAATTCTGTTATTGAAGACAATACCTGATAAGCAACACAGTTTCTCAGCGAATGCCACACTGAATCTGAAGCCGAAGTCTCAACAATCTGCTTCCATGCTTCATCGGCCCCCGGACAGACCAATGTGCCGCAAGCGCTGCGCCACATCCGTGATGCGGCGCAGCCCTCGCGCTCCCCTGAAATTGCATCAACATCATCATCATCTGTTCAATCATCAACAAGCTATAGTCAAAAAAGCCTGACATATCTTTGCATTCATATGCAGCGGAAACCCAATTGTTTTGTTGTATTTAAGAATTTATTCTGAAAATATTAGTTCCATTAGTAAAACACGACGTGGGTAGATCGATGTAATTTTCTATCTACCAACTATTGTATCTATATGATCCACAAACGTCAAAGTATATTTACTATAGCAGAATGACAGGTACACTATATTAAAATAGTAATTAGGTAGGTATACTAAAAAAATATTTGGCTGAAAAACATACAAGGAAAAATTCACCTCCCATATCCGGCTCCCTCCACCAATTGTTGATCGCCAGCTTGAAAGATTTTCTTTTACACGATACCTAAAAAACAAGATTTTTCATAATGTTATAAAAATAAAACAGTCATGTCATAACATTATTGCAGAATAACGTGACGCATTTAAAACAGTACACGCTCTATGGTACGGCTCTAGGCCGTTTGCGGAATAATTTTCTACTTCACCGAACCAATACGAATATGAGTAATATTAACGTATAGAAAGTGAAATAAATATTAACAATATGTCAAAGAATTAATGCTGATTTTATTTACTTTACTTACAAATACAAAATGTAAAATGTTCTGTTTTAACGACGATTAACACTAAAAATACTTTCGACGTCAATGGCCTAAGAGAACACTGTCATGGCGCGCGCGCGAACAACTGATTTTTGATGTGGGAAGGGTGTGTAGTGATGCGCATGTAAATACGTTATCGACTTATTGCCTATTTTACAGGTAAAGGTAGAGTACATGCCAAAATAAAGTTGCCTTTTAAATTTCTACAACCTCCTTTTTACTTTTTCTAAATAAAGTAAATGACATAAAATATAATAAACTTTCTCTAACTCCTGCCATGGTCAATTCGTATGAAATATCGATATATACAGTAACATTGTAATCCCTATTCCAGTTAAGGGTGAATTTGTTGGTTGACGCATGCGTTAAGGCTAAGGGAAGGTTACATAACAGTTTTATACGAAAAACTACAACCAATGTTATTGACAATCTTTATTTTACTTCTTATATTATTTTACGGTAAATATATTTTTTAATGAAAATTATTTTACAGGATGCAAAGAATATTTTTGGTCTAAGATATCGAAAATACCCAGATCAACCTACTTTTATATGACCTAAATCAAAGCCTTTCTACTTATACAACTTTAGGTCAAGGCCGTTAAGTTTCACACTAACCCACAGCTTTTCTGTACCTGATTCCTAATGAAGTATGTTCGTTTGGTTTTTGTAGCCGTATTTAACGTACCGATCTTTCTATAAACTCGTAACGTATTCGTAACTTGTAATTCATCAAGTCATTATTCCAAGTCCACGGAACCCTAAGCTATTTAGGTATTGTTGATCAGGGGTTTGTGCTACGCTTGTGGTGTGTATGAATAATAAAACTAAAAACGGTTTTGAATATTTTTAATTATTAATATTGAATTGGGTATAACTCTTCCCAAACTTTAATTCTATCTTCCTTCAAATTTCTATGCACTGTGAGGTCATCTGATATACGCAGATACTTCCGGTCATCTGGTTTCATGGCCGGCCACTTTAGGCCTTCCAACTCTGGTGTGTCACCCCGAGGATTAGGATCACTGAAATGATATTAAGTTGGAACATATGAAGAAGAAGAAAATTATTTTTATTTGGTCAGAATATACAAAATTAAAAAATACAAACTAAATTTTAAAAAAACAAACTAAGAATACTAACCAAATAAAGGTCTCCCACTCAGCATAATGCTACAGCAAGCTGCAGCGCTGATTTTTAGTGGGAGCCTTTAAATGGGTAAGATCTCCATATAAATCTCTTAAATGAGCAGTACGGTTGTGTAACATGTAGATTCTAATAAAAATCTTATATCAAAGAATTTCGTCATCATCACTTGGTGCCACCTTCTGCAAGTTTTGGCGGTCAATATGTGAAAAGCTTTCCTATTATCCACAAGATCTTGAGCATTTTCCTATAGATCCACACAGGAATTTAGTAGCACTTTAATATTACAATAATTAACAGTAGTGTGGATGTAAGATCTGTAGGTACCTTAGTTCAGCTAGTATAATAAAAACAATAAGTACCTATATCTGGCGAAGTTGTACCAGATTGCTGTCATCCTGTCAACTAGGGTTGCATCACGCCCCTCTGTTCCAATGTTGGGCCAGAAGCTCAAGGCAAACAGGTATATCAAATCATCATGGTGGGCGGCAGCTGTAAACATAATATTATTATTATGATGATATAAATAATTTGCAAAAAGGTCAATGTCCTGTTTGTCGAACCAGTTCTTAGCAGTGGCATATTTAGCTTATATGAGCTCTGTGCGAACATCATAATTACATCCAACAGACATGTAACTGACTCTATATGTATGTATGTCTATGGCAACCTCTGCCCTCTGTGGGCGCTGCTGGCACTGCCCTAGTTAAGGCACTGTATCTCAGCATTGGAAAGATTCACCCTGCAAATGCCAAACTGAGTGCAATGGATTGTAGAGAGAAAGAATCCATATCTAGAGCCTGAGACTTGTGATACAGATTTGTTTAATGGATCTCTGTGACTGGGTCACAGAGTTCCCTTAAGCCTACATCCTTGCTGCAAGTCTCTGCCTATGGACCCAGCACCCGCACAATGAATTGACGGATTGCTAAGATATCTTTGTTGGGGTTAGCAGTGCTCTGCCGAGAATTATTGTTATACTACCATACTTATTACAAAATATGATCACTTGCTTACCAACAGGTTTCTTCGTGATAGGGTCCTCATAGTGACTGTGGGTGCCAATGTAGCTAAACTCGTAGTACCATACTGGGTGTGGTGAGTGGCGACACATGAGATTTGCCATCCTAAACATAACAAATATATAATCACATTTATATTCATATTATTAGTAAACTATTATTATTTATTATAAAAGCAATTAATTGTAAAGAAACATGGATTTTGTAAGACAGATATGATAAGATTTTGTATTTTCTCAAAATATGGTTTCATTATGATCTGCAAATGCACAAGGGTTATGTTATCTTTATATTCATGAAAATGAATTTCCCCAGGATTATGGTATGATCAGAGAGTATGAGTAAACACAGAGTGCCTGTATTTTAAATTTTAAAAAGATTGCCAATCATGTTGGTGCTATAAAAGGCAAGAACCTAGCAGAACAACTATACTTTATTACTGTTCATGCTGATCTCCAGAACTACTCAATGAATTTAAATGTGGTTATCATAGGTAAAACCTCATGAATATTAGAAGAGCACCAGTTCCTAGTTCCTGCCAGAGTATAAGTGGTTATGCTTAAATTTTTATTATAAAGAGACTCTAACTAGACATTTCATGGCATACCTGTGAACAGGGAAGCTTTCAACACCATCTGTGTACAGTAAGCCAAGGTTCCTCGCACTCTGCGTGTCGTTTTGCACTGGCCGGTTGTGCATGTATTCGGAGAAGAGCTTCTGTGTAGCTCGTCTTGGGTTGTCCCGTGGCATTATAAAAGATATCGGCGCTATTCTGTCCCATTCTGCGTTCAATTGATCGGTGAGGGTCTGGTTTGCCAATATCGCTGTAAAATAATAGGAATTACAATTTTCTATACCTATTATCTAAAAGATTTAAAATATCCAAATATATGGTATCGTTAAATTGTTCAAAAATTAATTTCAAATAATAAAAACAAATGTCCCAATTCCAAATGATAATAAACCGAATTACCGAACGGACTTGAACAATTTTGACAGTGACATCTGACAATGACTTTCATGATGTCACTTGTACTGTATCGTTCAGAAAATAGTTTTAAAATGCATTTATAAAGGCATGGAATGGAATATTTGATTTTAGACATTTCATCTGTTGCAGACTATATAATTTATTTAGGTATCCATACCACAAACTACTAAAAAGTTGAATTTATTTTGCAATCATACAACAATAGTTATTTTACTCACTGAAAGCCTTCCAGAAAAACTCATCTGTCGTTTGACTGATGATATGTGGTACGGCATGCATCTGGCCTTGGCGGATTGCTTCAAGCGGTTCCATTGTTAAAAATCTTTCTTGTCCAAAATCTTTCTCCACCACAGGAAACCAGATCATAATTGGGTCATAGGCAAATTCCTGAAAATTGGGTACAATTTGCTTGAGGATGTTTTTATACGAATCAAATTGATAGGTAGTTACTTAATTTAATTAGGATAGATATATTAGCTTACACTGAATCCATCTAAAGAATCTCCTAACTCTCGCCATGACTTCGTTTTTAGGCAGTCAATAATAGCTTTAGAATTCTCAGTGGGACAATTCAACAGACGTGCTTGCTTCACTGCCAAATTGTATTGGTTGTCTGGTGAAGGGAACGCGAAGATAGGTGACCCACTCATTGAGATGCCACGATGAAATAAATCTGTGAATAAAACATAAAATGTAGGTAGGTATCTGTTTACCAATCTATGGCATAGTCGTTATTATCAACTATATGATGATTTAGTAGGTACCTACGTTGTTTCATCAGCGCAATAAACTCGCCTACTTTGATCTAGCTGCCCTGATTTGCATAAGACGATTCAGAGCCTGTAACATCCTTTAAAGTCCAGTTTTTAGTCCATATGTTTTGGGATTAAGTTGTACATTGAGATATGAACTGCTGAGCTATCGAAAATGTCTTGGTGGTAAGAATTCCTTCAGGAAAATTTTTAGATCCACCTTAAAGTTGAGACATTGGTGGTGGCACTCAATGCACTCCTGTCCTCAAATAGCATGTTAAGCCTTTGGTCACTGGTCACATCATTAATTTCTGATAGTTATCGACTTATCGGTACAGTGTAAAGCAACGTTACGGGTTCAAAACTCCAAATACCCTCATTTACTGGCCCTGTATTAGTCGTTCAAGTAAGCTGATAAGAACGTAAACAGTTACAGTTAGAGTTACCTTTAGACATGGGCGATATCATATGCAGCATTACACTCATAGAGCCAACACTGCAGCCTGTGATTGTAACACTGTTGGGATCACCGCCGAAGGCAGCAATATTACGCTGCACCCATTTTAATGCTGCCACTTGATCCTTCATGCCGTTATTTCCAGGGGCTAAAGCATCTCCAGTGCTTAGAAAACCTGAAACATGATTAATTTTTACTATTGTTTATCTAGGTCTAGAAAATATATAACAAAAGCATTAATCATATCTGTCCTATATTTTTTTAATAAAATTAAGGACTCCGCGCGGAAAGTGCAGTGTTGGTCGACATCTCATTAAGTGGATTGATGATACTAAAGTGTCGCAGAGAGCCACGGGCGGCTTGGGATCCGATGGTTTTGGAAGTCTCTATGTCCAACAGTAGATGTCGATTGACTGATGTGATGATGATCATGAAATGATATGCAGCCATGTTTTAAATTGATAAAATGCAGTGGTAAAGAATAATATTTTTAAATCAAAAAGCAACTGTTGAGTTTCTTGCCGGCTTTTCTCAACAAAACCTACCTTCCAAACTAATGACAGATTTGCTGCAAACATCACGATGTCATTTCGTGGGTGCTTGGAAAGTAAGCCTACATAAAATAAAAAATTCGAATATAGGTAGGGTTAAATACCTAACGAGCTGAGTCGATAGTTGATGGTAACCAAAACGATGTCTCTATCGAGGAGGTAATGTGGCCCAGCAAAGTCACTGCGGCCTGTTACAGAGTAATATCCACCGGCGTGGATATAAAAGATTACTGGTAACGGGTTTGACCTGAAAAACATCAATTATTAACTTCAGGTAAAGTGTGTTCTGTATAAAAATAAATTACAGTTAATGTCACCGATTTAAACCTTCATGGTTTAAGATTTTAAAGTGAAACTTTTTTCATACGGTACCTGTGTAGTTCTTCTTTTAAAAAATGTGCAACATTCGATTATCAACTTTCAGTTGTTTTTTTTGTTCAGCTTAGACCATAAAGATGGATACTTAAAGGCATAAATGAGTTTCCTATTAGATGGCAGCAATGTATAGATAATAATGGTAATTATTTTGATTAAATAAATATGTTAAATTAAAAAAAAAACTAATTTTTATTTTTCAGTACAAATCGGCAATTTCATACTTTAACCCCTGATATATAGGTAGATATATAGAAGATCTATGCTCTACATTCCCTTTCTTACAGTGAGAGAGGTCTGACTCTACGGTACTTTTTAAAATAAACTGATGGTGTCTACCAGGGATGTACAAAATGGTTCCATAAAAGCATTTAAATACAAAATGCAAAATACTTTTCAGATTTACTATTTTAAATGCAAAATACCAAATACTTTTGCGTTTCGTATTTCAAATGCAAAATGCAAAATAGGTATTTTCAAAATGCTTTTTCAAAATAAAATACCTTTTACTTACGTCACTTATAACATTACTAAAATAAGATTACCCTAAGTTACTTATAAAATTAGTAAATAAGTATCGAAAGACTCATCTAAATAGTTCCAGCTATTTCAGAGATTAGCCGGAACAAACATATTGACAAAAAATTGATTGTTGGTGTAGTATAATCAGTAGTTCTATAAAGATAATTTGATTTGAATATTTAAATTACATTTAAAAGGAATTTTACATATAAACTTTCAACCCCTGTATAACCCTATAGCGATGAAATTTTGAGAAATCCTTGAATAACATATTTATTTAGTAGCTCGTATACAAAATTTCATTAACATTACTTCAAAAATTAAAGACTTTCCTAAGAAACTTTCAACCCCTTCTACTTTAATTTTCGCGACAAAAACTATCCAATGCAATACCTCAAAATATGAACTACAAACGTGCCAAGTTTAATTTTAATACATTCAGTATTTTAGTGTGAATCGCGTCCGACAAAAATCCACTATCGGCCAAATTCGGCAATACAAGCGTCATTTGTTCATTTTATTTCGTTTGACTGGTAATGTTGGCTAAACTTCATCACAAAGTATTTTACATTTTGAAATGAATTTTAAAAATGCAAAATACATCTCAAAGGGTATTTCAAATAAAATACAAAATGTTTTTGTTTAAAAGTATTTAAATGCAAAATATAAAATAGGTATTTTGCATTTTGTATTTGCATTTTAAATAGAAGTATTTCAAATAAATCACATCTCTGGTGTCTACTCATTAAAATAAGTGCTTGATTTATTCTAATTTACCTGTCCTTTTTTAACGGTGTATAAACATTGATAGTGAGGCAGTCCTCATCAATGTACTCATCGGGTTCGGAAGGCTGAGGACACGCCGGTCCATCTTCACTCGCGTCAACTGGACTCTTGTAGCTAAGAATTAGTTTAGGAGGCTGAAATATAAGTAATAACAACTCATTTCATCCTATCGAATAAATTAGACAATGATGTCTGGTAATAAGTAATCTAAATAACGAGATCTGTTTTCTACTTTTCAGTGTTGTTTACGGTCACTTAAATATTGAAGAGCATTATCATTAAACGAAACCAGAAGGTAGGAGATTCCGTAATAATGTTATGTGGAGATTTCTTCGCAGTGAAGTGAGTTCTGGGACATACAAAAATTAAATAATAATAAAATTATTTTTATAAAAACAAAAAACTCGACTGCTTAGAAGTTATGAACTGAAAAGAGAAAAACAAGGATCACTTGATGACTGATGATGATGATCATTGAGACTTTTTAGTTTCAGTTTATGGTATAGAAATGAGACGGTACACTTAGTACACTTTTTGCCATTTTTTGTTAAAAAAGTAATATGAACATGATATGATAATTATATTTTTGAAATGGTCTTTTTACGACCTCTCAATTGTTACCCATATTGCAAAGATAAGAGAAAAAAGTACACACATCCCCCCGTTTTTCCCCCATTTACAGCTGCCATTTTGAAAATTTATATAGCCTATGTCACTACCACAATTCTGACGAATTCAACGACACCTCACATGTCAAAATCCGTTCAGCTGTTTAGGCTGTAGCGCGTGCCGAAGAAATTGACATACATACATACATACATACATACATACGCTCGAAAAACATAACCCTCCTTCTGACGCAGTCGGGTAAAAAACATCTTAAATCTTAAAAAGTCACATGAGTTAAAGTCTTAACTGAAAATGTTATTCTACTCGTATATGGCACTGTTACAACAACATTGATCGAATCGAACTCTTTTATTAACCGACGCAAAAAAACGGAGGAGGTTCTCAATTCGACACGTATATATATATATATATTTTTTTTTTTTTGTATGTATGACCACGCAGAACTTTTTTTTGTTAGAAAGGGCACACTTCCAAGGTGATCCGATTGTCATTATATTAGGATCTGATGATGATATCCTGGGGAAATTGAAGGAACTCTTCAGATTTTATAGGCTCACTTGCAGCAATTTAGGTTTTTGTGTAAGTATCGGTAGCTTTTTGGCCATATAATATACTATGACAGTATAGTACAAGTACGTTACGTGGCAATAAATCACTAAAAGGTAAGAAATAAAATTTTTTAACAAAAAATAGAACCGACTCAAAACGCACTAAAAAGTAAAAAATAACATGTCATGTGGTTGCTTTAATTTACTTAAGCATATCTAGGAGTCGGTGCCAGCCAAGGTTTATAGGTAATTTAAGGACGTTACCTAGAGAGAGACGAATATCTTAGCATTCCATGGATTCACCGTGCGGGTGCCGGGTCCATCGCGTGGCTGAGAGAAAAACTCCGAACAGAGCCCGAGACTTGTGACTCGGGTGTAGGTTTAAGGGTACCCTTTGTGACGCGCGTCAACACTCACCTCCTCTGTTCAAGTTATTCTCCCTGCCCAACCATATTCGGAAGGACCCTACTAGTGCAGCTTTGGGCACTCGTTCCAATATGGAGCTTACTGCGCTTCTAGTAAGGCCAAGGTCTTTTAGCAGGTTGTAGAGAGACTTCGCTGGTATACCCCTCGCACCCACTTCTACCGCGTATAAACTAACCACATAGCCATTTTTGGTTAGTTCATTAGTAAGGTCATAGTATTTATTCACTTTGAATACATGGTCTTTAGGGATATTTGTTTCCCACGGCACTGTAAGCTCGACAAGTACTATACGTTTAATTTGTTTGGAAAAAAGAAATATGTCCGGTCTAGATGTCGTAATAGCTAAGTCTTCCGGGATTTTATAGTGCTTATCATACGTGTCCATTAATATAGTCCAATAAGGAGCAGAGCCCAGAATTGAATAAGGCTTGCTGGTGGAATTTGTACTTGAGCCTGCTTTAACGAAGTTAGTTTGTCTTTTATTCGTCGTCAACCCTTTTTGAGCCCTAGCTACTGAAAGGCTTATAGCTTCACGTATGATTTCTAGTACTCTGTCATGGCGGCGTGAGTAGAGACCCCTGTCCAGGAGCACCTTGCATCCTACCAATAAGTGCCTTGCAGTGTGCCCACTGCCTCACCACAGGTATAGCAAGATTTTTCCGAGGCTTTTCCCCATCTTACTAGGTTACTCTGATCTGGGAGAGTCAGTTGAAAGGCATTAAGATAAAATTTCAATAAGGCAGGAGACCAATCATACAGCAAGGCGCGCCACTTCAGAGCCAGAGGGATGCAGAACTCGCCTAAGTTTAACCACTCGTTTTGCATTTCTTCATTATTTATACCCACAAACTGCTTTACTACGTAAAATAAATGTTCCTTAAACTTGGCTGATACCGCCTTCATAGATATGCTTAAGTAAATTAAAGCAACTAAATGACACAGTTATTTTTTTACTTTTTAGTGCGTTTTGAGTCGGTTCTATTTTTTGTTATTATTTGAGAAATTGTGAAAGTGGATAGATAGTAAGTAACACTACAGGAATTACTTATTATTTCGCAATTTACCTGGAACCTCAAGTTGCCCACTGGTGGTTCAGCGTAGCGAATACCGCGATAGGTTTCAAACCTTCGCCCGCGTCTTGTCACATTGTAGCCTCCACGAAATTCTCCAGAGGGTGAGGTTACCACTGGTTGCTTTGGTTCTGACGAGTAATTAATATATTATTAAAAGTAAAATAGAGTATAATAGATATATGACGGCCGAGTGGCGCAGTGGGTAGTGACCCTGCTTCTGCGTCCTAGGCTGTGGGTTCGATTCCCACATCTGGAAAATGTTTATATGATGAGCATGGATGTTTTACAGTGTCTGGGTGTTTATCTATATATTATAAGTATTTATGTATAATATATATAAAAAAATATTCATCAGTCATCATAGCACCCATTACACAAGCTACTTACGAGAACGCTTACTTTGGGGCTATATAGCGATGTGTGTAATTGTCCTATAATATTTATTTATTTATTTATTTATTTATTTATTTATTTATTTATTTATTTATTTATTTATATATGTTGCTAAGTGACTATAATCTTGTCTTATCCTAGTACCTACTTGCGACCTCATTTGACCTCTCACGCTTCAATAATCTAAAAATGCAATTTGTTATGATTTCATGTCTACCTGCTGTCTAAAGAGTATCTGTAATATGTATTATGTCTACGAGGATAATCCCAGTAAGGTCACAGATACCACATATTTTGTACATACATAGGTTAATATTTAAAAAGGTCATGTTTTGCAATAGTTTTCAGTTATAAACAAATTTTGGATCACTATTATTTCAGTTTATCTATAAATATATTACATACTAACAGACGCCCACGACTTAGTCCGCGTGGTAAATAGTTTAATGCAAGTTTCTAAAAATATCAAAAGTAAATAAAATGTACATTGTCATATTTTATCCAATTTACATAGAACCTTAGAAAATCCTCTTTAAAAATCACTTATTATTGGTGAAAACCGCACGACAGTTGCTCAGTAGTCTTTGAGTTTATCGCGAACAGACAGACAAACGGATGCGGCGAGGGACTTTATGTTATAATATTTAAGAAAGAATAACATTTATTAAATAATAAATATTAACAATAAAGTAAAACTACTGCACGAAAATTATGTAAAAAAAAACAGAATAATTATAATAACTAACTAATTAACTTAACTATAAGCATATTTCTAAATTTTGCCCTTTTGGTAGGGTGCCCATCATGCAGGCAGCATTTCCGCGCTGAATCGCGATAGATATTCGTTGCGCGAGCAAGCTGCCTGCCCGAGGGTCGCCTGTTGCCTCCCTGAGGCGCCTACTTAATTCCTTATGAAGCACCTGAGCGCTTCTGCCCCATGGACCCAGTGTCTCGACTCCAAATGGAAAGAACTCATACTGAGTGCCGAGACAACTGTATTTTAATGTCTTTTGGTGCTCTCGGGCGTCCGCCGCCGCTCCGGCACGAATATGTCTATGCATGTAACTGACAAATTTCTTCAAGCAACGCTAGAAGGAAAGACGTCATCACCAAAATGCGGTCACTCCTTAAAATTGCGTTAGAAAACTTAACGTTGGTATACTTATTAGATAATTTTTTTTCAAGTTAATATTATGGTGTACAAGTCCTAATAAATGTTACTAGCGGTATGTTGTAAAAAACTAAAAATAAAGTATATCAATCTACCTGTTTCTTGTCCATTTGGTCCATGATGGTTATGTTTGTGTGAGTGTCCATGCGCATACACACACACAACAACTATTAAAACACAGAACCACGTTCTCATGTCGCAGTTTGTATTGCACTAACAGGAAAATCATTTAACGAGTCTTATATGTATTCTTAGGGCTCACTGTATTCGATGAGGCACAGAAGGAAATATCACAGGGTAATTACCCTTGCAAGTCATTGGACTTACCTTATTTATAGATAACTAGCGACCCGCCCCGGCTTCGCACGGGTGCAATGCTGGTACTAAAGTATGTCCCTGCATTTTGAATCTTATATATCTTGGAAAATATTCACTTAAATTACATGCTGTAAAGTGCAATAGTGGTCTATATTGAATGCACAAAGTATTTAAGATACTTATTTGGATAAGGATGAATGCAGTATTGCTTTAAAATTGCTTCGTAAATAAACCATTAATTTTGGTTGAAAGTAAAAGATAAAAAATGGTTATTGTGTGTTATCCCTAAGAGATAGACATATACCATTGCTGACTTTTTTGTTGACCTTTTTAAGGTGTGTAATACTGTAGTACATTATTTTGATATATCTCGTAGGGTTTAGCCAGCGTTTGCAATTTAAGCGTAAAAAATGCATTAATTTACGACATTACATCAGAAACCTGTAAAATTATCAGTGTTTCTTTACTATATTATGCATATATTTTACACATAAATCTTCCTGTTAAATCACTATCGGATAAAAAAAATCGCATGAAAATCGGTTGCATAGTTTAAAAGATTAAAGCATACATACGGACAAACATAAAATAGCGACTAGCAGATGCCCACGAATGCGCCCGCCAGCCAAATAGTGCTGTGTAATTGTGTAATGAAAACCCAAGAACCAAAAAAAATATTAAAACGCGACTCTATTTTTTATTTTTATTTTTTAAGAAGAAGGGTACAGAAAATAGACAGGTCTAGTGTAGAGTGTATAGGTCTAGGTAGTGGTTGGTTCTCATACAATGATTAGTCCTCATAAAGACCAATTATTGTATTGTTAAGGCAGTGTTTTCAATAAAAGCTGTAAGCGGCAAACAATTTAACTACCAATTTATATAAAACCGAAACAAATTATGTTTTTAAGCCGTCCTCAGGAATATCTGAAACTGAATCACTGGAAATGGTTTTACCTTTTGGTGAAAACTGCTTGCTGAAAAAAAAAATTGTAGTGTTAATAATCATACGATTTTGTTATAGGTAAATTTTTTTAATTTTTTTTAGCGACTACAAGTTGGCCCTTGACTGCTATCACACCAGAGGATGGTGGAGTCAATGATGGAAGCAGGCTAACTTGTTAGGAGTGGGACGAAAATCCACACACGTTTCGGTTTCTACACGACATCGTACCGGAACGCTGAATCGCTTGGTGATACGTCTTTGTCGGTAGGGTGGTAACTAGCCACGGTGAAAGCCTCCCACCAGCCAGACCAAGACAAATTAAGAAAAATCTCAATCTTCCCCGCCGGGAATCGAACCCAAGACCTCCCCCTTATAAATCCACCGCGCATACCACTGCGCCACGGTCGTCAAAAAAATGAGGATAAAGTATATCTAAATAAAGACGATGAAATCCGACGAATTTTGCGTCACAAGCTTCAAGTATTTAAAAAAGTATTTTTGTAGATGAGATTATTTTTGGATGGTATTCCTTGTTATCTCTTATCTGAGGCAAAACAAACAGCAAGCAAATCAGCTGACTGCAAAACGATGTTTCTCGCGCGAAGTGATTCGTCATATTTTTATTTTTTTGATTTGGTTAAACGAGTTATATAAGCCATGTAGGCATTTTAACGTTATTATGTTCTAAGTTTACTTTGACTAGACGTAACGCCAAGCGATTTAGCGTTTCGATACGATGTCGTGTAGAAAACAAAAAAATAACAAAAAATAAAAACGCCTTCAAAATCAAAATGCACTAAAAAGTAAAAAAAAACGGCATTTAGTTACTTTTATTTACTTAACTACATCTATGAAGTTGGTAACGTCTTTAAGTAGAAAGTTAAACAGCCATGGCGACGTTACACTCCCCTGTCGTACACCTCGCTCCACTGGAAACCACTCAGTGCCCCATTTATTCTAACATTCGAGTAAGCACTAGGATTCTCATAAAGAGATTTCAAGATCAGATCAGACTGCTGCTCACCCCATACGTGGACAATGTTGACCATAGTTCATTCCTCACCACTTGAAGTGTTTCGGCTTGTATATATGTCGTAGCCACATCGTAGATTTGCTCATTTCATGAAATGTTTGAGTAGATCATGAAATGGTCGCGTTTCATAATCATTCATCATTATTTTTTTGCAAACCACCGATAAACATGAGCCCCGCGAAACGGGGCGGGATAGGCTTTAAAATATTATGTTTAATTAGTATTTTATTTTGTAAATTTATAAATTGCATATAATCTTTGGGCAAACATTATCTAGCCCCTATTTATATGATTTGGCCAAACGTGGATGACAAAATCGTGAAACGTAGACGATTTAACGATCTGGTCAAATTGAGTTGGCCAGATCATGAAACGCGGCCATTTCATGAAATTCTCGAGCATTTCATGAAATGAGCAAATCTACGATGTGGCTACGACATACATAAATGGAGGTGTTCAATAGGACCGTAGTTCACTATTTGTTTTAAATCATGACGACGGATTATCGTTACAAAGGAAATGACTAACAATGGAACAAGTGAATGCATCCTAACTCATCATTTGATTGCTTAGATATTAAGGTCAAGTGATGTTATGATGTATTGTAGAAATGATACCTTTAATGAGAGGCTGACGCTGTATGGCTTCTCTTTCTCTCACGAATACGGCAGCGGTAAGCACGCTTCTGCCCTCTTATTGTAACGAATAACACTGGCCGTATTTAAATATCGTTTTTAGTAGCCGAATCTAGTAAAGTATGTGTATCCTACCTGGAAGAGTACGTTACGCCATTTCCATCATTATCATTCACATCTGACAGTGATTACTATTTTAAACATTATCACTCTACCGGCTAGCTGGCAATGGAGCAGCGTGGTGGGTCTAAGCTCCAGAATCTCTACAGTAAAGGCCAGGACTATCAAAACAGGTAGATAATAATAAACACATCTTCAATAGTCAGATACCGTTGGCAGCAACCTCTATTATTTGATCGGGCCTGTTATTAGTCATTGGATATAGGTAGATCTAGGTTTGTACAACTAGGTATCTCTGTGTCTTGGTTTTACTGGCGTAGGCCTATGTGCTTTTTCGGATCTATAATCTATCCCTGTGCCATATCTCATTCAAACCCGTTCAGTCATACTGTAATTGTAACTAAATTGACCCCTTGAATACTTGCACACGGAAAACGTTTTGGCTTCCGTTGTGATTTTTAATGAATAAAGTATCGCTTTGTTCGTAGCGAGAATTTATAGTATAAATCATTATTTACTTATTTATTCTTTACACCACCACAACGAAGAAAACTGAATAGAGACATAAAATGCAATAAGTAGAGCTGGTACGATAGACGGCCTTATCGCTTAACAGTGATTTCTTCCAGGCAACGTTAGGTTTAGGAAAATTTTACATTGTGACAGTAGAATGCAGGTGGTGAGTAATACGTATAAATACATATACTCAAATACATACATAATAGTACATAAACTTCTGTCGTAACAGAGACATAAAATCATAACAACAACAAGGGAGTTCCCAGACAACAACGTACCTTATAGACAGACATAACATGTAAATAAGGAAAATAGTTTGCATAACGTGATAGTGTTTATAAAGTTAAAAGAACGCTTGACCTTGCACTTGTTATGCATACCTAATTTGTGTACATAAACATAACATACCTAATCTAAATTTCTATCAATAAATACTATTATTATAAAGCGAAGTAGTTTCTTTGTTTATGTATTTAAATGGGCTAATCTCTGAAACTATAAGTCGGATTATAAAAATTCTTTTTTTTATTTTATAGCCAGACTAATTTTGTATTCAGATTTTTCTAGAGGAAGGGGATCTGCTTATTGAGGAGTAAGTAGATTGTCATTTATTACTCGGACTCGATTAGTATTGGCTTTATTTTGGGTAGGTTTCTTGGTAATTAAATTAAATTAAATTTAATTTAAATAAGAAAACGAAAATCAATTTATTTATTTTTATTTTTTTTAAACAACTTTGTTGTAACAAAAAGAAGGTACAAGCAAAGGGCGACCTTATCACTCAAAATGTTTACGATTCATATTATTTATTATATATTTATATTAATATTGAATGGGATACAATTCTTCCCACACTTTAATTCTGTCTTCCTTCAAGTTGGTGTGTACGGTGAGGTCATCTGAGACACGCAGGTACTTGCGGTCATCGGGTTTCATGGCCGGCCAGTTTACGCCCTCCAACTCGGGAACGTCGCCACGAGGATTTGGATCGCTAAAATAAATAAATGTGAATATGTATGCATATAAGTAAATCATTAGTTGATAAGTTACCTAAGCTTCTAAGCTCAGATTCCAGATTGAGTATTTCTATTGGTACATCCAGGTCTGCCTGGTTAGTGGCTAGTTACCACCCTGCCGACAAAGACGTACCAGATTTCCAGATTGAACATTCCACTAGGATGTCCGAGGAAAAGAAACCGAAATATTTACCGTATTTTATTAACCGACAAAAAAAATGGAGGAGGTTTTCAATTCGACACGTATATATATATATATATATATATATATATATATATATATATATATATATATATATATATATATTTTTTTTTTTTAATGTATGACCACGCATAACTTTTTACAGAGTTGACCGATATTGATATTTTTTTTTATTAGAAAGGGCATACTTCCAAGGTGCCATTGTCATCATGATGATGATATCCTGGGTAAATTGAAGGAACTCTTCAAATTTTGGAGGCACGCTTACAACGATTTCGGTCTTTGTCTCGGTATCGGTAGCTTTTTGGCTACTTGTGCCGTATAATATACTATGACAGTATATTACGAGTACGTAACGTGGCGATAAATCACTAAAAAGTAAGAAATAAAAATTTTTAACAAAAAATAGAACCGACGCAAAATGCATTAAAAGTAAAAAATAACTGTGTCATTAAGTAAGTTGCTTTAATTTACTTGAGCATATCTAGGACTCGGTGTCAGCCATTACTTTTTATAACCTAAAACCCACAAACGCTTTACTTTAAATAAATGTTCCTTAAAGGTAGCCATTATCTTGTAATTAAAGGTAAGACATTACTTTTTACTTTTAGGTTGTCAGTAGTTATTTTTTTATTTTATTTCTCATAACAATTTAACTCATAACAAGAATAAAAAAGGTAGGTAGTCATCAAGGTGGTGGTGGTAGGTGTAGTATAAAGATGGACCTATTTCTTTTACGTGGGGAAATCCTCATGGATACCTTCTCGCCATAAGGATGCAAGAAGATTATTACTACCTACTAAAACCCCACGGTGTTCCAGCTCGTCGCCTGTGACTGCATTACGGGAACGTTACGTACTACTACCGTAACCCAGTCAGCGGCACCCGCAAAAGCAAGCACTAATCTAGGGCAAATGGAACCTTAACTAATGAAAATCGCCATGGGAACACTGATAGCGTCTATCTACTTATCTCCGGTGGGCGATAGATTCCCCATACCTATGGTCCGGAGATTCTCGTCAAGGAAGTAAATGGCGGTCCTGAGCAAACCGCCTACGTCCGATTCTCCTGTGGCGAATAGGATGAGAGTCCACGTCTACCTTTCTCAATCACTCTGCCTCTTCTTTCTGCGACATCACAATTCGCAGAAGGAGTATAAAGACGGACCTGACCTAACTGGACTGGTGAAACATGTATAGTGTATATAATCTTGTTTCATAAAAATCTAAAAAAAAATAGAACACAACACTTCTAATTGAATCAAATTACCTACATCCTACTTATAAATCATTATACTTACTCCTACATCATACGTGTTAACTTGCAATAAACTTTATCAATATTGTTTTCACCATTCAGTCAAGTTCCTATTGAGATATATGTATATAAAACGTTGTATATATAAAAGCCTGAAAGATATCTTAGTATTATATTAATTGCTACAATTTACCTATATCTTGCGAAGTTGTACCAGATGCCAGTCATCCTATCAACGAGGACAGCATCTCTTCCCTCAGTTGAGATTGCAGGGAAGGTACTCATCGAAAATAGATAAATCACATCATCGTGATGAGCAACGCCTGAAACGATTATATTCTATCATTAAAATAAAATATAGGACGACAACATTAGATATTTATCATCAACCATTGAAACTCTACTGCTGGACATAGACCTGTAAGAAGGAGGAAAGAATTGCACGTCGGGATCACAAAAGCCATGTTCAGGGTGAACATGGCTTTTGTGATCCCAAAGTGCAATCCTTTCCTCGTACTTAGGTGTAATTTATTTATTCACAATGTTGGTATAGTCTACAATTATACCTATCTATGGTTACTTCGCTCCAAATCCCATCTCCATCGAGGAAAGAGGCATGACCCTGTTAGAAGAATGATACTGATGATACTGATGATAATAATGATAATGATGATGGTTACTTAGCTATGATTCACATATCTGTAGCTTTTGTCGACGTCAACATTGTTGTAGTTATCAAAGATGGTTGGTGTAAATATGTGAAATGTAAAACGATATTAAGTAAAGAATATGAACATATTAAAGGACATTGCCAAAAATTGTATGAAAGTGTACCCTAGGCTGCCCAGTAATGATATATATGTCATTAAATAGTGCAGATTTTCTTTTTACAGAAAAACAAAGTTTTATGTAGCTATGCAGTCGCAGGAAAAAGTTATGAAATTTGAAAAAGTTGACTTTTCGTACTACGACGACGGTCACGTGATTCAGAACACAAAAAATCGATTGAAATTTTTATATTTTTGATATAATTTTAAGTGATTGCTATGAAACATGGGTAGTAGTTTAAAATTCATTGTGTATTTAAATAAAACAGTTAAATATGAGCATAAGTTTGGACAGCCTGGGGCAAATTTTGGCAATGTCCTTTATGTTTCTTTACAGTGTACAGTATATCCAACAAAACATTAAGACATACTTTTTATTAGTACACTACAAAACAAGGAAACAAACAATAAAGTTTAAAAGTTCGCTCAAAAGTTTGTAGCGATTACTTCGAAGCAACCTTAGGAATATAAACAAAGTGGCTAACTAATACACAAACTTTCTCATTAATGTTTTCATGTGGTACTTCTAAATAATGAATGAAATAAATAGAAGTTACATCTGTGTGAATAATTCTAACTAGCACTATTATTTAACATTATGGTAATTAATGTATTTTTTTTATTTTTTATGTGACAGTAACTTTTACAATTCCGAATTTATAACTCAGTTTTGTTGTATTAAAAGACAATATTAGGTGGTCCCATTGACCTCAGGTTAGGAACTGGTTTCCTGGGGATAGGAATCTTCAAATTTTTGAGCACGCTTACAGCGATTTCGGTTTTTGAGTCCAAACCGGTAGCTTTTTGGCTACCATAGTGGCCAAATAATATAATTTTTAAAGTATAGTACAGTTGATAGTGGCGATAAATCACTAAAAAGAAGAGATAGAAATTTTAACCAAAAACTAGAACCGACTAAAACCATAAGAAGTAAAAAATAACTAATGTCATTTAGTTGTTTAATTTACTTAAAGCTTCAAATGCCTTTCCTACGTTCAAAGACGTTATAGAACCCACAAACTGCTTTACTACGTAAAATAAATGTTCTAACTTGACTGGCACCGACTTAATAATAAAAGAACTTATTAGTTATTTTTTACTTTTTAGTGCGTTTTGAAACGGTTCTATTTTTTGTTAAAATTTTTTATCATAGAACAGCTTACCAACTGGTTTCTTGGTGATAGGATCTTCGTAGTAGCTGTGAGCGCCGATGTAGCTGAATTCGTAGTACCAAACCGGATGAGGTGAGTGACGACACATTAGATTGGCCATCCTAAACATAATTTTTAAATCAAAATCAGTTGTTAGTGTTCCACTATCCTTTCTAAGAGCAACCTCAGCTATTATCATCAGTTACTAGATGCAGAGTGTTGGTTCAATGCACTCAAAGCTTCAAATGCCTTTCCTATAAAGAGAGAGAAACTAGAAGTCTAGACGAAGTAACATGAGTAATAGTAATAGAAATAGTATGTTTCATCTACGGAACATATTCTTGGAAGCAATTGGCTTAATTTTCTGGACACACGAGACAGGACAACTTGGATTGTAAATTAAGAAATACAAACAGTAACATTCATTTAAAAGAGGAACTGCTGATTTTCATTTCTGCTCTTCTTGGCAAAATATGCTTTCCAAACTGGCGTCTAGAGTCAATCTGCATTGAGCAACTTGCCTTTTTAAAAGTGCTAGCAGTCTACTTAGACCAAATAAAATCGCAGTAGGATGAAACCCATTGGAAAAGGAGGAGAATGTCATAAAAATGAAAGGAAAAATAAATTACAGGCGATCTGAGGTCGGGAAGGGGTAGAGGGTGAGGGTTTAGGGGTAAAAAACGGTTTTCTCGATTTCCGGCAAAACTAAAAGTCCTACGGAAAAGAGTTGAATGGCAAAGTTGTAGGTAATAAAAAGATCTAAAACTTTTGTTTCTACACTTTTTTCACATAATCTCAAAATTTATGTGAAAAAATCATTCTCCTCATTTTCTGATGGGTTTCATTCTACTGGGTTTTTCTTGTACTTGTTGTTAATTTTAAGGCCAATTGCATTGGAGTAACTTGACATAAATTAATTTGAATATTAATTTAAGGATCGTACCTGTGAACTGGAAAGCTTACTACACTATCCATGAACAACAAGCCTAGATTCTCAGCACTCTCAGAGTCATTCCGTAGTGGCTGGTTGTTAAGGTATGCTGAAAATAGTTTCTGGGTAGCGCATGATGAATTTTCTCTCGGCAATATGAATGTTATTGGCGCTATTCTATCCCATTCTGCATTCATTTGGTCCATGTATGTCTGGTTTCCTAATATAGCTGTAAGTTTATTAATATCCAAAATTTTATAATTGTATGTAAGTGTAACTAGTTGTGTTATATATCTTCAACTTCCAGAAAGTGACTTGGCTTTGATTGTAATCGTGAGGTGAACAGAAAAGCGCTTATGAAACGGAAGGAGTGCTAGCAAAGTAAAAACATGTTTTTGAACATGTCATAAAACGCCGCAATAATGAATCATGCATTTTGCACACACGAAAATACATGATTCGTTGTCACGTTCCGCCAGAGCTCAGTGTGCAAGCGAGAGAAGGAAATAAGCAGGAAACAGCTTAAGAGAGGCACAATTGGCCTAAGCGTTCGGCTAGTAAGTTTGGACCGCTAGCAATTTTCCATCAATGCTTTCTTATTATCGTCTGTAAACCGACTTTACTAAAATATCATTTGTGGTTGGTATGCAATTTTTTTTTCTAAAGAGGTTATGATGTCATATAGCACCCCTGTATAACTCTTAACAATTTAATTTTATGCGTTTCTGCTATGCTGAGGTTCCTTTAATTGAAGTACACTAATGCGTCACTTTACAACTACACCGAAAGCTAAGCCACCTCTTCCTCATAATACAATGTAATATGCATACTGAAAGCTTTCCAGAAGAACTCGTCCCTCGCTTGACTGATGATGTAAGGAACAGCGTGCATTCTCCCTTCTCTGATAGCATCCAGTGGTTGTATTGTCAAGAACCGTTCCTGGCCAAAATCTTTTTCTACCACAGGCGACCAAATCACAATAGGGTTGTGGGCGAATTCCTGTTCATTATAATTAATTATTTTCATTTGTCATTTAGGTTAGTAGTTAAAGGTATGTTATTTTTGATGGATGGTTTGGCATTTTTATTACACCAAAGCATTTTTATGTGCCATGTAAAGGAACCTTAATTCAATAAGCTCTTTCAGCTTAACACACCAAGGCGCAGCTCTATTAGGTATTAGAGTCATGCACTTGTTTGTTACCTTATAACATTATAAGGTACTAGCTTATACCTAATGTCGGAATGACATCAGCCGTTTTTATTTTATTTTAATAAAAATTGGTTTTCTGTAAAGTCGGTTTACTGACGATAGTTGAACGTAACAATGTCTTATAGTAGGGGAGCCCAGGATGTTAAATGGGGATTTACTCGAGCGTCGTAGAGACTTATTGGGTTGCAAAGCTTAGGTGATAAGAAGAAAAAAATGTTATATTATATATACCTTTACATCGGTGGGGGAAGCGGCTATAAACTTTTAGATATGTAAAAAAAACTGTTGCATGGACATCCTCGAGCGCGTCAGATATTGATAGCATCAATGCCCTACATATTTGTGTTAATGTACGTATAATAATCTGATCGTTTGCATGATGTGGTTGGTTGTATGTAAGGGTTGAAAATAAAAAAAAAAAATTTAATCGAGCGCGTCAGATTTTCTAAGGGAGTGTTAAGTGCGCCACAAAAAAGCTCTCATTCACTAATCTGACGATTTCGATGGGACGCAAACTTGCGGCCATTTTCATAATGTGCAAAAAAAATTCGCCATTTTGAAATACTCAAGCGCGTCAGATTAAGATATATATGGTTCATCTTTATGTTCTAAACGTACTATCCTATAATCTGACGATTATCTAGAGGGATTCGCTTAATCTGACAAAAAAAAATTAGAAAAACGGTTCACCTTAAAGGCCATCCCTGCAACTTCCCGCTAATTCCATTCCTGGGCGCTTAAAATTGTACTTATGACATTTTTGAGTTCA
This sequence comes from Mycalesis mineus, assembly GCA_034621355.1. Lineage (NCBI taxonomy): Eukaryota > Metazoa > Arthropoda > Insecta > Lepidoptera > Nymphalidae > Mycalesis > Mycalesis mineus. Next base: position 11,290,418 of record CM067882.1, read on the forward strand.
AAGAAATAATATTTCTATGCATTTGAGCTCTCCCAGCTCGAAAGTCTGATAGAAGTTTCAAAAAACCGCAAATAACTTTTGAATGGATCAAGCAATTTTCACGCGGTTGACGGCATTCGACGCAGTTTTATAATCCTCATAAGTAATTTTGCAATTTTTATTAATCGAACGACAAATTTCGGAGTAATCCCGAAAAAACACTTTTTCGGGTTTCTTTCGTTCACGATATCTCTCAAACGAATCAACCGATTTTAACCAGTTTGGTGGCAATCGACGTGGTTTTTCAAGCTCAAAGGCGGATTAGTTTTAAAAGTTGATCGATAAGGCCGTTCAAAAGTTATTCCAAAAAAACCACTTTGTAAAAAATTTTTTTTTGAGATTTTTCAAAATTTCTCAAAATCCGAATCGGTTCAAATTCACAGGAAATCTAATTTTGAGAGAAATATTTAGAACGCCGTTTAGTAAATTCCGATCGGTTTAGTCGTTCAAAAGTTATAAGCGAGTCACATAGTCACGCACACACACATGGCGTCATGGCAGCAGAAACCAGAGTGGGGACGGAGTGATAGAGTAATAGATAGAGAAAGAGTGAGAGAGGAATAGAAACGCGGAGAAGGAAATATAGACATCACGCAGCTGCACCCATTTAACTTTATCGACAAATTTTCGTTATTTCGGCTTGCGGAAATCGTCAGATTATATATTTTTCATTATTCTTGAATTATTTCCTTCAAATTAAAAAAAAATTAGCTACGCTCGAGAATGTCAACTTGACATTTTTTTTTTACAACTTTGCTGCACTCCCCTTTCTTTACGTCGCTCTCAAATTGTCAGATTAGTGGAATATACACTTTTTTGGATGTAATTAACTCACCCTACCTTAATCTGACGCGCTCGAGAATTTCTGATGGTCAATTTTTTTTTACTAATCTGATCCTGTATCCTTCACGTGCGGCCTTAGATATGGGCCTCATGTTTCGTGGAGGTACTTAACCGGGTACAAGGTATCCCCCTGTATATTAATCTGCCGCGCTTTAGTAAATCCCAAAATCCCCGCTTGGGCTCCTCTACCATTAAGAAAATACTGATGGAATGGTAGCATTTAATTGGTTATTAAAATTTTTAATTTAACTATATTTTTATAAATATTAGTTTAAATTAATATAATAATTGATTTTGATTTTATAAATTTACATTTTAAATTTATAATAAATATATTAATTTATAAATGTATTAATTTTTAATTTAAAATTAATATATTTAATAACTATATTTAATAGACGGATGTCGAACGCTGCCAAACGCAAAGGCCGATTGTGCTTCTTTGTCGCTCGTTCCGCGCTCTCGCTTGCATTTCAAGCCTTACATGGAACGCCTCAAAGCGAGGTAACGACGCATGACCTCATGTTTTTTCGCGCGTGCAGCCGGCTCTATCGAATTATAAGACGTTGTCACGTCAATATAGAAAATACCCGCGACAATTTGAATTCTAGTACATTCAGAGCCAAACAGACATTTCGGAATAGATTTAATACATCTATACATAACAGATTTGTGTTTACAACAGTAATAAGTCCGAGTAATAAGGTAAAGAGTTACATTAAATCCTTTTAAAGAGTCTCCGAGCTCTCGCGCTGTTTTCGTCCTCAGGCAGTCAACGATAACCTTAGAGTTGTCAGTGGGGCAGTTCAATAAACGTGCTTGCTTCTTTGCCAATTTGTATAGGTTATCTGGTGAAGCCGACGGGTATAGTGGTGAGCCACTCATTGAAATGGCACGATGAAAAAGACCTGAAGAAAAAATCACAAAATATTGTAAACTATCTATTTTAAACTAAACTATTCCTGTAAACATTATCAATGTTATACAAACATTTATTGTACGTAAAAGATAAAATTAATATAACTCTTTTATTTTTTTAAATGAATGAATCAGAAATGAGGAGATCTGCAGAAGAACCAAAGTAACCGACATAGCACAGCGAGTCGCAGAACTGAAGTGGCAATGGGCGGGGCACGTAGTTCGAACAGCTGATGGACGTTGGGGGCCCAAGGTGGTAGATTGGCGACCCCGCACCGGAAAGCGCAGCGTTGGTCGACCCCCAACCAGGTGGACTGACGACATCAAACGTGTCGCAGGAAGCCGCTGGCAACAGGCGGCTCGAGATCGTTGTGTTTGGAAGTCCCTAAAAAAGGCCTATGTCCAACAGTGGACGTCTACAGGCTGGTAATGATGATGATGATGATTTTTTTAATTCCTTGTCTGCAATCACACCTAATAGTAACTGATGATGCGATCTAAGATGAAAACGGGGTAACTTGTTGGGAGTAGGATGAAAATCCAGACCCCTTTCAGTGTCTGCACAACATCATACCTAAAAGCTTAATCGCTTGGCGGTGCGTCTTTGCCGGCAGGGTGGTACCTAGCCACGACCTAAGCAACAAAGCCTCCCACCAGCCAGACCAGTTAAGAAAATCTCAATCGGCCCTGCCCGAAATCGAACTCGGGATCTCCATCTTATAAATCCACCGCGCGTTTCACTTCGCTACGGAGGCCGTCAGAAAAATGTAGAATTGTCTGATTTAATTTCTTTCTTGTTTCTTCTTTGCTCGGCAGATACACATCAAAATTCTGACTTAATTTTCTTTTTTCCAAACAAATCAAACGTATATATACTTGTTGAGCTTACAGTGCCGTGGGAAACAAACATCCCTAAAGACCATGTATTCAAAGTGAATAAATACTATGACCTTACTAATGAGCTAACTAAAAATGGCTATGTGGTTAGTTTATACGCGGTAGAAGTGGGTGCGATGGGTATATCATTGAAGTCTCTCTACAACCTGCTAAAAGACTTTGGCCTTACTAGAAGTGCAGTAAGCTCCATATTGGAACGAGTGTCCAAAGCTGCTCTAGTAGGGTCCTTCCGAATTTGGCTGGGCAGGGAGAACAACTTGAACAGAGGTGGTGAGTGTTGACGCGCGTCACTAAGGGTACCCTTAAACCTACACCCGTGTCACAAGTCACGGGCTCTGTTCGGAATTTTTCTCTCAGCCACGCGATGGACCCGGCACCCGCACGGTGAATCCATGGAATGCTAAGATATTCGTCTCTCATGTTGAATTAAAATTACCTTTAGACATGGGTGAGATCATATGCAGCATCACACTTTTAGAACCCGCACTACAGCCAGCAATCGTAATGCTGTTGGGATCACCACCAAAAGCTGCAATATTACGCTGTACCCATTTAAGTGCTGCTACTTGATCCTTTAAACCATTGTTTCCGGGAGCCTGCTCATCTCCTGTGCTGAGAAAACCTGCGCAAAATATAACAGTGTTAACATTGAAACTGTAGATGTAACTAAAATATGAGTGAATGAATGAACGTTCCAATTATGTATATTCAAGTTGAGAAGGATAGATCATCAATAGGCTTTCATGAAGCAGGTCGATGCCAGGTACCCAGGTAGGTATGATGCGACAAAGAGAAAACCTGAATAGAGCTGGTAGTTTATGTCAGGTGTCGAGCTCTAAAAGGAGCTCCTTATAACACAATATCTTTTTTTTTAAACCTAGCTAGTTCGAATAATGTAGCATACAAAATTTCATGAAAATTGTAGCCGTTTCCGAGATTCAGTTTCTATATAATAATTGCTCGTTTAAAGGTAAGTAGGTACTATACATACATACATATCATCACGCCTTATTCCCGTAGGGGTAGGCAGAGACCACATCCCTCCACCTGCCACGGTACTTGCATACTTCTGTAGCCCCTTTCATTCTCATTAATCCTTTCATACAAGTTCGTCGGTTTAGGGTACTCTTGACCTGGCCATTATTTAAAATGTCCTGAATTAGGTCTAGGAACACTCGTCTAGGTCTTCCCTTCAAACATTTCCATTCACCCTCGCCTCATAAATCCCTTTTGTTAATCTTCTGTCATCCATTCTCTCTGCATGCCCAAACCATCTAAGCATCCCTGTACTCCATTTACACCACACTTTTCTCATATCATACTAATGCCGATGAAGTAGGTACCTGCTGGATACTTTTTTGGAAATTAAACATTTTATAAAAAATACCCTAAGCTAGATCGAATAATCGTCCCTGAAACCCCCTGCATACACAATCGTTGGAGCCGTTTTGGAGACTAATCATAATATACAAGAAGAAGACCAAAGGGCAAAGTTACCAAGCGAGCCAAGTCTATAGTTGATGGTCACAAGCACGATGTCTCGGTCTAGCAGGTAGTGTGGACCAGCCCGGTCGCTTCGCCCCGATAATGAGTAAAGTCCACCAGCATGGATGTAGAAAATTACGGGCAACGCTTGAGATCTGCAAAAATCCACTTACAAAGTAGTTACTTCATTACCGACCGTAGTGTTTACTAGAGGACGCTTGGGGTTTCACCCACGTTTAGCGTAGTAGTCGTTCTTGTAGAAATATAAGTTACAACTGACCAGGAATCAGCTACGGTATGCCATAGCAACTACACAGGTCATTATAGCATTAGGTCTTAGCTTTGCAAAATGGGTATCTCTGAGGATCATATCTGCAGGGTTTGCAATGAAAATATAGAGTTCACTAGCAGTCGCCCGCAACTTCGTCCGCGTGAAAACCTCTTAGGTACGCTTTTAATTTTAAAGACAGACTTTCATATAAAGTGTGCTCTTTCCCCGCTACCCCTCTCAATTTAATTTTTTGATAGTTTCCCGTGAAGCAATATCCTCCGTCCCGTCCCGTGTACTAAAGATCTACATTTTTGTTAAACATTGTACGATATTACAGTACATTAACATTAACAATATATATTTATGGCAAGCTGATGTGTATAGCTTGTATTAAATTGTCTATTTAACTTTTGTGTCTAGCTTTCATAATAAACAAAATAATTTACAATCCGACATGCCGATCTCGAGATTAGCCCGTTTAAACAAACGAACAAACTTTTTCGTATATTATATAAATATGATCTGCCATGCCAAATAAATTTAAAAAAAAGATCGAAGATCGAATTCTCAAAGAATATCAGTACCAAAAAGTAGACCCTTATTCAGTACGTATAAAAACACGGAAGAGGTCAACTTAATTTGGACGATATAGCGGCAGTGTCGTTTTTTAGAAAAATTGTAATATCTCCGAAACGATATAACTATGATCACTCGGATATATATAACTATGACAAAAACTATGATAACTCGGGTAATATATGCAATACAAATATAAAATATAGCCTATAACACTCACCGATAACGTAGCATTCTACTGGTGAAAGAATTTTTAAAATCGGATCAGTAGATCCGAAGATTAGCCCCGACAGAACTTTATTTACAAACTTACAAACTTAAAAACTTTACCTCTTTATAATATATAGATGAAACACATATTGTTTGAATGTGACGGACTGGCTAGAAAGCGAATGGATCTCATGGGGGTGGCATATCCTCTATCGGAACATTAACGTGCCTCCAACTTGAAAGCAACCATCCAACTCCCTAAGAGTGGGTGTTTGAACTGATATAGATGAGGTAAGGGCGGGGCACCAGTATAGAAAATCGAAATCGACTCAGATTGGAAATCTGACGTGACGACCTCCGTGGCGCAGTGGTATGCGCGGTGGATTTATAAGACGGAGGTCCTGGGTTCGATTCCCGGCGGGGCAGATTGAGATTTTTCTTAATTTGTCTTGGTCTGGTTGGTGGGAGGCTTTTGCCGTGGCTAGTTACCACCCTACCGACAAAGACGTACCGCCAAGCGATGTATCGTTCCGGTACGATGTCTTGAAAAAACCGCAAGGTGTATATTTCAGTCCTACTCCTAACAAGTTAGCCCGCTTCCATCTTAGATTGCATCATCACTTAACATCAGGTGTGATAGCAGTCCAGCGCCAACTTGTAGTCATTAAAAAAAAAATGGGCTTCAGACCTCTGTCATATGAGTCCACCGCGTATACTAACCACTACGCCATAGAGGCCGTATATTTTTTTAAGGCTTTAGAAATATTTTATTTATATTTATTTCAATAAATTTTGTTTTTGAAACTGATTACATCACAACACAAAAGCGCCTAACTGATTGCTTATAACTAATATCTACAAGTACTTATACTAATGTACAGTGCAGTACATTACATATAGAGTACATTACGTATAGAGTATATACAATATCAAAATTAGATTTAGCTTTTTTTTTATCGCTATTAAAGCGGGCAAACGAGCATGCGGGTCACCTGATGTTGAGTGATTACCGCCGCCCATATACATTTGCAACACCAGAGGCACTGCTAATGTGTTGCCGGCCTTTGAGGAATTGGTTTATTCGCCCCTTAAATATGGGTGTATTTAAGGGGTGTTAAAATTAGCAGGAAATACCGCAGCAGGAAGTTGGTTCCAGATTCTGCAGAAATTACCTAGAAAATTTAGTGGTTGTAGAAAAGTATATGTATAGGCATAGAAGTTATTTACCTGTTCTCCTTAAGTGGAGTGTATACGTTAATAGTGAGACAATCCTCATCAACTGGGTATCCTGGTCTGGTAGGCTGCGGACACGCTGGCGCATCTTCACTAGCATCGACAGGGTCTTTGTAGGTGAGAATTAGTTGTGGAGGCTGAAAATATCTGAGCTATACTAAATAGTCACTTAGAATTACCTATGTCATTTATTAAGCTAGGTATAATAAAAAAGCAGGACTCATTGTTTTGTTCTGCCGGAGCCGATCGTGCAAGTGAGAATGCGGAACAAGCGATAGAGAGGCACAATCGGCCTAAGTGTCCGACGTTATCACCGTCCGTAAACCGACTTTATTCGCAACTACTTCTTTAATATGACTCAATTTATCGTTGATAAGATCAAATGACATCAGATTAAAGATCTTAATAAGATATGGTCTATTTATTTGTAATAATGTCTAGCTAATATGAAACTGTAGTCCGAACCGTATAGATCGGCAATAAAGGGCGATGAACCCTCAAAAGTAATGGAATATTGTACCGACTCTATAGAGTCATATTTATGCTGGTTCACTATTATTAGCCTATTCACGATTCTCTTTTCCGCCACTCCTTGTAGGAATTGGGATATGGAACGTAGATTCAGCACGCTGTTTTTTATGCTGTTTGTTTTGTGACAATTAGCTTTGGAACGGTAAATGGTTAGAATGCTGAAACAAAGGTATTCTCGTGCATATCAATCAATTGAAGTCTACAGCTAAATAAAGCTTTTTGTTATCACTTCATGACCATGACCCATGTCTAACGTAAATCGCTATTGACACATCAAACAAACAATGAAACAACTAAAAGCAATCTTGATAAAATACCTGAAATCTTAATTTTCCAACCGGTGGCTCAGCGTAACGAATGCCGCGGTAAGTTTCAAACTTTCGGCCGCGACGAGTCACATTGTATCCTCCACGAAATTCTCCAGAAGAAGATACGACTGTCGGCTGATGAGATTCTGTTAAGATAATAGTAGATATTTCAGGAGACACGACAAAATAATCGTTAACAAAGTAAAGGCAGTGGAAGTTATCTCTGTTAACTACACAATAGTTATCACTGTTTTACATTAATAAAATAATTGTATAGGTAAATGGTTTATGAATTGAAAACACCTTTTAGCTTACAAGTATACATTTTACTTAAATCTCTATAATGTTAGAAATTCTTAAATTACACTAAAAAAATAGTGAATAAGTATTTACGTAAGTATAGTAACTTCAAGTCATCTTTGCGCGCGTCTCTATATTTGGGTAGCCCTTAAATGTATAATTACAGACAGTGCCCCGCACACAAATGAATTGAACTATCTATAATTTATAATAAAAAAATAATATCGGGCTACTTTTCTAAGGTAATATCTGTCTAACATGATTAAAGAATTTGTGACGTATAGATGAGTCAACTCACCTTTTGATTCCCTTATGCTCTGACCTTCACGGCGTGCGAGAGTGTGGTCATAAGCATATGCACCAAGACCGACACACACTAGTAAAGTATATTTTAACAACCGTCTCATCTTGTGGTTTGTTTTGCACTAACAGGAAAGCTCCGTAATCTGGTTTATAAGTAACTACTTGTCGGCATGTATGCTCATAATTAATTAACAAGTTATCAACTTCTATTTACGAAATACGTATCACTGAATCATCACAAAATCTCTAAAACTATACAGATGATTTAATTGTAAGTCATTTCGCAATATAGATACTCATACTGAACAGGAACAATGTGTCTAGTATTTACTTTTGCATAAATTAAGAGTGTATCATGGGTTGAAAATCGAAAAATGTTGAGCTTTGTAGATTTAAAAAATGCGCTTACTTTATAAATCAAAAGTTGTAAAACTCATCCTTGATACAAAACTCAAGTTCTTGCGAAGCCTTATAATTTGTAACAATATATCAAATGAAAAATGTATGTGATGTATTACACTTTGTAGAAATTCTTACAGCTGCAATTGCAAGAAAGAATTATTTCCTTTAAACAAGCCAACACTTGCTTTAAGGAAAATAATGTCGTTTATTGATAACGAACTATTACTTACGCTCGTAAAATATATTTTAAGTATGTAGGTCTTTAGATTAGTCTACAAACTTCAAGTTACTCAGCGAGCTATGCTAGGAATTTCTTTAAAGGATAAAATCCGGAACGAAGTGATTCGTCAAACAACTAAAGTAACCGTCATAGCTCTCAGAGCTAGTAGGTGCTTTGAAGTAGCCGTGGGCTGGTCATGTCTGTCGAACGACAGATGGTCGTTGAAGTCGTAAGGTTCTAGAGTGGAGACTGCGGCTCGGCAAGCGGAGTATAGGGCGTCCCGCAACTACATAGATGGAGCGATGACATCCGGAAAGTGGCTGGCTCCAATTGGATGGAGTGGTTTACGCGGCTAAAAGGAGGTTATGTCCAACGGTGGATGCACAATGGCTGATGATGATTATGATGAGATCTTTAAGAATATCTACAAATGCACTATTATTGAGCTGTGTAGATCACAGATCAAACAACGCAGAGCTTCTAGCGCTGATGAATATAATCTTTTCCATTTCGAAAATAACTGAAAAAGAAAACCGATTTTTTATTTACAGTTAAATATGTACATTGAATTAAATATTTACAATTAAATAAATAAAAAAGTAAAAGCTTTAAACACTACAATATCCTAAACTATATATAATATATTAAACAATAAAAATAAAAAAAAAACCGGTAAAAAAACTTAGGCGTCATAATATTCCTCCGAATTGGTGTCGAGCGGTAAAGTGCCCAGAAGGCTGGCAGCATTGCCACGTTGAATGGCAATGCTGCCGAAAAAGATATGATAAAGATATAGGTACTTAGAGTACAAAAGTTTGGATACTTGGAAGTTTGATATAAGTAATTAGCTACCATAGATTTTAATATAAATTAATTATGATTAATTTGTATGTAGTTACTATTATATTGATGTATAGTTTCTTCTATTATGGGCTCAATTTACCAAATATTTTAAGAGTTATAAGATAGAAATTAAGGGAGTGTAAGGATACCAAAGATTCAAGCTACTCCCTAAAAGATTTTCGAAGTGCATAATTTTCTGCTATAAACTAACCTAAACTGGTTTAATCTGACGTGCTAGTTAGTATTTTTGATGATCGACATTATTTAACATTTTAACGGTATTCAATAACATGACAGGTAGGTATCGTCAGAAAAAGAAGAAGAAAAACTTTATTGTACACAAACCTAATAAGAACTAACTAAAACATAAGAAAATCTAAAAGTAAATATATGTATATAATAAATAATTCTAAAAAGAATTATTTTTATTTCCTGTGCGATGTTGTCATCCAAGACTGTGTAATGAATGTTAAACATAAGTTTAGCATTTCAATTGCTTTTGTTACCCATGATCAAAATATAAATAAAGTCTAGAAAATACACCCGACACAAAATGAAGTAATATACTTACATTCATAATTATGTAAGTACTTCATTACATTTAAATCACCACAGCCATCACAAGTTGAGATTTAAATGTAAATGCCTACTATTGATTAAAATTTAACATCTCATATGTTTTGATTTATGTAATATTAATAACAAAAATACAGAAAAGAAACTAAAATCCGTAATTTAAAATTACTTAAAATTAATTATTTGAAAGCCGAAGAAATCGATACGCATTTTTATTTAAGAGCTTTTGACGACTTTCGTGGGGCAGTGGTATGCACGGTGGATTTATAGGACGGAGGCCCTAGTTTCGATTCCCGGCGGGTCAGATTGAGATTTTTCTTAGTTTGTCTTGGTCTCGCTGGTGGGAGGCTTTCGCCGTGGCTAGTTACCACCCTACCGACAAAAAAACAAAAAACCGCCAAGTGATTTAGCGTTCCGGTACGATGTCGCGAAGAAACCGATAGGGGTGTGGACTTTTATCCTACTCCTAACAAGTTAGCCCGCTTCCATCTTATATTGCATCATCACTTAATATCAGGTGTAATAGCAGTCAAGGGCCAACTTGTCATCATTAAAAAAAAACAGCTTAGGTACAAACTGATCATCACATTTCATTAGGTAAAGAAAACAAAATTTCGATGAACTATTTTATTAAAGAATAATGATGGTATTTATTTAAATAATAAAATTAACTTTCAAATATAAATATCACATAACTTCATATTTATGAAGGACTCAGGTACGAGTACTTCTATTAATATTTGATTGGGTACAGCTCTTCCCACACTTGCATTCTATCTTCCTTCATATTGCTGTGTATGGTCCACTCGTCGTCAATCCGCAAGTATTTGCGATCGTCTGGCTTCATGGCTGGCCATTGCAGACCTTCCAGCTCGGGGATATCGCCTCGGGGATTGGGGTCCCTGGAATTACAATACTTGTTACTGCTACAGCAGATTTGGTGAACTACGACGAGATATCCTATGGTTATTCCTTCTGAATCGGTGTAAGTTTCACAATTTTAGCCATTTCAAAATACGAATTTGGTTTTATCGTCTTGGAAGTTGAGGTATATGAGTTAATATGATAAATATAAAAATAAAATATTCGCAATTGAACATTATAGAGGAAGCGTGAAACGTACATAGTGGGTGTTCTGTCAGATCTAGGTGACTTTGTCGCTTAGATTGGGTGGCTTAGCGCGGAAAATAACAAAATAAATAATCTATTTATTATGAATTTCCGCAAAGTAACGCCTGCTTTTGTCTATTAATACCTATAAATCAAAGTGTTTGCAAATAATATGGGTTTTGTTTCCGGATTATGAAAATTGAAATCAACGCCTTGACTTTATTAAAAAGTAAGTTTATGTCGCAGTCATCTTTAAAATTTGCATATTCCGAGTTAGATATTGCAGAAGTAGGTATACGTATAAGTTTTAAATGTTGTTACAATACCTAAACGAGATCTATTTCTAAATCAAGTATAAAGTTGTCAATACTTTTTATTTTTTTATTAAAAAGAATAAAAAGTTACCCGAATCTGGCGAAGTTGTACCACATTCCGGTCATCCTATCCACAAGCACTGCATCGCGACCCTCGGTGGAGATGCCAGGGAATCTGAAGCTCAGGGGGAACAAGTAAATCAAGTCATCGTGATGCGCCGCGGCTGGAACAAAATATCATCATCATCATTATCATTATGGAGCGTAGACCCACCACACTGTTCCAAAGCAGGCCGGCAATGTTTCATAAATTAGCGATCACTATCCGATGTTAATGATAGTAACCGGGGCCGACTGCTTAACGTGCTCTCCGAAGCACAAGGGTATAACATCACCAACTTCCATATTTCGGGCATAATTTTCTGTAAATTTCTCATATGAAAGAAAAACTTCATAATCTTTTTTCAAAAGTAACTTACCGACAGGTTTCTTAGTGACAGGATCTTCGTAGAAGCTGTGGTTGCCGACATAGCTGAACTGGTAGTACCCAACAGGGTGTGGAGAGTGCCGACACATAAGGTTTGCCATCCTATTAGACGTAATATTGATGTCGTTAAACATAAATTACTTTTAGTGATTTTTACATTGTATTCTAATATATTCGACTTTCTCCCATAAATAATACACGTATGAAAAGCACTATAAAATCCCGGAAGACTTAGCTATTACGACATCTAGACCGGACATATTTCTTTTTTCCAAACAAATCAAACGTATAGTACTTGTTGAGCTTACAGTGCCGTGGGAAACAAACATCCCTAAAGACCATGTATTCAAAGTGAATAAATATTATGACCTTACTAATGAACTAACCAAAAATGGCTATGTGGTTAGTTTATACGCGGTAGAAGTGGGTGCGAGGGGTATACCAGCGAAGTCTCTCTACAACCTGCTAAAAGACCTTGGCCTTACTAGCTCCATATTGGAACGAGTGTCCAAAGCTGCTCTAGTAGGGTCCTTCCGAATTTGGCTAGGCAGGGAGAATAACTTGAACAGAGGAGGTGAGTGTTGACGCGCGTCACTAAGGGTAGCCTACACCCGTGTCACAAGTCTCGGGCTCTGTTCGGAGTTTTTCTCTCAGCCACGCGATGGACCCGGCACCCGCACGGTGAATCCATGGAATGCTAAGATATTTGTCTCTTTAAAAAATTATCTCGCTTGCCACAGGCGGCTCAGGATCGTTGTGTTTGAAAGTGCCTAAAAAGGCCTATGTCCAGCCGTGGACGTCTACCGGCTGTTAATGATGAAGATTCTTATATATAAAGATAGAGTCACAGATTTTATCGATACTCTGCTCTTTTAAAAATAACGAAGACATGACAATCTTAAATTCTTAGGCAGAATAAGGAAATGCAGATCATTACCACCTCGATCAATATCGAGCCAGCCCTCGTGCCCGTGGTAGAATTACTACAAATAGCAAGTGTAAAATAAGCTTGCTTGTAATAAACGAATTTAAATTTGTATACTCAGTGCATCAATTTGTGAATCCAGAAATATATTGAGTGTGTACCTATGAACAGGGAAGCTTTCAATGGAGTCCTGGTACAATAATCCAAGATTTTTAGCACTCTCTGCATCATTCTTGAGCGGTTTGTCGTGCAGGTATGCTGTGCGTAGTCTCTGCGCCGGATATGTTGCGTTTTCTCGATCCAACATGAATGAGATTGGAGCTACTGTCTCCCATTCAGCATTCATTTTATCAGTGAGAGTTTTGTTTTTCAAAACATCTGCAAAGTGTCTTATTATTGTAGGATTAATGACATATAAGAATTCAATCAAAAGTTTCAACATTCATTATCGCCTTACAAAACAGGGCCAGCAGGCCTATTCTCTGACTTCGTTTAAGTTAGCCATACAGTTAACGTCAAAACAATGATAGCAGCATTTATTAACGAAAATCACGTCAATGAAAACGACAAATAGTGAGCACGAAATCACGTGACTTGAGAATTACTAACAAAAGATAGTTAGTAATGCTCGTGCCTATATCTATAGAGATAGTGGACAGGCCAGCTGGACTCCATCTTTCAATTTGAATTTATATTTTATGTAAACGTTTTGAATTTAGTGTCTTACTAAATGCCATCCAGAAAAACTCATCCTCCGTCTGGCTGATGATATGTGGAACAGCGTGCATCTTTCCCTCGCGAATGGCGTCCACTGGGTCTATTGGCATAAACCTCTCCTGACCAAAATCTCTCTCTATGATCGGCATCCAAATTCCAACGGGGTCAAAACCAAATTCCTACAAATTAAGAAAGGTTAAAATATTGCAATAAAACTAATAAAAATATTATTGTTTACACAAAACAGCTTACGTAGAATCCTGGTAAAGATGTTCCAATATCTCTCCAAGGTTTAGTTTTAAGGCAGTCAATGATAACTTTGGAATTGTCTGTGGGACAATTCAATATTGCAGCTTGTCTAACAGCCAAACGATAGAGGTTATCTGGAGTGGGACCCTTGTAGAATGGAGAGCCGCTCATAGAAATCCCTCGGTGGAAAAGACCTGTTATAACAATTTGATCTTTATATTTAGGAACAAATAATCTACTTTCAGGTTTATTGTAGATAAGAGTTACATACCTTTAGACATAGGAGAAATCATATGCAGCATGACACTTATAGATCCAGCGCTGGTCCCTGTTATGGTAACGCTGTTGGGATCTCCACCAAATGATGCAATATTCCTTTGAACCCATTTAAGTGCAGCAACTTGATCTTTATAACCATTGTTACCAGGAGCTAGTTCGTCACCAGTGCTCAGAAAACCTGTAACAGTTTATCAATCAGAAAATCTTGATTCAGGATACATTGCTAATCATTGTTCTGCTATAAATCCAGAATTTATCAACTTGGTATCTTCGTTTTTATTTGGGAATATGAAGGTCTTATTATTTCTTTTAATTACTTTCTTATTTCCCTAATATTTATTTGAAAATATAACAGGAATTAGAGTTTATAAGAAGTTAACAATTTTTAAGAATCGGGAAACATAACGGAATTGTACAGTATCAGGTATATGTCGATTATTTCTTCTGTTTGACTGTCAGTTCAACTCAACAAAATGTCGTTTGGGAATTCGATTTCTGTTACATCCGCTTTGCAGCCGTTGTACATCGGATTCGAAACTTATATGGAATTTTATTAATTACTCTAAAGATTAGAAAGAAGAGCATTTACCGAGCGAGCCAAGTCTGTAGTTGATAGTGACCAGTACAACATCGCGGTCCAGCAGATAGTGTGCACCAGGGATGTCACTTCGTCCAGTCATCGAGTAGAATCCTCCCGGGTGGATGAAGAAAATGACGGGCAGTGGTTTAGTCCTAGGAAACAAAGGGAATATTAGTTTGGCCCAAACTTTGACTATGGCTTTTAGTAATAAAATAGTACTAATGCCAATCAACGTAAACCTAATAATCATCATCATCATCATTATCAGCCAATGGACGTCCACTGCTGGACATAGGCCTTTTTTAGGGACTTCCAAACACAACGATCCTGAGCCGCATGTGCCCAGCGGCTACCTGCGACCCGTTTGATGTCGTCAGTCCACCTGGTAAGGGGTCGACCAACACTGCGCTTTCCGGTGCGGGGTCGCCATTCTAGCACCTTCGGCCCCCAACGTCCATCAGCTGTTCGAACCACGTGCCCCGCCCATTGCCACTTCAGTTCTGCGACTCGCTGAGCTATGTCGGTTATTTTGGTTCTTCTGCGGATCTCCTCATTCCTGATTCGATCACGCAGAGATACTCCGAGCATTGCTCTTTCCATCGCCCGCTGAGTGAATCTGAGCCTTCTTATGAAGCCCGCAGTTAGCGACCAAGTCTCGGATCCGTATGTCATCACTGGCAACACGCACTGTTCGAAGACCTTCGTCTTCAGGCACTGAGGAATTTTGGACGAAAAGATGTCACGCAGTTTCCCGAACGCTGCCCAACCGAGTTGGATTCGGCGGTTCACCTCTTTCTCGAAATTGGACCTACCTAACTGGACCATATGCCCTAGGTATATATACTCGTCTACAATTTCGAGTGCAGAATTTTCAACAATAACTGGGTGGAGCGAAACATGAGCATTACACATGATCTTTGTCTTGCTCATGTTCATTTTAAGGCCCACCTGTTGAGAAACTCTGCTGAGGTCATTGAGCATATTATTAAGGTCATCTAGAGATTCTGCCATTATCACTACATCGTCGGCAAACCGCAGTTGAGTGAGGTACTCGCCATTGATGTTGATGCCAAGTCCGTTCCAGTCCAAGAGCTTAAAGACGTCTTCCAATGCGGCGGTAAATAGCTTCGGGGAGATAACATCTCCCTGTCGCACTCCTCGCTGCAATTGGATTGGCCTCGTAGTCTCATCCTGTATACGGACTGACATGGTGGCGTTTTCGTACAGGCACTGCAACGCTTGGATGTACCGGTAGTCGATTCGGCACCTCTGCAATGACCTTAACACAGCCCAGGTTTCCACCGAATCAAAGGCTTTCTCATAGTCCACAAACGCCAAGCAAAGTGGCCGGTTATACTCTTCGGTCTTTTGTATAACCTGCCGCAGCGTATGGATGTGGTCTATGGTACTAAAGCCTTGTCGGAAACCGGCTTGTTCGGGAGGCTGGAAGTCATCAAACCTACGAGCGAGACGATTCGTGATGACTCTGGAGAACAACTTATAGACATGACTCAGCAGCGAGATTGGTCTGTAATTCTTCAGCAAGGTATTGTCACCCTTTTTGAAGAACAGAACAACCACGCTCCTGTGCCACGCCTGAGGCGTCTTGCCCTCGTGAATGACGGAATTGAACAATCGCTGAAGGACTTCAAGTATCGGTTTACCACCCGCTTTCAGGAGTTCTGCTGTGATTCCGTCATCACCTGGCGCCTTGTTGTTCTTTAGGTGTTCGAGAGCCATACTAATCTCGTCAAGGCTGACGTCCGGGATATCTTCGGTATAGTGTCGGGTCAATTTGGCTCTGGGGTCTTCAGCCAAATTGTCAACAGGCTTTTGAGTTGACGTGTATAACTGTCCATAGAACTTCTCGACCTCACCCAAGATCTCGGGCTTGGAAGAAATGAGATTACCGTCATCGGTCTTCAGACGCGTCAACTGACTGCGTCCAATAGACAGATCTTTCGCGAACACTTTCGAGCCACGGTTGTGTTTTATTGTATCTATGATACGCTCGGTGTTGTAGCGGCGTAAGTCACATTTCTGCGACTTAGAGATCTGTCTATTGATACGTCGGTAGTTCAGAGCGTCCCCTGAAGACTGTAATCGCATTCCTTGTCTTTCCTCCATGAGCTTGAGTGTTTGGTCAGAGAATTTCTTGTTGGTTTTTGGGCGGTGGGTCTTATAGAACTTAGACCCAACCGAATGGACAGTTTCCACTAGCCTGTTGTTCAGATCGTCCACATCAACACAATGTGCTAGGCAATCGAAACGGTTCTGGAGTTCCAGTTGAAAGCTTTCGGGGTTTTGGATGTGGGCACGAGTAGGTCGGAGCGTTGACTTCACCAGTCGGTACCGTTCAAGCTGTACATTGATATTCAACGTGCCTCTTACCAGTCGGTGATCACTGCCGGTTTTGACCCTATTGATCACAGAGACATCGTTGAATATATGCCGTCTGGTCGACAAGATGAAGTCAATCTCATTTCTCGTGGAACCATCGGGGCTCAACCAGGTCCATTTCCTATGTGGTGGCTTCTTGAAGAAGGAGTTCATCATAAAGAGGCCCTCCTTCTCCATGAAGTCAGCCAACATTTGGCCCCTGTGGTTCCGTTGTCCATAGCCAAATTGCCCCACTCTCAACTCTGAACCACTCCTCTCGCCCAGCTTTGCATTGAAATCCCCCATAACAACATTGTAATAGGAGTTCGAAGCATGCAGGGCTCTTGAAATATCCTCATACAATACCTCTACCTCCTCGTCGGGTTGTGCCGAGGTCGGTGCGTAAACCTGTATAACCTTCAACGAATACCGTTTGGTAATTCGGAGGACAAGGAACGCTACCCTGCTCGACTCGTACAATATTGTTAACGAGGGACTTGTGAACGATAAACCCAACACCACCTTGGGACAGATGTTCGCCCTCCCGGTAGTATAGTAAATTGCCGGAATTCAGGATTATCGAGTCCTCGCCCTCTCTTCGGACTTCAGACAATCCTATAATGCTCCAGCGCAACTTACTTAATACTTCTTCCAGTTCGATCACCTTTTCGTCAGTCCTCAAAGTGCGTGCATTGAATGTTGCCAGGTCCAGTCGTCGGGGTTGGCAGCGGAATCTCTGCCGGAGATTCTTGACACCCCTTGCCCCGCCGTTACCATGACCGCTGCCAGAGCCAGGAATAGCGGGGCTGCCGGGGACTAGGGGCTGTTTTCTTGGACCGTCTCCCATAAAAGAAATGCCCTATAGTGACCACGCTGGGCAGGCGGGTTGGTCACCGCAGAGCTGGACTATTCGAACCAGTGTCACTGCTGCCTGACACTGGCCCCATTTTGTAGTCCAGCCTATTTGGAATGGTTATACCGCCATTCATCGGTCGCCAGAGCCTCGTCGGTCCATCTGCAGGGTGCACCGCGAGCAGGTGAGGTTGACATTTGGGGAGGCCGACTGGAACTATCATCCCCCTTACACCCCAATAACCTAATATTAGCTTAACCTAATAATAACAATTCTAAATGGAGCTTGACATCAGAACCTTAGCCTTTGTGAAAGGTAAAGGTTTACATGTTTTTCTTTTTAAAGTAAGTAATATTATGGGTGTTTGATCATTTTATAAAATCTTTTAGTCTTTGCTGAATTAAGAATCCTTATCTTTTGTATCTTACCTATCCTTTTTAAGTGGAGTGTATACATTTATCGTGAGACAGTTTTCATCTACGTAGTAACCAGGAGGGGCTATGAGTGGGCAGGCTGGACCATCTTCACTGGCGTCCACTGGAGTTTTGTACTCCAGAATTAATCTTGGTGGCTGTTGGTATAACACTGTGAGATTATAGATATCTGCTCTTTTATATCTATAACGATAAATATTACAGGTATTGTCTATTCTGTTTGAATATCTACAAAGATTAATTTCATTATCCGAAGTGAAAAAGGCATTATAAGTTTGATGTTTTGTTCTTTGTATTTGTAAATCCTTTCTCCTTTAAAACTATGAACAGATTTTAGTTTAACTTGATTGAACATTCTACTTATAGTTTAAGAAAATCTGCTGAGTCGGTGAATGCTATCAGCAATGATTGTTCAATATCTAATTGGGTATTGGACAATTTTTTTATACAGTTTTATAAACCAGGATAATAACGAACGCTGAAAATAAAATTAAAATCCTTTAAATACTTGCAGTGTCACAGGGACTTGAATTTTTCGAATCGAGGTCTTCAGTCCCTTTCTTGCAAAATGAAAATGTGAAGTTGCTATGACGTTGTGGAGGCGTCTAGATTCAGTAATGCCGAATCTCTTTCTAATCAGAAATATTTAAATGCTTATAACTTTGTTACCTGAGCAATTTGTTCGTGTTCTAATAAATTAATTTGTTAATAAATAAAGTTTAAAAAAAATTCATGACTTCAATATTTTGATTACTTTCAAATACACAATTATTGTTATTATTTGCCATGTTTCTTTAGATTTTTGTTGCATTAACGATTTCCTTTATCTGCTAATTATATGAAATCAGTTCAAGAACTTTTAATCAGTTAATAATTTCTTTGGATAAGATTTACCTAAGAGTAACATCGTTATAGCTCGACGTAAAGGAAAAGTCTAATGACCTACTTTTGTTGATATCCTTGACTGAATCCAGTTTTTGAATCACAGTGAGATGCTGTCATACCTAAAGTGTAACCCTGGCATCGAAAGAATAAGCGTAAACAAAGGAATATGTGAAAGCGGATCAGTATTATCTCTGTCCTTATCTCTTGTATGCACAAATGCTATCACATTGTAATATGTCGTTTCAATGGCTTAACTATACATATACCCACATAAAAATATATTTACAGATATTAATTGGTATTAAAAAGTTGAACAGCTAAATCCGGATTTATGGAATTTTTGTCATTATAATTTAAGGCGTTTTAAATTGAAAAATGTGTTTGTGCATTTTGAAAATACCTGTATATTTTTGTAGTGTCTCTTAAATTCTGTATTTATTTCTAAATAATTTAATAAGAAATTAGTTAATACAAGTAGACTTAGTTTACAGGCACTTTTGAAACGTCAAGTTCAAGTTCTGTTTGATTTGATGAATTGTAAAAGATTCAGACGACTTGAGAGATCCTATTTGAAGTCGGTTAAAATTAAATAGATTTCATTTTAGAATGAGTCTATCACCGGACTTTTTGATTGATAAATTGAACATGATCTGAAAATGAACACTACCACCAATGTTGAAGGCAAATTCTATATAATAAACAAAAAATCTAAAAATTAAAAAGTACAAATTAACATTTAGTTGCTTTAATTTACTCAAAACAGCACTAAAAAGTAATTTAAAATAACTTTGTGTCATGTGCTTGCTTTAATTTAGCTAGTAAGCATATTTTTACTTTTTTAGTACGTTTTGAGTCGGTTCTATTTTTTGTTAAAAAATTTTATTTCTTACTTTTTAGTGATTTATCGCCACGTAACGTACTCGTACTATACTGGCATAGTATATTATACGGCACTTGTAGCCAAAAAGCTAATGATACTTACACAAAAACCGAAATCGCTACAAGTGTGCCTATACAATTTTAAGAGTTCCTTCAATTTTCCCAGGATGTCATCATCAGATCGTAACACGATAACAATGGCACCACCTTGGAAGTGTGCTCTTTCTAATAAAAAAAGAATTATCAAAATCGGAAAACTCTGTAAAAAGTTATGCGTAGTCATACATAAAAAAAAATACGTGTCGAATTGAGAACCCTCCGCTTTTTTCGTCGGTTAACAAGAGCAAGCAAGAACTGCTTTTTTATATGTAATTTTATTATATATTGCCGATATAGGATATCGGCAATATTTAATGTCGATTCCTTCTCTTAGTTAAAATAAACAATTGTTATACGGTATACTTAGCTATCTACATACTAATAATCAGTTTATTTTCAGTACATTTTTCTCACCTGAAACCTGAGTTCTCCGACAGGTGGTTCAGCGTAGTAGATCCCTCGGTAGGACTCGAACTGGCGACCGCGTCGTGTTGTGTTGTAGCTGCCGCGGAATTCTCCAGATGGCGATACCACTACAGGCTGATGTGCTATTATAAATAAAAACATTTATTAATTATTTAAGCCCACTAATCCGCATTGGAGCAGAATGGTGGTTAAAGCAGAGTAAGTATAAGGATGCCTGCCTTATAGTGGCCCATTAAACTGCTGCCCAATTTGCTCATAAATGATAATTTCTTTTGTGCACCTCAACACTAGGAAACAAACAAAAACTTTAACGTTTTAAAAAAATTAATGAAAAATAAAAGTGACTTTAAAACGCACTACAAAGTAAAAAATTTATTTACTTAACCACACTTACACTTATTTGCTTAACTTACTATCGCTAAATCTGACCTTCACCTTACTGCTGTGCTCTTGAACTATAGGTATGTCACTTGATAAACTGAACGGTTTTTCCTAGCAGTAGTCTAGATATTAGTAATTACTATAAATTTTTTATTCGCAAATTTTTACTAGACCTATTGTCGGTCCAAAACAACTATACTAAAGCCAAACTCGATTGAGAATGCTTGTCAACAAACAAATTAAAAATAAAGGTAAAAATCACTAGTAATTTTACACCTATTTTTTTAAATTAACTACTTAATGACGAATTCATAACAATAAATTAGATTAGTAAGCTTAAAACTAATTAATATATTCAATATCTTTTAAATAAGATTTAATAAAAAAACAAAATATAATTTTAAATTTATTAGTCATAAAAAGTGTTGAGTTTTCTACCTTCATTTTAAATTTGTTTGTTGACAAGCATTCTCAATCGGGTTTGGCTTTAGTATAGGTTAGGTAGTACTAATTCTTCAAATCTGTACTTTAGAGCAAAACTACTCATTATTTTTCAGAAATAGTTTTCGTTTATACTTTATGTTTTAACGTTTATAAGCAGAGTCCTTATTTATTTGCTAAAACCATAAAATACATACAACCTTGATCATATGCTATGCGGCCTCAATTATAGCTCTTTATAATATTAATTATCTGCCAATGAAAGACTTTCTTGTACCCACAAGTTTCTTGTACCCTGAAGAAGAACAGAAGAAGACAATCTTTCTTGTCCAACGGGCGGGGATCGTACCCAAGACCCTTCGGTGTTGAGTCCGACCTCTTAACTATGGAGTTAAGGGGGTCTTGGGTATAATCATATTTATAATTTTATGCTTCAATAGCTCCATAGCTATTGAGGCATGAGCAACGTGGTTTGGTGTTCACTAATTTGTTAATGTGACGATTTCGTTTTCATTAAGAACGGGCATTACGATACGAAGAATAGGGTATCATTGATTTTTGTTAACTATATTAGGTGGGCAAGTTAGAGAATAGGCCTACAGAAACAAGATGCAGTAAGTAAGTATAGAAACCGAATATAACTGACCTGCAACATCTCGATGGTTGTGGTTGCGATGCTTATGATCGTGGTTGTGGTTGTGGTTGTGGTTGTGGCTGTGGCCGCACACGCCAGCCACAGCAACCACAAGTGACACGTATAACAACCTTCTCATTTTGCAACTAAAACTACACTGCCGGGAAACTCATAATGAATCACCTTATATACTGTATGTGTTATTGTTCTGAATGAACTCGTAAGAAACATATAGGTACTATATTCGATACCTTGTGGTTAGCCTAGGGCCTCGATCACGGGGTCCTGCGTTCTAATCCTGGGTCGGGTAATAATTCTAAGTTTTTCTTTCGTTTTTAGGATTCCGTTGCCAAATGGTAAAAAAAGGAACCCTTATAGATTCGTGAAGACCGTCTGTCTGTCCGAAACCTGTCTGTTTACTTTTTCTGAAACAATAAGAACTGTAAGTTTATTTCTTAACAGAAAAGATAAATAAAAATATTAGTTTCTTTGTGTACTACCTACCTAATTTATAATAACCAACCTACCGAATTTTAATTCAGTAGGTAAGTGCGAGAATATACACATAGGTGTGTGTGTTAACATTTAGCTGCATAATAATGTTTAAGGAAAATGGTTCGGTGAAAGTCGACTTCGGGAATACCCAAAGTATCTATTGATCACAATCATTGTAAATTAACAGTTTCCTCTATTTATAGCTATTTTCTAAATAGTTTTTAAATTATTTATTACATCTATACTATTATTATAAATGCGAAAGTAACTTTGTCTGTTACTCAATCACGCCAAAACTTGATGTCGTCTGTGAAATCCTCTATGGAAAATGTGCGTTATCTATGGGCGCAAAGTTGGCTACATTGAACTGATGACGCCCCACTACGCGATTTGTTTGTGTAATAAATAAAGCAGATTTAATGAACAGGATAAGTGTAAATAAATGATATAGATGTACTATGTGATTTCATTAATAAACGTTATATGTTTTAGCTCGCTTTTAATAAATTACTGAACCGTTTTAAATGTAATTTTGTACAGAAATGGCTTAGAGCCTGGGAATGGACATAGGCAACCTTTTTCGAACTATCACTAGACAGAATTTCTCGCGGACAGTCGCGGGCGTCTGCTAGTAGTGTACAACTGGTTATTTGTTAACCGACGCAAAAAAAACGGAGGTTCTTAATTCGACACGTATAATTTTTTTTATGTATGACCACGCATTCTTATTAGAAAGGGCACACTTCCAAGATGGTCCCATTGTCATCTTGAACACACTTGCAGCGATTTCGGTTTTTGTGTAAGTATCGATAGCTTTTTGGCTACTAGTACCGTATACTATGAGAGTATAGTACGAGTAGGTTACGTGTCGATAAATCACTAAAAATCAAGAAATAACAATTTTTAACAAAAAATAGAACCGACTCAAAACGCACTAAAAAGTAAAAAATAACGTAAAAAATGCTTAAGTAAATTAAAGCAACTAAATAACACAGTTATTTTTTAGTGCGTTTTAAGTCGGTTCTATTTTTTTGTTAAATTTTTTTATCTCAATTACCTTCGATAGCCTCGTTGGTCTAGTGGTTAGCTTATTTGGCTTCAACCACAAGGTCCTAGATTCGAAACCTGGGCCAGGTCGTGGAATAATTCTGAGTTTTTATTTCTTGTAAGAAATTTTTAGTTAATTCTAAGTCCGAAGTCGAAAAGACGTTAGTGCACCCCTTACCTTGAAAAGCATGTTATGCCGTCGGTTCCGGTCACTATCTTCAATATCTGATAATAAATAATCGTTAACGAATGATACATTATCACTCTACAAATCTATCTAAATTCAAACATTATCACCTAAAGCTCGCAAACCTGCACAGAAGCACCTTGGTGCGTCTAAGCTTGATATCCCCTATTCTTTATAAAAGTAGGCTGTTAACTGTTATCTGTAGAAACTGAAAGTAATGTATCCTGAGCGTAGTAAACATTTACCTTAACCATTTCCGATAATTTCACCTTATCTTTTTTAAATTGTTTTTATTGTTATAAAGAAACACTTGCAGCTGCTATTATTCAGATATTAGCTAGGTATTAAATTACAGTGTAATCGATTTAGTAACCTCAACGCTGGATCGGATTGCAATATCAGTTACCTACCTCAAGAACCTTGCCATTAAATTATAATGTAACTTATATAAATATTTTATTACCTGCTCGTATATATGGCAATGGGCGGGGCATGTGGTTTGAAGAGCTGATGTACTTTAAATATAAATATAAATATAAATAAATATTATAGGACAATTAAACACATCGCTATATAGCCCCGAAGTAGTTGGTAGCCCAAGGGCGGCCTTAGTCATGAAAGAACGTAAAGGTTCATGGATTTCATCCTACTGGATGTAGATTTATAGGACGTAGGTCCTGGGTTCAATTTCCGGCGGGCCGACTGAGAATTAGTTAATTGGTCCTGGTCTGAGTGGCGGGAGTACTGGCTAGTTACCACCCAGGCGACATAGACGTACCAACAAGTGATATAACGTTCCAGTACGATGTCGTGTAGAAACCGGAAGGAGTGTGGATTTTCATTTTACTCCTAACAAGTTAGCCTGCTTCCATCTTAAATTTCATCATCATTTATTATCAGGTGTGATTGCAGTCAAGAGCTAATGACTAAAGACTCGTAATGAATAGAAAGAATTAAAAAGAAAAAAGCTCGTAACTATACTAATGCCAAACACGATTGCGAATGCTTGTCAACAAACAAATTTAAAATGAAGGTAGAACATGCAACACATTTTATGCCGAATAAATTTAAAATTACGTTTCGTTTTTTTTATAAAATCTTATTTAAAATATATTGAATATATTAATTACTTTAAAGCTTACTAATATAATTTATTGTCATTAATTCGTCATTAACAAGTTAATAAAAAAAAATAGGTGCAAAATGACCTGTGATTTCTACCTTCATTTTTAATTTGTTTGTTGACAAACATTCTCAATCGAGTTTGGCTTTAGTATAGTTAGCCCGTTTCGATCTTAGACTGCATCATCACTACCACTTCGTGTGATTGCTGTCAAGGGCTAATTTGTAGTAAAAAAAAACATTGCTTCTACTATAAGTAAAAGTCAGTTATATAGGTATTAGAATGGAAAACTGTTTATTCATTGTAAAATATGAGTAACAAGTGTAAACATACGCATCGAAAATACCGCATTATGAATTTATGTCATGCAATCTAATAAAAATGACTCCTTTTGTTATTTTCCACACGTTTTCCTTATATACACTACTAATGTCCTACTTGTGATGCGCTGTCTTTATAACAAAAGGCCTCCGTGGCGTATTACCTACTTTAAAAGAATTTAAGGTTGTCTAGAATGTTTCTGTATACCTTCATACATAATAATATAACAGGTTATTACCCGACTGCTTCAGAAGGAGGTTATGTTTTTCGAGCGTATGTATGTATTTATGTATGTCCATTTCTTTGGCACGCGCTACAGCCTAAACGACTGAACGAATTTTAACAGTTGAGGTGTCGTTGGATTCGTTAAAATTGTGGTAGTGACATAGGCTATATAAATTTTCAAAATAGCCTGGCTGTATCAATACGACATGTACGGGAAGAAAGTCGGGATGTGTGTATTTCTTTCTCTTTATCGTAGCAATATGGGTATCAAATGAACGGTCGTAAAAAGACCATTTCAAAAATATAAATATCATATCATGTTTATATTGCCGTTTTATATCAATAAATATATTTTTGGATTAAAGATCTATCTATACTTGTAATAAAACAGCAACAGGGTCCAACTAAACACAAAAAATGTCTTTAAATTTTATTATTATGAGATATAAAAAAAAAATTAATTCGACTGCTTTAGAAGTTATGAATGTTAAAAACAATGGTTTTTGTTATTAATTCAAGTTTAGAAAAACAAGAATACAACTATACCATGTATTTTTTAATATTAAACTAAAATTTAATTAATTTAAATCCTTTTTTATTTTGTAATATTACTAACATAATTACAAAAAATAAATTAAAATCCGAAATTTGAAATTACTTAAAATTAATTAATTGTAAGCCTGATCACACTTTATTAGCTAAAGAAAACAAAATTTCGATGAACTTTTTTATTAAAGAATAATGATGGTATTTATTTAAATAATAAAATTAACTTTCAAATATAAATATCACATAACTTCATATTTATGAAGGACTCAGGTACGGGTACTTCTATTAATATTTGATTGGGTACAGCTCTTCCCAGACTTGCATTCTATCTTCCTTCATATTGCTGTGTATGGTCCACTCGTCGTCAATCCGCAAGTATTTGCGATCGTCTGGCTTCATGGCTGGCCATTGCAGACCTTCCAGCTCGGGGATATCGTCTCGGGGATTAGGGTCCCTGGAATTACATTAAATGTTACTGATAGAATAGATTTTGTGTAATGTGACGATAAATCCTTACTGCCTGTGCCTTACGAATCGTTCGTAGTTTTCACAAAGCCTTTCCAAGTATAATACGACTCTGCTTTTGTCGTTCAAGATGTTAAAGCAATTGAGTAATTATGTTTTTTATCATTTATTTATTAAAAATTTTGAAAATATTAAAAACAATTGAAACATTGTTAAAAATTTAAACATCTCCGGGGCCCGGGGGTCCAAGCAACCGGTGAAGAGTTCCGGTGTTGAACTGAAACATACGTTTCAGATTACTGCCTTTTGTATCCGATCTGGGTCATTTTGTCGAAAGCTTTTTAAGAATTTTCGTTAAGACCGTTGTTGAAACGACTATAGAAAATCATTGTTGAATCAACATTCGCATGACGGTTTCTCATCCATTATTTTAAATTATATCTTTTATCTGTCAAACATCATGCGGAACAGTAATATCAACAATCATTGCACGGCGCGTATGAAATTTTCATATCGGTCTATTGGCTACAATTACCTATCAGAAATTGTTCGAAGTTGACACTTTTTATGAACATAATTATAAAGAATTAAGATAATGTTCCATTAATCTTCAAGATTTGCTTTTCAAGGTAGATACTATCGAAGTATGTACCTATAACTAAAGGTATACCTTATATACGTTGATACCTTACAATATTACTTAATCAAGTATGAAAATTTTATGAAATAAGATAACAAATAGAATAAAATGTATGTAATAGAATAAAAAAAATTGAAAACGATAAAACATTTATTGAAACTGCCAAAGACTACTTGCTAAATAAAGCATATTACACAGTGACGAATTCCTAAATGATACCATGGCGCCGTTTCTTCCATTTTCTAAACCAAGTTTTTGCAAACAATACGCGATTCATTTCAGGATTATGAAGTTTTGAACGGAAATTGAAATCAAGTTGACACTTTTTATGAACATAATATTTAAGATAATATCTTCATTTGATTGCTTTTGTATAACTATAAATTGGAATGTACAAATTGGAATGCAAATAAATAAATGAAATGAAATTACCCGTATCTGGCGAAGTTGTACCACATTCCGGTCATCCTATCCACAAGCACTGCATCGCGACCCTCGGTGGAGATGCCAGGGAATGCGAAGCTCAGGGGGAACAAATAAATCAAGTCATCATGATGCGCCGCGGCTGGAAGAAATTATACTTGTTATAGTTACATATCTCACAGCGTAGGGCCATTGAAATGAAAGAAAAAAAATTAATAGCTTTTTAAAAACTGACAACAGTTTTACGAGAGATAAGAGACAATACATGTGCGGTTTCACGAATCGGTCCTTTGTTTACGTTAATTTTTTTTGATGCATGGGCCACACTTTTTTTTTTTTAATGACTACAAGTTGGCCCTTGACTGCTATCACACCTGATGTTAAGTGATGATGCAATCTAAGATGGAAGCGGGCTAACAGTAGGATGAAAATCCACACTCCTATTGGTTTCTACACGACATCGTACCGGAACGCTAAATCGCTTGGCGGTACGTCTTTGTCGGTAGGGTGGTAACTAGCCACGGCGAAAGCCTCCCACCAGCCAGACCAAGACAAATTAAGAAAAATCTCAATCTGCCCCGCCGGGAATCGAACCCAGGACCTCCGCCTTATAAATCCACCGCGCATACCACTGCGCCACGGAGGTCGTCAACTTTAGATAGATTATAATGACGTATTCAAAATCTTCTATGTACTATTAACTGTTTTCTTCAAAAGTAACTTACCGACTGGTTTCTTAGTGACAGGATCTTCGTAGAAGCTGTGGTTGCCGACATAGCTGAACTGGTAGTACCAAACAGGGTGTGGAGAGTGCCGACACATAAGGTTTGCCATTCTGTTGTACAAAACATTGATGTCATTATACTTTAGTATTATGTTATATACACAATATTACCACTTTAGTGACATCATTTTAGTATAATAGATATAGAGTAATCTAGTCGGTAAGTTCAAAAACGTGAAAAATAGGAAATAAAGGTGCTAAAAACATGAGCGATGGCTCATTCGATTCAAAATCACCTCTAGAAAAATGTTTCTGAAGAGTTTTGGTGCAGGTTAAAAATTGCAATTGTTATTAACAGAATAAGATGAAAAAAATATGATATTTCGTTTTTTGTTAATAACTTAAAAAATATTTTTTCAATAAAAAACTAACTAACTCCTAACTCCCGGAACTCTATCTCCAATACTTATTTATAATTTTAATTAGACGTTGAAAATAGCGCTCCGCGCGGCTGTTACGGCATTCGTGCGCCGCCGGTAAATAGAGTTCTGCAATTTTTTTAATAACATAAAATGTGAATTAAAAAATTGAAAAAATTCTAGTATCATCTTAACACTTGAAAGAATCGAGCCCTGAAGAAAAAAAAGTTTAATCATCATTTTTTATAAAGTTATTCAATTGTTAACTAACAATTTTTTTCCCAATCTCCATTGGCATAAACAATGAAATGAAAGGAAACTACTGACTAGAATATAAGTCATTTACGCGTTATTTCATGAAAGCTAATTTTATCGTTGTTTTGCTGTTCTAAAAAATAAGAATTCAAGATTGTCAGGCCTTCAATTTTAAATTCTTAGACAGAACAAGGTAAGGCAGATTATTAATACCCCGATAATTATTTTCAAGCCTGTTTCAAAGCCCGTGGTAAATAGTCTAACTTGAAGTTTCAAATGTACTTGTAAACTAAGCATGTCCTTGCTAATATTATAAAGGCGAAAGTTTGTATGTATTTTTTTATCTACTACAAGTTGGCTGCTACTGCTATCATACCTGATGTTAAGTGATGATGCAGTCTAAGATGAAAGCGGGCTAACTTGTTAGGAGTGCGACGAAAATCCACATCCCTTTCGGTTTCTACACGACATCGTACCGGAACGCTAAAGCGCTTGGCGATACGTCTTTGTCGGTAGGGTGGTAATTAGCCACGGCGAAAGCCTTCCACCAGCCAGACCAAGACAAATTAAGAAAAATCGCAATCTGCCCCGCCGGGAATCGAACCCAGGACCTCCGTCTTATAAATCCACCGCGCATACCACTGCGCCAGGACTGTCAAATGTCTATGTATGTATGGATGTTTGTTACTCTTTTCTTAGATTTTGATGAAATTTGGCAATAATATTTTGCAATTAAATATCAGGATTACACATAAGTCACATTTAATCCCGAAATTTCACACGGGAACGAGACCTACACGGGTGAAACTGCGGGTGTCTTCTAGTTTGAAATTAACGTATTTGAATTTGCATACTCTGTAAATTAAATCGTGATTAAAATGTTAATAGACAATTATCCAGAAACATGAGTGAATACCTGTGAACAGGAAAACTTTCAATCGAATCTTGGAACAATAATCCAAGGTTTTTAGCACTCTCTGCATCATTCTTAAGCGGTTTGTCGTGCAGGTATACTGTGCGTAGTCTTCGGGACGGATATATTGCGTTTTCTCGATTCAACATCCATGTAATTGGAGCTACGGTCTCCCATTCAGCATTCATTTTATCAGTGAGAGTTTTGTTTCTCAAAACATCTGAAAAAAGTAATTAACAACATAATATGAGGAATTCATCAAATGTTTCAACATTCATTAACCTGTTAACTGTTTCCTTGAGAATCAGCAGGGCTATTCACTAACGTGTGATATTAGCCACGTAATACAGTTAACATGAAATTAATAACAGCCACATTTTGTGTATTCCGTAAATACTATTATTGTCGGGACTTAAGAATTGCTAACAAAAGATATTTGTTAATTTTCGTTTCTCTATGCTAGAGATAGCGAATATTCATCCTTCAATCTAAATTGTGATTCTGAATTGTCTTAGATGCTTTTAAGTTATTGTTCAAAATATTGGTTCATGTAAACGTTTTTTAATCTAGTGTCTTACTAAATGCCATCCAGAAGAACTCATCCTCCGTCTGGCTGATGATATGTGGAACAGCGTGCATCTTTCCCTCGCGAATTGCGTCTACTGGGTCTATTGGCATAAACCTCTCCTGACCAAAATCTCTCTCTATGATTGGCATCCAAATTCCAACGGGGTGGAAACCGAATTCCTACAAATCAAGAAAGGTTAAAATTTTCCATTTACCTCAACTGATAGAAAAATTTTTGTCTACACAAAACAGCTTACGTAGAATCCTGGTAAAGACGTTCCAATATCTCTCCAAGGTTTAGTTTTAAGACAATCGATAATAACTTTGGAATTGTCTGTGGGACAGTTTAATATTTCAGCTTGTCTAACAGCCAAACGATAGAGGTTATCTGGAGTGGGGCCCTTGTATAGGAAGAAAGGAGAGCCGCTCATGGAAATACCTCGGTGGAAAAGACCTGTTATAAAAATAAGATGTTTAAATTTAGAAACCATAACATTTTAAATGAAACATTTCATTAAGTAAACAATCAACTTTCAGTCTTATTGTACAGTTATATACCTTTAGACATAGGGGAAATCATATGCAGCATGACACTTGTAGATCCAGCGCTGCATCCTGTTATGGTAACGCTGTTGGGATCTCCACCAAATGAGGCAATATTTCGTTGAACCCATTTAAGTGCTGCAACTTGATCTTTAAAACCATTGTTGCCGGGAGCTAGCTCGTCACCGGTGCTTAGAAAACCTGTAACGTTTTAACAGACAAATAATTTCATTCAGATATTGATGCAAATACTTGCACGTACTACAATAATATTTTTAATTTTTACGTATTCCGCAAAGGGTTTTGGGTTCAATGCTAATCATTGTTCTGCTATAAATCCAGAATTTGTTAACTTGGTATTTGTGCTTTTGTTTGAGAATATCAACGACTTATTTTTTTCTGATTCCTTGCTTATTTCAATAATTAATTATAAAATATAAAAAGAATAATATAAAAATATAAAAAGAGAAAGGAGTGTTAAGTAGTTTTTGTTTAAGAACCAAAGAAATGGATTCTAAAAATCGAGTCAAGGCAATCATTCCACTCTCAGTTCAACTGTCAGAGATAAATTAATACAAGGTCATCATGAAGTAATGCAAAGCGGTTTCGTGCTGACCAAGAAGTTGGGTCCGTGCGACTTGGAAATACCCAGCCTAATACCAGAAGTCCGTGGAAGTTATTTCCTCTCCAGGGAAAAAATGTTCAACTGTAGTTCCAACTCAACATAATGTCATTAGAGAATTCAATTTCTGTTACATCCGCTTTACAACATTTTCTTGTTGAAAATATTATATAAATTTTCTAGAGAGAGAGAGTGAATTAATTGTTCTAAAGACCAGAAAGAAGAGCATTTACCGAGCGAGCCAAGTCTGTAATTGATAGTGACCAGTACAACGTCACGGTCCAGCAGATAGTGTGCACCAGGGATGTCACTTCGTCCGTTCATCGAGTAGAATCCTCCAGGGTGCATGAAGAAAATGACGGGCAGGGGTTTAGTCCTAGGAAATAAAGGGAATATTAGTATGGCCCTCATTTTGGTTAATAAAATAGCACTCATTTCAATCTATGGAAACCCAAATATGACATCGATATAATGAGCTCGACATTTTCCACTAGAAACCGGTCCAGTCTTAGTGTATGTGGTTATTATGTATCGTAGCTTTTGTAATTATTATTACTGTAGAGAGTTGTATTATATCAATATTCGTATTTTTCATTTAACATGTAAGTAGGTATTATTATGGATCTTTGATCATTTCAAAAAACTTTCCGTTTTTGCTGAATTAAGAACTTCATCTTTTGTGAAAGTTTCGTATCTTACCTATCCTTTTTAAGTGGAGTGTAGACGTTGATCGTGAGACAGTTTTCATCTACGTAGTAACCAGGAGGGGCTATCTGTGGGCAGGCTGGACCATCTTCACTAGCGTCCACTGGAGTTTTGTACTCCAGAATTAATCTTGGTGGCTGTTGGAGGAACATTGTAAGATTATTGGTAACTGCTCTATTACATCTACCACCATAAGTATTATAAATATCATGTACACTATTTATATATAATTATATACTACTATTAATGTAATTAGTATAAATACAAGAAAATTTGCTGCGTCGATGAATGTTGTCGGCAAGTTTGTTGTTTAATATCTAATTGCTAATTATTTTTATTTTTTTCTTATGAACTAGGATAAACATCAAAATTGCAATCATATAGATCATCGCCGGAAAGTTGCCTGTCTGTCGGTTTTCTACAGAATATATTTTGGAGAGTGTGCTCAGGAACTTTTCGATCTAGTTCCGCCCTCACCTTTCTACCATAGAACTGTAAGGAATCGAAGTACTCTGTATCCATACGTAGTCGATATCCCATGGATGCGTACAAAACAGTTTGGTTCCTCATATCTGATTCGTACTGCGAAATTATGGAATACCCTTCCAGCTCTCGGTTTCTGTACCACCTACAATGTCTTAGTATCGTGATTACCATTTAGGCATGATCGTTCCAACGTAGGCTATATATTCTTAAAAAATAAAAATAAACGATTAAACGTTACAGTCCCTTAAATTTTTCGAGTTATGGCTTCTGTCCATTTCTTCCGAAACGAAAACTAGTACTGACTTATACTATGGCGCTAAAGAGCCTTGACGTCACGATTTAGTAGTGCCATCTCTTTCTAATCAGAAATATGTAAATGCTTACAACTTTTTTTTACATGAGCAACTTAATCTGTATTGTTAATAAATAAAGTTTTAAAATAATTTACTACTTTAATATTTTGATTCGTGTCAAATACCCAATTACTTTTCTCACGTGTCTTGTTTCTGTAGATTTTTGTTACATTATCAATTTCCTAATGCTAATTATATGAAATCAGTTCAAAAACTTTTAATCAGTTAGTGACTTCGTTGGCTAAGATTTACGAGCGACATCGTTATAACTCGAGGTAAAGGAAAAGTGTAATGACCTACTTTTGTTGACATCCTTGACTGAATCCAGTTTTTGAATCACAGTGAGAAGTTATCATACCTAGATCAGATCATAAAGATATTTACAGAAATTAATTGACGTAGCCGTGACGAAAGCCTTGCACGAATTCAAATGAAACTTGGCACAATTAGATATTCTTCTACGAGGAAAGATACAGAATACTGTGTATGCCGAAAGTCAATACCGTTCCCTTTAAAGAAGGGTTGAAATCCTTGTCCCTCGGCAGTACATCTTCGCCGGCAGGGTGGTATCTTCCACCAGCCAGACCTAAACCAATTACAAAAATCTCAATCGTCCCAGACGGAAACTAAACCCATAATCTCCGTCTTATAAAGCTATTATAGTGTATTGTAAGTTTCCTCACCTGAAACCTGAGTTCTCCGACGGGTGGTTCAGCGTAGTAGATCCCTCGGTAGGACTCGAACTGGCGACCGCGTCGTGTTGTGTTGTAGCTGCCGCGGAATTCTCCAGAAGGCGACACCACTACAGGCTGCTGTGGCGCTACAATTAAAAAAACACTTTTATTATTTATTTAAGCGCACCAATCCTGTTAAAAAGCAGCCCATTTTCCCCTTAAATAATAATTATTTATTTTTTATATATTGTTTTTTGTACACCACAAGACAAGGAAACAAACAAAAAACAGAAAAATTATAAAAAGACGACTAACGATTTCTTTCAGGCCAACTTACGAGAAGGATAAGATCAGCTAAAGATCCTATCATTAACATAATAATACTATTAGGTATGGTTGTTCGCGATAAACTCAAAGACATAGAGCGGATTTTTATGCGATTTTCACTAATAGATAGATTAATTATTCCTGAGGGAATTTTTCAGTACAGTATATAATTTGTTAAGGTTTTGTGTATATTCTCGCAATTATGACGATATAATCGTTTAATAAAATTATTATTACAAAAACAAAAAACCCGACTGCTTAGAAGTTATGAACTGAAAAGTACTGAAAATACTTTATGGAGATGCAAGCGGGGACAAAATACTTTATTTCCTGTGGGGAAAGAAAGATCTAACAACACTACGCTTATCCCCGCCTGCAGCACCATAAAGTATTTAGAATTTTATATAGATATAGTAATCCTTGTCTTTCTATTTTCAGTTCATAACTTCTAAGCAGTTGGGTTTTTAGTTTTTATAATAACAATTTTATTTGAGACTTCTTAGTTTTAGATTATGGTATAGAAATGAGACGGTACACTTGGTACACTTTTTGCCATTTTTTGTTAAAACGGTGATATAAACATGATATGATATTTATATTTTTGAAATGGTATTTTTACGACCTTTCATTTGTCACCCATATTGCTAAGAAAAGAGAAAGAAATACACACATCCCCCCTTTTTTCCCCATTTACAGCCGCCATTTTGAAAATTTATATAGCCTATGTCACTACCACAATTTTGAAAAATTCAACGATTCCTCACATGTCAAAATCCGTTCTCCTTCTGACGCAGTCGAGTAAAAAGTAGGGCCGACTGTGAGATTTCATTAAAAACTCTGCTAAAACCCTTTGACATATAACAAACTATGTACGAAAGGATTGTTCCCCTTTATTAGGACTACAAAAAAGTCCGCGTTAACTTATATATCTTTTAAGGATAGCTTGCTCTACCTACAATGTTTTTGGTGTCCTCGGTCGGTTGCAATGTAATATTTTCCTAGCGGGCGTCTGCTATGTTTAGATATTGAACACTCATTTGCCTCAGCTTACTATCGCTACAACCTTCACCTTACAACTCTGATCTTGAACTCACTCGATAAACTTCTACTGAATGATTTTTTCCTAACAGAAGTCTAGACCTTAGTCATCATCATCATCATTATTAGCCTATTAACAGCCTACTACAGGGCCAGGTCTCCCTCCTTATAGGAGAGGGGATATGGAGCGTAGACCCACCACGCTGCTCCAATGCGGGATGGCCGGCTAAGGGTGATAGTGTTTCATTTATTCTCGATCACTATCAGGTGTCGATAACAGTGACTGGGACCGACGGCTTAGCGTGCTCTTAGAGGCACGGGGAGTAACACCACCAACTTCCCGACTCCGGGCTCGGACTGTACTGAGAATTTCATAGAAGAATCAAAAACTCAGAATTATTCCGAGACCCAGGATTCGAACCGAGGACCTCGTGATCGAAGCCAGATAGGCTAACCACTAGACCAACGAGGCAGTCCTTAGTAATTATGCTAAAAAGATCTAGGTATTAAATTAATATTATTTCTTCAAAAATAATATTTAAAAATATAAAATACAAACAGTCTATAATACCCACTCCTCATAATATGAAAGTCCCGATTCAGAGATTATCTTCGATTTTATATCTTTATCCATTTATAGAATAATTAAAAAATAATATATGTCAGATTTTTAAAATGCACACTTTCAGCCAGTATCTAACCTGCAGGCAGAGTGCCTGAATCTGACTTGGTAGCTAGTTAACTATTTTTTAATTTTTTAATTTTGTTGCCCACAAATATAATGGGTTCATACTTGGTGGAAGTATTCATCTATTGGTAAAGGTACAAACCTTATGTTCATCTGCGCTTGGGTATTTCCGAAATTCCCATCTTTGGATCCCCTACTTACCCTACTTTTAACTTTCATAATAAACAAATAGAAACTTACTCTTTGTTGATTCGCGGTACATATGTATATACCGAATATAACTGACCTGCAACATCTCGATGGTTGTGGTTGCCATGTTTATGATCGTGGTTGTGGTTGTGACCACACACGCCAGTCACAGCAACCACCAGTGACACGTAAAACAACCTCCTCATTTCGCAACTAAAACTATACTGCCGGGAAACTTGTTATGAATCACCTTAAATAATATACAAACCTGTTTGTGTTGTTGTTGTTGTATAGGTAGGCACTATAACCCCCCCCCCCTTGTGGTTGTACCCCCTTGGTCTTGTGAATTAATAATAATTCTGAATATTTTTTCTTTTTTTTGTAAATTCTAAGCTTGGAATCGAGAAGTTGATGGTGTTAAAGCCGCTTCTGCAATAGATTAGTATTATTCAATTCTCGGACCAAGAAATGTAATATTACGACGTTATATATACATATATTATAGGTATACATATATTTATATATACAACAAATAAAATATTTTCTCTTAAAAATTCTAATTGCAACCCGAATTTGGAAAGTTGAAAGCGCTACACCCTCGAGCTCGAGATCAGAGAAACTGGTCCACGGCATTGTCAATTAACATCTGGTAGGTACTTAGTCATCGTTACAAAGCTAAACAATTTCAACCTAAGTCCGCCAGCTCGCCTTGGAGTCGCGTGGTAATTTTTCACCGGACAAAAATATGTTTTTGTTTGAAAATTGGTGGAAATCCCTTTCCCGTGTATTCCTTGGCGGAATAGTAAATTAAAAAAAACTTATATAGGTTATATTTTTGCAATTCAATTTTTCTGTATACCTGCCGGATTCATCTCAGTAAGTGCTAAAATATAATCTGTTAACATTTTGCTGCATAATATAATGTTTGAGGAAAATGGTTCGGTGGAAGTCGATTTCGGGAATACCCAAAGTATCTGTAGATCACAAGGATTGTAAATTGTCATATTTGCGTCTATTTTTAGTTGTTTCTTGATTTATTTTTTTATTTATTTATTAGATCTATACTTACTAATGAATGCGAAAGTAACTCTGTCTGTTTTTACTCAATCACGACTAAACTACACAACCGATTTAAATAAAATTTTGATACTGAGATAGTTTAGAACCTCAAAAAGGACATAGCCTACTTTTTTTAAAAGAGAATTTCTCGCGGACGGAGTCGCGGAGATCTGCTAATAGTCTGTAACTAATTAAAGCTAAACTCGATTGAGAATGCTTGTCGACAAACAAATTTAAAATGAAGGTAGAAAATGCAACACATTTTATGACTAATAAATTTAAAATTATGTTTTGCTCTTTTAAAAATCTTGTTTAAAAGATATTGAATATATGAATTCGTTTTAAGCTTACTAATCTAATTTATTGTCATGAATTCGTCATTAATAATTAATTAATAAGAATTCTTCTTCAGTTAATTCAGAGCTCGGAGTCGGGAAATTGGTGGTCTTACACCCCAGTGCCTCAGATTTCGTAGAAAACTTAGTGTCTTTTATTTTCTCTAATATCAATTATATACCTATTTACTCTTACTTTTAAGAAAATATATTTACGTTAGGTAAATATAACAGTGCAAAGCTGTTTAATCATTGTAAGTAATATGCGTAACAAGTGTGAACATACGCATCGAAAATACCGCATTATGAATTTATGCCATGCAATCGTCTAATAAAAATGACTCCTTTTGTTATTTTCCACATGTTTTCCTTGTAAGTACACTACTAATATCCTACTTAACTCTTCAACATAAAAGATTATCTACTTTAAAAGAAGTTTAGGCTGTCTAGAATGTGTCTATAACATAAGAGGTTAATTTATAATGTTGGTTTTAACGTTGATGTAAGTTTTCAACTTGTTATAAATTATTGCAAGGCATTATTTTGGTCTATCTTGACCAGACAGATCGATCTATACTTATAAAAATTAAAATCCGTAAAATTTTACTTAAATTTAATTAATTGAAAGCCTGAGAAATCGATGTGCATTTTAAAAATATTTTAACTAGCTTAGGTACAAACTGGTCATACTTTATTAGGAAAAGAAAACGAAATTTCAATTAACTCTTATGAAACAATAATTATGGCATTTATTAAAGAAATAAAAATAACTTTCAAATATAAATATCACATAACTTAATATGTATGAAGGACTCAGGTACGGGTACTTCTATTAATATTTGATTGGGTACAGCTCTTCCCAGACTTGCATTCTATCTTCCTTCATATTGCTGTGTATGGTCCACTCGTCGTCAATCCGCAAGTATTTGCGATCGTCTGGCTTCATGGCTGGCCATTGCAGACCTTCCAGCTCGGGGATATCGCCTCGGGGATTAAGGTCCCTGGAATTACATTAAATATTAACACAATTACATTAAATATCAACACTTATAAATTTTTAAAATAAATTGGAATAAAAAATTACCCGAATCTGGCGAAGTTATACCACATTCCGGTCATCCTATCCACAAGCACTGCATCGCGACCCTCGGTGGAGATGCCAGGGAATCTGAAGCTCAGGGGGAACAAATAAATCAAGTCATCGTGATGTGCCGCGGCTGGAACAAAATATCATAATCATCATTATCAATCTATTAACGGTCCACTACCAGGCTAGGCCTCTTTCCCAGGAGAGGGGATTAGCGGCGTAGACCCAACACGCTGCTCCAATGCTGGTTGGCAAGCTTAGGGTGATAATGTTTAATACATTAACGATCACTATCAGATGTTGATGATAGTGACCGTTAATGACCGATCGACTTCCCGACTCCAGGCATAAAATTAAGTGTAAATTTTTGAGATGAAAGAAAAACTCTAAATTATTCCACGACTCGACCCAGGATTCAAATCCAGGACCTCGTGGTCGAAACAATATTTGTTTGTAAATTGAAGTTATCAAAAAATAGCTAGATAGATACTAAGTAATGTAAAGTATTCAATATCTTAAAAGTACCTACTATTTACCATTTCTGTCAAAAGTAACTTACCGACTGGTTTCTTAGTGACAGGATCTTCGTAGAAGCTGTGGTTGCCGACGTAGCTGAACTGGTAGTACCAAACAGGGTATGGAGAGTACCGACACATAAGGTTTGCCATCCTAATAGACATAACGATGCGATTAAACATAATTTGATATGCACGTAAATATAGTGACGAAACCGTGTGATTTTTACATTTTATTCTAATTGAGATGGAGTTAGAGTTTTTTATAAAACCTAAGACTTTTTTGGTGCTTTGCTCTTTTTACAAAATGAGGAAGGCCTAGCCATAATAAATTCTTAGACAAAATAAGAAACAGCAGATCATTACTCCATTCTTCGAGCCTGCCGCCTTTCGAAACTATGGTACAGACACTACAAATAGCCAAACTTGACATTTCAAAAGTACTTTGTAGTAGTAGTAATAATCCAGGAATATAATTATTGTGTTAGTACCTGTGAACGGGGAAACTTTCAATGGAATCCTGGAACAATAATCCAAGATTTTTAGCACTATCTGTATCATTCTTAAGCGGTTTGTCATGCAGATATGCTGTGCGTAGTCTTCGCGTCGAATATGTTGCGTTTTCTCGATTCAACATGAATGTTATTGGAGCTACAGTCTCCCACTCAGCATTCATTTTATCACTGAGAGTTTTGTTTCCCAAAATATCTGCAAAGTGTGATTTTAGGATTAATAACATAATATTACCTATAAGGAATTGTTCAAATGTATCATCATTCATTGGCCTATTAATGGTTCCCTTGAGGGCCAGCAGGCCTATTCTTTAACACGTAATGTTAGCCACCTGATACAGTTTACGTCAAACGTCGAAAAGACCGCCAAAAAAAATGATGTCAATGAAAATGACAAATTAGTGAAAACGAAACCACGTGACTTAAGAATTGCTAACAAATGCTAATTATTAGTTTTCGTAACTATAAATGCTAGAGAACAGACCAGCAGGACTTCGTCCTTGAACCTGAATTGTGATTCAGAATTGCCTTAGATGTTTTAATTTGGGTATTCTTCAACATATTGGTGCCAGTGAACATTTTTGAATTTAGTGCCTTACTAAATGCCATCCAGAAGAACTCATCTTCCGTCTGGCTGATGATATATGGAACAGCGTGCATCTTTCTCTTGCGAATTGCGTCCACTGGATCTATTGGCATAAATCTCTCCTGACCTAAATCATCTTTTTAATATTCTGAGGTTCGAAGCTCTACCACAAGTAAAAGTGTTATACTTATAAGATGCGGCCATAAATTTGTGCACTGAATCTCGTCTTCCTTATGAGGTCTGAAGAAAAATATTCTTAAGTAGGTTGATGAGATGTATGACAGATGTTAGACGAATATATTTCGTTCGGTAAATTAAATGTTTGTTCTATGTCTATTTGTTTATCAGGGCATTACTTTAAACTAGATATAATTAAATTGTAAATGTGCGATTTTGTTACGCTTTTTACTTCTTATTATAAAAAAAGTAAAGCTGTTCATTTTAGAAAATCATACAGATTGTCGACGTTCGACGGCCTCCGTGGCGCAGTGGTATACGCAGTGGATTTATAAAACGGAGGTATTGGATTCGATTCCTGGCTGGATGTTGCCCGATTTATATTTGGTAAATTGGTCCATGTCTGGCTAGTGGCTTACACCATGGCTGCCAAAAGATATATCGTCCCGGTG
The DNA here is from genome assembly GCA_034621355.1 of Mycalesis mineus. Classification (NCBI taxonomy): domain Eukaryota; kingdom Metazoa; phylum Arthropoda; class Insecta; order Lepidoptera; family Nymphalidae; genus Mycalesis; species Mycalesis mineus. Next base: position 11,331,146 of record CM067882.1, read on the forward strand.
CGATGTCGTGTAGAAATCTAAAAGAGTCTGGATTTTATCCCATTTCTTACAAGTTAGCTCGCTTCCATCTTGGATTGCATCACCACTTAACGTCAGATGTAATTGCAGGCATGGGCTAACTTGACTAATACAAAAAGATCTAGTACATTAAATTAGGTACGAAATCTGGTAAAAAACTGTTTTTCCAACAACATTGTAAAATTTGTTTTTTTTATCGACTACAAGTTGATACAGAAGTTATTGCCAATAGAATGTTCCAGGCGTCAGGGGTAAATGAAAGTTTTGACGTGACTACGTCTTATAATTCGATAGAGCCGGCTGCACGCACGGAAAAACATGACGTCATGCGTCGTTACCTCGCTTTGAGGCGTTCCATGTAAGGTTTGAAGTGCAAGCGAGAGCGCGGAACGAGCGACAAAGAAGCACAATCGGCCTTTGCGTTCGGCAGCGTTCGACATGCGTCTATTAAATATAATTATTAAATATATTAATTTAAAATTAAAAATTAATATATTTATAAATTAATATATTTATTATAAATTTATAAAATCAAAATCAATTATTTTATTAATTTAAATTAATATTTATAAAAATATACTTAAATTAAAAATTTTAATAACCAATTAAATGCTACCATTCCATCAGTATTTTCTTCAGACGTTGTCACGTTCAACTATCGTCAGTAAACCGACTTTACAGACAACCAATTTTTTAAATAATAATGTTAGTAAGCTGTATAACACGTTTTAAAAATAAAATAAAAAAATAATTATACTTCAGCATTACTCAGAAGACTATTGTGAATTCTACTATTCTGCCGAGTCATATAAAACGAAGGTTAAAAGATCTATGTGTAAATATTTAAATTGATATTAAAAGATACTTGCTTTAAGTACCGCTAAGTAAGATACTTGGTTATATAATTTTTAACATAGCTATATAGTTACCAGTAACGGAAGTAAGAATACAATGTAAAAGCGAAATAATAACCAGTAATAACCCTGAATGGCAATTTTGGCCCTGGAGTCTGACATTCAAGAAATAAAATCTGCTGCTACAAACTCACACACCAACCATGCATATGAAGACCTGATCCGGGAAATACAAGAGCGAAGGGTAAGAGAGTCCAATATTATTGTCACTGGAATTCGAGAACCTACATGTGCAAACCAAGAAGAAAGACAAATATCTGATAAAAATGATATCCTGAGAGTAATTAAATTAATAGACCAAGGTATTCCGGAGCCTACCAAAATTTTTCGTCTTGGTAAATATGACGCTAATAAAACCCGACCAATCAAAGCTATATTTGAAAATCCCGACTCAGTGAAAACATTATTGAGAAATAAAAGCAAGATGCCATTGGACAATATTAAGTTATTCTATGATAACACTCCTAAGCAGCAAGCACATATGAAGAAACTAAAAGAAGAACTACAACAACGACTACAAAATGGTGAACATAACCTTGCTATAAAATATAAGAAAGGAATTCCTCAAATTATTAAAATTCATTCAAAAAACTCCATGATATAAAATTAAATAAAAATGATTCTGATGAAATATTACAGTATAATAATAAAATTACCCATGAAATAAAGAATACTTATACAAATGTCTGTGTTACGAAAAAAAGATTATGCTTCCTTTACCTAAATGCTCGTAGTATCCTTAAACCAGGAAAATTTGATGAATTAAAATGCATACTACATGGATTTAGTACAAAAATACAACTAATAATAATAACTGAAACATGGATAAAATCACAAGAAACATGGATAAAAACGACTTGTACTACCGGGATATACCCACTACTATAATTTCAGAGAAAATTCAAAGGGTGGAGGAGTCTCTATTTATGCCCATGTTACTCTGACGCACAACCTTACTGAAGAACTTTGTATAAATGGTATACATTATCTATGGATACATCTTAGTAATTATTGTCTGGACATTGGCGTAATTTACAACCCCGACCGCAAAAACATCAACAACTTTCTTGAACTATATTCGACGCAACTACAAAAAAGAAAACGAGCTATTGTCTTTGGGGACTACAATATTGATCTTCTACGCACTGACAGAACATTACTGGATTATAAAGAAATAATAGAAGAAAATGGGTATACTTTACTGAATAAAATTCAAGAAGAATATTGTACGCGAGAAACTTCTACTACTAAAACTATATTAGACCATGTATCTACAAATTTAAAAAATCATTACTTTCATCTAGCTGTCATCGAATCAAGTATTTCGGATCACAAACAACTTTATTTAGAAGTAGAAAAATATAAACCAGAAGCTAAGAAAAAAATCGAATATCAATCCCTAAACTATAACATGTTATACAAGAAAGTAGAAATTGAAATGGAAAGTGTAATTACTAAGTATTCCGATTTGGAAACTAAACTTATTACATGTCTCAGGATGAGTAAAATAACAAAATTAAAAATATTAAACCCACCAAGAAGTGATTGGATTAACAAAAATATAATCTTAGACATTGACAAAAGAAATACTCTATGGTATAAGCATAAAGTGGAACCAAAAAATGAAAAAATAAGACTCGAATTTTTAGAAGTAAGAAATGCGGTGACTGAGAATATTCAAAAAGTTAAGAGGCAATACTATTATAAGGAATTTAGGAAATGTACACGCAAGCCCCTAAAAATGTGGGACCTATTGAACAACCTCTCAAATAATAAAACAAAAGAAATCTGTGCTCCATCAAAGTTAGACATATCAAATAAAATAGTCAGTGACCCATTGCAAATATGTGAAGCTTTTAATAATTATTTTTCGACAATAGGATCAATCTTAGCTGATAAAATATCCGTAAAATACCAAAATAACCAAACTTATACTCTACCAAAACAAACAATGCAATCTCTGCGCTTAATGGAAATGTCACCAGTCACTATGGCTGAGGTCTCAAGATTAATCGATAATCTTCATACTAATACAGCTTTGGGCATCGACGGAATTAGTTGCAAAGCAATAAAGTGTGTAAAAAATCTTTAAATAATAATTTAACAAAATGCATGAATAACTGTTTCGATCAAGGCATCTTCCCCGATAGCCTTAAAGTTGCTAAAGTGACCCCGATCTTTAAGTCTGGTAGGAAATCTGACCCTGGTAATTATCGACCAATATCGGTTCTGCCAATATTATCTAAAATATTTGAAAGGGCAATATATCACAGACTTGATCAGTACTTAAAGTCAATAAATTTCCTTTATGAAAAACAATATGGGTTCAGATCAAAATCTGGTACTATTTCAGCAGCAGTAGATCTTATTACTAATATAAAAATGCAGATTGATAAAAAACAAATAGCTGTAGGTATATTTATCGACCTTAAAAAAGCATTTGACACGGTTAGCCATAATTTGCTCTTAAAGAAACTGGAAAGTATTGGTATTATTGGTAAAGCTTACGAAATTTTGAAATCATATCTATCAAACCGTACTCAGATAGTGAAGATTGGAGAAAAATGTAGTAGTCCAGCATCCATTAATTGTGGCATACCACAAGGTTCTATATTAGGACCATTGCTTTTCTTAATTTATATTAATAATATTCACGAAATCGGTCTAAAAGGCGACATTTCCTTATACGCTGATGACACCGTGCTAATTTACTTTGGTAGTTCTGTTGAGTCTATCATGAGAGAAGCTCAAAGTGATTTAAATAATCTCAATGTATGGTTTCAATGTAACCTGCTAACTATCAACACCACTAAAACAAACTACATCATATTTACTTCAAAAAATAAGAAAATAACTAATTTTGAACCATTGACTATTAATGGAGACATTTTAATCAAATCAAACAGTCAAAAATATCTCGGCTTAATACTTGACAACCATCTGACGTGGAGAAATCATATAGATAAGCTTCGTAAAAAACTTTCATCCCTAATGGGGTGTCTAAGAGGTATTGTGCATTGTTTACCAAAAAGTGTAAGATACACTATTTATAACTCACTCGTTAAACCACACATTGATTACCTAATCGAATTATGGGGGACAGCAGCAAAAACGAACTTAAATTTCATTCAGAGAGCACAAAATAAAATTATTAAGGTTTTGTTTCATTACGACTTTCTAACACCTACTAGTATAATATACAAAGAAACAAAGTTACTAAACATAAAACAAACATACATATATAGCACTTCAATATTAATTCGGAAAATATTAAATAAAGATATACACTCAAAAATTACTTTTACAAAAAAAATTCAAGTACAAAAACGGGCCTTTCGCCGAGAAAACCACCTTCTACTAAATTATAAACCTCGCACTAGCTATGGCAGCAAAAATATTATATTTGAAGGAGCACAGATTTACAATAAACTACCATCCGATATAAAAGAAGCAAAATCTATGTTTATTTTCAAGAAGAAATTAAAGTTTTATTTACTTAATAACACATCACTGTAAGTCGTATCTAGTAAGCATTGATCTTTGTTCTGTTAAAACTAGTCGTGTGTTCCTCGTAATAGGTATGTAACTTTGAAAGTGCGGGTACTTTAACAATTAAATAATGTATTATAAGTATTACTTAAGCCTAATTTGTATTGTACACTTAGTTAAATAGTTTACTTAGATTAATTAGTATAGTTTTTCTCATACAAGTGAATTTATTGTAATTCTTTTGAGAAAATAAAGATCTTCAACCTCATGGCAACATTTTTTCATATCGACTAATATATCCTCAAATTTAGAAAGATATAAGCACTCATTATCGAGAAACTTACAATTTCTAAGCAGTACTCTTACGTATACTGGCCATATGATAGTTATTTTTGCAGCTACTTTCAAAATAACGAACGAAATGAGCACTATATTTAACTCTCTATCCTGCCTATCATTGTAAAAGGTTCCATTTTAATAATTTATGAAGATGACTCTTTTATTTATAAAATTATCCTCTCTCCACCATTTCTCCCGCACGCGTCTTTATTACACCAGTCACTTCCGAACGCATCGGTAGAATCAGACGTGATCGTAGTCATTCGAAAAAAAAAAACAAAACGCGCGGGAACTGGAAAATAGAAAGTTCGAAGCTAAGTTGCGTTGTTTACGAAGATTTTTAATATAAATCCTATTTATAAATAAACTCATTTATAAGTATTTTTTAAATGTATTTTATGTGTTTTCTAGTTTGGTGACTTTAGTTTGGTGTGTTTATTTTAATAAAATTGATTATTATGTCGACAATGACGCGGTATTTAATTTATTTGGTAAGTTTTTCTTAATTAATTGGTAATATAAAGTGACATTGTAATTATTTAATGTGATTTGTATAATTGTTGAGTAGGTCCTAGACAAATGTGTATATAATTACGAGTAGAATTTCGTAAGAGTTAATAATATTATATGGCCATTATGATGTCTTATGTTCATAAAAAAAAATTTATACTTTTTTTGACCAAATACTCAAAGGAGAGGAGGATTATGATTTTAAAGAGCACTTTAGGAAGTAAATTGATTGAATTTTTATTTGTGTTGTGATGTGTTTCTACAAACTTATAAAACAATTTGCATTAAAATTAAGCACTTATAGATAATGACATTAAAACATGTAATCCTTCTTCCAAGAACGTCTCAGTAGAAGCCTGGAATGTTGAAGTTGGTAGTGTTATGGTTCGTTGGTCCTGGTTCTTCTATCCATATTTAAGATCTTTAACATCTGATATCATTGTTACCCTAAGCCTACCAATCGCCATCGGTGTAGCGTTTAAATTAAAATGATGCATCAGTAAATTACAAATTACTTAGTACTTAATATAAAACACTTTTGAAATGTCAAGTTTGACTGTTTATAGAGTGACTCTACCATCGGTTCGTGAGGCAAATCCTTAGAAAAACCGGCACGAAACAAAATAGTTGCTAAACATAATATAATAAACAGGATATAATTTTTTTAATTTCCATTCAAAAATCTTTCTTAATGAGAAAAGGGTTTTTAGAGAAAATTGGTTCGTAGGACTAAGTCGATTCGTTTTTCAAAGATTTTCTTATAGGCTTACCAGAAAAACAAAAAACTTACCATGTTGCGGATAGATAAAAATTTTTTGACAAAAAATAGAACCGACTCAAAACGCACTAAAAAGTAAAATATAACTGTGTCATTTAGTTGCTTTAATTTACTTAAGCATATCTATGAAGACGGTGCCAGCAAGTTTAAGGAACTTTTATTTAACGTTGTAAAGCAGTTTGTGGGTTCTAGGTAATGTCCTTAAAGTAGAAACCTTGGCTGGCACCGACTCCTAGATATGCTTAAGTAAATTAAAGCAACTAAATGACACAGTTATTTTTTACTTTTTAGTGCGTTTTGAGTCGGTTCTATTTTTTGTCAAAAATTTTTATTTCTTACTTTTTAGTTATTAATTGACACGTAACGTACTCGTACTATACTGTCATAGTATATTATACGGCACTTGTAGCCAAAAAGCTACCGATACTTACACAAAAAACGAAATCACTGCAAGTGTGCCTATAAAATTTGAAAAGTTCCCTCAATTTTTCCAGGATATCATCATCAGATACTAACGTGATAACAATAGGACCACCTTCGAAGTGTGCCCTTTCTAATAAAAAAAGAATTATCAAAATCGGACAACTCTGTAAAAAGTTATGCGTGGTCATACATAAAAAAAAATATATACGTGTCGAATTGAGAACCCCCTCCGTTTTTTTTTTCGTCGGTTAAAAAGGCTTTAAGTCATAAGTTAACGAAACAAAATAAATAACTTTAATCGTTGCCAGTAGAGGAGTTCTTAGCTTCAATTAACTTAAAGTCTAAACCGTAACCTTCACCACCATTTTTGATTGAATTTCCTCCTAATATAGACCAAAAATGTTATTAACTATTTTGTATCTAATCTATAACAACATTTTGAGCAAAGTTTAAGACATATACACCAGAAACCAGAAATCATCTGAAAGTTTTCCAGCAATCAATGTCGAACGCGTCCGGTGGGCTGAGATCTTCCGATTGTTATTTAAAATTTCACTTCGTATACTGAATAAATTTAAATTGCACATGTTCATTTAATAATGTCTCTATGAAATATTAATGGATCTGCTGAGCATGCGTCTCAATTCTTACTACTCTGATCTAGTTCGTTTTCAAGACGACATTTGCATGGTACTTTCGCCTTTCTAACGATTAACGTAAGAGATATATTAGCTTGCGTCCCTGTGACAATAGAATGAGAGAAAGCCGGTGCGCCTGCGCGCAGCGAAACTGCCGGAATGTGTACCAAAACTAGAAATGCGGTGAATTGTTGCAATTCTATATAGACGTTGATGTAGACAATGTGGTTCCGTTGCAGTTGACATGATGTATGGCTATTGTTCTGAAAGTGCAATTGGAAACTATGAGGGCTATAGTGTCATTTGAGAAATGGAAAATTATCGTTATATTTCTAAAGATACTTTTGATTAGGTCGTTTTGAAGATGTGGGAAACAAAAGGATCTAACTCACCTACCCTTGCTAGTTTGTTAAATTTTGGATGTAAAATTAGGACTACTTCCTTCCTGCCATTGAACTCAAATGTTACTTGTTGTATTTGCGTAAATTTGGTAACAATGCATCAATATCTTACGACGACGGAAGATGGCCAGTGGCTATGGGAATTGCTAAACTAAGTAAAATAAACTTATCGTGCTACAGCATTTGTCTCGGCAAACACTTTAGTACTTCATCATAGAGAATTTTAGAAAAGCATAGTTTTTAAAATATATCTTAAAATGTGTATTTATTTATTATTTGTAGTCCTCTTCGCAAATATTTATTTTGAGAAAACTGTATTAGACGATGGGGCTCCACAAAGGTCTCTATCAATTTCTTTGTCCATTTAATGTTAAGATTTTGTTAGTGTTTTTTTTGTTCTTGTTAGTATAGACAAACACGTCTAATGAGCGAGATGCCTATGATAATATAAGTGTCCTTCCAAGAAACCCCATCAGCACCGGTGTGTGGCAAACTGGCAAAGAAATACCGTTCTGTTCCGATCTGGCGCGTAGGCCCGTTAACTCGTTACATATTGGATGAGACGCGATCGCTTATTGGGTACAATGCGATGGTTTTGTACATTGGGGAAAAGTTAAATTGTTGACTTTGGATAACAATGGCGTTTGACTTTCGAAAATATACTTTCCTAGTGGCATAACTGTTGATATCGAACAATATCAAAATCTGATACAGCGGTTTGATTAAAATAATAACAGTCTGGACAACTCTTGTCAAATTAAATATCAAGGATAGGTTGAAGGGAAATATATTAAGAACTAGACTGCGGTTCAAACTCTAGGGATCGAATTAGGAATCAATAATGCCTTGATCCCCTCACCTTATCCCCTTTCCTGGAGGGGGGAGGCCTGGCCCTGTAGAAGTCCATTTTAATGGGCTGATAATGGTGATGATGGATGCCTTGATCTTCTTGGAAAAAATTGTAGCAATAAAATTCTGTTGAAATCATTGTCTAAGCTGCATCGTATAATTGAAAAAAAATATATACGGTCGAATTGAGAAAGTCCTTTTTTAAAGTCGCTTAAAAATAATGGAAAATAACCATGTAGACGTTGGCACAAGAAGACACAATGGTAGAAATCTGTGATCGTAGTAAACACGTCGGTGCACTAATAAGGAAGTAAATAAATACGCTTTTTATGCTGATAGTAATCACTCTTATTTTTACCCAGTTAAGACGTAATTATAATAAGGAAAAAATATTCAAATTAAATTTCTATCTTCACCTCTTTTATTATGGTTCCGTACTCCAAAGACCCTATATCTAAGACCCCACTGTCGGTCTGTCTATCACCCAGCGGTACACCAAAGCTGGTATATTACATATAGTCTGTTGCTACAATAACAACAAATACTAAAACAGAATTAAATAAATATTAAGGTGCAAAAATCATTTGTGGGACTGAGTATACGATTTGATAATCTCATCCCAAAGGAAGTACTGGACTTGCCTTTACAAAAGCTTAAAAAATGTGTTAAAACCCATTTACTAAGTAAAGGTTACTATAAAATTGATGATTTTATTAACGACAACGATACTTGGAAGCAATCAGCTGTTCTTTCTACACACAAGATGGGTAAACCAAAATTTTTGATTGATTTTTAAAAAGAGCAACTGTATTTGATTTTAAAAAAAGTATCTTGCCCGCTCTTCTCCGCAGGATCTGCCTTCCGAACCGGTGGTATAGTCACTACGTACTGACAGACTTGACGTTTCAAAAGTGCTTGTATAACAGCCTACTTATATATATGACTTGAATTTGAATTTATGTAGGACTCCCATACAGCTATCGTGATTTTTTTGCCGTATTACACGGAACACATCGTGTGCGAATACGACTCGCACTTGACCGATTTTTATATTTAAATCTGCTATAAAAGGTAGCTTGCGTGTTAACGGTCTGATAAACAATAGTTTCCCTTTGTTATTATCCGTAGGCGACGATTTTAGCCAGTCTATCCAAGATTGCGGTCAGAGACATAAAAACAAAAGATAATTGCGTATTCCGTGAGGTCAGAGATAAAAATGTGTGGTTCCGTTACACTTTCACACGTTTAAACTATATTCAGACCATTATTACGAGTTGTATCACTTTCGTATAAACACTCTATAATACCTATTACAAAGATTTGTGTCTATGCTTTCGTCTTATTTACATTTTGTTTGTATTTAATTCGAGAAGTTTAGTGTCCACATAGACCCACTTGGTAGTTTACTTTCATCTTCATCACGGTAATTTAGAACTTTGAACAGAGTACCTAGGTGGGTAATATAAGCACAGTATTTAAAATCACCACAAGGCACATTATTAAGAATCTTCTAGGCATAGGTATCACACGATGACTACCTATCACGGATGAAGTAAGTATTAAGTTGAAGCAACGGTATTAAGTAACTCTATATCACATAGTGTATACTCTTCAGTTCAGCAGTTTCTCTTCAACGACTTGAAATAATTATGTTTGCATACGGTTTGGTGGGTAATTGTCATCAGTAACTGGCGTCCGACGTCGCATCAAGATACCGCCAAAAGCGCCATGCCATAGCTATCCAAAATATGGAAAGACATGAACATTTCCCATTGGACAAAAATGCACCTAGTCGCACTGCACTCTTGTCTTATCCATCTTCCTTTATGGAGCCGAAACATGGACCCTTAAATCTGCCGACCGGAAGATGATTGATGTATAGAAATGTGGTGTTCGAGAATCGTGCTGAATATATCTTGGAGCAAAAAAACGTCTTCATAGTGAATATATAAAAAGAAAAGGTAAGGCTTTCCAATATCTGCCTGCGGATAATGTTAGATTACTTGGGTCGCATTGCTAGGAGAAATGCAGGTAGCAGTAAAAATTTAGTGGTCACTAGCTCGAGACGATGGACAGACCAACAAATAGTGGATATAATTGCCGAGCCCATAGAGAGAAGTGGCGTACCTACCATATATCGTTTGGGTGCGAGGCTTCGTACCTTACCTATCTACGATAACTATACATTGTTATCTAAGTAAATATTATATGAACATAATATTTCTTAACACGACTCTCTTTTGTGTACATCGAACATCGATGAACGTAATAATTGAAACGGTCAACGATGTGTAGGTACGCGCGCGGGGTCGGCGGCCGCCGCTGTGGGTGAAGGTCACTGCGCTAACGGTCCGTGACGTCACTTGTTGACCGCTTACTATACGTACGCCTACTTTACATACTCGATGTGAAATATTGTTTGACTACCAACCTGCACTGAGTTTAAGTGGAAAGTGGTAGCACTTATTTTGTTAGGTTAATTTTTAAAAATTTTATCTCTTACTTTTTAGTGATTTATCGCCACGTAACGCACTAATAGCCAAAAAGCTACCGATACCGAGACAAAAACCGAAATCGCTGTAAGCGTGCCTTCAAAATTTGAAGAGTTCCTTCAATTTTCCCAGGATATCATCATCAGATCCTAACACGATGACAATGGGACCACCTTGGGACTACCTGGGAAGTATGCCCTTTCTAATAAAAAATAATTATCAAAATCGGACAACTCTGTAAAAATTTATGCGTGGTCATACATAAAAAAAAATAAAAAAAATATACGTGTCGAATTGAGAACCTCCTCCGTTTTTTTCGTCGGTTAAAAAATATATAAATATTTAAAAAAAATGTTAATTGCTAAGCTTTAGAAATTGAACAACCAAACAGACCGAACGTATTTACAGAGTAGGGTATCTTCTTCTGTGACCATATACAGATCCTTGGCCCAACATCCAAATCATTTCAAAAGATATTTTTGAAGCTTTTAGCTATACTATCGGAACAACAATTGTTGACTCACCATTGAACTGTTATAAAACAAAAATAAAATGATTAGTGAGTCCACTCATTATTTTCGCTTACCTTGTTTCAACAAATAATTAGACATGGACTATGCTTTTAAGCAGCGCAATAAATATTATAATTAAACTTTCAAAAGTTGCACAAATTTTCACGAATAGATATCTTATTATTTATACTTAACTAAACTTTCCAGATAATCCCCATTTAAATACATTTTATACGACTAGATATGATTAGATTTTTTAATTAACGTTTTGCAGAAACCTACTAAATCCTATAAGACGATCGCTCTTTTTAGATGGTGCTGTGTCTAAGTACATCTAATTGCGTACATAATACGGTACTGCGGCAGCTAATGATGACGTTTCATCACGAAACGACCAAGCTTTGTAAAATAGGTCTTATAAATACGCGTTACTATTGAGAAATACGAGATACTCCACGGTAGATGCGCAGGTAGTCGAGTCAAGATTGCAGTGGTGTCAGGCAAGACACTGTTATGTGATTACGTTATTTTTTCACGGAAATGTAGTTTCTGCTGTAAGTAGGGTATGGGCACAAGCTACAGCTAATGTTTTCATCTAAGATTGCACTGTTAATGTCGTTTTAAATGATATGTTTGTTGTCCTTTGCTGCAAATGATTTTTATCTGATATCCAACGAGCGCTAATGCTTGTTGTCTTTCTTTATGGCTACATATAGTTCTTGTAAAGGCAGATGGTCACTACCACGTCTATTATCTATTAGTCAAAAGGATGTGATAATTCTAATATGAATAAAAAAAGGTATCAATCTTAATATTTAGTTACCTACAATTCCGATGCGACTAAATTAAGATGAATACAAAATTCAGAGATTATGCTTAGAGTCAATAATTAGTTTTCTTAACCCTTTCATCAATGGTGATTGTAAAAATTGGTTAACCATTGTTTTGGAAACTTGAGAGCTTTATGAGATTGTTTCATAACTATAATTGCTGGCATTGACGCCAACTGATTAATTTATGAATGGTATACCATACCGTAATATATTACGGTACTGACTGATTGCCTCGTTGGTATAGTGGTTAGCCTATGTGGCTTCGATCACGAGGTCCGGGGTTCGATTCCTGGGTCGGGTCACGGAATAATTCTGAGCTTTTTCATTCTTCTATAAAATGTTCAGTACATTCCAAGCCCGGAGTTTGGAAGTTAGTGGTGTTACACCCCCGTGCCTCGAAGAGCACGTTAAGCGTTCGGTCCCGGTCACTATCATCAACATCTGATAGTGATCGTCAATAAATGAAACATTATCACCCTAAGCCCGCCAACCCGCATTGGAGCAGCGTGTTGGGTGTACGCTCCATATCCGCTCTCCTATAAGGAGGGAGGCCCTGTAGTGGGCCGTTAATAGGCTGATAATGATGATGATGATGATATTATGGTATAGCCATTTTTAAACAAACTAAAACGGCGGAAACCCTGTGCTGGGCATTTGCTTTCCCTAAGATATTAGTTAGGTACATTACCGTTATAGAAAGTTGAAGATGCTAATAGGTCATGTAACATACGAGTGAAGGAACATAATGAGACTTGTTTTATACTAATAAATGACGTAACAAACATATAAGTAGCAAAAATTCACAGCGACTGATAGAAACACGTATAATTACACAATGCCTATCTATGCCCGACATATTGAAAAATTGTTAAGCCTTACGTGACTTTCATTTTATCAGTAACTATGGTCTTTAGACTTCAGATTGAAACATAGTAAAGCTAACTGGGAGTAAGTAATCAGGACATTGCCTTTATTATTAACTTTATTTCCGCCGCTCTATGTACCTTTATGAAATAATAATAATAATATAAATCGAGTGAGTGATAGGTATATTGTAGCCAATAGACCTGATATAGTGATAATTGATCGATCAACGCACCGTGCAATGATTGTTGATATTACAGTTCCACATGACGATAATCTGGTGAAAGCTGAAAAGGAAAAAGTATCAAAATACTTGGACCTTGCTCATGAGATTACCGTCATGTGGAATGTTGATTCAACAATGATTGTTCCTATAGTCGTTTCAGTCAACGGTCTTATAGCGAAAAGCTTTGACGAACATCTTAAAAAGCTTTCGCTTAATTTTTGAATCAAGGGTCGGATACAGAAGGCAGTAATTCTTGAAACGGCGTGCATTGTGAGGAGGTTCCTCACTCTGACCACCGGTTGTTTGGACCCCCGGGCCCCGCAGCAGGCGGAATGGATTTTTTTATAAATTTTTAATAGTGTTTTTTTTTATAATTTTATTAGCATTGTTAAAAATTTTAAAAATAATTGTAAATAAATAAATGAGTGTGAAAAAATATAAATCGAGTGAGCATCTTCTAAAATCTGCCGCTCCTAGGCCGCAGCCTATAAGTACGGCCTATTGACACAGCCAGAACTGTGACAGCGTTACAGCTTTTACAAACTGCTTTTATTACAGTAAGTAAATCGTATAAGTAGAGCTTTAGTTACTCATAGAGGTACTTAGTTCTGAAAATACTTTAATCCATCTTTAGAATTAGAAGGCCTTAGCCTTCAACGGACGATGGAGAGAACAATGCTCGAAGTATCTCTGCGTGATCGAATCAGAAATATGGAGATCCGCAAAAGAATCGACAGTCTCAATCCGAAGAGGTGGGGCACGCATCGTAAAGTCGATAGACATTGGGGCCCTAAGGTGCTGGAATGTCAGTGTAAGTCGTCTCCAATAAGGGGAGTGACGTCATTAAACGTCACAGCTAGCTACAAGCGACTCGGGATCGTTAAGTTTGGAAGTCCCTAAAAAGGTGTATATCAAGCATTAAACATCCATCGGCTGATGTAATGGTAAAGATCTTCATTAGTAGATGCATAACCAAAAACAAATAAGGAAATGAAGAGCAAACACACTAAAATATTAATACGTTAAACCACCTGTAGGCATGAGCCAGTTTAACATAGATAGCATCTTAAAATTCTATTCACGGCAGCGATACGGCGGTCAGCGGTAAGGCGGTATGCAGGTCAGTGAGGCGTAACGGACGTGTTAACCGTACCTGCTCATGACTTACTTAGCGGTAACACAATACACAGCAGGTTCCCCGTTTATTCACTTAAGAATGGGCGTGGTTCTCAGCCTTGACATAATTAAATGCTTATTAATTTATTGCTTCTTAATCTCTGAAGTGAAAGACCTCAAAAGAAGTTGGTTATTGGTTAGTTTGTTAAAATGTCGATACATTGAATAACAATTATTTTGGGGTTTTGCTGCTGCTGAAAATACGGAATTTCTATCATTATTAGCCGTCTGCATCAAGCGAGGAGGCGCTTGATGCAGACAGTCAGTGGGAGGTCAACACTGCGCTATCCAGAACAGAGACGCTACACCAACACCTTGGAACACCAATATCCATCAGCTCGTAGATTTATGTGCTCCATTGCAACTTTAGCTTTGCGACTCTAATCTACATAGTATCTAATCAGTTTTTAGTCGAGATTTTACTATATGCCGATTAATAGGTAAAGCCGACATCGCGGCCACTTTTGTAGCCTGTGACTGTTTGATGTGCATAGTCGAGGTCTTTGTCTCCGCTTGGTGCGCTTGGAGGGACGTTCCATCACTTCGTTCTTCTTTCTCTAGCGAGCCTCTAGTAAATACGAAGCGTCAGAGAAATAGCCAAAGGTATAGTCAGCACATCTTTTCGTTGTAATTATCGATCCATCATCCAATTTTTGCACTTTGGTATTCCGTTTCCTCACATGAAGTCTCTCACATAAGTTACAGCCGCATTAAATATTAACTGCTCATTACAAAGCGATCAACTTTGCAAAAGCTTGTGAAGTTTGATACTTAAATCCGAGTGCAGTTGGGTTTAATATCCCGTTGAATGATTGTAACATCCTGTCAAATATTATCCACTCTTGCAATTAATTGAATTGAATGGGAAAGATTAAAAAATTGCAACATCTGGTGACCCACGCCCTCGTTTTCAAAGCTACCAAATATCATCGATTATTCAGATTTTTTTACTTACACGAATAAGATAAGATTCAACACATTATCATAATAGACCTGCTATCAGCCGGTTGGCGCCAGGCCGCCGAGTCAGCAATGAAGTTGTATGGTAAATAAGATCTCGTACTGATATGGATAGACGTGTAGTAAATAACGAAATTAACCTAAAAACCTACAGAGAACTGTGCCATTACTCATGGGCTTTTCACTGGCGAAATCTGCTTATCTATCTAGATACATTTGTAATTCTTAGGCAGTTCGACGAAGGAAAATCTGTCTGCATATCTATATAGATAAATAATTGTAATCTCTAATACCTATACCTATACTAAAGCCAAACTCGATTGAGAATGCTTGTCAACAAACAAATTTAAACTGAAGGTAGAAATCACTAGTCATTTTACATCTAATTTTTTAAATCAACTAGTTAATGACGTTCGTGCATAACTTCGTCGTTTATAATTATTATAATTTTATAATAATTTATTATAATTAATTAATAAAAGATAAATAAACAAAATTTACTTTTTTTATAATTAATTAATTTTATTATAATTAATAATAGTAAATAACGAAATTAACCTAAAAACCTACAGAGAACTGTGCCATTACTCATGGGCTTTTCACTGGCGAAATCTGCTTATCTATCTAGATACATTTGTAATTGTAGTTCGACGAAGGAAAATCTATCTGCATATCTTATTTTAATCTCTAATACCTCTACCTATACTAAAGCCAAACTCGATTGAGAATGCTTGTCAACAAACAAATTAAAAATGAAGGTAGAAATCACTAGTCGTTTTACACCTATTTTTTTAAATCAACTAGTTAATGACGTTCGCGCATAACTTCGTCGTTTATAATTATTATAATTTTATAATAATTTATTATAATTAATTAATAATAGTAAATAACGAAATTTACTTTTTTTATAATTAATTAATTTTATTATAATTAATAATAGTAAATAACGAAATTAACCTAAAAACCTACAGAGAACTGTGCCATTACTCATGGGCTTTTCACTGGCGAAATCTGCTTATCTATCTAGATACATTTGTAATTGTAGTTCGACGAAGGAAAATCTATCTGCATATCTTATTTTAATCTCTAATACCTCTACCTATACTAAAGCCAAACTCGATTGAGAATGCTTGTCAACAAACAAATTAAAAATGAAGGTAGAAATCACTAGTCGTTTTACACCTATTTTTTTAAATCAACTAGTTAATGACGTTCGCGCATAACTTCGTCGTTTATGAACCGATTTTGATAATTCTTTTTTTGTTGGAAAGTAGATAGTCCGGTGGGTGGTACCATGATAAGGAAACCAGGATCTGATGATGGGATCCTGGAGAAACCGAGGGGATCTGTCAAAAATTGTAGGGACAACAAGTACGTTTGTTAATTCTGTTGTCTGGAGTCGATCTGATGATGGAGCCGATCTACATATAAGAGAACTCCTTGACGATATAGCGCATTTACCTTGTGTTTGGGCTCAATTAATTTGTCTTGATAAGAACTTTACATTTAGATGGGCTGTGACTGTCATTGAAGGTCTGCAGATGAAGACGAAGTACAGTTAAGGGAGCTCCGTAACGGCTTACAGTAGCTACCTTGTGTTTGGGCTTGATTAATTTGTCTCGATGAGAACTTTATATTTAGATGGACTGTGACTGTCATTGAAGGTCTGCAGATAAAGACGAAGGACAGCTGAGGGATATCTTTATCGGTTTACAGTAGCTACTTTGTGATTGGGCACGATTAATTTGTCTCAATGAGAAGTTTGAAAGGTTATAGTTTCCAGTTGGTTTAATGTTTACTAAGTCATGATCCGATGATGAAAACTACGAAAACTCGAGGAAACTCTTCAAACTTTATAGGCAAATTTTCAGGGATGTTCGAATGTTATGAGTAACTACTGAATATTGGTACTTATGGTTTAGTTCGAGTAGGTACATTAGGTAGTATGTTCGTTGTTTATAAATCACTAAAAAGTATGAAATAAAAAATTTTTAACAAAAAATAAAAACGCCTTCAAAACGCACTAAAAAGTAAAAAATAACTACGTCATTTACTTACTTTAATTTACTTAATCACATCTATGAAGTGCCACACGGTGCCACCCGAGCTTTCTACTTTAAAGACTTTATCTAAACTTGGATGGCACCGACTTCATAGATGTGATTAAGTAAATTAAAGTAAGTAAATGACGTAGTTATTTTTTACTTTTTAGTGCGTTTTGAAGGCGTTTTTATTTTTTGTTAAAAATTTTTTATTGCCATTCTGCTACGGAACTCCAAAACGACCGTAATCGAGGACTTTACATGGGACCACCAACTCTCTAACTTCGGGCTGCTACTGAGATTTTCTTGGGAAAATAAACGCTCAATATTCCGAAGACCGACACAGGACTCGAAGTCAGAACCTCATGAAAAAACAAATTTACCTTAAATACTAGAAAAGAGGTGCAGTTGCTTATATATTAATATGTTCTTTTCAGACGCTGGCATCGCTATGCGTCTCAGAACCTGCTGTAGAATCAAAAATAGAAGCAGAATCACAAACTGACTCAGAAGAGCCCCCAGAAGGATACTACGCGTTTGTAGAGTCGCCTAATGCTACACCGCCCAGGTATGTCATATCATTTCAACTTTATAACACCCGACAAGGGGTGTTATTTCAAGTCAGTATGCTTTTGGCATCGCAACTGCTAAACAATTTGACTGCTTAGGTACGATTTGTGTATTTGGAGAGCTGACCGCTAGAGACCTATCTCTAGCAGTAAGGTAGCTAGACCCTCTCTCTATGTATATATCTCTATAGCTATATGTACGATGATGATAATCCTAATATATCGATGTTTTTCTTGTAAAGGAAGAAAATATAACTGCTGCCATTTGAATGTTTAGAAAAATTATCATCAAAGTGAATCGTGGCCGACAAAAATACGGACAGACAGACATACAAAAATTTTAAAAATTACATATCCCAAATATATATTTTTTTTAATTTTCACTATCGATTATAGTTACAGTGCCCTCCAACAAAAAATTTCAAAAATATATTTAATTCACAGAATTGGATCTGTTACAGTTTTAGTATAAGTAGAAAATAAATAATAATAATAATAAATATATTATGGCTATAAGTATTGTAAAAAATATGAAGTGACAACTATCAAATTGTTGTAACACGACAACATGATACTACAATAAACAAATGTCTACTTGCATGTTGTAGTTGACCTCAAAAATCAGTGTTCATTACCATATAGCACCCAATGACAGCATGTTACGAATAAGTTCCATTTGTAACAAAATGTTGCCAGTGAAAGTTCACCTCTTACTGTCAGCCGATAAGCTACTAGCAATACTCGAAAGTAATGAACTAGTAATCAACGCCGAGAGAGAGCTCGTATGCTCTGGAGAAATCAAGCTGCTAACTTTAATGTCCAGTACTTAATTTGAGTAAACACGTTATAGGGCCATGTTTTGTTTGAGAAACAAGGTTTACGTTTTAGATGGCAACGAATGCAACATAGTGTTCAAAGCAACGCAATTTTGCTTGTGATTTATGAGTATCTTGTTTGAACGAACGAATGCTATTATAGACAAACCACATAATTCAGTCCTTGCCTACAGTAGACACACTGGTGTGTACATCTGTATTTATAGAGATGTACACAGAGATGTACAAAATGGTTCCAAAAAAGGATTTAACACTAGAAAGACGGGAGCAGTCATTTGACTGCAATTTTAATTTAAATGTTGATTAACTGAAAAACCATTTGACTTAACGTATTGAAATTTTGTGACTTTTAATAATATTAGTAGTTAAGTGGAACTATGTATAAAAATAACTCACATCTCTTTTGTTTATTATTTAAAATCTTGATATACCGACAAAGACGGCGGCAGTCATTTGACGGCTGAGATCCGATAAATGTTTACAATTGTAATATAAGAGGGTAGAACATAAATTAGGTACGCTTATCAGTTGTTTGTGGTTTGTAAGTCAAAAAAGTTAGTATTGTTTCGACTGCCCGTGAATTTAGTCGAAATTATTGTAAGTCACTTGTGAAAAATGTCTCGAAGGCTTCAGGATAAAGAAATACTTTCAATCTTGCAAAATATTCGTGAAGACGAATCGGATTGTGGCTCTGAGAGTGCAGAACGCGATAGTGACGATGATTGTGCGGTACCACAATTCAGTTCGAGTTCCTCTTCGGAAGAAAGTGACCTGGAAGATCAGGTACCTCTTGCAACTTTACAAAACGTTCACAGTTCGAGTTCTCGTGGCCATGGTCGTGGTGGTGCTCGTGGTCGCTTATCTTGCTACAAACGAGGAGAAAATATTACTGTAGACGAACAACTCTTTTCTACTAAGGTTAGATGCAGGTTTCTTCAATACATTGCTAACAAACATGATAAGTTTGGAATAAAATTTCGGCTTTATGTCGATGTGGATTCGAAGCTTGTACTCAACGGCTTTCCTTATTTAGGAAAGGATGAAAGCAGGTCACAAAACCAAAGCCTTGGTGAATCCGTTGTTATGCGTCTTTTGCAAATACTGGCCGAAATATAACTACTGACAACTTCTTTGCATCGGTAAAATTGGCAAATAACTTGTTCGCAAAACGCACAACCATTGTAGGAACTATGAACAGGACACGACGAGAGATTCCACCTTACGTCAAATCACTTCATATGACTTTGTTTGAAACAAAAATCCTGAAATCTGATAGATGTACACTCACAATTTATCAAGGAAAACGAAACAAAAACGTGTTATTGCTTAGCACGTTACATAATAATGTTGAAATAGACTTCAATCACCCTAAGAAAAAACCAGAAACTGTGACTTTTTACAATGCTACCAAGTACGGCGTGGATGTGGCTGACCAGATGGCAAAAAAATATAGTGTCAAAGCGGCATCTCGAAGGTGGCCCGTACAGGTCTTTTTCAATATACTAGACCTAGCAGGGATAAATTCTTTCATTTTGTATAAAAAAATGTCAGGTATCAACATAAAAAGAAGAAATTTCATACTGAGTTTAGCTAGTGAACTGGAACTTTCTGGAACCCAAGAATTGCCTAAAGAGTCTACACCATCTACTTCTCGATCTTCTATTCAAAATCCAGAAACTCGGAAAAGGCGGGAATGTTATGTACAAAAGTGCAAAAATAAAACTAATAAAGTCTGCGACATTTGTAAAAAGCCACTTTGTGGCATTTGTAATGTAAACAAAATGTTTAAATGTAAAATATGTCTATAAATATAATAAATAATCATACATGAAACCCTGTTTTATTACTACAGTTACCAGTTTTAACAGTTAAAATAAAATAAAAAATAAAAATAATGGAGGAGTCATTTGACCGGTTGCCGTCTTTGTAGGTAGATAGATTTTCCCGACTTTCTAGTGTTAAATACAAAATGCAAAATACTTTTTATTTTTACTATTTCAAATGCAAAATACCAAGTAGTTTTGTGTTTTGTATTTCAAATGCTAAATGCAAAATAGCTATTTTCAAAATACTTTTTAAAAATAAAATACCTTTTGACCAAATCGTATGATATTTCTATTTATTTTAGGTATTTATCATAAGAAATAGAATAGCGATACAATGCTGAGCCAAATGGCGTATCAATAAATTCTGTTATGTTATTAATAATAATAATGTTTACTTAAAATAATGTAAAAAACTAGACTAACGAAAAAATAGCCATAGCACCGTTTTGGGAATTGTGTGGCCATTTATTATAAAATTTTTTGCAGGCGTCTCTATCGGTCAATATCGGCAATACAAGCGGTATTCGTTCATTTCATTTAGTTGGGCTGGTAATGTTGGCCAAACTTAAAGTATTTTGCATTTTGAAATGAATAGTAAAAATACAAAATACGTCTAGAAAGGTATTTCAAATAAAATACAAAATGCTTTTTACTAAAAGGCATTTAAATGCAAAATACAAAATGGGTATTTTGCATTTTGTATTTGCATTTGAAATAGAAGTATTTCAAATAAATCGCATCTCTGGATGTACACTTACCGGTGTGCCACATGACGTGGTTTATGAAGGATCAAGAGGTGCGAAAGGCACTTGTCAATAACAATCCCAGGTTAACTAATAGTCTGGAGTCTTTAGAACACCGAAGGGACGTCAGTTCCCTTTGTGTGTTTTATAGACTATATTATGGAGAGTGTTCTGAAGAGCTGTTTAACCTAATACCACCGTCAGGATTCTCTGCCCGTACCTCTCGCCGCAGAAACAAATTTCATCCTCACCATCTGGATGCCTGGTACTGTACTACCATCCGCTATACTAGGTCTTTTCTGCCACGCACTTCTAAGATATGGAACGAGCTTCCATCCTCGGTGTTCCCACATTCTTACAATTTGGGGATTTTCAAGGGGAGAGTTAATAAACATCTCAAAGGCCGACAACGCATCAGTGGCGCCTCTGATGTCGCAGTTGTTCATGGGCGGCGGTAGTCACTTAACATCAGGTGATCCGCTTGCTCGTTTGCTCGCAATTTTTATAGAAAAAAAAAGACGCACCATGCATTACTGTACCGTTTAGGCGAGGTCTGAGTTACGTGGTTTATCTATAATGAATGCATTTTTATCATCACCTCAGCTAATGGATGTCCACTGGAGGATATATGCGGCTTTATTCAATGGCTTCTTCACAAAAAACCACTGCATGAAGCCGAAGCTTGATTCATTGACAGTCGGTACGTGATTCTTTGACAGTTAGTGCGTTGACAGTCGCAATTTCAACAATTTGAGATTTTTACGTTCATCAACAGTCGACAGGAATTAACTATGACATCGGTCCAGAGGTAAACCGATGCGGCTTCGGATCACATGGTCCTACGTTCGAGTCCTAATCAGGGCTTTAAAATATTGAACATTTCTTTCTTGCAAGAAATTTTGATCTCAGAGTTATGAAGTTAGTGTACACGTCTACACCTACTTGCGTACCTAAAAAATTAAGCTAAATCTAAAAATTTACTTAAAATCAATTGCAATGTCATCTACCGACTCTAAATGTGAAGCATGCACGGTTAGGTCCGTCCGCGCGAACTAAAAATTTCGTTAGTAACGAGCATACGAGTACCTACCTACATAGTACATACATTTAAAAATGCTTTTAGTGATAACAACCTTATGAACTTCCAGGGTTCGACCTCCGCCGTACCGGCAGGTGGCTTCGGAGTGCGCTTCCTCGGCGGAGAAAGCCCACGTGAGCGCGAACAACTTATGCGGGGATCTCAACAGAGGCATCATACCGCGCAACCCTATGGGACAGAACCCCAACGGAGAACCTTACCCTTTGTACGTACCTATAAACTCTAACTCTATGTAACCTAAGCCAGCGACTGCATCAGATGGCCCATCTGATTTTGAGTGGAAAACTATCACCTGCACCTGGTAAACACTTAATAGTGCATTCTAGAACCCGTCATTCTGCTTACCTACCTACCTATAAAATACGTGCAATCAGACTTCGCAACGTAACATTCCTTCATTTTCCAAATTGTGTATTTACTTAGGTGCAATCAGACCATTGACACCGCGATGCCTATACTTTCCACATTACGTATTTACTGTCAGACTCTTTAAGTAAGGGGACCGCAGCAGCATCACCGGAGGTTTAGGCGGGTGCAGAAGTTCTGCCAGATGGAGGAGCCCGAGGGTTATACGAGGTACGGAGGAATGGACTCTCTAGGCCCCTGGTGGTTTACATAACCGCTGTTTGGCAGCGAAAACCACAAGTCCTCAGATGAAAGTTACAACTTTATTTGATGAAATTGCATGCGGTAGTTTTTTTTAACTGCCTGAAATGGGAGTCCGTTATGGTTTAGGAAAGCTTCAGTAGGTGTAATGAAGTAAATTAACTTTGACAGGCGTGGATCTTAGCTTTCCATGGATTCAGAGACTAGCGACATGGATGTAGGCTTAAATGAACTTTATGCAACCCGTCAACACTTACCTTCTCTGCTCGACTTATTCTTCCTGCCCAACCAAATTTGGACACTCGTTCTACTATGTAATTTACTGCTGTTCTAGTCCAAGGTCCTTAAGCAGGTTATATTTGTAAAGTAATAATTTAATTCTATGTTTCGGCAGCGAGCTAATCCGCAACCATACCCTCCGCTTCCTGTCGCGCACTCTGCCGGTGTTGCGCGCTGACGATGCGTTGCCGCGCGTGGCGCACGTCACGCAGCCGCCCGCGCACGGCGCTTACCCCGCCGAGCACGACTTACCCGAACTGCAGCACAATAGGTGAGTTCCTTAAATTCTACTGGTCTAACCACGGGTAATTCGAACTACTGACTGATTAATGAACGATGACATCCATCATCCAATTGGTAATAACGTCAGCCTATTTTTAATAGACTACTCCAGATGTAGGCCTTTGTTTACTTACCATTCCACCTTTATTACCACTAGAAGATTATAGAGAGAGATTGACAAAACACCATAATGTTATCCTATAAAATTAAACTTGTCTCCTTCCAAGTTAACGTGACGCTATCTATGATCAGATAAGATCGCAGTCAATTACGCAAGGAATTCCTACATAAAAGTTAACCAATATTGCTTTGAATTTAAAAAAGTTAACCAATAATGTTTTGTTGTTACTAGGTTAGAGGAGCGTTCGAAGAGGTCCATCTCTGCAGAAGAGATACCCGCCAGTGAACTACAGATGGAGCACCGGGGCCTGGAGGAGAAGCCACGGGAGAGTAGGAAGTTCTGCGACGGTGGAGGAGTGTGAGTATCTGTAATATTAATGACTGTGCACACAGCGCACGGGGCGTCATGGCGGCGTAATGGCGCAACGTGAACCCTGAGAAAAATTCTAAACTAATAAGGACACATCGGTTAGTTCAAGATGCTGGAACGGCGACCCTGCACCGGAAGGTACAGTGTCGATCGACCCCTCATTAGGTGGACGACATTAAACGTGTCGCAGGGAGCCGCTGGCTACAGGCGGCTCAGGATAGTTACGTGACGTCCATCGGCTGATGATGATGATGATGATGATGATGATGATGATGATTTGAATTTTAGATACAACTAAATAAATTTCAATATTTGCAACACACAACTTTGGTCGGGGGCGTCTGCTAGTATATAAATAAAAATACCTATATACATATTGCAAAATATAAATATATTAAAATTCAATTTAGCGACAACCGTAGCGTAAAATTAGGACAGTTCCCTGACAACATAGAAATTTACAAAAATACCGCATGTGATGTTATTAATTAATTATTTTATTTATTAATAATGTAGATGAACACACACTTAATCTTATTTTAAGTTTGGTGATTTCTTGGTGAATACGACATAAAAGATTTAGCTACTGGCAAGACACTGTGAGTTTAGTATAAAATAATAATAATTATTTAACTACAAATTTACTAATACAATTTAATTTCGATAAATTAATTACATGATTAAATAAAAATAAACCTTATTTATATTAATGGAAAATTCATTCAGTTCAACCGAAATAATTAGTATAGTATTCGACTTAATTGATTTTAATGGTTTATTATAAACTAGGATAAAAATAATAACGTACGCTGCAAAAATATTAAAAATCCGATAAAGATTCGCAAAGATACAAGCACTTAAATGTTCAGAGGTCTTTTGTCCTTTTCTCGCAAAACGAATATTTGTACTAAGCCACTATGGCGATACTGTAGTGTGACGTCACATAACAGTATAGCTGTCTCTGTCGAACCAGAAATATTCAAATGGTTATAACTTTTTATTTATTTGATCAATTTAATTAGTTTTATCATATTTTGTTTGGTTATAGAATAAAATTTTAAAAAATAAATTTAAACTCTAATATTTTGTATAGTGTCAAATAGCCAATTACCCCTTATACCCCCCACGTAGTTCTCGTTTTCGCGGGTATAGCAGCATGCAAAAGAGCTTATGTCACTCTTCACAAGTCTGGTCACCATAAAAAAAAATAATTACAATGTTTACAATACAACTAGTACTTTCAGAGATTAGCCAAAATAAACATACAAAACTTGTAGAAATTGATTTTTTTATGTACCTAGGTACACGTACCATACCACCCAGTATATTATACTATTACTAGCTGACCCGGCAAACATTTTGCATTAAAAATTAAAAAAAAAATTTAGATGAAAATTAGATAGTAGCCGATTCTCAGACCTACTGAATACGCATACAAAATTTGGTAAAAATCGGTAAAGCCGTTTCGGAGGAGGACGGTAACTAACATTGTGACAGGGAAATTTAATATATTAGATACATTTCGTAAAAAGCTGTTATTTTAAAATTACAAACATTCAATTTTATTTATTTCTATAAATTAGCCCTGAATCTAGAGTTATTTCTACAATTGCTTAGTTATACATAAATGCATGTATTTAAGATCCTAACATACGTGAATTACAAAATATAATTTAACATACAGCATAATTGTAACATGTGAGCCCAATAATTCTACCAATTTCCACTTTCATGATATTTTTGAAGTGCCCATAGTTTCAAGGTCAGATACCACAATTTCAAGAGAGTCCGGTCTTGTTCCGTCTAGAATAGTCACTCGTTTGTCTTTTTCTATCTGTAAAAAGAAAGAAATCCTCATATATTATAAAATAAAGTACCCCGCCGTGTTTGTCTGTCTGTGCGCGATAAACTCGTAGACTACTGTGGGGCGAATACTATATATAGAAAAAAAGCGTTTGCTCCCGCTGTAACTAGATGGCGCTACCGCAATTCCATATAAATTTGCGTTACGTTTTTTCAGTCGCTCGGTAAGAAACTCACACTAGGCATTCTGAATGGGCTGTCATGCGGTTTTTACCAGGAGATAGACTGGTTACTGAGGCAGATTTTTGTATATAATTTGTTAAGATTTTATACTGGAAAAGTCGCAAAAATTTAAGCCGCCTGGGAGTTTTCATCTGAAATATGTATGTAAGCATTATTTTTCATTATTAGGACTGCGACTGCCTCGTTGGTCAAGTGGTTAGCCTATCTGGCTTCGATCACGAGGTCCTGGATTCGAATCCTGGGTCAGGTCACGGAATATTTCTGAGTTTTTCATTCTTCTATGAGATTCTCAGTACATTCCAAGCCTGAAGTCGGGAAGTTGGTGGTGTTACACCCCCGTGTCTCGGAGAGCACGCTAAGCCGTCGGTCCGGGTCACTGTCATCAACATCTGATAGTAATCGTAAATAAATGAAACATTACCCTAAGCCCGCCAACCCGCATTTGAGCAGCGTCGTGAGTCTACGCTCTATATCCCCTCTCCTACAGGCCTCGCCCTGTAGTGGGCCGTTAAAAGGCTGACAATGATGATGATCAGGACTGCAACAGTCTTGACGATAACTTGATATACGATTTTTCTTAAAAAAAGGGTTACGTATTTTATTACTTTTTGTGTTTTTGGAAGGTCACAACACTATTTACCACACAGGTGATGTCACGGGCGTCTGCTAATAAAAATAAAAAATTTCGAAACCCCCGATAGTCTTGAATTTAAACCAACTTTAATGTCATAAGTTCTTTCTATCAGAACAGAATAATGTAGATGTTTTGAGGTACCTCAGCTCTATATTTGAGATGCTCTGGCCACACGCACTGGTCGAAATAACCGTCGATGTCTGGAGGATCGTATAAACGGTACACCCGACGATTTAGGCACGCCTCGTACTCTAACACGAAATAGTACCTATAAACAAGAGAAAATTTTATGTTTAGGCTTGATTATTAATAATAAAATAATAATAATAAAAAAATTACGTTTCATCACTTAACATCAGGTGTGCCGTGTGATATGATATTTTAATAAAATATTAATAATAAAAAAATCACGTTTAGTAATGATATTTTATTTATGAATTTTTTTAATTTATTTTGTTTTTACAAAATAAACCCAACCTGCATTGAAGCAGCGTGGTGAGTCACACTCCATATCCCCTCTCCTAAAATGAGGGAGGCCTGACCCTATAGGTCATTAATAAATTAATAATGACGGTGATGATACTTTTTGAGTTGCTTATAATAATTAAAATAAATAAGTTAATAAAGTAGTGACTGACCTCAAATGACAAACCTCCATTATGGGCTTATAATTCAAAACTGTGAACCCCTCCAAAATCATGAACTTCTTCCCTTTCACTTCGATTTTCCCATGCAACCTCTCCAAATTATGTTTATGGGCCTTATTGTCCCCGTTAATGGTGTCGACAACATCATCATACATCAACGGCATGTTCAATGATGACAAAATGTCATAATTATTGTGATCCAAATTGTGACATTTGATATGATGAGGACTGTCATCAGGGTAGAAGTATTTATCTTGATGGAAGATGTAGACAGGTGAAAGTAAGTCCAGCAATTTGTTTGCCAAAGTGGTTTTTCCACCGCATGTGACTCCGGATATGCCTATGATGATCCAGTCGTTTCTCTTCACCAAAGACATACTTCCAAATGTATATTTGTAGTTCCAAAGAAAATTTAGGGCAGGTAACCTAGTTGTCCTTGATATATTGGGATGATTTAGGGCTGGTAACCTAAATGTGCTATATATGTTGGGAGGTATGTAGTGTGTTATAGGTACGGATAGATGTGGTAGAGGGTAAAGGACATGAGCCCTCCTACAAAGAAGAGACCCCACGCTGCACACCCCAGCAATACCCACTGTGGATCAGGAATGTATTTGTAGATTGCAAAATCTGAAATAAAATTAAGTTATTTAACTACTGAAACATGGTCTAACAATTTTTTATCATATAAAAGTTCAAAATTAAGTAATCCCACTAATATTATAAATGCAATAGTTTGTGAGAATGTATGTCAGCATATTTGTTTTTCTTTCCAGCAAAAACTACTAAATGAATTTTGATATAACCTTGCAATAATACAGCTTATACATAGGAATAACACACAGGATTATTTTTATTCCAAAAATTTTATGGGAACAGGAACTGTGGGTGAAACTACAGGCATCCTCTAGTATTCCATAGACAGATAAATTAACTATCAACAAATAAGTCGAGACAAAAGACTTAAAATGTTTTAATAACATGTACTTAAGCACAATCTGACTACAATATTTTTATTAAAGCAAACTTGTTGTGATGTTATGCCAGACATTGAGAAAAAGAACCACAGCTTGTAATGCTAAATACTAAATTACCTTGCCATGTTTTTCTATAGAAAGTAGAGAAGAGTTGTTCTCTTTTTGAGGGAAACCAATGGAAGATTTCTGTTTATTAATTATTATTATTTATTTTTTTACCTTTTACAAAACATTTAAATATCTTGGTTCATATGAATATTATGTTAATGCAAAAAGCAATTTCACTTTTGAGAAATATATTTTGAATTGATGAACATAAAATAATTTTACCTTCATCAATAAAAGGGTAAGAGTTAATCCAAAACACCAGAACTGTGAATATAGTCAGTGTTGTCACAGATATCAGTTTACCCAAGACTGCATCAGGAATATCCATAAAGACATAACTTTTTGTCACTATATTTATATATAGATATTACTTTTTGTAATATCTTTTCTTGGTCTTGGGTTTCTTATTATTCTCCTCGTCTTCAGGGAATAAAATTGACTTCTCTTTAACTACTTTAACCTCAATTTTATCCAATAGAGGTTTACCAGCTATTGCTCGCTGAACTATCTGTAAAAAATGTTCCACAACCTATATTATACATGTATTTTGTTAACAGAAGCACCCTACTTCAACCACAAGCAAAACATTGTATTGCAACAAGAACACAAAATACGAAAAATACACATGATCCTTTTTAAGGATATAATGTGCACTGCAACTTGCAATCTATCCTTAAAAGATAGATAAATGCTAGTGTAGATTTTTTTGTAGTCCTAATAAAGAGGCACAATCCCTTCGTACATTGTTTTGCTGAATTTTAAATGAAACAGCATTTTCAATAAAAGCTATGTGGTGCAACTCTTTTAACAATTATTGTCATATTTGAGCTAATTGATCCAAACAGCAAGAAAATCAGTTCAGTACTTTGTTTTATAATATAACTAGATGACCTGGCAAACATTGTTTTGCATTAAAAATTAAAAAAAAATTTAGATGAAAATTAGTAGCCGATTCTCAGACCTGCTGAATATGCATACAAAATTTGGTAAAAATTGGTAAAGCCGTTTTGGAGGAGTACGGTAACTAACATTGTGACAGGGAAATTTTATATATTAGATTTAGTGATAGAACAATGCTATTTTGAGTTTCGAATTTTGTATATAACATATTAACAATAATATTTTATAAACACAAGTGGCATAATGTAAGTGTCAGCACAAAACATGCTAGTATAATAGCATAATAGTTTATCTATTATTAACATTTGTATTTTATACTTGAAACTCTTATACTGAAGCATTTTCTATTAATTTCCATTCCAGTAGGTATTAAAATAGTTTGCATAAAATACCTTTTCAGCCACAGCCTTATTAGCACTTGGCGTTGACAATGCCAGTAGTTTCTTAATGTTTTCTTCTGTTCTGTCCTCTTGAGGTAATACACCAACTTTAGTTTGTGTTTTGTTCTTTTTCTTGTATTGATGCCTGGTCACTAGAATAATACATTTATCAATTGATAGTATTAATGATAAATGCAACTATAGATACAATCGAAGTTGTAAAGTTAGCATGTTAAAGACGAACGAAATTACGTCATGTAACATTATACAATAAATAAATATTGCGTGCAACAAACCTTGACCTATATCTTCGGGTCGACTCGACTCTGCGCGACGTTTTTTTCCTTTAGCTTTAGTTTCTGGAATAAAAAAACACTGATAACTTTTGGTAACCTAAATAAACCTTGAGTGTTGTAACTTACAACACGTGACATTGCGTTTACCTTCTGGATCCACAAATGCTAATGCTTGACGAACTAACGCTGACGACATTTTATCACATTTATCAGAAAATAAACCATTTATTTTTTGCAAATACAAAATACTTAACCTCAAAAATACAACGAAAGAGAACTTTCAATTTGTCATTGTCAAATTTCAATTGTCAATGTCATTTTCAAAATTTTCATGATCCACAGACTTGTATGCTATGTTGATCATGACAAGTAAAAGATAGAGATTATAATAATGGCCGGGCCAACTGTTTGAAAGCTACTCGGAGGAATTGACGATAAATTCCTTCGAATTAATTTTTTTTATTTTCCTTCGAATTAATTTTTTTTATTATTTATTAAATTAATTAGTTTTATGAAATTAACTTAATAATATTCTGAAAGTGATTTACTTACGTGAATGTAAAAATAACATTTGTCATTTCTAGATTCTGCATGTTGTACCGCGCTATAAATGGTGAAAGTGCGGGACCTGAACGTCGTGAAGATCCCGGCTTAGCGCCTCATGCTCCTCACGCGCCACCTCATAGATACGAGGTAAACAAAATATTTAATACAAACCCAATACAATTATCTCCCTGAGACAATCTGTACCTACTATAAATTCTTGTATATTTGTCACAGGGTCCCCCTACTCCGTGCCCTGCACGAGTTGAATATGCAACGCCAGTGTTCGCCCGTAACTATCAAGGTGTTTGGCGATACGTCGTTCAGATACCCTACGAAGGCTACTTTACACAAACCGTAGAAGTAACCAGGTTCGTGCTACCTTTACTTTTTTGCATACCTTGCCATAGCTGTGATTCGTATGTAACTCTCGAGTTTTTGTTCAGGTGCATGCAGTCACGGTGCCACTACTTAGAAGGTGGCTGCCTTAGTTCACCGCGCTGGCTATCTCTACTCGTGGCTGAGCTACATTATCCACCCCGGCCTGCTACACCTGCTACACCTCTCCACCAGGTAACAAAATAATTATTTAAGCATAATATTACAGATGTAGTAGTACCTTTTTCAGACAACAAAAACAATTTTCCTATACAATACAATTGGTCGTCTGGAAGAAATAGCGCATTAGCGATAAAACTGTCGATTTTACGGTTTTCAAGTTATTTTCTCTTTGTAAGATTTTTTTTATTGGGTGTACAGTTGAAAATATTTAATTAATTGTTTCTAGTTATCTACAGTGGTCTTTTGCAGACATTATGAAATTGCGATTTTAATTTATACAAACTGTTGAAAGTGTATTATGTACCATTTATGTATATGACATCAGGAGTTCCCGGCGTACGGTTCTCCAGAGACCAGCTCGGAAAAGCCACAACACTGCGATGGACACGACGAGCTGGGCTGCTACCAGGTATTATAATCTCATGACCATCATAAATTGTCTCATTTAATATAAACTTTTAATTTTCCATTTTTAAATCTCGTAACAAATATTCATGTACCTATCTACCATTTGTAGATACCATGTAAATTTTTAACTAGGTATTTATGATTTTTTTTTTATTTTCCTTTTTGATTTATATATATTAAGCCTATCATTAATCTAAAATATTTCTTAGGTCCGTCTGTACTATGACTGGTTCCTAGTTCCTGGTTCCTGTAAATGCTGGAGGCCCGACTACTTCGCGCGTTACGTGAGACGCAACCAACACGAGTTGTAAATTCAAAGTGTACAGATCTCTTCTCAATATAGCTATATAAATAACGATAACTAAAGATTGTAAATTATAAATTACAATTATTATGATGGGATTAGAAATTTATTACAATACTTAAAATTTAAGGAAGCTTATCGAAATTATCAACGCGAAGGTTATTTTGGTTCTACTAAACTAATATTACCTATTTAAAAACGATTTTAAGTATTAGTTATTCTCGAATTACCTTCTGACTGGGTTTATGTGTGACAAAATGTTTTTATAACATAAGCAGGTATTAGTTAGGTGGGTAGGCAAGGAAACATTACTGCAATATGTTTTACAGATTAATGTAAATTGTATTTAGGAAACTTGTAGGGAGAGATAAGAGCGGTAATTTAAAATAAGATAATACTCGTAAGGTATGTTGATAATACCTATTTGTAAGTTGATATTTGGTGCTAAGATTTCGTGACGTTTGAGACTGTATTTACTTTAATATTATTTCTTATAGTGCTTATTAATTATTCAAAGGCGTTTGTGTTGGTATAAATTTTAAGTATTACTTTTATTGATTGGCAAATTTCATTCGTTGTTATTTACGGAATAAAAATACGGAATTAATTTAATTAATAATTTTAGGATAAATATTTTACTAGAGGACGCTCACGGTTTTACTTGCGTTTTACTGGTTCCTGTGGGAATTTCGGGATAAAACGTAGCCTATGGCCTGTGTGCACCAAGATTTCGGTTATCATAACCAACAGTTAACATAAGCCTATAACCTGGCCACACACACAACACGTACGCAGGCCTATGTGTTAATCTTATCGCTCGGTGTCAGCTAACTCCATATCCGCGCCTGACAGCATGCGAGCGATAACATTACTACCAAAATTTTTTAAAAATCCCTCCAGGCGTAAGAACAGTAAACTTATAGTTAGAATATGTTAACTGTTGGTTATAATGAAAGTACACACCTTGGTTAATCATGCACTCACAAATTTTTGTCTTTTATAATATAGACATTCATACACTCAAAAATTTTCGCCTTTATAATATAGTATGATACGCCTTAAGAAACGTGTACGCTATTTGCTATGAATTTAATTATCATTTAGCATATAGGAACTGATACCATTGCTTTTATTTAATAAACAAATAATCTGTAAGTGTATATTTTAACAAAAATATCGTGTTTATTGCAATAACAAAACGCTATTGACCAGTTCTTTTAGTCTGTAAGGCTTGTTCACATTCAGCTTGTGTCATGGAAGTTCTCAGGAAGTTCGAGTACTTAGAGAGAGGGTTTTGCATTAGAATTAATAATGTTCTGTGTTTTGCAGTCCTTATGGTAGCAAACTTAGATAAATAAGTTTGTATCTACATAATCGTTACATGTAGGGTTGCCATCCGTCCGGGTTTTACCGAATTGGTCCTAGTTTAGAGGGCATCTGGGGATTGTCTGGAGGGAGGGGCTTCCTTTGTAGTCCGGGTTTATAAATTTAGAGTATTTTAAAAATAAAAAAAGTAACTGATTAATAAAACCATCTGTAACAAACTGTGATAAGAAACTGTTTAGGCACGTTTAAAATGATGATAAAAATGACTAAATTAAGGTCTGAAAATAAAAAAGTGATTGATTTATGACATTTTTAACTGGTTTACACTGAATATGTTAACATGTTCAGGTTTTGGACTCAAAAATACGGAGTTGACCTGGTTTTTAAATTTTAGAGATGACAACCCTAAGGTACATGACACAAACTACGTACATTTTAAAGTATTGATTTATTATACTGATAAAATGTAGGTAACACGCGGTAGTACTTTTTATTGAATGACATGTTTTAGCAATATTGATTATTTGACTATTTTATATAAAAAAAATGTAGCCCAATAACTTAGGTTTATTTTACCTACCTACTGAGCTCAATGTGCATTTATTTAATTTGTAAGTTTAGATAAAAGTATGTAATTTGAAAATGTTGTAATAAAATAAAAATACAGCACCTAAAACTAAATTTGTGTTTTATTATTGTATCTTACCTACCTATCCACCATCCGCTCCAGGGCCGTATTTACCTTAAAGATTCCGGCACATTGTGGACGCATGTCCACTTCAAATTTTCAAAATAAAAACTTTTTAGCAAAAAAATTGAACCGACTCAAAAGTAAAAAGATAACTGCATCTTCTACTTTAGTTGCTTTAATTTACTTAAGCATATCTATAAAGTCGATGCCAGCCTAGTTTAAGGAACATTTGGTTAACGTAGTAAAGCAGTATGTGGGTTCTAGATAATGTCCTTAAAGTAGAAACCTTGGCTGGCACCGACTCCTAGATGTGCTTAAGTAAATTAAATTAACTAAATAACGCAGTTATTTTTTACTTTTTAGTCCGTTTTGAGTCGGTTTTATTTTTATTTAAAAAGTTTTAAGTATTTCTTACTTTTTAGTGATTTATCGACAGGTAACCTACTCGTACTATACTATTATAATATACGGCACTTGTAGCCAAAAAGCTACCGATACTTACACAAGAACCAAAATCGTCGCAAGTGTACCTATAACATTTGAAGAGTTCCTTCAATTTTCCTAGGATATCATCATCAGATCCCAACATGATGACAATGGGACCACCTTAGAAGTATGCTCTTTCTAATAAAAAAAGAATTATCAAAATCGGATAACTGTGTAAAAAGTTATGCGTGGTCATACATAAAAAAAATTTATACGTGTCGAATTGAGAACCTCCTCCGTTTTTTTTCGTCCGTTAAAAATATCACGTCGGCTGTGAACTTGAACCTGAGTACCAGCCACGGGCACAGAAAAAATCATTACGTATAATCTATCCTGTATAATTTTTGTTAAATGTTAACTGCTGCAGTAAACAAGATCTACTGTGTACTAATCAGTGAAATATTTTGTGGTCACACTCCATTCTTTCCCGCCGTCGATCATACTATTATCGACCTGGGCATTTGCCCTAGACATCCATCCGTCAATGCATGGTTTTGAATAAAATATCTATACAAATTAACAACTGTCTGCTTGTAATTTCAAATAACAGTTTTTCACTTATGAAGATATTCGACACTTAGGTACGTTAAAAATCAATTTTAATTTTTTTTTCCATTTGTCTTTTTGTTTTGGCTAATATTCATGAGGAGTAACCGCAAGATATCCACTAGTCATAATTATATTAAAATAGGGACCTACCCTACATAGCTACATAAAATCGTAATACAGGAATAAATAAACAATTTTCTTTAATGTAATTTTTATTGAGGATTTTTAGAAATTAAAAATATATAATAGGCATCTATTAAGTATTGACATGAACTCTACATAGTTAATTATGTAAGTCAAAAAATTTATATATTTTCTACACAACCGGGTTGTCATAATCAATTCTAAGTAATTGCTTAATATATTGCTGCTATGATACCGTTAAGATATAGCTTACATTTAACTATTTTTTATCTTTCGTTTACCATGGGAGTGTAAATATCATTAAGTCCTTATGTATGAGACTCGCTTAGGTAAATAAATAACGCCCAAATGTTAGTATAATCTTAATTATTCCTTGATAATCATAAGCGTTTCCGTACTTGTAAACATGTTTTAATGCCATGTTATCAGAGATTATAAAATAATAATATAATAATTGTATCATACTATTATTTTGTCTCTTAGTGTCGACACACGCTACAGAATGCCACTTCTCCACCAACACAAAAGCCGACATACGCATTTGCGCGATTTCCTAATATCCTACCCCTCTCCCTTTCTTGAAGGCAACGCATGCACATATTAGTATTCCGTTGCCAAATGCCAAAAAAAGGAACCTTTATATCTTTATAACGTTGATCGAAATTCATATTGATATCAACCAATACGGATATAGATTACTACTATTACTATTATTAATACTTATAATAGAAGTTCAATCCTTTCCTAATTTTTAAGAGGGCTATGGATTGAAAGTATCTGCCACCAGCCACAGCTTTTGTAGAGTTACGGGTTCGGGTGGCGTTTGTGGCTGTAATGCTCGTGTGCAGCGACCTTTAACAACTTGCAATTTCTTCGGTATAATGATCCATTTCTATCGTGACATCATCTTGAGTGCCCGTAGATAGCTCTTCAGAGGCTAACGGAGCGGGACCCACATTAATGCATTCAAGAGAATCAGTAATACAATTTCCGTTGCAAACTTCAGATTCATCATCTCTCTCAGTAGCGTTCTCAACGTATGGTATTCTGTGTATTCGATCACCGATTGGGTTATGCGGCATTTGTCCAGTATCTATATGATTAAATCCATTGCTTGAGTGAGCAATTTCAGTAAGTTCTTCAGTAGATGTTTGAACGTTAATATATCGGGCCGTTGTTGACATGTCCTCGTTTTGTTGTTGAGTATTTAAGAAGCGTACCGATGGGGTGCCGTGTTTAGGAATGGTAAAAGCAATATGACATTCCGAATAAGGAGGAGGGGGTTCTTCTCGATTGTTGCGCTTGTTCGCGTCGGTGGCGCATTCTGAATATGGTGGCGGAAGATCCGCATTAAAGATCACATCATTGCTTGCATCGCTAGTTTCAGAGGGATAGGTTTCGAATTCATTTGGCACTTCTGGATCTACGGGACGATCTGAAATTAGTTTACAGGTGTTCAAAACGGATCAAAAAGGAAATGTAACGATTACTAACTTTCATCATTGAATTTAAACTTCTATGAAATAATTATGATATACTTACTGCTAGTTGCAAGTACGTTGGGCGTCGGCCATTCTTCAGATCGTCTTCGGCGCGCTGAAAGTAACAAAAGTCTCAGAAGATAATCGCTAAGCTTATACACGCCTTACAAGAAAATATCCGAAGAGCTATATATTCAATCATCATCATCATCATTATCAGCCTATTATCGGCCCACAGCAGAGCTAGATCTCTCTCCTTATAGGAAAGGGGATATGGAACGTAGACCACCACTCTGCTTCAATGCAGGTTGGCGGGCTTATGATGATAATGCTACATTTAATAACGATCACTGTCAGAAGTTGATAATAGTGACCGGGATTGACGGCTTAAAGTGCTCTACGAGGCACGGAGGTGTAACACCACCAACTTCCCGACTCCAGAGTTTGGAATGTACTACGTAGGACTCGAACTCAGAAAGTCGTGATCAAAGCCACATAGACTATCCACTAGACCAACGAGGTACCGGATAATATGCTGTACCGGATAATATTCACATTGCGGAAAACACATTATTGGTGGACCTCTCACTAAACTGGACTGACGACATTAAACGTGTCGCAGAGAGTCATTGGTCACAGGTGACACAGGATCGTTGTGTTCGGAAGTCCCTTAAAGCCACAGAAGGCTTAGCCCAGCAGTGGAAGTCTGTCAGCTAGTAAGATATGATAATAATATTATTTTTCATACATACATCTCGCATAGTTCCGCGTAAGGCATCGATCAGTTGCTCGCACGAGCAGCAGGGCCACGATCAATAGAAGAGCACCAGCTCCCCAACTTCGTGCAGCTTTCCACACTGACCACTCTACATCTGCCGTTGAGCTTGTCTTTCCTGCCCCGAAAATTCTGCTTTGAGTCTGAAAGCAGAATTTTTTAATATGAATTTTGCCTCGTTGAAACTCTACAGGCATAGGTACGTGGCTATCGTTTGGCAAGTTTTTACGGGGTTGTATAGAGACATTGTCTTATGTATAGGGGTCTAACAAAATGCGCCATTGGCCATGGAATAAATTACAATACTTCATCATCACTTAGTGCCATCTCTCAAACAAAATTTGGCAGTCAATATGTAAAAACCTTTCCTATTATCCACAATTCGATTAAATTGTGGGTAATCGTGTCCGGTCTCATATCGTCTAGCCATTTCCTCCTATGACGACGATCTTGCCCAGTATCCTCCCTTTCAAGATCACTCTTGGAAAAGCAAACTGAGCACCCCTCTGCAGGTGTCCAAGCAACTACCATACTTAATAAAATAAAAATATAAGACATTATTGAGGATGCTCATTTGTTGTTGAAAATGATTAAATAAAATAATTTTTGGAACACAATTTTAAATAATAAAAATACGTACTAAAGATTAGTCTCCCATTTACCATGAGATCGCTGTCTGAAAATTGCCACTGTGTACCGAGGGGCCCTGGTCTCCAGACGGTCGATGAGGTGGGCTGCGCAGCCGGAATAGTGTCCTCCGCAGAGTTGCCCAACCTAGTTTAAAGACATTAGATAACTTGTATTCGAATCATTCTAAAGATTAGAACAATAAAACTGTAGCTTGATTCTTAAGTTAATAATCTTCACCTCAACCTCAGGTTGACGGTCATAGGACAGCGTATTGTAGGGCATACTACGAACTATCTGTTGTAGGCAGTAGTTTTCCATCAGCTTTAATATCAAGTGGTATGCCGTCAAAATGTATTGCAGTTTTTTTATTATTTATCTTGATCAACGAAAAATATCTATACTTCTATATTTTTTTAAAATTTCGCTTCACCTTCATAAGATCTTCCCTAGATGTTATAAAATTGATCCGACCTTATATGTTGTTTATGCTGGCCAGGTGTGTACAGTACAATCTCAGGGCGATGCACCCGGGGCCACTCCAGTCTGGCGTGAAGCTCTCGCAATCGACGCATCTCCTGAAAAGTTGCTTGTTGTAATGTATCTACATTATGAAATATATCTATGTTATTTACCACCCAATTTCCGACCAGAGGGCGGGTAATGTTGGCTGCATCTGCAACGTTACTTGAACCACCTACCTGCAGATGGATCTGGTGCGCGCGCGCTGCGATTTCGCTGAGCTCGGCGAGCGTGAGGCGCCCGCGCCGGCGCTGCCACCGATCTAGCTCCGACCATAGGGCGGACACCGTTGGCTGCATCTTCTGCAAAGTTATACGAAACATTTACATGCAGTTGAACTGTGCTCTAATCTCGTTAAATAAGCACGAAGATTGTGACAATCTCGCAAATTGGAGTTGAACTTGGAGAGTTTTTTGACCTTTCTTCAGTGAATATTAAATAATAAAGTATCATTGAGCTAGTTTAATGAGAGTTTCCGAAGATCGCTTATAAAGACTACGTAATTAGCAATACTATCAATTATAACCCCATTTGTTTCATGGCAAACTTCTTTACTAATCAAGGTAGACTCGTCGTTTTCGGCTTGTTCGATTTCTCATAATAAGTTTTATCTTTTTAGATGGCATCATTCATACATTCTACGGCACAACACACGCTGGCGCAGGCTCGAAATACGTACTTACCTTGCCAACAATGATTAATATTTCCAGTACTATTGGCAGAGTAGGTACCAGATATGAACGAAATACTAGGTCAATAGTACCAGAATGTTCATATAACTTTATATAGAAACTGCATTCTAGAACAGTTTACTTAATTACGGCGCGTTCTTCAAGTGCCTAGCGCATTTTTTAATGAATTTTAAACCCTATTATTTTTGTAATTAGCACCAAAACGAACGCAAATTAAATCTGTGTTCAAAGGTTGGCAATACATTAAAATCAACGAGAATGCCGGTCCTACCGTTTACGCTTGATGGCTATTTATGCCAAATCGATAATTACTATTGCTTAATAACGATGTCTAGACTCGATTTAAGGGGATTACACTTTCTTACTATCGATTTTTTTGGGTAAATTGTTAAGTAAGGTACACCTATGTAATATCTAACGTTACTTTATGGACTGTAAAATAAGTACCTATTTAGAAGGTTGTTGTGGGTCCCACAACTTGTAAAAAAGGTCCATAAAAAGTATGGTATTAAAAAAATAATAGATTTATAATTATTATTATAATACTTTTTCGAAACCACAATATACCTTGTCTTTTATTTTCGTAAATGATTTGAAAAGGCTAAAAAACAATTTTTCTAATTAATTACTTTACTAGGTGATAAATAGTTTTATGTAGCCGATAACCACAATAGCCGAATCTGACAGTTAGTAGGTTAAATTGAGTAGTTTAAGAAATTAACACGAATATTTAAGGCTCCAAACCAGTTTGAAACCATTGTTGAAAAAATGTGTGAATGAAAAAATTATTTATTCTTTCTTTAAGCTGAGTAATTATCTTTCGTCTGAATTAATCTATTCAGGTGAAAGATAATTACTAGGCTGGACAAACCCTTCCTTAAAAAATCCTTGGTAGACTCGGTATCTATATATGTATGACTAAATTGAGGTTAAAAACCGACTAAATGCCACATCCAAATCCGTTCAGTGGTTGTTGCATGATTCGATCACAAACAGGTATTCAATTCAAACATAATAACAATAACTTCCAGGACACCGGAAGTATACCATATTAATAATTTTATTAGTAATGGATAAGGTATATTCTGTAGAATAGAAATTGAAAGCAGTTGCAGTTGTAGTTACTATGCAATGCAGCCTGCAATGCGGCCGCGATAGACAAAGCTCCCTGAATAAATAATAATTCGATGACAAGCCCAAGCTTACAATTGAACTTTTATACGCATCCCTATAAACCTCCATACAGAAATTCTTATTTTCTCGCTAAACATTAAAGCCATAGTTTATCTTGAAAAGCTGTAGGTCTTACTTATTAAAATCTTATCAAATTCAATTCAAAATTTTTTTATTTCAAGTAGGCTTAGTCAATAAACACATTTGAAACGTTATGTTTTTGTGACTCTATTTGTATGACTTGATTGGTGACTCTACCACCGGCACGGAAGGCAGGTTCTTTTAACAAGAGTCTACAAACCCATGCTATGAATTCGTTGAATAGAGAGTAATTTTATGGGTAACTTGGTAATGTACAATAAATTGAAAATTCATTGTTATAGCTGCGTGCAATAATTAAATCTATTTTAAGTTTGTCAAGGTACATCAATCCTTGTAATAAAGTATAATTTAAATAAGAGAAATAACCAACATTATGTAGCTAAGACACTTACCGGAGAAAACTTGAATCCTCTCACATAAATCAAAACTTATCAATTCGATCACCTCATAACATGTTTTTAAACACCATACAGTAATTTATAACATCAAATAGTTAAATAAACTTCATATTTGTGTATAAGCAAGGGATTATTGGGAATACTAGCTGCAGTGTTGGGTTCCTACTAACATGTACGCGAGAGTGCCGCGCACGCGCTGTTGCCGAGTTGCGTCCCACGCACTTGCAGGCCTACAGAACCAGAACTAAGTTATTGTGACGACCTCCGCGGCACAGTAGAGTGCGAGACGGAGGCCCTGGGTTCGATTCCTCCGATTGAGGTTATCGTATGTTTGGCTGGTGGGAGGCTTCGGCCATAGAAAATTACCACCCTACCGGCAAAGATTTACCGCCAAGCGATTAATCGTTCCGGTGCGATGTCGTGTAGAAACGAAAGAGGTGTGGATTTCGTCCTACTAACAAGTTAGCCCGATTCTATTTAGATTGCAGTATCACTTACCACAAGGTGAGAATGCAGTCAACTTGTAATGAATAAAAAAGTTATAGATAAGTTGTTGCGTATATGCTATAATAACTTATTCAAAAGTTCTGTGTCAACGAATTTTGTCAAACTCTTTTAAAATGTAAAAAAATCTTTAAATAGGTAGCCCACCATCCCACGTCGGAGCCCCATAGTGGGCCTATGCTCCACATGTCTTGAAGGAGTGGAGATGTGGAGATAATGATGATGTTGACTTCAAATACTGCTGTAAGGAAGAAAGTATAATGACATTTTTTTACTTTATTTATTCTTAATTGTCTCTATTAAAATCAACGCATATAGTTCCGATCACGTATTATGTTTTTCGTTATTTTAATATTTTGTAAGACGTTCACAATACATTAATTGGTAAAAAAAATAAAGATTGACGATTGTTTAAATTTTAAGTCTCCAAAAATTCGTTATCTAGGATAAGAAGCTCATGACTTAGGTACTATTGAGGACTAGAGGACGCCCGCGGTTTCACTCGCGTAGGTCTTGTTCTGTGTTATTCTGATATGTAAGCTTGTAACGAAACAAAAAAAAAGAAAGAAAAAAAAAAGCTATAACAAGCGGTCACTATATTATTGTAAACAAGCTATACTATTGTGAACTTTCATCCATTCAGTACTTTTTGCGTGAAAAAGTAACAAATATGCAACCATTCGGACGGATTCCATCACCTCTTTGGTACTTGTATTAGATAAGCAAGTAAGTATGACAAGACAGTGATCACATCTGTGTATATAGTAATTATGTAAGATAGTAACATCGATGGCGAGATGAGAAGGACGGGAGAGACGATCGATGCGCGCCCGACACTCCGGCGCCTAAAGATTTCGACACGGGGCACACCGAGCCACAAACATAAACCTATATAAATATTATTATACATACATTTCATGTTACTAGTGTTAAAATAACTGGAATGTATTTTATGAATGAGAGACGAGAATTTCAAAAGCAGCTGTGTCGTTTCTATTGAAAAAAATTTAGAACTCTAGAGCTCATTCGAGATAGCAAAAC
This sequence comes from Mycalesis mineus, assembly GCA_034621355.1. Taxonomy (NCBI): domain Eukaryota; kingdom Metazoa; phylum Arthropoda; class Insecta; order Lepidoptera; family Nymphalidae; genus Mycalesis; species Mycalesis mineus. The sequence goes on from CM067882.1 coordinate 11,373,655, forward strand.
AAATAAAAAAAAAATTTTAATTTAAGTATATTTTTATAAATATTAATTTAAATTAATAAAATAATTGATTTTGATTTTATAAATTTATATTTTAAATTTTTAATAAATATATTAATTTATAAATATATTTATTTTTTATTTAAAATTAATATATTTAATAATTATATTTAATAGACGGATGTCGAACGCTGCCGAACGCAAAGGCCGATTCGTCATGTTTTTTCGTGCGTGCAGCCGGCTCTATCGAATTATAAGACGTTGTCACGTCAAAATAATGTCGCAACTCAAAATCCAATCATCAAATTATTAAGAGAGGGAGATTAGTGATTGGTTTAGGTAAACTCTCAACTCAAATCATTAAATACCAAATCAATTTAATGATTGCAGTTGAGAGAGATTTTTGTTGAAAGTAACATTTTGTAACTCTAAGCAAACTTCTAACTTGCGGATAACCATTTTTGTCAAAAATCAAGCTAACTAAGGTCCGTAAAGTTAAAAAAAGAGCATTGGTCGTTGCTAGTTATTACCCTACTGACAAAGACGTACCACCAAGCAATTAAGCCGGTACGGTAGAAACCGAAGGGGTGAGTATATTATCCTACTCCTAACAAGCATGTCCTTTTCTATCAGGCGTGATTGCAGTAAAGCACTAACTTGTAATGAATAAAAAATTGGTTGTCTGTAAAGTCGGTTTACTGACGATAGTTGAACGTGACAATGTCTTAAGAAAATACTGATGGAATGGTAGCATTTATTAATTGGTTATTAAAATTTTTAATTTAAGTATATTTTTATAAATATTAATTTAAATTAATAAAATAATTCATTTTGATTTATAAATTTATTATAAATATATTAATTTATAAACATATTAATTTTTAATTTAAAAATTAATATAAAAAATATATTAAATATTTAATAATTATATTTAATAGACGGATGTCGAATGCTGCCGAACGCAAAGGCCGATTGTGCTTTCTTTGTCGCTCGTTCCGCGCTCTCGCTTGCACTTCAAGCCTTACATGGAACGCCTCAAAGCGAGGTAACGACGCATGACGTCATGTTTTTTTGTGCGTGCAGCCGGCTCTATCGAATTATAAGACGTTGTCACGTCAAAAAGTTATAACAAAGAGTATCTAACTTAGTTTAAAAATTAGGATTTGAGAAGATAAATCTTGCTGAATACATTTTCATTCACTTGTCGTTAAAAGAGTTAGCTTAAATCATGAGTTTGTTGTGCCCCCGTCCTTAGTTGTCCTCTATTTGGGAGTAAAGAAAGAACCCCTCAAGCCAGTCCCACAAACACCACACACTAGTAAATACTATTACTCGTAGAAACAGTACAATATTTTATTATAGCTACTTATGAAAGTATCAGTGTCGTTATGTGAATTAGATTTAAAAAGACAACTAACACATTATGTGTAAATATAACAGGAATTAAGTGTTGAATATATTTTCAAAATACATATTTAACAGGTAAGTAACCAATTTAAACTTACACCTAGTAAACTTTTTAATATAAGAAGTCTTTTAAAATATACAAAATTTTTTCGCACTTAGTTATTATCAGTAGGTTGTACCGATGTCTATCTTTAATATACCTACATTATTTTTTAAAATTCATTCTTTAATTTTATCTTCATCATCACCGCCATCCTAATGAAGTTTCGTAGTACGATATCATCTCCTTGTTGCGAATATACCTATATTAGGCAGTGCACAGTTTTTAAAATCTAAAATTGTCTACTCCACTTATGGCTTAAAAGCGTGCTGGCTTTTCCGCAGATTTACGGTTTAGATGCAAAATCCTTATTAATGGCAGGTATATTAATTATCTTGTCCAGCTTAAACGGACATAAACTTTCGAGAGTTCGTTTCGAGAGTAAGGGTGAAATAGTGTACCTACCTACGTAGCACGTATGCCATTTTGATATACCTATTAGAGACGAAAATCTCCAAACAGAGTCCGAGACTTGCGGCACGGATGTAGGCTTTTGTGACCGGTCAACACTCGCCTTCTCTGCTTGAATTATTCTCGCTGCCCAACTAAATCTAGTAGGATCCACTTTCTAGAATGGAGCTTAATGCAGTTCTAGCCTGGCTAAGCCAGGCGTTTTTTAATCGGAAGCTAATAGACGCTACCGATCAGTGTGCACTGTCTCAGAGAGGCGACTGCCTTGTTGCTATATGTGGCTTCGATTACGAGGCATCATCAACCCGCATTAGAAACATTGTGGGTCTTTGCTCCATATCCCCTCTCTTACAAGAAGAGAGGCCTGGCCGTCTAGTGGGCCATTAATAGGCTGATGATGTTGTCCAGTGGGCTGGAGCATGGCGGGCGTCGGTCCGCTGGGCGGCGGCGCGGGCGGCGTGCTGGCGGCGGAGGTGTGCGCGCCGCTGCTGCTGCTGTGCTGGCTGTGCTGCTGGCCCGATGATGACAGATCCGGTATGTTTCTAAAGACCTTACTATTTTTATAGTAACAACCATAGAACAACAAGCGGCCTCCCGCGGATCCACCTGCGTAATTTCCGTTCCCCTGGGAATATCAGGATACAAATAAGCCCATGTTACTTTTCATAAGTTTGGCGATCATATTTGCATGATTGCATCATCACTTAACATCAGATGTGATAGCAGTCAAGAGGTAACTTGTAATGAATAAAAAAAATATATACCATAAAAATTTAATGTCAAAAGAATTTAATGTTTCGACTGGCAATCTCCGAGATTAGCCAAAACGCATATAGTCTAGTCGATCAGTTCAAAAACTTGAAAAATAGAGATAAAGGTCCTAAAAATATGAGCGATGGCTCATTCGATTCGGAATCACCTCTACAAAAATGTTTTTGAAGGATTTTGGTGCAGGATAAAAATTGCAATTGTTATTAATGTTAACATTGAAGCAATTTTGAAAAAAGCATGTTAAAGAAGAGGAAATTTCCAATAAAAAAGTCCTAACTCTCGGAACTCTATCGCCATTATTTATAATTTTAATTAGACGTTGAAAATAGCGCTCCGCGCGGCTGTTACAGCATTCGCGCGCCGCCGCTAAATAGATTTCAGCAATAAAAATAATTTTTTTATAACATAAAATGTGATTTAAAAAATTTTAAAAAATTCTAGTATCTTTTTAACACTTGAAAAAATCGAGCCCTGAAGAAAAAAAAGTTTTATTATCATTTTTCAAAAAGTTATTCAATTGTTAACTAACAAATTTATTCCCAATTTCCATTGGCATAAACAATGGAATGAAAGGTATAATTATAAATAATCAGCTAAATAAACTTCGCGGAGCCCTTTTGATATGTGTACTTTATAAGATCCTGCGGTAAATTTTCATAAAACTTAATTAATTTGTTAATAATGATTTTTTAAAACCGATATGTCGATCCAAACAGATGTTCGACCTAAACCATCGCAATAAATATAGATGAACTTCGCAGGGCGTTCAAGGAACACATCCTTTAAAGTAACTGCGTCCATCAAGGTGAGGCGATGTTAGTCCTCATGTTGCAATGGCTATCATGCCCTTTAAACCAGAACACAACAATGCTGCTTGACGGCTGAAATAAGAATGAAATACTCTTTACTCAGTCACAAAAAGCTCTACTACTCTTAAAACTTGCGTTGTCATTAATTTTGAATTCAATTCAAAACAATTCCACGTAAGGCCCCCACGTGGCAAGAATATTTTCGACAACTAGGCTGGCGCAAATATTCCTTATTTAATTTATTGTATTTAAATTTTAAATATAACTAACAATTCTTTATTTATATTGTAACCACATCCAGAAGCTGCATCAAAGATGAAAGCTTTCAAGTAAAAAATAGTTACTGTACAAATTGGTATTTAGAAGTACATAATAATTTGCTGTTATTATATAAGATATAACACGTCTATTATCCTTATCATATTTATTTTTAAGTTCATTATATTAATTAATTATAAAATATATATAGCTTGCAAATAGCAAATATTTATTATTTTCTTTACAGATTCTAGCTCAGAAATGCATCCTCAAAAGCCTGTAATTGCTAATGGTAACTAATATATATCCTGTTTATAATATTTATGTGTTTAATTTCATTTTGTAAATAAGTGACTTGAGTTTTTAATGTGTAAGTAGATACTTTTTTCTTTCAAGTTGTTTTTCGGGCTTTTTTGTTTCGTTATTAGATATTATATGTATAATATTAAAAGTATAATTTTCAACGATACTTAAAATCCTGTGCTCTAGTTTTTGTCTTCAAATTATGGTTTTCTACGCGCTCCCGGATCTAGGGGGGACAAACCAGAGCCTATGCCCCGAGCGAAAAATTTAACTTTAGCAGGAAAAAATAGACTTAAAACAGAAAGAACGGATAGACCAGCCATAATTGCGTCCCTTGCGGGAGATCCCGGAGAGAATGCCCATCAGATAATGATGCTAGGGGGCGGCATTTATTAACATTAGCAGTACATTTCAAGGTTCGGAGCTGATTTTTGGTTTAAAATTTTCTGGGCTTTGTCTTGCAGAGTCGAATTCACGACACCGCCGTTCCAATGAGTTGTTTGGCCGGAGACTCGGCAGCAGTGCCGTGTCACTACATCTGCCCAGCACTTCCGGTAACTTTTTTTTATTGTTTATATATTAACTTACCGGTATAAAATGTAGCCTATGTGTTATTCTGGTGTATAAGCTATATTGTGGTAAAGTTTCATAAACATCCATACATCTATACATCCATACATCCATACAAACTTTCGCCTTTCTATTTGATTTTTAACAGCCAACTGATTAGTTGCTCCTGAGTTGTTTTATGTGGATTTTTCAATCTTCCAATAAATTTTCAGTTCTAGCCCTTCCGACCTAATATATGTTACGTATTATCATTAACATTTCAATCAAATCTGCATAGGAGAAGCGTGGATGGCGGTCTTCCTAACTATAATTGCATGTTACCTTTCATAGGTTGGTTGATTTATAGAATCAATTGATTTTAAACCAGATTCAAAATTGCTATTTGCAATTTTCAGGTCAAACGAAACAACCCCTATCTGCTCATAGAAGTCATGAAGAAATCAGAGGTCGCCGTAAATCACATTTGGATCCAAACGAACAAGAGACACGTTACCATTCGGCCCCAAGTGTCATAGATGAGGTACTGCATAGAAGAGATTGGGAACGTTCCACTAAAGAACTTTACATACCACTCAAATCCGACAACGACTTTTCTAACGATAACTCCGACAGAGATGATTCCCTGGGTAAATCTGAAGAACAAATTGTAAGTAAACCATGTAAGAAACATCACAAAAATATCAAGTCATCTAGAAAGAAACCTATAAATAAAGAATCGTTGAACGATGACGTCAAAGATCAAGATGCGACTGAAGTAACTACTAATTTTTACATCGGTGAATCTAGCAATGCTACAAGCCCCGAATACACAAACGATGTCAAAGTTGATGATAGTACTAAAACTGTATACAAGCCTAAGGAAGCTAAACAGAGCCTTAATGAGTCGATACGAAGCAAGGACAGGCAAAGGCCCTTAATGCCACTGACAGAATATCAGGTGGCTGGTTTTCATCTGAATGCTCTTGATGACGAGGAGTTGGATAGATCCGGCGCTGTCCATCACTCAGTGGAGTCCCGATCGAGTCTTTATAACATACATTCAATACCAGCCCCGCCACCTTCTGTAGGTCAGTAATATATACATATTATTGAAGATGATTGTTAACTAAGCTTAACTTATTATTTGCTTAGTCATTTAAAAAATAAATATACATTTTTACATGAATCTATTAATTATTATCGACTATCATCAATTTCACAAACGGATCCCTAAATTGTAAATTTACACTCTCACAATATTTTTAAAGACCTGTCTGATGAAATCCCGTATCATGGAGTAGAATTAAAAAATCATCCCCATTTCACATGTATTGTACGTGTACAGTCGGACGGAATTATTTTTTGACAGCGATACCCTAAAAATATGCCTAACAGCAGCAGCATCAAACTCAGATTATTCTCAAATTTAAGGGTGAAAATACTTATATTTTCGTTCAACTATAGAGGCTGTAAGTTACGAGTTGGACGCTTCCTACCTAGAAGAGACTGGCACAGCGGGCGTGTGGCGCGCTCCTGCCCCTGTGCCCCCGACGGTGCTTGCGCCAGTAGGTTGGTCGAGAGCCCGGCATGCTAGCGCTGGTGATGTCCTGGCGCCTGTTATTCGGCCTCAATCGGGAGCACTTTCGGGTAATTTTACATTTACTTTTTAGTTGTTTGTTCTTGATTTGCATTGCGAAGATATGAAGATATGATATGATTAAACCAGGAGATTCATTGACAAGACGTACTAAATACTTTACAGATTATAATGTTTAATAGTGTGCGCACTTTACCTCGGGCCACCGCCATTTTGTCATCGCATTGCAAAACATCGGATAGTTTTCTATCGCTACCTACAAGTCTTTAATAATAATCCTAAAACTTGAACTTTTGCACAAAAACTTATCTTTTACTTCTTCGTTCTTATAATTACATAATACTTGCCATGACTATAGTAAGGAGCTCTCTCACAAAGTTTGTATTTCTGTGTTCCATTAACACGAGTCTTAGATAATAGGCAAGTGCGTAGCAAGGATTTTTTTTCCACCTGATCTGACTCACTGAGCTGACACGTATCCTAAGTTTCTGAAATCTGTGTGCGATATTTCATTAAAATCCTTTTTAGTTATTTTTGCTTAATTTAGGAACAATAAAAATATTTATCGCCATAGTACAAACTTTCTCAGTTTTCATTTTATTTTATTTTCATTTTTCAGAAAGTGATCTAGACTTTGATCTAGAAGGATGCGACGAACCACCGCCAGCGTACGACGAAGTACTACTTGCAGCCATTGATAGAAAAGAAACTGCAATATGAACTTAAATTAAATAATCGTTATAAAAATGCGACTACGCTTAGGAACCCACGAACCAAGCACAAGTCCACACAACACGGATTCGTGTAGTGTGCACTAAGAACCTCAAACGAGCATTCAACTAAGCTTCGGCAAATTTTGCTTTTACGAGTATGCGCCTTGTGCAAGCGTCATATCTGCGCACGACAAGCCTGACACTATAAACAATTAGGTTAGGTATGTATGTGGTCCTGGTTTTGCCACTTCTGCGCACCTCCGGGATCTACGCACTAGGCCTTAGGGCTATTATACGACCGAAAAAGTATCTCGTCTTAGAGATACGAGACACGCCATCGATTGGTTATTTGTTGAAGCATTGTCCAATATCTCATCGGTCGTATGATAGCTTTGATGAGCAATGCTGGCACTGCTCTAGTTACGGCAGTGCCACCATTACCATTATTGAACCACTAGTTAGTTTTTCGATGACCACAAATGCGTTTAAGGCGCAATATTCATTGGAGGCTCGATGTAAGTACATCCACTCCTGAGGAGAAAAGCGGCGTCTCTCGCGCTCGGCTCCCGAATGTAGATTTTAGACAGATTTAATAAATGATGTAGGTGCGATGTAGCATCCTAAATGTTATTATCAAAACGCCTAGTAAGTATTCTCATAAATGCAAATTACTATTTGCGACAAAATACATAGGTACCCAATTTAGACAACTTGTTTTAAAATACGGCATTCCGTGTTAAATAAAATAAAATTTTTCATTTTAGTTTGGAAGTAAATCATGCCAATGAAAACCGTCAAAGAAAATTGTTTTGTATTCCTCCTAAGCATTTAAAATGCTTTCGGTGCAAGCAAAATGCACGGTTTCGGTTTCGGCCGAGTTTCGGCCAAAAATCAAGTTTCGGCGGCAGTTTCGGTATCGGCCTAAATTGACCGAAACTTTTGCCGAAACCGAAACTGATTTCGGAAGTAGTTGTGCACGCTCGCCTTACTTCGTTTCTCGCGGCAACACTATGGCTAACGCTGGCGGCCCTGTTCGGGAATTGTCGTGCGCCGTTCGGATAGCTCCGTTGCAACAAAACTTAGTCATTAATGCAGCATAATGTGTAAAATGCATCAAATTTCAGTATTTTAAGGAATTTTATACTTGACCACATGAGTTTCGGTTTCGGTTTCGGTCGAAACTGAAGCCAGGGCCGAATATTCGGTTTCGGTAACGGTTTCGGCCGGAAAACCAGTTTCGGTCAGACTGTACGTAAAAGTTACGTTGACTTTACGTGGTTACGTCTATGAAAAACTGAAGTACCTACTGAAGCATAGGTTCATCTATTTAAATCAGTCGAGCTACCTATGTTCTATATATTTAACTACCACTTGTAATTTGGCTTTCAAAAATATATGGATTAGAATTAGGTATACATTAAGAAGTGCATTCACAATGTGCTTAAAAAAATTAAGATTCGAAATGAAATAATTCATGAATGTTAAAAGATATATATTTTTGAAATAACATTATTTTTGTAATTAATTAGAAGCGAATTATTAACGATTTATAAATTAATACTTTATTACGAAGCGTGTTTTTGCTCATTGTGTAGGTAGTGGCTGTAGGCTTCCTTATAGGATCGCAACCGCATCACCGATGAGATTTGGGCAAATGCAGGCCCTCCTAGAGTCGGGTCGGGTCTGTCTAAAATACTTGGTATCCTTTAAAGCTCAGACGTCAGTTTAAAGTTCTGCCACACAATTCGCGTGACGTGACGTGGCGCTTAGGTAGATAATATAGAAATTTGACGTGTTCTATATTAGACCGGCTGCATATTGTGAGAATTTTTGGGTCAGAAAAATTGTGACGCCCGCTGGACGCACTCTGTTCATATATTTTGTTGTGGACCCTGCATATTGTCAGATTTCTGACGTGTCTGACGTCCGCTTCTGATAAGCGCCGGATGCAAACGATCGGACGGCAGAAATTCGTCAGATCAAATTTTTTTAAACTAAGAACAATAACGCTAAAGAACACTTCAAATTTTGGAGGTACGCTTACAGCGATTTCGGTCTTTGTCTCGGTATCGGTAGCTTTTTGGCTATTAGTGCCGTATAATATACTATGACAGTATAGTATGAGTATGTTACGTGGCGATAAATCACTAAAAAGTAAGAAATAAAAATTTTTAACAAAAAATAGAACCGACTCAAGAGTCAAGACGCACTAAAAAGTAAAAATTAACTGTGTCATTTAGTTGTTTTAATTTACTTAAACATATCTAGGACTCGGTGCCAGCCAAGGTTTCTACTTTAAGGACGTTACCTAGAACCCACAAACTGGTTTACTACGTAAAATAAATGTTGCTTAAACTTGGCTGCCACCGACTTCATAGATATGCTTAAGTAAATTAAAGCAACTAAATGACAAAATTATTTTTTACTTTTTAGTGCGTTTTGAGTCGGTTCTATTTTTTGTTAAAAATTTTTTGTTACTTTTTGTAACCCCAACTATGCTGCCAGCCAGTCGCAAACTAAACTGGAGACTAGAAGTTTTTGATATCGACGGGCGTCAAAAATTTTCTAACAGAAATATTCTTACAATATGCAGCCGGTATTACCAGGCCATTAGGAGCTTTGACATCGATGGGGTATATGGGCAGAAGAAAAACAGTATTTGCGCTCCTAGACTGTGGATGGAATGAATCAAGTCAACATAAGAAATCGGCGACCTACAAGGAGACCATTACACATCTACTAGCCACTAATTTAACAAAATTGAAGACTATTTATTTAGTTTTAACGCGATAATCTCTAACGTTCAATATTAATATCCCATCGCTTCAACGGTCGTCTGGGATCGTTTCAGCGATAAGGCATCCTTTATATGCTATAAATACCTATATGCATTTTATACTAAAATAAGCTCCCAATTCTCCTAAGTTTCATAAATGTGATGTATTCCAGTGTACAATAAAGAGTTTAACTAAAAAATAACAGGTAATCAATTATTGAGCAATTTTATACTATTTATATTTTATAATTGTTTGTCATATGCTTGTTTATTTAAGGTAAACCTGTTCCTAGTCAATTAGTAGTATTTGCTCAGAAGGAAAAATATATACCTTTCTAAAAATAGACTACTACAGACCAAAGAAGTTAGCTATATAAAAATTTTAATTATATTGCTTATTGTTTCAGAATTATTTAAGTCGGGAACACATTTAACTATTCGTACGATCCGATGTATATAATCGGATGAGGCGATTGTTTTTTCACGGCCTGACGCAGTAGTATGCGCGGTGGATTTAAAAGACGGAGGTCCTAGGTTCGATTCCCGGCGAGGCAGATTGAGATTTTTCTTAATTTGTCTTGGTCTGGCTGGCAGGAGGCTTTCGCCGTGGCTAGCTACCACTCTACCAACAAAGACGTACCGCCAAGCGATTTAGCGTTCCGGTACTATGTCGTGTGGAAACCGAATGAGGTGTTGGATTTCATCCTACACCTCACAAGTTAGCTCGCTTCCATTTTAGATTGCATCATCACTTAACATCAGGTGTGATAGCAGTCAAGGGCCAACTTGTAGTGGATAAAAAATACAACAGTGGACCCGGTTTTAGTCGTCCTTGCCGGTGTTTACACTATTGATGTCATGATAAAATTGCTGCACGTATCTGTTAAAATTGCTTTATTTTTATATAATCACTGGAAATTAAAACAAAGTAATATTTTTTAGGAAAATAATATATTGTTGGTTTAGAAAAAAAAATTAAGATAATTTTTCTGTTGATACCTAGCTGCTTTATAAAATTTAATAACATTGTTAATATGTATTGCAAACATTGCCGAAAATTTTATCTAATAAAACTGTTTTCTTTGTAAAAAAAATATGGCTGATTTTTTATTTTCTACTTACTGTAAGTATTAGTTAGCTTGGTAATTTTATAAATAACCAAAAGAAATAAATAATATTTCAAGCCATTGCTTAAAGGAGAATGCCAGATCCTAACCCAGAAAGAACACAAATTGTAAATATGCTAAAAATATCCTATTATTATATAAATGTTTTACAATAAGCCATTTTTACTGTCGGGCCTCGGAATAAAATTCCGTTAAAAAAAGTAATTAAACTATTACCTTTTGATTTACACTCTTTACCCATTTTTAAATCTTTATTGTTGCACTGGGCTCTAGCCTTTTAACCTTTAACTATGGACGCGCGGTCTCACAGACCGCTCTCGTTTCTGAAAATTGTATTTACCCTACTTCCCTCCACTCCCCGCTCTTGTGACGTTTAGTAGCTTCGACTTTAGTGGCGAAACAACTGTGAAGAGGAGAGGTTGCGTCGCTGGCTGCAATTTGGGTGAGAAATTTTGTTTTAAATTTCGCCTGCGGTCTCTGAGACCGCGAGTCCATGTTTTCAATACAAAAATTTATTGACTGCGATTATATTTTTTATAGGTTATAAGCAATAAAAATGTCAAAAAAGCATAAAACCGTGTACTTCTGAAAGCTGACATGAACCGTGAAAACTTCCAAAAGAACTCCACCCTCAAAAGTGCCGAGAGATTGGTTCCATGTTATTTTTATTTACCAGACAAGACTCTGTGTTCGTATGTCCCAATGTTGAATAAAGCTTGGTAAATAAATTGGTAGATAAATTAAAGTTGTCTTGGTTTCCTCAATGCATCACAGCAACACGATAGACGACAGCACCAAAGGGAGGAGTAGGCAAGACTGACAAGAAATGTTCTATATATATTTTAGTAGCCGTAGAACAAGAATGTGGCCTATGGTCATTTTCTACAGGATACTATGACTTGTGTGGAGTGAAGGCTCACATTCTACATAATCAGCATCAGCACAAAGCAATAGAAATAGGGGATTTTTCTTAAGAAATTAGGAAGATCCTTGGTCGTACCACATATGCAAAGACGTATAATCACCTCAAATTTACCAAAGGAATTGCATATGACATTGAAGCGCGTTTTAGGAGCAGACCTGTCTATTGTAGAGCCTCCTACTTTAGAAATTGATTGTTCTAAACGAAAGAACTGCGAAAATCTGTCCACCTAAACTAAAAAGGAAGACTTACTACACTTGTGTTGGCTGTAAACAAGCTTTATGCCTTCAGTGTTCTAAGCCTTTGTGCAACGACTGTCAATAATTTTACTGATATTGGACCTTTGTCAGAATTTTTGTGTTCCAAGTTTAGAAGTTGATTTTTTGGTTTTTATGTTTGGTATAGTTTATACTTACAAATTAATCTGGTTTTTTTTCAAGAAGTGGTTTTTTTTTATGTAGTAGTCTTTAATTTGATCTGAGGCAATTTAAGACTGAAAAGTGCCCTAAATGTGATAATACATAATTATTTAAAAAAAAAAATAAATGAATATAAGCTAAATACATATTATAATATTTTAATTTGATAATCTTTAGGTACGTTAAAAATAAAAAAATCAAATAAACTGGCAGTTTTCTTAAAAATATTACTTGAAGTTATAGCGGTCCGTGAGACCTCGCGTCCATGGTAGTGTTACAATATATTGATGTCCATAGTTAAAGGTTAAATCATTTTTATTGTGTTTTCATCAAATGTGGGCTTTAAAAGGCTAGTATCCAGAGGCGTTAAGCCTGTTTAAAAATGTATTTCATGAAGCTTTGCGACTTTCATGTCAGTGTGACAACTAAGTATATCGAACAACAATACGGAAATGGACGATAACCCACGACGAGTTCTAGAGCTTTTAAATGTAATTTATATTAAATAGTAAAAAAAAATGCAATAAAATGATGGATAATACATTGTTGTACAATATGTTTTTATTAGTGGGTTAAAATCCTATACATTGTCTGGCATTCTCCTTTGATAGATAAGCTAAGGAAGGTTAATAAAAATAAAAGGCTTAACGCAGGTTTATAATAATATATCTGCGATCCATGTGAAGAACTTGCAAAGACCCTTGCATATAGAAAACGAGCGGTCGCCATCGACATCCTTGCAACACCACCGATCCGCCCGCGTTGTGCTGTTTACCGTTTTTTCTGGCCACCCAACATCTTTTAGCCAACTTAACAATCAACCTTTGTTGTTGTTTGAATTTTGGTATTTACAGTTATACAGTCCTTTTATGTGAATTCTGAAAACACATTTAAGTAGCCTAAGTAACGGCAAGTACCCGTCGGTAATACCGACGATGCGATTCATGCCGATGCCTTCATACGTCATTCGTCGTGCTGCGACGTGTTCGATACTTGCGATGCTTAAATGTGGTCTCCCCTAAAGGTTTAATCGCCCTTTAATGATTCCAACTACATATTAATTTGTCTTGTATTATTTTAAAGGTGAATTGCATAGAACAATAGAACCTTAATACTAAAAACTTTTTGGAATTTTAATCATCCATTAATCTATCGATTCTCAAAATTCTTTTATTAAAACACTATTTTAGTTAATCATATTTCTTCCTTAAGGATTGGCTCTGTCAGTGGGTAAGGTTGGGTGCGCCATCTGTGTTGATGTGGGCACAGGCTTAGGTTGAATGAAGTATGGTAATGGCGGTGATGTTAGTGCAGCGCACCCGTCGGATTTGGTGGACAGAAGGCGGCTTGAGGTGTCCCTAAAAGTAAACAAAATGTAAAACCTAAGTAACGGCCTTATTGAAGGCCTCCTTGGCGCAGCGGAATACGCGGAGGATTTATAAAACAGAGGTCCTGGGTTTGATTAAGATTTTTTTAATTGGTCCAGGTCAGGCTGGTGGGGGGCTTCTACTGTGGCTAATTGCCGTCCTGCTGACGAAGACGCACCGAAAAAGCAATTTAGCGTTAAGCGTATCGGATACGACGTCCTGCAGACATTGAAAGGGGTGTGGATTTCATAGTTCATAGTCACAACAAGTTAGCCCGCATCCATCTATATTGCATCACCAATTATCAGGTGTGATCGCAGTCGTGGGCTGAACTTGTACCAAGTTAATAAAAAGAATAATTTTATGTCCAAATAACATTATCATTGGAAAACAATAATAATCATACACACACTACCATTATAAAAGCAAAATAATATGTATCTTTTTGTTACACCTTGCGTTTCAACTATAGACCTGTTTGACTAATAGGGGTGTAGAACTTTTTTGCACGCCTGCATGGTCTTAATTTTTGTTTCGAATCCACGTTCGTCGACATGGTATGTATGGCTAAAGGATGAACAAACAATATGACAGGCTTACAAGAAAACTAGAAATGAAAATTGTTTCATTTCATATATGTATTTTAAAGCTATTTAATATTTAATTTAGTTTCATCACCCGCTATTTTTGTTTTCGCAACAAAAAGCGTATGCATTACGATTTTCTACACGGTATCTTTTATCTCTACACTGAAGTTCCTTAAAATCGTTTCAGTGGTTAAATCTTAAAATAGTATAATATTTCGAATTTATAATATTGGTCATTAATTCAGTATGGATGCAATTTTAATAGTTAAGTTAGTTATTAATCGAGGCACACTAACCATTGGCCAAAGTTGAGAACACTCAGTCTGAGTGTCAATGTATTTTCCAAGGTAGGGGAATTGCAACTTTCCCTGTTCTAGTTTGTTCGTCGAGCAGAGGATTCGTTGCATTCGGCGAGCGCACTGCCTGAGGCTCTTTTTCTCCTTCCGAAGATAAACATAACTGCATAGTACTAATCATAGATTAAAGACAACTAGAAAGAGCCCATAGCGTGTCCACTCGTGAGACAGCAAGACAGCCTTATTGAGATGACATGTCAACATTTAAAGTACGTTATTAAACGTTACGTTTTAAAATATCGTAAAATACGAAATATTAGTGTATATAAGATAGTTTAGTAACCGCATAATACATGAAATTTGCTATAAAACAACATATCTAAGCTTTAAATTATCAATCAATGAAGTTTATGCCTACTTACGAATGAAACGTAATCCCTTCGATTTTCCGTTCGCTGCGTCTTTTGCAACCGAAAATACTACAACCCACCATAGCACAATAACGTTTAAATTAATATCGTAACCGCAAAGTTATATTATTTATCAGCAAATTTAATAAATTGCTCAGACATGTCCTTTGTTTGTCACAAACTCCAGTCTTGACAAACAATAAAAACGAACACGCTGAAAGGGACAAAAAATAATCTTGTATCACTTTCTAACAAAGGCCAAATATAATAAGTCTGTCATGCTCTTGAATACAGCCGCGTTATGACTCCATCTAGTTGTCTTTAATCTATGGTACCAATATACACAATAATTCTAATAAAATAAACTTTAGTAAATTATTTGTTGGCAAATTACTCTGCAAAATGGCACCCACTTTTATTAAGGGTTTAACATCTTAAAGGCAAGAGTGAATCATCTTCTAGATAAGCACGCTCCAACTGACACACATTTCCGTCAGGCGTAGTTGTATTCGAGCGCAAGCCTATCTACTATAATCAGATCCTCAGATCAGGTCACCATGTGGTTTGTCATTCAAAATTCGTTTATTTTTTTATTTGACGGCCGAGAGCGCAGTGGGTAGTGACCCTGCTTCTGTGTCCTAGGCTGTGGGTTCGATTCCCACATTTGAAAAATGTTTGTGTGATGAGCATGGATGTTTTTCAGTGTCTGGGTGTTTATCTATATATTATAAGTATTTATGTATAGTATATATATAAATATTCATCAGTTATCATAGCACCCATAACACAAGCTTCTTACGAGTACGCTTACTTTGGGGCTATATGGCGATGTGTGTAGCTATATTATTTATTTATTTATTTATTTCTTGTAGGCTTTGTTTTAAAACGTCGAGTTTGACTGTTTGTGGGTTACCCTTCGGTTTGGAAGGCATATTCCTCATTCGTCCTCATTCATTCAGTGAGAAGAGCAGCTAAGTAGCTACTGTTTAGTTTACTTCATTAGTCAAATCATGATTTTATACAATAAACCATTACTACATTATCATTTCAACTGCCTCGTTGGTCTAGTGGTTTAGCCCATGTGGCTTCGATCACGAGGTCCTGGGTTCGATTCCTGGGTCGGGTCATAGAATAATTTTGAGCTTTTTCATTCTTCAATGATATGTTCAGTACATTCCAAGCCCGGAGTTTAGAAGTTGGTGGTGTTACACCGCCGTGCCTCGAGAGCTCGTTAAGCCGTCGGTCCCTGTCACTATCATCAACATCTAATAGTGATCCATAATAAACAAAACATTATCACCCTAAGCCCGCCAACCCGCATTGGAGCAGCGTAGTGGGTCTAAGCTCTATATCCCCTCTCCTATAAGGAGGGAGGTCTGGCCCTGTAGTGGGCCGCAAATAGGCTGATAATGATGATGATGGTGATGACAGTATCATTGTATACAAAAACTATTTAACTATGTGTCAGCATCGTTAATGATCAGATAAAACAACTTGAGATAAGACCCATATACTTTTTAGTGCGTTTTGAGTCGGTTCTATTTTTTGTTAAAAAATTTTATTTCTTACTTTTTAGTGATTTATCGCCACGTAACGTACTGGTACTATACTGTCATAGTATATTATACGGCACTAGTAGCCAAAAAGGGTGCATCCCAATAGTACCACCTAATTTTAGTTCTATAGATACACCATATTAGTGCTTAGTGTCCCATTAGTTCTATATAAAACTAATGGGGCAAAATTAAAGAAATGTCGATATCAACATCTTGTTTGTACGTACATATAAAATATTTATTAATTTTATCTATTCTTTGTTGTTTGTTCTATTTTTTGTTAAAAAATTTTTGTTAAATTTTTTTCCGTCTAGCCTCCTTTCACAACGCGCGATAAGGAACTTCGTTCCAAAAATATAGGAGTTATGTCAACTTAAGCATTTTTTCAATATCTTCTTAGTCAGATTACATTAGCCGTTTGTTTATAGTTAATTATTTTATAATATAATCAATCCTGAAGGGACGGACAGTGGATGTACAGGACCCGAAACGACATATTAACGCAGACATTTCATCGGATTATGGTCCAGCGAATGATCTCCGATAAAAACTAGAGAGAGAAAAAAATACAACACTTTAAATTTTCAAAATTTGTTTATTTAAGGACTTTGGTACAAAGAGGTACAATAAGTATTATAAAATGCCAATGTGCTTCAGATATGCGGGACTCGCCAAGTGTCGAAAGACAATGAATCATATCATATAATCATTTATATTATGATGTCTTTTGTGTGGATGCACGTAGTTTAGGGCATCCTTGATATTTTGAAAATGTCGGCGGTCTTCAATGGTTCGGCACCTACTCGGCAAACGCCAAGCGTGTCAACATACACGCGTGTTGGAATACACAGACATGCTCGTCGAATCATGAGTGTCCGCGCGAACCACTATTGGTTCGACGGACATTCGTAACTTGACAAGTACCGCATGTCTGGTTGCACCTTTAGCTTGACACATATTACCTTACCCTATTAGACTAGCAAGACAAGTAACAGCTGTTCGTATGCAAATGTATCAGATTAATTTTTTACAAGTATATGGTATAAGAGAATAAAAATTATCAGCGCGTTAGATGGGTCCATTTCGTATAATTGGCACATATTGGCAGTTTGGTTTAAAACATTAATAAGGAAATCTTCATATTTAGTAATAAGTATATACATAAATAGGTATTAATATTCATAAATATTACGAATCTTTTAAAAATTAATTATTCCCAATTGCATACATACAACATTTGCAATTCGACACCACAAATGGCATTTTAATGGCATAATTTTGGCGTTTTTTAATAAAAATTTAGACGCTCATTAAGAACTATCTTCTCGATAATACCACGGGAATGCGATTGAAATCTCTGTGCACTGTTGAATAATGTCAACTTGACCTCTCCCTGGAAAACGCTTAAATGTCGAAATCGACAAAATAAAGCTTTTCTTTGTTACTAAAAAATATGTTGTACCTACTCTAAAATTAACTTCAATTAACACAGGATTAAATACGCCTCGTGTTCAGACTGGGTTTCAACTTTTGAGTTTGGCATATAAACCAAGGTAAATAATTTTTAAACCAAAAAAAAACGCAACAGCATAAAAAATTAAAAAAAAAAGATTTTGTTTTTTATTTTTTATCTTTCACGAATTTGGTGAAATACCTTTTTATGTCCCAAATACTTACGCTATAATTTATTTGCTTTGAAATATTTATTTTTTCACCTCATTTTAAATGAATATCGGAAAAGTAACCTAATTTTCAACCGAATTTTGATGGGTGAATTACCCATCAAAAATTCAGCAGTTTTCAAAAAGTTGGTGTGCTATTAGTTCGCTGAAATCTCTAAAACTTCAACCCCTACTCCTTCCCGACCTCAGATCGCCCGTAAATTATTTTTACTTTCATTTTTATAAAATTCTCCATCTTTTCCAATGGGTTTCATCATACTGCGATGTTTTTCCACTTTATATTAGGTATTTTTAAAGGCATCTACCCAGGTCTAACACTGAATGGCTAGTTTAAAGAGTCACTGCGTAAACATAACGCGCCATCTAGTTATAGTGTAAGTAAACGTTACTTTTTCTATACAAACGTTACGAGTGGTTACGTTAGCCCCTTTGGTCTTTATTACGCCTCTGTGGGATGCAAAACACTGGGTATCTGTTTTCCACCAGGTGACTGTGGCTGGCTGATGATCTTAGGCGCCGGCAGAGACACGGCGCTGTGTCTGCCCGGGGAGCGGCTGGATGGGAACACTGTGTCTGTGTGTGTTGGTGCTGAAGTAAGCTTTTCAGAGTGAACTTGAAGTTTTGCGATACATATACTAGTCTTTAATCAGCCTCAGTTGGGGGTGCGACACTGGGTATCTGTTTTCCACCAGGTGACGGTGGCTGGCTGATGATCTTGGGCGCCGGCAGAGACACGGCGCTGTGTCTGCCCGGGGAGCGGCTGGACGGGAACACTGTGTCTGTGTGTGTTGGTGCCGAAGTAAGCTTTTCAGAGTGAACTTGAAGTTTTGCGATACATATACTAGTCTTTAATCAGCCTCAGTTGGGGGTGCGACACTGGGTATCTGTTTTCCACCAGGTGACGGTGGCTGGCTGATGATCTTGGGCGCCGGCAGAGACACGGCGCTGTGTCTGCCCGGGGAGCGGCTGGACGGGAACACTGTGTCTGTGTGTGTTGATGCCGAAGTAAGCTTTTCAGAGTGAACTTGAAGTTTTGCGATACATATACTAGTCTTTAATCAGCCTCAGTTGGGGGTGCGACACTGGGTATCTGTTTTCCACCAGGTGACGGTGGCTGGCTGATGATCTTGGGCGCCGACAGAGACACGGCGCTGTGTCTGCCCGGGGAGCGGCTGGACGGGAACACTGTGTCTGTGTGTGTTGGTGCTGGAGGAAGTTTGCACAGGCGCGCCATCGCTGTCGCGCTTTCACGTACTCCTGTGGTTTTACAGTTTCAATTTAATCGAAAGTTAACTTATTCTAAAGGATATTATAAGTGACTGTTTGTTATTATCAAATTAACAGTTTTTTTACTATATACATATTATAAAAGTATATTATAATAAAATACCAACATCAAAAAAACCAATTATAAAACATTTTGTCAGCCTGTTTGTTGCGGCTAATCTCTAAAACGGTTGGGCCGATTTTGATGAAACTTTCACTCGCAGATAGCTAGAATGTTACAAATAGACTAATTTGTATCCCGCTATTTCCACAAAAAGGGAATCTATGCGGGGCATACATAGTCATCATCATCATTATCAGCCTATTAACGGCCCACTACAGGGCCAGGCCTCCCTCCTTATAGGAGAGGGGATATGGAGCGTACACCCACCACGCTGCTCCAATGCGAGTTGGCGGGCATAGGGTGATAATGTTTCATTTATTAACGATCACTATCAGATGTTGATGACAGTGACCGGGACCGACGGCTTAACGTGCTCTCCGAGGCACGGGGGTGTAACACCACCAACTTCCAGACTCCGAGCTTGGAATGTACTGAACATTTCATAGAAGAATGAAAAAGCTCAGAATTATTCCATGACCCGACCCAGGGATCGAACCCAGGAACCCATACATAGTAATTAATGGTAATTCAAAGATCCTAGAGTACAACTACGAGATAAATTTTCGGTTATTTTTTTTTTTATTAACTACAAGTTGGCCCTTGACTGCTATCACACCTGTGTGCCTAGTGTGAGATTTCCCCTGGCGGAAGTGAGAGAAAACTCAAATGGGCGAGTGTCAGTGTTGAGTTTTCTCTCACTTCCGCCAGGGGCGCTGCTTCAGTTCCATATAAATATGCCCTTAACGCGAATGTGAAGTTTTCGATTTGTTTTGGTGAAATCTCACACTAGGCACACTGATGTTAAGTGATGATGCAATCTAAGATGGAAGCGGGCTAACTTGTTAGGAGTAGGACGAAATCCACATCCCTTTCGGTTTCTACACGACATCGTACCGGAACGCTAAATCGCTTGGCGGTACGTCTTTGTCGGTAGGGTGGTAACTAGCCACGGCGAAAGCCTCCCACCAGCCAGACCAAGACAAATCTCAATCTACCCCGCCGAGAATCGAACCCAGAACCTCCTTCTTATAAATCCACCGCGCATACCACTGCGCTACGGAGGTCGTGGGTTAGGTAAAGATAAACGTAAAGTAATATTACTTATTTTAATAACCTAAAGTCGAAAAGTCTATCAACCCTAAGTCTTTACTTGCATAATTTCCAAAGAATTCCCCAAGAATTAATTGTTTTCTTGGCGTAAGTAACTTTCAGTTTCTTGGGAATTTGGCAAGGGAAGGTACATAGAACAGAAACAGCACAGTTCTCTAAGTAAAGTATCGGATAATAATTTATCGGGTTTTAAATAAGGAGTATCTTTTGCCTAATTGCTTTATTATGAAACAGAAATATGTAGTTTATTCAAAAGGGAAAGTCTATTCGACTTTCCATATATAGCTATAACCAGGTTTAGAGAAGTAATATTTTTTATATTATACTAGCAGTCGCCTACAGTTTCACCCGTGTTGTTCTTGTTCACATAAATATCTGGGTTCAAATTATCCTACGTTACTCCTCATGAGTCTGGCTAATCACATACGAAAGGTTTTTTACAATCCTCTGGTAGTTTAAGACCAGACAGACAAATAAAAATTGTAAAAATAATTATTTTGGTGTATGTACCGTATATATATTCACATACATGTAGTTAAAACGGTAATTTTAATATTTTATATATTTTAAAAAATAAATGACTGTACCCACCAGGCTGTACAGGGTAGGCTTGCGACTTAGGTTTCGGCGGCGCTGGCGGCGGTCGCACCGATGTGACCGGATCAGGGAACGTTGCGTGAGATAACTCTACAAAATAAGATCGTGCTCTTTACAGATAGGTATTTAAAGTACACTTTTTTTTTATATCGACTACAAGTTGGCCCTTGATTGCTATCACAAATATGAAATCCACACTCCTATCGGTTTCTACACGACATCGTACCGGAACGCTAAGTCGCTTGGCGGTACGTCTTTGTCGGTAGGGTGGTAACTAGCCACGGCGAAAGCCTCCCACCAGCCAGACCAAGACAAATTATTAAGAAAAATCCCAATCTGCCCACCGGGAATCGAACCCAGGACCTCCGTCTTGTGAATCCACCACGCATACCACTGCGCCCCAGAGGTAGTCAAAAATGGTTAATTATAGAATTCTATCGAGCAAGCGCCTCCCTGGGCTGGTACTGTCGTGAAAAAAATTACAAAATGAATAATTTCCATTTTTAAATAAATTATTATCTATTGTCACTCTTTGTTGTCGTTTATTTTTAATTTATTATTTTTATTAATAAAAATTTTCAGTTTGCGAGGAGACTTAAGAGATAATTCATATTCTAAACTCCGGGCAATGTTACCCCTCCCCCCTAATTTGAAAGCTGGATCCGCCCTTGCTAGCGATACCTACAAGATAACTTTATAAACGGAATCACTAAACTACAACACTAACAATTCTACTGATGTTAAGTTGCTCGTTGCCTGTTGTTGTAGACTGCCTCGTTGGTCTAGTGGTTAGCCTATGTGGCTTGATCACGAGATCCTGGGTTCGATTCCTGGGTCGGGTGATGGAATAACGCTAAGCTTTTTCATTCTTCTATGAAATGTTCAGTACATTCCAAGCCCGGAGTTTGGAAGTTGGTGGTGAAAGGTGTTACACCCTCGGAGAGCACGTTAAGCCGTCGGTCACTATCATCAACATCTGATAGTAATAAATGAAACATTATCACCCTAAGCCCGCCAACCAGCGGTGGAGCAGCGTGGTGGGTGTACGCTCCATATCCCCTCTCCTATAAGGAGGCCTGGCCCTGTAGTGGGCCGTTAATAAGCTGATAATGATGATGTTAAGATGACCTTCTAGCTGGATTTCCAGCAATTTATAAAAATAACTAACCCTTGATCCGTTTTACGCAGAAGTAGAAGAAGTAGCACAGCAGCAGCGCCAGTAAGACCAGAATTCCTCCCAGGGCCACGTAGTAGGCGGTTTGGGATGGCGGCCCAGCTCCGCGAACGGTCCCCATCTGTTAGTTAGCACATGTTGATATGGTTCGTACCAACCAATCCGTTTGGACACGCGGCTGATGCCTGCCTATGAAGCCTATCTGGCTTCGACCATGAGATCATAGGTTCGCATCCTGGGTAATTAGGGTAGCGCCAGCGGTGCCCAGGTACTGCCCTAATTAAGTAAGAGAAAAAATACACACATCCCCCCCTTTTTCCTCCATTTACAGCCGCCATTTTGAAAATTTATATTGCCTATGTCACTACCACAATTTTGACAAATTCAACGACACCTCACATGTTAAAATCCGTTCAGCCGTTTGGGTTGTAACGCGTGCCGACTAAATGGACATACATACATACATACATACATACATACATACGCTCGAAAAACATAACCCTCCTTCTGATCCAGTCGGGTAAAAATAACGGACAATATACAAACAATACCAATTTAGAATCAGTTACAAGTCTGTAGGGCGCAGTTACGCACGCTGGCGCAATAAATGCTGGTTACGGTGGGTACTGCATTCAGTTAATAGTCTCATCTAGTGGCGTGCACATCACAAATGCATACATGTACTGCCTACTCTTAGGACACATTACGAACCAGTATTGGGGAAGGAATTTTCCGAAGAAGTGCTTACCCTAGTTATAAACCTTGAGCACGCCACTGGTCTTATCTATACTAATATTATAAAGAGGAAAACTTTGTTTGTTTGTTTGTTTGTAATGAATAGGCTCAAAAACTACTGGACCGTTTTTAAAAATTCTTTCACCATTCGAAAGCTACATTATCCACGAGTAACATAGGCTAAATTTTATTTTGGAAAAAAATAGGCTTCCGTAAAATATTTGGGTTTTTCGGACACAAGGTGTAAAAAATCAACCAGAAAAGTTACTTATTTTGCGTACGCTGCCTAAACTATAAAAGATAGAACCATAAAATGTTCTAATTAATTGGAGATCTTATAAATATCTACAAAAAAGTCCGCGACACACTATACCTATCTATGTCGAGTGAGGCACAACAACCATTTTTTTATTTAAAAATCTTAATTTTTTTTTGGACTACATTTAAACGCATTTATTTTACTCATGCTATTAATCCTTATCAAAATAAATTATTTCATCACTAAGTACAGTTTATGTAGATAATATTTGGTATTTAAAAGATTAAAATTGGACGTTTGGTTTTGAAGTTATGGCGAAATTAAAATATTACTATTTCTGCGTTGCGAAGTGAGCGTCACCAAGGCGGGGGCGCGCGTGCGGGAGGAGAGTTTAGATCTATGTTATATATACGATGATGAATTAAGAATTCGATCTTTGTTCAAATATCTATTTAGTACATGGAAGAGTTTGTTCGTTTGTTTAAACGGGCTAATCTCTATCTGCGTGTCAGATTGTAAAATTATTTTTGTTTATTCTGAAGGCTAGACTCAAGAGTGAAATATACTATTTAATATCAATTTATACCAATCAGCTTGCCATAAATATATATTTTTAATGTTGATGTACTGAAATGTCATACAATGTTTAACAAAAATGTAGACCTTTAGTACACGGGAGGGGAGGGAGAATATTGCTTCACGGGAAACTATAAAAAAATTAAATTGAGAGGGGGAGCGGGGAATGAGCACACTATATGTGCCTTTACACATTTTGTATGAAAGTCTGTCTTTAAAATTAGAAGGGTACCTAAGAGGTTTACACGCGGACGAAGTCGCGGGCGACTGCTAGTCTATTAATAAAATGGTGTCAAATAGCAAGCGGTATAACTTATACTCATGCAACTTATTCAGCCTACACATACCTACGAATAGAAATGAATGGGTGCAAAACCAAACCAAAAACATTTTAATGGAAACTTATTTATGTGCAGCGGTATTGAATTTTACCGGAATGTTCGTCATAATCATTTAATAGACCTTCACTGCAGGACATATTATACATTTTTACCCGACTGCGTCAGAAGGAGGGTTATGTTTTTCGAGTGTATGTTTGTATGTAGGTATGTATGTATGTATATTTCTTCGGCACGCGCTACAGCCTAAACGACTGAACGGATTTTGACAGGTGAGGTTTCAAAATGGTGGCTGTAAATGGGGGAAAAAGGGGGGATGTATGTATTTCTTTCTCTTATCTTAGCAATATGGATATCAAATGAAAGGTCGTAAAAAGACCATTTCAAAAATATAAATATCATATCATGCTTATATTGCCGTTTTAACATAAAATGGCAAAAAGTTTACCGTATCATTTCTATACCATAAACTAAAACAAAAAAGTCTCAAATAAAATTATTATTATAAAAACAAAAAACCCGACTGCATAGAAGTTATGAACTGAAAAGAGAAAACCAAGGATCACTATATCTATATAAAATTTTAAATACTTTATGGTACTGCAGGCGGGGACAAACGTAGTTTTGGTAGATCTTTCTTTCCCCGCAGAAAATAAAGTATTCAAAATTTTATATAGATATAGTGATCCTTGGTTTTCTCTTTTCAGTTCATAACTTCTATGCAGTCGGGTTTTTTGTTTTTATAATAATAATTTTATTAGATATCTATACGGAAGGCAAGGACATCCAAACATTATCTCATCATCAATAACAACGAGTGTGAATGACTCATTTCAGAAACTATTCCCCAAGGGAAGATTGATCTGAGACCCACCACTCCAATGCGAATTATTGGGTACCCATACAATAAACCATTTTTCCGTTTGCACCATAGCTGGATGTTGTCACAGAATGCTATCACCATCATACAAGCTACGCGCACTGATTTCCTAATATAAGAGACATACTATAAACTCGTAATAAGAATTAACACCTACCGTCACTTACTTTTAAATTACTCTTCGTGTGCACTCCATGAACTTCTTAATAAAATTCATCAAATCACACCCTTCTTAATTCTTTAATTTCTTTTTTGTACGTTATAAAAATTGTTTATTTAGAAAATTGTTATCAAATCTAGTTAAATAGGATTTATCAATTTTTATTAATTAGTTAATCTTTTAAAAAATAGTGAGTACTTTATAAAAATTTAAACTGATTCTACATTGGTCTAGCCGGGACAGCTGATATGGTTACTGTGATTATAGAGCAATGTTATCCCAAAGGCGTCTTTGATTTAATCACCAACGACTCACTGACACAGTGCTCTCACTATGGGGTGTTTGCGTGATTTGCAAGTAGAGAATGAACACTGTGTACATTTTGGCGATAGTTGGAAAACGTGTGAGTTCGTCCTGCGTGGGATGAGGGAGAGAAATAAGGGAGGGGGAGCAGACGCAACAATTGGTAGCGACACTCCGGCGCCTCTGGTCTTTATCTTAGGGCTGAACGTTCCAACAAAAAAGTATTGCCTTTTAACCCAACGAGATATTAGATGTCGTTGTAGTCGGCGAAATGGTATGATTTTGAACCACTTTAGACGGGATGCGTGTCGGTTAAACATCATTTCATTTTAGGTTTCTGTTTCAAAATTATAAACCTTTACCTATAATAACTAGAATCGATTTATTGGTAAGTATAAATTTATTTTACAAATGTCGGCTCCCCTGTAAAAAGGCTAGGTTAGCGAGGAAAATGTCTTAGATAAAATATTTTCAGAAGACATTTTCAGTAAAATTCTAAGCCCGCAGTCGGGAATTGTAACAACCCCGTACCTCGGCACGTTAAGCCATCCAACTATTGTCATTAATACCTGACATTGAACGTTAATAGCCAACACTATCACCCTAAAAACAGCAAACCCGCATTAGAGATGTATGGTGTGTATAAGCCCCATATCCCCTCACCTAAAGATAAAAGTAGAAGGAAGTGAAGCCTGGTTCTTTATTGGGGGTGTAATAGGCTGATAATGATGATTAATTATGTTGTGCCAACCCTAGGTGCTAAAAGGACGAGGCGTCGAGACGTCGCGCCTTGTCGCCTAACCACGCATGCGCTGTACACCCTTTAGATCATCTGCTATGACGAGAGAGGGTGTTTTGGTGAATCAAACATTCTCGGTACGATGACCTGATGAACCAAGTTTTTTCTAGGTTGTCATGTACCTAACATTTTGTTTTAATCTCACTAGGACCACCAAACTTACACCACTGCCTAAGTTTGCTATCATATTAATACGTTCGCTCTCGACTTATGTATCGCTTTTATTAAAATTGATAAAGAGCTTACTTCATCATAGCAAAATAAATTAATTATAATTATTGATATGTTTTCGACTGTTACAGCATCCTCGTTCTGGCATTTTACCGGCTAACTCCTAAACCAATGAAGAGTTTCTCGTAGTTTCTCTATTTATAAGCTCAGTAATGCCCGAATACTCAAAAACCCAAATCAAATTAGGTACGTCTCGAGTAGACTTTTTAAAGGATTCTATTGCTACCTAACTGTCAAAGTAAGTTTTGAGTACCTATTCAACCGAAAGGGTGAGAGTTCGTAGCGGACTGCAGACGACAGCAGCCTAATATGGAAACGAACTCTCGCCTCGAAAGTTATTTCATAAATACATATAAACCAGTAATAGCACTGCGACACGTCGCCTACAGTGGCCAAAAACTTGAACCATTACATTGATAATCTTGATGGTATAAGTCTCGTCAAAGTTTATGTGCTCTTTGAAGACTTAATTGATTTCGTAGTACTGAAGCAGGCTGTTATCCTTACAGTTCACCATGTTGCAACTTTAGAGCAGAACAATCGTGGATTACTTATAATCAGTCCATACTCGTATTACAAAACGAAGTCCTTCGCCGCGATAAACTAACAGATTTTCATGGTTTTTACCAATTAATAGAGTGATTCCTCAGGAAGGTTTTAGATAATTTATTATGGTTTCATCTAAATGTAATGAAACATGACGATAATTGTTAGAAGAGTCGCATCAATTGGGAGCTTTAATTAGAAATGCTGCCCTCCCTTTGAGATGTTACGAAATAATATAGGTACGGAAGAATAGTTCCTCTTTATAATTAGGACTTCAAATAAAATTATTACTTATTATAAAAACAAAAAACCTGACTGCTTAGAAGCTATGAACTGAAAAGAGAAAAACAAGGATCACTATATCTATATAAAATTCTAAATACTTTATGGAGATGCAAGCGGGGACAAAGTACTTTATTCCTGCGGGAAAAGAAAGTTCTACTAAAACTAAGTTTGTCCCGCCTGCAGCACCATAAAGTATTTAGAATTTTATATAGATATAGTGATCCTTGTTTTTCTCTTTTCAGTTCATAGCTTCTAAGCAGTCAGGTTTTTTGTTTTTATAATAATAATTTTATTTGAGACTTTTTAGTTTTAGCTTATGATATAGAAATGAGACTAGACTGTACACTTGGTACACTTTTTGCCATTTTTTGTTAAAAAAGTAATATAAACATGATATGATATTTATATTTTTGAAATGGTCTTATTACAACCTTTCAATTGGTACCCATATTGCTAAGTTAAGAGAAAAAAATACACACATCCCTCTTTTTTCCCCCATTTACAGCCGCCATTTTGAAAATTTATATAGGGGGGCGTCCATAAATTACGTGAGGTGTTTAAGGGGGGGAGGGGGTCGAGTCAAATCTCATCTAATCTTACGTTGGAGAGAGGGGGGGTCTCGGCAAATATCACGCAATTTTTTTTCTGATTGAAACAAAAAAAAATTATACTATTTTGGTCTATTTAATCCAGATTGTACATGCTTCAGATTACTAAAGAACACTTATAATTAAACTCTCAGCAATATTGATTACTAGTCTTAACTAGTCGTAAATAAAAGGGCGATGCAAATTTGTTTTTTTCTTTTTACAATAACAATACAACGCGTTTACGTAAGAAACTCACATTTTGAAAAATCTCACGTGAGATTCGGGGATGGGGGAGGTGGTTGAATAAAATCTCATGACATCTCACCAGGGGGGGAGGGAGGTGCAGAAAATTAAAAAAAACACCTCACGTAATTTATGGACGCCCCCTAGCCTATGTCACTGCCACAATTTTTACAAATTCAACGACACCTCACATGTCAAAATCCGTTCAGCCGTTTAGGCTGTAGCGCGTGCCGAAGAAATGGACATACATACATACATACATACGCTCGAAAAACATAACCCTCCTTCTGACGCAGTCGGGTAAAAAGTCCGGGATGGCATGTAATATCTTTTAAGAACAGCTTGTTTTATTCATGCTTTCTTTAAATACAAAAGGTCACGTACAATTTTGTTCGTTGATGTTTTTGAACGGTTGCAAATACCATTCTTCAGGCAGGCGAAGTCGCGGGTGCTTTCTTTTTTTATTGCTGGGAAATGCATTTACCCGGAAAGAAGGTGCAAGCTACTGTGACGTCTCGACGTTTGCCCGCAAGTAATGTTTTCTCCCTGAGTGTACCTACTAGATACACATTAAACTCAATTTATAACGAGCGCAGGAGCGCAAGTCGCGGGCGCCTGCTAATATTATATAAATTAAGATGAGAATAAAAAAACAAAATTTCAAAGTGGAACTCTTTTTTATTTCATACAAAATTATATAACATAACATCCAGTCATACTTTCGATTAACACCGAAATTGATCCTGTGGTTTAGAACAATAATAAGATATAATAATTAAAATTATGTATGGAACATTTAGAACAATGGAAGATCATTTTATAATATAATTATTATAAATATAAAATAGCATACTTAATTATAATTTGTAAAATAATTTATTATTTATCAAACTATTTAACAGTTTTCAGTAAGGAAACCCAGAAGCTGATTTGTACTGACATAAGACTCAAATTCGGGACCTACAAACACAACGTACAATAAGCCACTAATATAGAAATGTAGTAAAATTAAGTATTATACTATACCACAAGGGTTTGCAAAAGTAAGACTTATTATTCAGACCTATTAAATATTTGTCTTTGAAAAGATATTATTTAGAGAGAAAGCTTAATACATTAGATTTATTTAAATTAATATGTGTAAGATATACAGGGTGTAAAAGGCATGATATCGAAAACTAATGATTCAGTGTCCCTGGAATTTTTCATCGCTTATTTCATTATTTTAATGAAATCTGCAGCTTTTTAAATTAATTACAGCACTAATCACCTATGCAGTCCATCTCATTACTATTTTAAATTAAAAATCTACAAATAAATATTTTTAGCTAAATGTTGTAATTTTAAAACGCACGTAGGTATTATCGTTCTAGAATAATTGTAGTTTCTTCACGAAAATTTCGTTATCATACCTCTTACATATGCTTTTCATTATTATCGTTCTAGAATAATTGTAGTCTCTTCACGAAGATTTCGTTATACTACTAAATATGATTATTATAAAATTTATGAACACAGAATCATACTTAGTATGAGTAGGTATCATGAAACAATATTAAAGTACGTTTAACTGATAGTGATAAAATTAAAAGATTACTCTATGACTGTTCAGTGATTCACTTATGATTCATCTTTCGCAAAATAAAAAAATCTAATTGAAACGCAAAGTTCGTGTCGCTTAACTCAGATTGACATCGAAGCAATGCTACTTCAATTTTGCCAAAAGCAAATTCATCTCTATTTTCACACCACTAAAGTACAAAGTTGTAGTAAATAAAAAAAAACCCTGACCATAACAACGTATTTCGCCAGATTTTCGTGGCAGGCGTCTTAAATTTGAAATCTTTAGGTAGTTGTGAAAAAATATATAATCCGCCATTTTGTAACAGCGGCGATTTTGAACGATTTTCATCATTGACATATTAATACTATGGACTTCGGGTCTAATGCAAAATTTACGTCAAAAGTGTCCCAAGATATTTTATACACACTAGGATGTATTTATGTTTTATACACAAAATAACATTGTAATGTATGTCTTATCGTATTGTTATACAGTCTAATTTGCAACGGTCTAATTGCATGCAATAAGTAATCAGCTTCGATTGACGGTTACCATGGCAGCCTTTTTT